>JAPSGF010000010.1:4247529-4297892 GCA_035772895.1 Perdix hodgsoniae
TTATCAGAGATACCGTCTGACCAAAATTATTGAGGTATTTCCAACAAAGACACTGCAACAAATGAACAATGGAACAGTAACTCAACGAAAATACTTTTAGAAAAGCTACCATGAATAATAGGAATATAATTCTCACACTATCAAGCTGCTACTGCATGACTATACATTGAAAGTCATAGTTAATTATGAGCAGAATCATTGTTAGTATCCATTCTGGATACATTTACTATTCAATTACTTGCCATCTTTTCTGTGTATGTCTGCGAGAAGCTGATGGGCAGCTACATTCTATTTTCAAATCAGAAATTTTATTAAGCCTATATATTTGAAGTCATTGTATGCGAAGGCTAACTCTTGGTGTAAGTCAAATATATTACTGAATTATTTGACAGCAAGGGAAGAATGATTGTTGTCTTTCTAATATATTCCCCATTATTAAACTACCTGCTATATTGTTAAACTACACTATAGCAAAACTGCTTTCCACCTCTCCAAAGCTGGCCATGTTAATAAAAAGTTTTCTATTTGCACCTGATGTACGGGATCATATGTCACCAAAGGGCACCAGGTAAAGGCAAGAGAAGAGATCTATGCTCCTTCTTCAGAGAGAAGGCCAAGAGGATCAAAGCATGAAGATGGTTGTGAATAAAAGTGGAAGATGGTATCTCGAAAGTCTGAAGGACAGATATGTCTGCAAAACAGAAATAGGCCACATCTCGAGTACTGTGTTCAATTTTGGGCCCCTCAACACAAGGAAGGCACTGAGGTCACAGAGCACGTTCAGAGAAGGGCAGTGAAACTGTGAGGGGTCTGGAGCACAAGTCTTATGAGCAGTGGGTAAGGGAACTGGGATTGATTAGTCTGGAGAAGAGGAATTTCAGGGGTGATACTCTCTACAACAATGCTCCTGAAAGGAGGTTGTGGCGAGGTGGAGGTTGGCCTCTTCTCCCAGGTCACTAGGGATGGAACTAGAGGGAATGGCTGCAAGTTTCTCCAGGGGAGATTCGGGTTGGACATTAGGAAATACTTCTTCTCTGAAAGAGTAGAATCCACAACACCTGCTGTAGACACCGTGTTGCTCACCTTCTTACTTGGGCTGAATTGCCACTGCTTGGGATCTTAGGTGATTGTAGTAGGAACCAATAAGGGGGAAGTTTAATTGAGTTCGACATGCAAAGTAAGCCATGCATACTAATCATCATAGGGCTAACAAAAAGTTCATTTACACAGTATCCATGCAAATTATGAGAACCTAATTCAAGGTGCAGTGTTATGAATGAGCAAATGAAAAGGAAAAATGGATCATTAGTCAGATGCAAAAACTATTTCTACATTTGTTGCAAGAAAACCTGCCACAGTGTTATGATTGTTATTATTGTTATGATGTTATCATACAATACAGAATAAAGCCAGTAAACTAACTTCCAGCGTATCGATCTGCTTGGGGAACTGAATGATTTTGAATAACCATTCTGTACAACTAAGGGAGGCACGGAGGTGCCCACCAAAGCAGCTCACTGTCCTTGACAACCCAAAGGCAGAAGGCAGATGTCTAGCAACCCCCTTCATGAGCCACAGTCCAGCCATTGCTAATCTCTCTAAAGTTTCTTACAGTTTATTAACAAAGCTAATCCATGCGGTGAACGAGATCTGAGAATTAAATGTTTTCACACATGCACATTCACTTTATAAATAGAAAAATAACTAGAAAACTGAAGTGAGCAACTGGAAGTTTCTGTATACACTTAATTCTGCTCTGAGGCAAAACTGACCCAGTATTTGACTTAAAATATAGACTTCTTGTTTTTCTTCAGAGCCCTGCCTAATGGAAAAATATCATAAAAACACTGGCACCTGAAAGCACTTGCATGTTGTACAACCCTCCCCATTTTATATTTGGTAAACCTAGAGAAGCTACCACCATGTTTCCAATTTTCACAGTAAGGCAAAAACTGAAATTTGTACAACAGCAACAGTACTTGCCATTATGCGTTTATTTAATGTTATATATATTTAAAGAAGCCAACCAAAATAGACATGAAGAGAAATACTAGATGCTAGCTGTGTTACTATTTCTGAACACTGATTAGCAGGCAAGAGCTCTAAGCACGGAAATGCTCTCTGAAACATGTGTAGCATAATTTACACATACTTACTGCAAAACTTAATCGAGACTGCAGTACTTGAGACTAAATTGAAGGCAAATCAGAAGCCTGTCCAAAGAGAGAACATTCAATATTCTGCACAGGAGCTGGGCAAGCATTAGCACAAAGAAAAGCATGCAGTACAGCATTGGGTACTCACATCCACAGAACTAACACAAGTCTATACTCAGAAAATTATTGTGCTCAGAAATTTATCTGCTCCTGTGACAGGAAAACGCTACCTAACAAGGATGAACCTCACTGTAAAACAGAATAGTACGCCTTATGTTTGCTTTTCCTTCCACTGTTCATTAGTAAGTCCAATTCATTAGTTGGCCCCAGACTAAACCCAGTACAGCAATGCTCAAAAGACACTTGTCTTTTTTTTTTTTTTTAAGCCATCCCTTTAGGATTTGATTGGGAACAATAACTGAAATCCTTGGGAAGGACACAAAACCCCACAGCTACTGCCTGACTGAGACTGGGGGAACTCCTCCATCGTAAGGTCAGAGTCGCAGCCCCTGACAAGCACAGAGGGGTTATTTCATACCAGCATTATGATGACTGGCCAAGAGAAGTACTCTGTGCTCTTGGCTGGAAAACCTGAAGATAAGTGACACCAGCAATACTAATGTACCATGAGAATGAGGCAACAAAGCAAGGCAAATTAAAATTCATGATTGCATTGAAAATTCAGCTCCAATTAAAAATCATTGGCACTAGTGGGGAAGGAGCTGCTTATCTTAAATGGCTCCTAAATTAGGAGGAGTCTCAGTAAGGCCCCTCATCCCAGCAGATTTAATGAAAATTTATTTTAATAGTAAAGATCATGACTGCATTGCACTAACATTTCAAAGAGAATCTGACTTCCAGTGCACCAGCATCCTAACCTGATGAGATTTCCTCATGATCTGAAGGGAAATTAAAGCTGATGGGCTGAGGTGCTCTGCACCCCCAACCCCCCCCCCCCCCCCCCCAAAAAAAAAAAAAAAGAAAAAGAACCAAACACATTGCAGATTTGCAGACCAGGGCAAGGTCTACAATCAGTGCCCTGACTTACAGCCTGAGTCTTGGTTCAAGCAGACCTGAAAGGGTATTACTCACTGCATAATCTTCCTTCTGCTGGTCATGTGTGTGTGGATTAAACTAAAGACCTTATTAGCCATTTCTGAAATAAAAGCAGTCTCTCATCATAAAACTAACTTCTTCCAAGTATACCTGAAAGTTTTGTACTATAAATACAATCATGGGTAAGACAGCTTGTTCATATCTATTGGCAGTATTCTGAACAGTACAACACTTGTTTTTAACTCCTACTATAGAGCAACTGCTCTATAAAACAGAGCTCTAGATGCCAGGGTGAGCACTCATGCCACAACTTTTGCAATAAATTAGATGAATTGAGCATTCCTTCACTGCAGTCAGCTGAAAACCCTTAACATTTTTCCATAGGCAGGCAGAAACACTTCTTTATCCTCTTATAAAGAAAATCCAAGTCTGTATGTAAGAATTTTTTCCTATTGAAGCTACATGGCCTGCAGTATGAAATGACAGCAACCAGCAGTGGATTAAGGTGTCACTCAATATATATTTCCTCCCAGCTGCCTGCTCAGCCCAAGGGGACTGCTGCTCCCCACAGGGACCAGCACATGAGCCCACTCCCAAGCCACTGCCTTCTTCAGCCTGATAAACAGCATTTAGCTTTGGCTCACCCTCACATCGCAGACATTACAGCCCCTCAGGTGCTGATTTATGGCCCATCCAGCTCTCCGGCACAGGGAGGAACAGGGCAAAGGGTCGTAAGGGCTTCGTCCCTTGTAGCTTAATGCAATGTCAAATATAAGCCAGTCCTGTGAGCTTGTTGACATGAAACAGACTGCAACTCAGCCATGAAAACAAACCATGGCAAGTGACACATCACAGCAATAATTTAATTGTCCCTATTTATACTGGCTACTAAACCAAGCCTAGCTGCCTGCAGCACTGCACACACCAGAACAGAGCACAGGCCAGGTGAGATCCCTGGGCATAAAAACTGCTGAGGTCTGCCCACCTCACTGTTACTATCTGCCCTCACTGCCAAAGGCACCAGCTACAAAACAGCTTGAGAAACGCAGGTTTGCTCTGTATGTGACTCGAAAGGCCTTGAGCAAGGCAGTGACTCTGGCCTGCTTCAGTGCTAGAAAGAAAAACAAATCTCTGCTTCATAAAGTCAGTCATTCAAAGGGTAAAACAACTGAAATGAGCCAGTATTTTCCTCTGTTCTTTCAAGTGCTTTTATGTGGACTGACCAGAAAGCAGAGCAGGTCATGAGCATTATAAAGCACAGAATTAAGTCACTCCACATTATTTCTGTATATGATATTAATACCCACAAATGTAACTGTTAGCTAATGGTGAATCAGTGCTGCCAAGAACCCTTCCCTCTGTGTCCCTCAAATTCTTTTCCCCAGAGATGCACTGAAAAAGATACTGAAAATTCCTATTTCATAGCCACTGACTTTCAAATTAGGTAATTGAAAAGGATAATGTAGAGATGGTTAATGAGCTAATGTTATAACCTAGGAAATTATTTGTTCTCACAACAAGCAAGCACTTGGTGGTCTCAGGCAATCCCTCCCAGGTTCAGGCCATAACCTCACGCTTTCTGCCACTGAGCTGCTCAGCACTGAGGCACAGTGGTTCTGTGTTGAGGGAACTTCCAGTACAGTGCATGTGCTCATCAGTATTGCCACAAACTTGCCTGCATCCTTAAATGGAGGTAGAAAAGGACCACACTTATACACAACCTCATTAAAAATAAGGGATTAAAACAAATAGATCAGGCTAGCTTGCTCTGTATTTGAAGAGTTTCCAAATATCCTAGAATGATTTAAAAGTGTCCTTGGTAAAGCTGTACTCACAATGAATACGTGTACAAAAGAGTTAAATACAGCCTTCTCTGGGTAAGAATAAAGCAACAAAGGAGGGTTTAGACAGTGGGACTGAGTGTACTCCCAGTGAATTTGCCAATGACAACAAGCTGAGTGGTACAGTTTATACAGTAGAAGGAAGGAACACCATCCAGAGGGATTTGGACATGCTTAAAAAGTGGACACAATAATCTAACGAGGTTTAACACGGCCAGCTGGAAGGTACTGCATTGAGATCAAGGCAATCACAGATCTGAGAACACACTGGGAGAAGAGAGACTGAGAGAATGAGAGAACTCATTGAGAGCAATTCTAGGGATAAGAACTTGGGGGGTCTGGAAGATGAAAAACTTAACATTAGCCAGCAGTGTGCTCTTGCAGCCCAGAAGGCTAATGGTGTAAAGTGAGGTGGACAGCAGGCTGAGGAGGGGACTGTCTTCTATTCCACCCTCGTGAGGCTCCATCTGGAGTACTGTGTGCAGGCCTGGGGCCCCCAGTACAGAGGGATACAGAGCTGTTGGAACAGAGACAGAGATTCACAAGGATGATAACAGATTTGGAGCACCTCTCCTATAAGGAAAGGCTGAGGGAGTTGGGCTTGTTTAGCTTGGAGAAAAGAAGGCTCCAGGGAGACCTCATTATGGCCTTCCAGTACTTGAAGGGAGCTTATGAGCAGGAGAGGGGCTGACTCTATACATGATCTGATAGGAATAGGACAAGGGGGAATGGCTTTAAACTAAATGAGGGGAGATTTAGGTTAGATGTTAAGAATAAATTATTTACTCCTGTTAAGAATAAATTATTTACTCCTGTTTAGGATGGTAAGGTGCTGGATCAGGTTGTCCAGAGAGCTTGTGGATACCTTATCTCCACAGGCATTCAAGGCCAGGCTGGGTGTGATCCTGGGCAGCCTGATGTGGTGGCTGGCAACAATGCCTATGACGGGGGGGGTTGGAATGAGATGATCTTTAAGGTGCCCTACAATCTAAGCCACTCTATGACTCCATAATTTATCAGCATCACTTATGAAATATTAAATAGACTTCATTCATGGCAAAGCATTAAGCGCTATGTATCAAATAAATGTGGGAGTGTTTGGGTTAAGAGGTGTGATATCTTCAGGGACTCTTAACATGAAAAGACAGGCTTGATGGATAGTTGCTGCCATGATAAATTGCACTAGAAGTCAGCTGGGGGCCACAGAAGGCACCTTTCCTTCCAAATGGCTTTCTTTTAAATCTGTTTTCTACTGTAAAAACATTGAGTTCCCTTTAAAGAAACTCATTCCCTAAAGAATTTTTTTTTCCACTCAAATCTCGTACTTGATAACATCATTCCTACCACCTCCATAAGCAAATTGGTATCACTAGTGTTTTGCTCTTATTTTACTGCATCTTCACAGAGGTAAGAATGCTTGCTTTTGAAAGCCACAGATACAACCAAGCCTTCTTTGTTCTTTGAAATGCATGCAGGACTGAGAACTCCTTACAGATACCAGGCTTACCCTTAGGAAGTTAGTTTTTGGTTGCCCTCTCAGTTTTGGATCAATTTTAGCAGTCCAAACAATTACAGAGCAACTATATTATCCACTACTATCATTCCCTACTTACTACCACAATCCAACATAGCATTTAGATTACACTTCATACTGAACTGCAGCCACCTGAATGTAAAAAGCAAGGTTACACTTTCTCACCATAATAAGTAAGCTTTCAGTATTTCCTCCTACTTCCCACAGTAAAATATGCAGTCTTCTATAAATGCACAGAAAGGCATTAACTAACAAGAATAGCAACAGGGAGTTTAAGCAGACTGTACTGCCCCTGTGCACATACATGAAATCTGCTATCCACACCTGTAATCAAGTTATATCTTTAAAATCCTGGGCCTCAGTCATTTTATTCGGGCACTGAAATCCAGAGAAAATTCAACAGAGCCGTACCATCATTAGCAGGATAGTATCAGCACAAATATCTGTGACTGTATGCAAAGTATGTACGCGATGAAGGTGTCTCAAAGCTAGATAGCCTTGCAGTTACAGTGACTTAAACAAGACACCTGCTCAATTGCTTTGGTAAAGTTAATTGGTAATAATTAACCCTCAGTTTGACCGCAAGGATTTTCAGAAGGATGCTGAATGACAAGGCATTCAATTCGAATATTCTTAAAACATAGTACTGCACTCAAGGCTAAAACAATGCTAACTACATGCATGTGTGCCTAGCAATAGACTGAACTGCTATCCCTGAAGACAGTACCAGGGGAGTTGTCATTAATGAACCCATGAAAATTTTGGTTTCATACCCAGAGCCCATAAAAAAGGCAGATATGCTTGGAATTTTTAAGAATAAAATTAAATAGAAGACAGGAGTTCTTCCCTTACAAAGATATCTGATATACATGTATTTTGGGTACTACATTTCTTATGTTCTTCCCTAACCATCTTGTGCATTACTAAACACCACTAGAGATTAGATATCTGAGTAAGGACCTTTGGTTGCTCAAGCACAATTCTTCCTACCCCACATAAACTGCTAATATCATTTTCCTGCCCATATTTTTGGGGGGTTATGGTTAATGAAGATGAAACAACGTGCCACTATTTTTAAATCCATAAATCCAGCTGGTGGGTCACAGCAGAAACTTCTGAGCAGTCATTGCTGTTTCTTACAATGCCCACTGGGCTTGACAGTCATGAGGAACCAACACCCAGCTCTGCACAAATGCCTTGCAGCACCACTGACCGTTTGCACCCTGCCACCTGCTCCTCAGCCACTGCACTCAGACTGCTCTGCTTGCAGAGTTTCTCCAAAGGATAAAAAAGTGGGACTAATGCTGGTTCAGAGAGGACACCTTCAAGACTGTGAGAACAGAAAGAGCTGTCAGATCAATTTATAGCTAAAGAAATGCAGCCTTTTTGCTTTACATCTGGAACACCAGCATTTTTTGCTTAAATTTTCAGATTAAGGACAATTTTTACAAGGCTCGCTGATTCAGGAAGAATAATCAATTACTGTCTAGAGAAAAATGCATTTGATTCAGAATGAAGCCAAGCTAACTGCTTTGCCTGAGTACAGCAGCAGAGTAGGTGACATTTGCTAAGCATTCCCTCCCACCACTGCACACTCACAGTACAGCAACCGGGTGACTGCATGGATGTGGCAGGACTGGGCTGGCATGAAAGAGCAGCAGTTGCAGCATTTCCAATAGAATGCATATGTGGGTAAGGAGAGCCTTTGCTCCTGGCTACCTATCGCCAAGAGAAAACAGTTCACAAAGGAGACAGAATGCAGTGCTTAGGTCCTACAGGTGTACTAAGAAACCCCTCTCCATGCATGGCAGGAAATACCTGAAGACAAACAAAGCCTTACTAGTGATTTCTGTAGTCTCTGGACAAAGGTTAAGCATATGCCCTTCAGTCACTCAGAAGTGCTGTAACCATCCCCAGCTTTCACTTACAAGATGATTCATCTGCTTCCACTGCACTTTCTCTGCTCTGCCAGGAGAGCTTACAAATTCTTCCAGTTCCTTGACCACTTCTGTGCACTTTCATCTCATGCCATGCAGAACTCTGGTTCCTACTCCTAAAGGCTAACTGCTGGCCCTTCATCTGAAAACTACTGGAATTTTCATGTTACAGAGAGGTTAGGGCAAATCACTGGCATTTCTTCATTGATTTCAAGTTTAAGCAGCAAGCATAGTAAGATTTACACTGCATGGAGCATCCTCTTCATTGTAGGAAAGTATCTGCTGCAAATCACTACAAGCAAAAAGTAATTTTAATTCATGAGTGGACTTGAACTGTTTAATGCTGTTTGTTGTAAGTGGGCTGCAGTGATTTACCTACAGCCTGGAACACAGACTTAAATCAGTCAAGTGAGCAAATTTCACTATTTCCATTACTCACTGGCTTGTCATCCAATAGCCTTTAAGTCCTAAGCATCCTGAAAGTAGATATGACTACTTAAATTCCATTATCAGAACAAGTAAGGAGCACAAAAGCCATTGGAATATACTTTCAAAGCCCCTTTGCTTTGATTCTGCATTTGCTACACATTTAATAAATATATATAAAGTATATATAAAATACATAAATATAAAGAAATAAACTTCCCAACGCAGATGGCAGGGAACTTTGTTAAAGTGTGAACATCTAGAGATGGCATTATCCAATATTCACTATCTTTGCTCATGTCAGTTCTTTCACATCATAATTCTTTACAAGGACAATCTGACAGTTCTACCAGCAATGCTGAGACAGGATGGAGTAAACGATTTTATGTTGTTTTTTTTTTTTAAAGAATGAGGTCAGCATAACACTCGGTGCATGTCCATTTTCTTAAAGGCTTCTGGGATAACAGCAGATATAATTGCATGCCTTTCAGGAAAGTGGAACAGAAAAGGCATATATATTTTAAATATTAATCCTTTTTTACTGCTACAAAGCATTAGAAATATCTCGCTGCACACTAGAGAGCTGACTGTAGCACCAAATGTATAACCCACCATTATCCTTCCAGTGTCAGCAACATATTGATTTTTGTTCCTTTTATTTGTGCACCGAGGCTCCCACAATCCGTGCATGTGCAGAGCTATAGATAGCAGCCGGCATGCTGGCAAGCAGAGCTGTGACAAAGTGCTGTGCTGACTGCTGAGAGCCATCCTGAAAGGATCAGCACTTTTTTTTGGATGCTACTTCAAATCTTTGTAATTGGAATAGATTGAAAAGATCAAATGTGCCAAACACTCTGATTCCAGTTGAGAGCAAAATAGCAAGTACACAAAAACTGAGGCAATGGAAAGAAAATACCATCTAGAAATAGTCTCTCTTCCTCTCCCTCATCTGATCTGTAAGTCTAGTATTTAACATACACACAGATTAGGAAAAAAGCAGACCAGCAACATGTATTTTCCATAGCACCTGCTTCACAAATCCAGTGTCCTAGAATAGTCCTAAATTAACCACAGCATTCTTGAGTGAGGTCACGGACAACGGCAAGGGAAAGAAATTAATATAGGCAAGATGAACAGAAAATACATTTCCAGAAATCCAGGCTCATCTTTTCATTGACCTCAGTGATACTACTTCAGGGATAAATTTATCCAAAGCAAAGCATGCTGATGACTTGAAGTCCATGCAGTTAGCAGTAGAAACAGAAGAGCCCAGCAGAAGTAGAGCTGGAAGCATGAACAAGCCCAGAAAGGCCTCCCTGGCTTTGTCCTGCTAGAGCATGGGAAGCCCAGAAATTAATCCAAACAAAACTCTAGGGGAGGGATATCTTGATTTTGTTTTCAGTTACAATTCATGTTTAAGCAGCAAGAAAGTTGTGCACAGACAAATAGCACTTGCCCAGTCGCATCACCTCACTATGTACACAACACTATGACATGCTTTTCTTTGCTCCCCAAGAATCACCTTACTGGCTGCTAAACATGTCAAAATATTTATCTTAATGTACACATCTGTCAGTCTCCCCAGGCAAACACAGTATGAGATGACAAATCCAGCAAGACAGGCTTCAGAACTTCATGTATAGTCATCTAGATAAACTAAATGACAGATTTCTTAGGCAGGTTTGCATCCAAAAGGGCCTGGGATTTAAAGCACTAAATGCTGCTGCTGCAGACTTAGAAGAAGATCAGAGCAGGAGCACAATGCCTACACCCAGCTATGCAAGACTTGAAAGCACAGCTCCAAGGAGCAGGTCTGGAGCTTCCAAAACCTGAAACCAGTAAGCATCTAGGTCTTCTTTAGAGATCATGCTATTGAGTGCGTGCTCCACTGCTGTGCTCAGAATCCCAAGAAGAGAAGTAATCATCCTCTCCTGAAACACTATAAGCAGTACTGACAAAAAGCATTTTCCACTCAATTTGGTTTCTTTTCCCCCCCCCCCCCCCCCCCCCCGTAGAGCAGCAGGAGGCTTTAAGGGAATGCCAACAGTGCAGTACATAATTTCTCCTTCCTGATCACAGCAGGAATAGACAGCCGTACACAAAACAGAGAACTTGCTTGTATGCTCCCTCTGCGAGGAGAGAAAGCAGAATGACATGACTTTAATTGCAGGCAGAGGCAGAGCACTGCTAGCTCAGTCAGTCACCACCTTGCTGGGTGACCAGGCAAGTCACTTTGCTTCTGTGTCTCAGGAAGACAGTGAGCATTACGATGATCACAAATCCTTTATAGGGTTATGCTGGTAATAAACTGATAGAGGTCAGAAAAAGAAGAAACAAAACACGTCCAACATCTCCTCATCCGTTAATCTTAGATCTGGATCTGCAATCGAGTTAAAAGCTTTGAACTTCTACTGAGAAACAAAGTGAGCACCATCTCCACAACTCACTGAGCAGATAAACATCAATTCAGTTACCTCATCCTGCCTTTCTGCCTGAGATAGGAAGGCTACCCATGGGCTACTGCATTAGTTGCCACTGCAGCACTGCAGATTTCCTCCACTGCCTGACTGTGGGACTGTGACAGTTAGGGACTTCTTACTGACGTGCATTTATCTGATCCCTGTAAACAAGGAGCAGAACCCATCCTGGCTGCCTATCTTCCTGTTCTTCAGATAACTCAAACTACCAGCAGTAAACAATTGGCAGGCCATTGCACTTCATGGTGGTAGATGAATTTGGTTTCTTTTTTTTTTTAGTTGCTTCAGCATTAAAGAATCTTCAAACTACAAACTTGTAAAACATGCAAACTTCAACTATGAGCCAAATGGAAGCAGTGCATGACATGACCTCCCCAGAAATGTATACTTGAAGGAGTCAGTTGTAACGCAAGCATCAGAAAGCAATTCCATGCTGTGCCCCCTGTAAGCTATACAGGGGCAGCAGTCTTTCTAGCAGAACACATAGCTGGTTTTGAAGCCATACCTTACAGCCAGGCTATTTGTCTTTTACCTTAGAAGACACAGTCAGCTCTTCCCAAGGAAACAAGTATTTTACACAGCACATTCTTGTGCACCGAGACCCCCAGTAACTTTTGAAACTCAACTTGTTGAAGCCATGCTCACTGTCAAGGCTAGGCTTCCAAACACATCAGTATATCTGCAGACAGGCAATCAGGAGGGAAGAAAAATCCCATCAAGTGACCTACACAAGAAACAGTTCTGTTAACTAGATCCCCTTTCCATCCAGCTCTGAAGCAGTTATCCTTGAATGACCCAGGCCACTATAAAGGAGGCAACCACAAAAGGTTTTTGGAGGTTTTTTTTGGAGTCTGCTGAGGATTTTTTTTTATTTTTTATTTTTTGGTAGTAACAACTCCTCAGAGCACAGAACCACTTAAAATCAGATATAGTTGCGCATTAACCCCAAATACAACAGTCTGCTTACTCTATGCAAAGAAAGCATATACTGTGGGGATTGAGCACCTGGCCTTGAATACAGTGACAGGTCATCTTGGCTCATTATAAGATCTCAAGCAAATCTTTACAGAGTGGTTTTTGTTTTTAATAAAAGTGCCCTGGCAGTTTTCAGGTCCTTTGAAGCACTGCTATATGTAAAAATGGTTACTTCATTCTTCCCATACAAATGCACAGACAGACATCCCCGAACCATTCTGGTATTTAGCTTTGGACTAACAGCTCTTACCTATACAAGCATGTCTTAACATGCTCCTATGTCTTAACAAGGTGGTTACCTACAGCTTTGTGAAATATGGCTCCTTAGACAGCTGTCTGACCCATGGACATCACAGTGCCAACCAGCACGCCCTCCAAAACCCCTGTGCATCTCATTTAGATCCCCTTCTAGCAAACTGCTCCTGGTGGCTGAGTAGCTACAAGCAGGTGTTGGAGCAACTCCTAGTGCAAAGCAGGCTGTCAGGATAGCACCAAGCCCCTTTGCACCTTAATTTCCACAAACAGTTTTAAATTACTTAAAATAATGAGATATTTCCTTTATTAATTACTATCTTGGGGAAACAGTATTTCAGAAACACCAGCTACATGCAGGGACAGCCCTTCAAACGTACTTGAAAGCACTGCATTGTCTCCAGCAGTTACCAAACATTAATTGAGATCAGCAACATGTCAGAACATTTCTACTATTTGTATGGCACTTGCTAGGTAGTTTGTAGCTATCTTCTGTGATAAATGAAACAGAGAGAATTTCCAGGCAGGACCTTTCAAACAGAAGTCTTTCTCCTCAGTATCACCTGCTTGGAGATTCTTTTATTGCAGTCGGCCTGAGAACAGCCCACAGTTGAATCATTAGTAAAACACTGACCTGCTTTAATTGAAAACTCACTTGAAATATTTTGCAAGTGCACTTAACGTAATGAAGAGTATTGTAAAGATAATTTGAAAGAGCAACAAAACCCACAGGAGCTTACATGTGAAGAACACAGCTGCACACCAAAGATCAAGGCAGGTGGAATGGCTTAGAAAGAAGAGTTGGCCCCCGGCTTTTGCCCCAGCAAAGTAGTTCATACAGGTGTGAGAGTGGTAGTGAGAAGTAGGATAGCAGTGCCCTTTGAGTACAAGAGCTAAGCACAAAACTTGGGAAAGCTATGAATGCCCTATTTCTCTCCACTCACCACACAGCACTGACCTCAGAAATGCATAAGGAAGGGGATAGAAAAGTCAAAATAAGCTGCTACATAATGTCTTAAGATCCTGGGCTCACCTGTTACCACTTACCATTATATACCACTTATTATCTTCCAAACTTATCTGCTTCACCAAGAAAAGCACTTCATCATAGGAAGGCTGGAGTAACTCCTCTGTAAGCAGGGACCAGTTCCACAGCATACAAGCTTTCTGGAAGCCCCTCTTTAGAGCCACCACACACTAAGAAACAGCATCTCCCTTGGTCTTCCATGGCTCCAGCAGACAAAGACCTACAGTTAAGCTTTGAGAACAGAGAGGGAGTTCTGTTGACTTGAAAACCTAACTTCACTCCCAACCTCAGGTATTCGTAATCTTTAAGCTCTGCTGCTCCTACACCAGCCCCTCTACAGCCTCCCTGTGTCAGCAGCTCAACAACAGAAATATCTATTAGTTTCATGCAAACAAAAGACTGATTATAACTTTCATATATAAAGAGTCAGAATTAGCGTGGATTTTTTTTTTCCCCCCTCTCAAGAACTCAACAAAACCTCAGTGATACACTTCAAAGAAGTTTTTCAATTCAGAAAAGCGTTCCTTATCAAGTCTCACTTCCCTGGACGCTGCTGCAGGCATTATGAAAGCCTTTAACATCTTTGCTTTTCTCTCATCTTAAATTAGCAGGTAATGATGAATCTCTAACAAAGTCTGTGCCTCTGCCTCTTCTCTCCAAAATACAGGAAAAATGCAAACAAGTTAAAGAAATCCATGCTAGTTTTAAATGACCAGAAAGAAAACCCCATACCATCTTGCTTCTGATTACTTCAAACAGTCATTTCACATTTACTCTTTCTTCTTCAGTTTTATAACACACAAGAGAATCAAATTTAATCTGGAAACAAGAGGAAGTCCCCCAACTTCAAAAATCTAGGCATTTTGTTCCTTATACTTTTCTACCCACCTTTACATGAAGCAGAAGCAGATCCAGCTCTGTATGTCCTTAAGCTAGACACATACACAGAAAGGACAGACCGCTGGGCTCCACTCATGTCAATAGAGTTATTTTTACTGACTGATAAACAGCAATCACTCTTCTGACAGAACATAACCCCTCCAGCAAAATGGGAAGTTTAACAGAAGATGCTGTACTGACCAACAACACGCTTACTTCTGAACTGAGAAAAAAGGAAAAAACTCAAGTTTCCCAGCACAGCCTGTGGGAGTTGTATTTCTCTGCTACTCTGGGCCACTTGAATGTGATCATGCAATGCAGCTGTGCACAGCACAACAGCTTTTCTCCATTCCCCTCATGTAAATGGAAGCTGCAAAAGCTGCTGCCTGCTCATTACACCCATCAGTAAATGTGCTGAAACTCACTGCAACTGATCACTAATTAAAGAAGATTTGTTTTCTCTCATCTCCAAAACTATAAAAAAGAAACAAAAATAGCTAGCATTAAATCACCAGTACAGCACTATCGTTTTCTATGGTGTGTATCTCTTTGCTGGCATAAAAGTATTCTTTAGGGGATACTTAAAAATCCTGTACGTGAAAACGGTTGAGAACATTCAGATTAAACTGTCTTTTGCTCCATTTTCCTTTTAAACATTTATGTTGAAGCCATTTTCTATCTTTCCTTTTGACATATCTAGGCTTTACAAAGAATCACACATTGTAAGGTCTCTGGGAAGTTTCTCTTCCTTCCTCTGCCAACGTGACTGATCCTTGGAGAAACTGTTTCTTGACACCTTGATCTCCAAATTCTTCTATCTCCCATTCTAAGCTTTGTATTTCAATGAGAGCAGCCCAAGCACATCATTTGCTAGCAGTGCAAGGACTGAAGGCACTCAGGTCACCAGGAGAGCTCAGAGGATGCATGTGGTCCTTTGGACAAACCACAAAGCTCTAACTGCAAAGGATTCACTTTTCTCTCTGATGCTCACATTCAGTGTCTGTCTTCAGGTAAAAAATAGCCTCTCCTTGACAGCTGCCAATTCTTGCAGCTCTATCCAATTGTACTTAGAAATAACTGAAAGCTTAACCAAGGGCTCTTTTGGCAGGAAAAAAAAGAGTCTTGTAAATCCTTACAAAGCAGAGCATGTCTTTATGACACAAGTTACGGACAAGCAGAAACATCTAAGCTAGCTCTCCATTTCAAATGACTGCACATGCCTTAAACCAGGCAGATTTCTTACTCCTACTGTTGGAAAGTGATCATTCAAAGTAGAGGAATTAGAAATAGGATATGAATATTTAAATAGGTTCAGGAAAGCAAAGCAGTGGCAATGAGAGGCTGGAAGCATTGCATTTGAGAATATCTCCAGTTCAGTGACCACAATGTTCACAACCTATGCAAAATCAAAACATTTAATTTTGAATGATAAACAAACAAACAAACCAAAGATCTGTCTATTTTTGTGCCAATCCCTTTAACCCAACTACTCCTATTGCCTCTAATCAGACATCACTAAGGAAGTCAGATACAGTTCTAGCCTAGTGAAAATGGGACTCATTTTGCTCTCTTGCGCACTGGCACGCTTCTTACTTCAACAAATAAGTAGCAGATGAAAGTGTAGACTGCACTGAAAACAGATTTTTAGTGATCCAAGACATAATAGTCTCTGGAGACTCTCAATTACATATAAGAAGTTGTAATGTTCCTGTTGAATTCTCTTCATGCGCTATCTTTACTGAAAAGCAAACACATCATATGTTTATATTTAACTCACATTCACATTCTGAAGGATTGCTGCTGTATTGTATGTGGCAATATACAACAGTGTTTGACTAAGCACCGGAATAGACATATCACAAAAGCAATTTGACAGAGATTAGGACAGCTACAGATAAATCTCACACACACAAGTCAGTTACACAGGAGAATCATATCATGTACTAAGTATGCTATTAACCAGCTAAGATAGGTTGCCAGTACCTTATATGCACACCTCGTCAGCCCAGTTAGTCTGGTCTACTGCTTGCAGAATCAGATCTATCATATTCACAATGTCATTTCCTAAACCAGAGGCAATATCTGTGTCATACAGCATCATGATCTACACTTCACCTACAGTACCTGAGGACAACTTCCCAGGACACAGAGGATGGGAGCCAACAACTACAAGAACAAAGGTGATCCTTTATAAACAAGGGAAGATCAAATAACATTTGGAAGCAATCCATTGAACCTGTAGTGAGGTCATCACGTGACACTAAAGACACAATAACTATGAGCACTTTAACGAATGAATTACAACAAGAACTTCAGGAATGAAAAGGACTTTATTAAAAAGACACCAAAAGGGGACTAAGAGCCTAAAATACAGCTAGTAGGGGAGATTTCAGAGCACATAAGGATCTCTGACAAGGACACAGTGTTATACTGTAGCTGAAACCTGGAAATAAGTTGAAAACTTTTAACAATTAAACGAATTAACCATCACAACCCTGCCATTTAAAGCAGTGATTTTTCTTCATTATCTGAAGTCTAATTCAGGAAGCAGAAGTTTAACAGCTACATTCCACAGTAGCTCAAAGTTATATGTGAGAGGTAAGAATCCTGTGCTCTGTAGCAGGGAGGACACTAGCTAATGTGTTCTGGTTTTAGAATCTACAGTTGTCACATAAATATGTAATTCTTAAATCCTTACAAAGCAAATTTTCCTGGGCCTACATTAACTCGTGCAGAACTAATAGCACGGATCGTTCCATCTATTGTGCATTAAGATACGAAACTTACAGCAAGCAGTGTGCAAAGGGTAGTAAACCTTTCATTTATTTATTGGCAGGCTCTTCTGAAACTAGATGCAGCCCCCTGCTAAGACAGAGGGAAAAATCAAAGAAGCTTCTCTCTCGAAAACTGGGAAGGTTTGCATTTGATACAAATCCCATTCTCTAAGGAAGCAGAACAATTTTTGAGAACTGGGAGCTACGTTCTAATCCTGATCTTATAATGGATTTCCTACATGATTTGCCTAAATTTCACTCTGTCATTTTACCTTATCTCCTCATCTGGGACTAGCTGTACTTGAGCTGCCCAACAAATGTGTGCCCCAGATGTGCTGTGTTCATATTCAATAGGGAGCTATATATACTACATCATGAGAGAAGGATACGAGATTTTTGACACAAAATCCACGGAAACAGCCACCCTGGGCTTAAGTGGCTCTGCTTTTCAGGACTGAAAAGCCTAATCAGAACACACTGTTATTTATTCAGCCTGCACAAGGCACTGGCAGCAGGGAAGAAGAGGTCTGTTCCCAAGCACATATGGCTATTGTGCAATCCAGCCCAGAGACAGCATCCATCCTTCTCCAGCACTTTGAAAAGCTGTTACTATATGTAGCACTGCAAAGCCAGTAAACAGACATGCTTGTGAAACGTGCTAAACATAAGGAACAGATATACAAAATAAAACTAAAAAGCACGTCTGTCCCCATGTCCCACAGATTACTACCTGAACAATATCCCAGAGTGCGGGGATACTGCACAAAAAGCTGTGTTTCTGGTAATTGCCCAGCAATGACAATCACAGGAGGAGAGCACAGCTGCAGGATGAAGCTCTCAGCAGTACTCCAAAGAGACAGGATATTATGCTGTGGCTTTGGAGCATCAAAATTGCTCATCCAAACTTCCTGTCATTTCTTGGTACCATCTTAGGCTGGTTCACACCAAAACTGGCATGCCTCCTTGGGTACATACAAGCATCTGCACAGGCATACAGTACCTCATATAAGCATAAGGTCACAGATGCTGTTGAACAGAGCTCCCCAGGCAGCTCTGTGTGAATCTTAAGGACATTGCACAGGCCTGAAAAGGAAGAGTGAGCGTTCCATGGCCAAGGCAGAATTCTGTAGCAGTGCAGTGCTGTGCTGAAGGCAGGGCCATGAGCAGTGGCCTGGCAGGCTGAGGGACTGAGAATAACTGCCAGGAGTCCACTGATTCAATGGGGGCCGTCACCCTGGCTTGCTGCCATAGAGGTGGACCTGCCTGTCATTTATCAGAACTATCCCAAACCAGAACAACCCCTCAAACATCAAGAATTTATATTGGGTTTTTCACTTGGAAAAACAAATGATTTCTGAGTTCTCAAAAGCACAACTGCCGCAAGGGATAATAAGCCTTAGAAATGGTTACAAAACTGAGGTCCCCATAATGATTTCCTTTCAGTTGTAACTTATTACATCCACAGAACAGAATCCCAAGACATTGCTAATGATAGTAGAAACTGTCAGTATGCAAGATGCTACGAGAGTCTGTGAATTAAACCCCATTATTGTTCTAAATTATAGATACAATTCTCCCTTTACTTGGTGATATGCAGTATATTTTTCCTTCAGGGCAATTATATGATGTCAGCACAAATTACTCTTTCCTGCACAGCACAGATGACAGGACCAGAGGCACTAAGGAGCTTACAGAAATCAAATCTGAATAGACAGAAGGAACTGCTTCCTTTGACTTGGAAATAACAAATTTTGCTGTGGCATGCTGGGTAAGGCAAAGGGAAAAAAACATGTTTTGGGGTACTGGTAGAGCTTTCAAAGCCTTACATACTTAAAAATCAAAAATCAACTTTGTGCTCTTTTTCTAAATAACAACAACAACAACAGCAATAGAAATGCTTCCAAAAGTATCTACTGATGTGCAACACTGAAATAAGAGGTTATTGGTTAGGAAGTTAGGGAGCTCTATTTTTGACTTGGAAAAAAAAAAAAAGAAAGTATAGTCTCACTTTGAATGTTCTTCTAGATGGCTTCCTAGTCTTGTAGATTTTCCTGGCAGACTGAAGCTGAAGGAGGTCAGAGGAAATCCCAGAGGTTACGTATTTAGGAAAGGCTCACCAATCCTATATGCAGCAAGGTTTGCAGGAGGTGGTAGCCTTTTTCACTAGAGCAAGTGAGAGAACCAGAAAAAAAAAATTAAAAACAGTCTTACAGGCACATGGCTCTACAAGACTGGTGGTTTTGTTGTTGTTTGGTTGGTTTTTTGCAAATCCAAGAACAAGGCATTACACTCTACATAATTTTCCTTTATGAGCACTTTATTATTGCAGCTTGCACCAGAAGTCAAGCTCTTTGTTGCCATCTGCTGTTTCTTTGCTCACATTTCACCGTTTTGATTAGTGAGGCCAGACCACAACAGGGAGTCTTCAAGAATTGTTAGGAACAGGCAGAAATGCTGCTTTCACTGACCACATGCCAACAAATTCGGCAATCAAAGAAATTTCTGAGCGGTTTTCTTAATGAAATGCTGCCCACCTGTTCACACAGAGAATCTGTGATGCCCCTGCCCTCCCAAAACAATCCCAAACACCTTTTAAGTAACCTTGGAGGAAGTCATTCATTGAAGCTTTTAAGCTTATTGCACTCTCATATTCACAGAACCACGTGTCCTGTAGATCTTTACCAGCAATATTCCTTCTCATTCAGCATGTTTAATTTTTAAAGAGATGAGAGATGTCAAAAACATCCCTGTCAGATGTTCAATACTTGCCAAGCAGTGGCCTGCTTTGTCAGTGCTTCTAAGAAGGTCCAGCATTAAAATCACAGTAAGCATTCAGCTGTGATCCATCAAACAATTGTAGGCTAAAGGTGATGAGGCACTGGCACAGGTTGCCCAGAGAGATGGTGGGTGCCCAATCCTTGGACACATTCAAAGTCAGGCTGGACTGGGCTCTGAGCAACCCATGTAGCTGCAGCTGTCCCTGCTCATTGCCGGGGATTTGGACTAAATGAGCTTTAAGGGTCCCTTCCAACTCACACGATTCTATGAGTCTATGAAACAGGGCAAAAGAGCTTCTTTGAGTTTCTATGATCCTGTAGACAACTATGCTGGGGTTATTGACCTCCCTCGTCCAAGACCTTTCCCACTGCCTGCACCTTCGATCCCAGATCTCCCCGGAGGCAGAAACAGCAGATGTTTCTGCTCTTACACAAACTTCATTCTCCCTACTCTGCACAATCCAAAGAGCACCACACAGCAGGTCTCATGGCAGAGCCACAAGACAGACCTTTCTGCTAGGTTTCAGATGACTTCAAACAAGGATCCAGCACTCACTGACAGCAGCCATGTAAAGTTTCACTTCCAGCAAAACTTTGTTAAACTTTAAACTGGATTTCATTTTCAAGTATGTCCATCTGAAGCAATTAAAATAAAAAGGAATCTCACTAATAACCTCCCATGCTGCACTGCAAGTCTGGGTGTCTGGGTGCTTTAAAACTGCAAAAGCCTGAGACATTGAAGCTGGAAGTCCAAGCAGTCTCCAGCTTTTTCATGGGCTCCTACCAATGCATTCATCTAGTCTCAACAACCCTCATTTTGAGGCAGAGAAGATGCAACTTATTGCTCCAGATATATTCATCACTATAGCCACATTCAGGTTTCAGTCTTTGAGAAAGAGAACGAAGAAAGAAAAGGATTACAAAGCTGAAAGGACTTGAATGACTATTATCCCCTACTGAAGCAGTATTGCTAGGTTAGCTTCACAATAGACAAACCCAATATCAATTCCAGAACTTGAATTCCCTTCAAGACCTTCAAACCAAAGTGGAAACAAATGCAGAAGGCTCTCTGTAGCTCACAATGGAGATGTATGATGAAAGACTTCTTGGTGCTCCCTACCCAAGTGCCCTTTGGTAAGGAGCAGGGAGCACCCAGCATGCTGCCACTCCAGAGCAGACAGCAGCGATTTCACAGAGCCGTGTGAGCTGCTGGAAGAACATGTGTGATAGCCCTCTGGAATGCTGACTGACCAACACACCTCTGACCTTTAGAGCTGCCGTGGGGTGAGTGGGAATCTATGAGAGCGAGGCAAGCTCTTCTGAAAGCTCGTCCTTCAGTGGTTCTGTGCAGATGTTCAAGAAGCAAAATCCTTTGATACTAGAATTTAAGTGTAAAAGCCACAGTAACACTGAGCTTCCTTGTGTTTTCGTGATTCCTTTTCATGCTTTGCTATCCAAGCCATTTACGAACATTAGTTAATTCTCTGGAAGTCCTCGCCTTTGCTTTACAACTGGGGAAACTCTACCACTATACAGGATTGGTATTTATCTAGACACAGTTCTTGAGATTCATGACAAAGCTGAGAACAAAGTCCAACTCTTTTGGCTCTCAGACTTGTGTTCCAGAGCCCATTTTCTGCACTTTTCACCTTCACTCTTCTTGAAAAGCAGTAGCTCCAAATAAAGAGGTAAATCTTAAACAGTACAATTACCTTTCATTGTTCTATTTCTCTGCTAGAATTTGCAGACAGGGAACGTTCCCATTCCCTCCACCATGGATGTGAGACAGAAACCTTTGGACTCCACTACAAATAGCTGTATTTTTTCCTGGCAGACATCTTATGTGAATGACAGAGGAATAACCCACATGTATCAATGTGTTACCCTAAAAGCCTCAGTGCACAAACCAGCCATTACTATACTGGCACAGGATCAACACAGTGAAAGCAAGGAAGGATGGAGCAATGTGCAGCTCTGCCTCGGTGAAAAAGCATGATTTAAAGAAATTAAGGGAAATTCCTCACACATTACAGCAATGTGCTCTACACCATAGCACTTCTGAGTTTTCCAAATGGCCACATATGCACCAGCAAGTTATCTATTGCTGTTAGCATCCTGCAGAATATAGAGGCACCCTGAAAAGATAAACAATTTTACCGCCAAGTAAACATTGATCTCTTTAATACAGTTCTGTCCTGTGTAAAATTCACCAACTTCAGAGAGAAACCCCGTACTGCACTCTCCTGAGCACGATCTGCAGGTCTGGTACTGCACCATTAAATTCCACAAACTGCTTGAAAATACTGTATGCGATTTATTCATAACATCTACTTCTACCATGCAGAAGAGCTTGTCTCAATAGCTTACCAGTTAGTGCAGAGCACACAGTAGTAGTAAACCACCACATGGTTTCTATCTGTGTCACTGAATGTGCGTTTGCCTTTGCTCAGCCTGCTCACTCCTTACTGTCTGTACTCTTGGGACCCCAGTGTTTTATTGCACTGCAACGTTGCACACTTTGTAATTTTTGGCAGTCATAGTAAACAGTTGTTTGTTGTAGGATTTCACTACAGGCTGCTGCAGGTGTTTCAGTAGAAAGGTATAAATGCTGAGGAAGCTGGCTTGATAAAGCAGAATAAATAAATGTGAATTAAAAGGGGCAACTCTACTGTTCTAATTCTAGAAGGCACATTATAAATACAAAAAACTTTTCACAGAGTTCTGTCAAAGGATGTAACACTGCTTTTAGAGGAAGACTGGAAACTAGCAAGAATTAAAGCGACTTGGCAGGCAAGGAAGCATAGCTGCTTAACCCAAATAATGTAGCAAGGCAGACAAACATGAAGCTTCCTACTCCTGGAATTTCCGCTTAAACTATTTACTTCAAAAAGTGAGAGCACACAAAAATGCTCACACTGCCCATAGAAACACCCTCATATTAGCTATGTCTTTAAACATGCACATACTTTGCTCCTTTTTTGTTAACTTCTTACTAAATGCAGGCATTACAGGAATGGCTAGGGCTTCATTTACAGTGTTTTAAAAGAACGTATAACTGCAACCAAGCTGATACTCCTACCTAAGTTAGGAAGGAGCTTCTGGGATAATGTCTTTCTGAAGCAAGCATCAAATTCTTTCTGAATCACAGTCTAGGGACTGAAAGAAAGAGAGTTATTTCATCAGGGAACAGAAAAGAATAACTGACCAAACCTCATGGATGAAATCCTGGTGAGAATTAAAATAAGCATATTTCAAACTCAGGCAGGAACTGTAGCAAATATCAACAAAAGCTTGTGATCAGCAGGAACAAAGGCTGTAAGTGATCTGTGGACTAAAATGAGCATAGATGTAGTCCTAGAAGAAAACAATGCAATTATCTTAAATATTTCTATAGCACCTGATGTTTTGGAAGTGAAGTTAAACACTGAGACCTACTTTCTCTTCTCTATATGAATCAAAAGCCTTGAATAGAGGAATCTAGAGGGAAGATAATGGCTGAGTTCACAGTGGGTGGGAATTAACTTCCCATGATACTTCAGCTGTTATCATATAAGACAGGGAAAAATGGTTACCTAACCTAAATCCATCACAAATCTTGAAGAACATGATGAGCACCACAAAGTGGACTGAGAAATGTGCAGTAGATCACTGCAAAACATGGCGTTTTCCTGCATTCTGCCATGCTGAAACTATCTTCCTTGAAATATTCCCCAGCATTGCATTTTCCACTGACAGATACTTTATCTACTGAAACTTTATAAGCACTTTCCCCTAGTTAAAATTTTAGTTCCTCTCCCTCTTTTATATATGCACATTCTCAAAGACATCAGTAGGATCTCCAGTGCCTTACATGAGCTGGCTACATAAATCTATTTTATTTTATTAGGCCATGTTGTTCTGCAGTGGCCATTTCATAGGTCTATTTCCCATCTCCTCCTCATCTAGTTATACAACCTCACTTGAAAGACCTTTGTATTTTTCATCCCAAGAGAATTCACCTCAGTCAACTTCAAGGAAGAATCCAGAGATCCGTAGAACATCTTTTCTACCAGAGACATAAAAGTGACATGCACTCTAGAGAAATCAATCTATTTTTTTCAGTCATTATTTTCTAAAATTAAGAAGAGAATTTACACCCAGTTTACAAATTCCGCATCCTGTTCTTATTTTCTTATCAGTTGGAATTTTGCATAACACAAACTGAGCTAAAATTCAACCATATCTCTGAGTTTCTTTCAGATTTTATTTGTGATTTTTCACAAAGGAAACCTTCTCATTAACTCAGTGATAGAATTCAACTGTACTTCCCTTTTTTTAGCCTCCATTAAATCATCAGCTTGATAATCAGGAAATATTATGAGACTCAAATCCCCATAAGGTATCTGTCTTTGCTTTCTAACCACCAAAGTCTATACAGAGGATGGTTCCTATAGCTGTTTTTACCTTTTAACCTTTATCCAACACTCCTGAGCCATCACAGTCATACAACATGAAGTTCTGCCTGCAAATACATTATCAGTTTTGGGTTTTGTTCTTCAGTATGTGATCTCAGCTTCAGAATAGCAATCATTTCAAACAGTGTCTTGGCATGAACTCTAACATTGTTTAGGGGTTTGGTAGAGTGTTTCAATGAGGCTATCCCTTAATGATGTAATTCATGAGCTGGGCTTAATCCTGACACGGTACAGTTTATATGAGATTTATATGTCAGTTTATATGATTTAATGCAGGTGAATAGTTATAGCATTACAAAGTTTAGATTAAAAGACTCATAAACATTGATTAACCTAGGTTATAAGAGTGAATAACGAACACAGGCTTCTCATTTCTACCACAATCACAGTGAAAGATCACCACAGTGAGAAAAAAATATAGCTCTGACTTGAACAAATAACTGATATTAGACTCTACCATGTTGTCCCAAAACAGGAAAGCTAGCAGGCTAAATATTCAGGCTATCCTCAAACATTTCATCAAACCTTTTCCAGCTCCTGAACCTACTCAGGCGTGTCCAAGCTGATGTACTCAGGAGAATGTTCCTTTTCAATAAAGCACTAGCTCTTTCCAGCCTCAAATCTCCTGAATACCAATAAATGTACATTTCAGATGTATCTCAAAAAGCAATATTTGAATAATTAGGCTTTCAGTGGATACATTTAGACATCATTAAAATGGCTTATTACTATACTGATGCTGGCCAGCACAGAACTGAAATGTTGGACTGTATGTGTGAGTAACAGGCTAGGCTGCAAACCTCAAAGCATATAAGAGGATGCAAAAAAAGATTGATAAAAATAAAAGCATCATCTCCAAAACAGCATAACACACCGTCAGCTGCTGCTTCTGCAGAGCTTCTGCAGTGCTTTAGAAAACACTCTGGAACTGTTAACATTTGTGCAGTTTTTAAGATCAATGATGCTGGCAATATTAAGAGTCAGATGCTTTACTATTACTGCCTCAAAGAAAGTACAAATAAAACTCACCCGCTAGTTCACAAAATATACAGAATCATAGCTAGAAAAAAATCAACCAGGAAAGGAAACCATTTTTTTTCCATCAGTAGTTTTATCTACCATCAGACATATTACAAGGTCAGAAGGTGGCTTTTTCATTGATCCTTAATTATTTGTATTTTGACAATGAGAGCCAGAACCACAGATGGAATCATTTATATGCATCATTTGTGTTATTGTTGTAGTCACGGCATGATTACTGGTAATTCTCTGGAATCGCAGAATCAGAGAATTGCAGGGGTTGGAAGGGAACTCAGGAGGTCATTGAGTCCAACCCCCCTGCTAAAGCAGCTCCCTACAGCAGGTCGCACGGGTCGGTGTCCAGCTGGGTCTTGAATATCTCCATAGAAGGAGATTCCACCACCTCTCTGGGCAGCCCGTTCCAGTGCTCCGTCACCCTTACCATAAAGAAGTTCTTCTGCACGTTTGCATGGAACTTCCTATGTTCAAGATTTAGGCCATTATTTCTTGTCCTAGCACTATGCACCACTAAGAAGAGCCTGGCCTCATCCATTTGCCTCTCACTTCCCTTTAGATATTAAAATTAATCAGATTCCCCATCATGCACCACTGATGACAACTCTGGGCTCTGACAGTCAGCCGGTTCTCAATCCACCTCAACATCCACTCATCTATCCCACACTTTCTAAGTTTCACAACAAGGATATTGTGGAACACCCAGGGGAACACTTCAGTGACCAGACAGAGCTTGGGGCAGATATTAACATGATGATATATCAGGTGTCTATATACGGTATCACCATTGTCCAAAACCTTAAAGGAGAGTTATTTGATAATTTGGTAGCAACCACAGCCCTGTCTTGCTGTCATCCTTTGCAGAAATGGGATGGAATTGTACTCTTTCTGAAGACAGCTTATTACAAATACTCATCCATGTTGGTCAGATTCCATTTGGAAGGCAAATATTAACATACTGATGCAGTAGGAAGTGGACTTCATATAGGCCACCAATGTATGGTTTATCTCTGGATGAAAACTCACTATCCCATTCAATGCATCTGCTAAGCCCTTACAAAACAAACAAACAAACAAACAAAAAAACCCTCAGTAAATTCCAAAAATAAATACAAAATAGATGACAACATACCAAACGTGTTCCATCCATCCATCCATCCATGCCCTTCCCCCTTTGTCCTAACAATAACTGTGATCTGGTATGAGGACACAGCTACTCTCATCCAACTGCAGTGCCAGTTTTGTTTTGCTTTGTAGACTTAGCAATGCTGTAGTATTACCTGATTTAATGAAGCTACAGTACTTTTCCCCCCAAAATCAGCACTAGAATGGCTAATGTACCAATTTGGTGTAATATCTCTAGCAGAACTGTATGTGTGCTAATAGGGAAAAAAAATATTTAAAAAATGCAGAATGTTAGTCCCAATACATCTGTTCTAGTGAACTCATTTAGAAAGCATTGATTTCATGTGCAAGTGGAACACAGTGGATATTTACAGAACTTACTTGTAAGAAGTTCAATCTTTCAGCTGATCAGAATTGCCAGGTCTGTCTTGATGCTGATGACATGAGCCAGGACCTTGGCAGGTATCAATGAAGTTCATTCAGATGTCAGATGCTAGAAATACAGAATTTGCCATTAGTTGTCATTTTCTGCAGTAACTTTCAAGTAGAAATTTCAAGTGACAGCTATTCTGCAAGCACAAATCTAAATCAATCTTGTGTGTTCTGTAATGCCAGTATTTTACAAGATGATCTGAATTCCCTTATTGATTCAGTTCAGACATGAGTTAAGTCTTGAAATTCATTTACATGTCATAACTGCTAGAAACTAATTGTGGCCTTCCACCATGAAGTTTTTTTGTGCTGTTGTTTTTCCCAGTGATATCCCTATATCTCTACCTGTCTCACTACGGTGAAGAACTGCAAACCATGCTGCTTTTGCTTTGTAAGCTCCAGTATTTCCTCTCTGAATGAATATATCCTAGTCAGTTTTGTTCCATCTTGAGCTGCTATTCAATTCTTAAGCATCAAGCAGTGTAGATGGTGCAAGCTCAATGGCTCCGGGGTCCATACATCTGTTACTCCTGTGACTGCTGCTGAAGCACGGAGTCCGGGTTGGCAGATGGAAGATTTGCCTTTGAGGAGAAATAGGTCATATATCAGAAAGTAAAAATAGAGAAACAGATGCAGTCTTTCTTCCCCAACAGACTGGTACTTTACTCAACAATACCCTTAATAACTGAAGGAGCAGCTACTTGAGAGTAATTGTCCATACATTATGGAAGATAGCATTGCCTACCAAACACAAGAGTGTAAGAGGTCTGATGACACAGGTCTCAGACAAGGCACAAGCCAAGTACATGGTGGTGAGGAGCAATTAAGCAGGGGTTTCGGTGTACATGTTTTGCTTGGGACATACTACAGGTTTGACTGTTAAAAGAGAGTCATTTTCTTTGGGAAAGCTCAATTTCTGCATGTGCTTTATTACTCCTCTGCTTTATTCCAGCTTATATTTTTACCACAGTTAGTCCATTTACATGCAGTTACTGGGATTCCACTGGCTTTTTTCATCCAAGCACTGTCCCTGCAGCGACTGCTCTGTTTGTTCTCATCCCCAGTCAGCTCCCACACGACTCTGAAAGAATTCTAACCTCAAATGTAAATCAACTCCAGATAACACAAAGTGAATAAGAGAGAAAAGGCAGTAATAGAAGCACAAAAACAAGACCTGCAATAACATGCAGGAGCTAGCACAGGAGACCTCTGATACCAGGCTGAACCTAATCTTTGAGGTGAGCAACAATGGCACATTCATGCTCGTGCGGTTACTGAAGAGGCAACAGCATGCTGTAGTTAGTAGTTAGAAGAAATCAAAGGCCTTCATTTTTTAAAATAACAGTTAAAATGACACTGTAGAGTCTGGGAAATCATAACTGAGGGTGCTACATTAAAGGAGGCTGCGGGCGAAGGTGAGAGGGAACAAGTCATACATCTCATGGTAGAAGGTTGCAAGTTTTTCAAAGAACTACTGAGAAGCCTCAGTGGAGGACGTGGTATAGCTAACATAACTGGAGTTTTCAGAGTAAGGGAAGGCAACAGTTCGAGATATTTCATCAAAACTGACTCAAACCAGCTTGTTTTAAAGAAGTAGAAATCCATGCAGTGAGTGCTTTTCTGCTCTTTGCACTGAACTCATCCTCCCCACCTACAGAAATGAGCCCAAAACAACTGATCCCTGAACTGCTCAGGGATGCAACATAGTTGTAGATGGCACAATTACAACAACAAAGAACTGAGTAAGGTTCATAGTAGCTCCTTTAAAGACAGCCAAAGAACATACTGGCCTATTCAGTGGAAAAAAGGTGGCTGAAGTGCCTAGGGGGAAGGTAAATAATTGCTCAAAGCAACACAGTGTTTGCCTTAAAACAGCAGCAGCTGACCTTCTCCAAAAAGCTGCAGTTACGCGGCAACTGTGCTATGTGCAGAAGTAAAGATTAAGTGCCTAGTGCATACAAAGGTTATGCTGGTAAATCAGGGATGTCTCCACTGGGAGTCTGAGTGCTGGGAGGTGGGACGAGAGCAGAACTGCATCCTGCGATCACCTCAAGCAGAGAGGAATCTCAGTATGGACACAAAGTAGTAATTGCAGGATTAACATCTATTTTCTATGAAGAAGCTTCAGTCTGTCCTACGGTGCTTGCAAAGGACAGGTAGGTAAGTTCTTTTTTTCTCCTTCCTTCCACGTATATTTCCATGGCAAGTTTCAAAACACACAATAATGTACCCTCTGCTCAACTCCTCAGATGTAAATGACAACTTCCACAGAATTTCCCTATCATTGCTTTGGTGAATCAGCAGGCTGCATTTATTTCCTTATGAAATCCAGCCAAACGCTACTGACAACAAATTCCCCCTTTCTCTTCTGCAGCTCCCAAAAAGCCTTTTGGAGTTCTGGTTCACAGGACATGTGTGTGGGTCTCAGTGCTGTAATCAGGCAGTCAACCTTTTCTCTTGACGTAGAGGATGACCTCTGCTAGGTCTATAATTTATTCACGTGACTTTTAAGAACAGGTCCTACAGCACAAAGTTATTATCCAGCTCTTCTCACGCTGCTGTTCCCAGCTCCTGCATTTATTAACCAGAAAGCCTTCTAAATGTTATCTAGTAGCACAAATTAAGCAGTTTTGTCCTGCGGATCATGTTCCTTAGCTCGCTCTTTCATTTCCTCTCATTCAACATTATCACATTATGTTCCCTCTTCTTATGTGCTTTTCCTCTACACAAAGCTCTTTAAACAGCTGCAAAGGGGGAGGGACCACAATGCTTATGAAAACTCCACTTTGCAGAATGCTTCTGCCAGGTCCTACTGTCTGTCTCTTTCCAGGGATTTAATACCTCCAAGATTCAGGATTGCTTTTACATCTCTTGCTTGTGCAACCCTGACAACAGAGCCTACTGCCAGCTGTCTTAATTGAAGAGCAGTAACCACCTCTTCCTGTTATTGCCATGAGGAATACGTACACTCTCTTTCTCTTTGTAGTGGGCTCCTTCTATTTCAACGGTAAGTGATCTTTTCTTTCAGATACAGTTTGCAGAGCAGTGATAGCTTTTGTGGCTGGGAGGTAGGACAGTGATATAAGCTCTCAAAGTGTTTCTACCACTTCAGTAGCTTGCGGACTTTAAGAAGATGCATGAAATATATTGTTTTAGTATTGTTTATGGCTCATGACATAGCAGCAAATCCACTATTATGGATACGTACAGACAGTAAGTTGGAGATAAAATGACAGAGCTGTAGGAGATTACAGTGACAATCACTGAAGAATGCTCCTTTCGATTCTTCCACGATTGTCTGTGACAGGAAAAGCAAGTAGTGACAGTGAAAAAATAAAAATGGAACTGAGACATAAACCATGAGACAGATCTTCTCCACAATTATTGACCCAAGTTCATATATTTTGCTAAATTCTTACTTCCTAATTGGTTAGTCTGTATGTAACTAGTGTTTAAATCAAGTTGTAATATATAAATCCATGTTAAAAAATGTAAATGTCTATGAAGACCAGGTTTTTTTAGCCCATCAGCATTTCTTACATTTGTTTAAGCCAACACGCACAGCTCAGTAGCAGCACAGAACATTTACCATGGGAGCATCTTCCACAGGGCGACTCCACTGAAGCGTCTGGAGCAAAACTGAAACTGAATTAGGACAAAATCACATCTTTCTCATATTTACCTATTCAACCCATGCTCTTCCTTCTTCAGCTACTGAAAGGCAACTTTTGAAAACATCTGCTATGGAAGCAGAGTGAAGGCCTACCATAGATTACATATTTTTAAACTCATTAGCATTTCCTTTTTATTCCCATTAATTGCAGTAGGAAAATTAAAATAGTCTTTACAATGAAATAAATTCACTGCTACTACCATTGAAACAATAAGCATTCCAAATTAGTGCACATTACTGTAAGATACTGCATTAACCTTTTTACCCGAGTCCACTGAAAAGTAACAACATCATTAAGTGATTTCAGAGAAGACAAATGTTATCTTGTTGCTGCATCCCACTTGCTATTTCCTAATTACAGATGGGAATTTGGCACGTCACCGCTGTCGACATAAATCATACGTGATAGAGGAAAGAACAAAAACCAAATATGTTGTACAAGGTGTTATTTCTAAGCAAATATTATTTCAACAGCTATTAAAATGTCAGGTCAGGGATATGGGGAAACATGCCTTATGTTAAATGTTACCATTTAGATGGTGATAACTGTGCACATGCCTGTGTCTATCAACATTTCTCCATATTCTGTTCGATTCACGTCTAACATCTTTATAATGCCACTATGAAAATAAGCAATGGAGCACAGCCTGAAGAGAGATTTCATTTTTATATATAAATTAGACCATGTAGATGGGAAAAAATACACTGAGTAATGAATCAAATCTGTTTTTTGTTTCTTCTATTGTGAAACTGGAAGCATCTTGGAGCAATTTTTTTAATGGTCATAACTCCCACAGAGAATACAAACTTACTGCAGAATCGGCACTGCAAGCTGTAGGCAATTGGCTCTCCTTGACACGGAACAGATGTGCAGCATGTTCAGTGAAATGCTCATTTCTTTAGCTCAGGATCCACTCCAGTACTTTTCCCCAATTACTGCTTCCAGTACAGATACAGTCTATCCCCAAATGAAGGCTGCTTCATCATTCTCGTTAAGATCATCAGTCCAAAATCATCATTCTACTCCCTGTAACATTTCTGTTGATGACTGCTACTTTGGGAAAAAGAAAGAAAGAAAGAAAGAAAAAAGAATTAGTGAGCAGAAAAAAGTGCACTTGCATTTTTTTCCAAGTCTGAGGGGAAAAACATAAGTATTCCAGCGCAGTCACGAACATCATGAAATGCACAAAGGACAAACCTTGAATGACCGGTAATTTTGTTTTCATTAGGTGACATCTGGTTACAATAATATTGGGAATGGAAAATAGATGATAAAAATGATTCTAGAACCATTCGTTTTTATACTTTATTTACAGGAGATTGGACCTAGCAACCTTTAAAGCAGTGCATTGCTGACATCTAGTGGTATTGGATATAAGCATCTAATTGAAATAAAAGTTACCCTTTTGATATTTATTCTTGAGATTAAGTTATTAAAAGGCTGGGATGAGGTGGCAGTTTTGAAAGGAATAATCCTTCTCTATGGGAGCCCCTTCCCTAAGAACAGAGAGGAGTATCTTGAAGGGATTCATTATTTAACAAACCATTTTTATAGTATGTCGTGGCAATTATTCATCTGCACAGTTTATTGACAGTGCAAAGAATTCACTCTTTGCTAGCAGCACTCAGTGAGCACTGAAACAAACCAAATGACAATCTATTTCTAACTGAACTCAGCAGGCTGTTATATCACTTACATATGCAGCACCGTGATTTTTGTTGAAAAAATGCCACAAACAATAAAAAAGTAAATAAATAAATAAATAAAAATAAATAAAAATAACTAACCAAGAATCTCTCTGTAGCTACCAGAAGGCTTTTCAGCTATCCTTCTAAATATAAAATGATCCATTCCTGGGGTGCAGTCCCACTTTCTACACAGTATCACATATAGCTCCATCTTAATTGCAAAACACAAAGAAAAAAAACAACAGAATCTGGAGCTTAGCAAGGATCAGCATAGCTCTAGCTTGATAAGCCTTTGATTAGGGAGGCTTACACTGAGAATGAACACAATATTAAAATATTACATGGTCAAGGGCTTTTATAATGACTTGGAAAGAAGTGCAAAGCAAGTGTGAATCAGAAAACAAACCAACACAACACTGGTATTCTCCCAGATGGCTTGGGATGTACTTGAGAAGCCTACTCTGAAGGACATTGTTATGGTTAAGCATGTGTGGCACAAACGTTTGTGCCATAGCACATACAGGTTTTAACAGAATTAAAACAAGCCTGGTGATTATCTCTTCCTTTGCCCAGAGCTTGAGTGAAAAAGCTGCTCTTAGAAAAATGAAAGATCTGTTTGACAAAGCTCTTTTCCATGTCCCTCGACTTGCTTACTGGATCATAAACAAGAAGTTCTTATAGTATTTACTAATCTGAATGGAATTCAGAAGTACCAAATTTCAAGAGAGATTCGTCTCCCTCCAGAAGCCTGGAGCCCAGTTCACGTTGAAACTAGACACTAAGATGCACATAGACCTTGGCTGCTTACATACAGCACTCTGGTCTTCTGACATCTGCCTTTCTCTGGATCTCATGGATATAAAAGCACAATATATATAAAAGCACAATAAATTTAAAATACTTGTATGTGGTGTTTTACTTGTGGAACCACTCTGGAGAACAATTAAGCAAATATGCTGCAGAGACACTATTCTCATTTCTGCACTTTCTGGGATGGCTCGGTACCCTTTCCTATTGAAGAACCAATCCATTCACTGGATTAGAATCTGTTTTCTAAAACACCTGTGTCCATCCCTGTCAAGTGTATCACACAACACAGAATTACTCTACATACACAAAACTGCTCCCCTGCAAGGGGTCAATACAGTCAGCAGGATGTCACCAGGACCTTAGGCATCACTATTATTATGTGGCTGACAGAGGTTTGAAAAGTGTCATCAAAAAGTACAAGTAAGAACATGGAACAGATGCATTTACCTCTGGAGTTGTGCCATAAGTCATTCTGCTCCATGCAGAATGTTCAGGCTTGTTTGATAGCAGCTGGCTGATCCTGTATTTTGCAGTTACCGAACTCCAGCCTTGGCCATCTAAGATTGAAATATCTCTGCTAGTTCAAATCAGGTTTGTTTTTTTCCCCATGTGAAGTAAGGCTCAGATTAGCACTTCTAATTTTCGTAGAAAAACATTCTGAAACAGAAACATTGCAGGCCACCAAGGAGCATGCCATCACTATGGCTTCTGCAGCTCACCCACACTGATTGCTCTTTCAGTTTCTAAGTGTGACTGCAGTCATTTTTCTGCCTCCTGTGACAGTGACGAGAGAAGTCACACCTGGACTCCCTTCACTGGGATCTTTGAAACTCTCCTTCTCTGCTGATAAGAGCGTGGGTTCGCTTCCACTTTGCAATGGAGTTCCCAAAAGTACTTGTCAGTCTGAGCTTTACCTCATATTGTAGAAAGAAACCCACAGCGCCCTGATTTACCTGCTTTAATCTGTGCTCTGTGACAGACAGCCCACCTCAGCAGGATGTTGGTGCGAGCACCATTCCTTCTGTTCATGCAAGCCTACAACATTCATTAGAAAATCAAAGGCCCTCATTATTTCATGGAAATGATGCGATGCACAGGAATTCTGTGATCCCCACCGCTTGGCCCTCGGTGTCCCTTCTATAACCCCATATCTGATGTCTTACAGGAAGCAGTGCAGCAGATGCTGAGGAAAAGCTAATGAACCACCTACTGAGTCCTGACAGGTACAACAAGTTAATTCGCCCAGCTGTCAACTCATCCCAGTTGGTATCTATAGAACTGCAGGTTTCCCTGGCACAGCTCATCAGTGTGGTAAGCTCAAATTAAGCTGTTCCTTTTTAATTCGTTACTATCTGCGCAGCATACTAAGTAAAGAAAGTCAGACTGTTGTTACCTGTCCCTATTATTTTATAATGTACATAATATTTAGTAGGCAGGGCCCATACATGCTATTTACTGGTTTTACTTTGGAATGCATCTACAACAGCAAGATCAGGCTATGCCTAAGCAATAAGGACAGCAGCCAGATCTTCATTCAATAAAATCCCACTGATCAAAAATCAAAATCATTCTATTATCTCAGTGCAGCTGACATAAGCTACACTAAGGCAGGATCTATTCTGTACTGTGTATGTAATACTAAGCCACATAAGCATTGCACAATGTGGTTTACTGGCATGAAAACAAGCCAGGAAGACAGCTTAAGATCCCACAGTATGTCAGCAAAGCACAGTGAAATGTTACCAAGAGAAAGACATGCAAGTTCTGTTCTGATAGCTTAAATCAATCATTAAATATCAATCATAAACCAATAAATCAATCCTCATGTAAGCAACTCCACCTTCAATAAAATTGACTTCAAAGGGTCTGAAAGACATTTTTACTCCAAGTTAACATGTGTTTAACAGTCCTTCCAAGGACTGTTTAACCATTAACAGCAGTGTGAATAAAATCGAGCACATAAGTGGGAATGATTTCATGAATTGGGGCTTTCAGCTCTGCTGCTTTCCCTGGGTGAAAAAGGACACAGACAGCTGACTCTCTGCATGGGCAGGGATCAAGAATGATGCAGTTCAGTCCCTGTCTCCCTGTGCCTTCACTCTTCAGCCAGAAGGCAAAATAAATGATCTTATGGGCTCTAGGAATATCAAGCATCTTCAGCAGCAAAGAAGTATTTTCTTTTTCTGTAGCAATCTTCCCAATTCTCTGATCTCCTATCTTACTCATTCAGTAGAACCCCAGATGCACAGATCTGCTGCAGAGAAACTTCTACCAGTTCCATGAAGCTGAGCTTGCCAGCCAAGAGCTTTCATGATAAACCTTACATAAACTTCACACAAATTATTGGGCTCCTGGTGGCCAAAGTGTGCCTTCTGTTTCACATCAAATCCCCAGGGGAAAATAAATAAATAAATAAATAAAATCAGTTTGTGGGGAGAAATTGTTCCCAAGCAGCAACATTCACACCAGTCACAACTGTTTTTTGTCAGAAGCCACTTGGAGCCATATACATGGAGAGTTACTATATGTTGGCAGTATACTGCTGCAATAATATTGAACAACTTTTCTCTCTGTCTTGCCCTGCAGAATGAACGAGAGCAGATCATGACTACAAATGTCTGGTTAAACCAGGTAATAAAACCCACAGAAGCATGCTCTTGCAATCCACAAACACAACTGCTTTCACTCCATCATAGTGATTGTTTTGTTTGTCTGGCCTGGATACTGCCATCACAACTGTACAATTCCTCTCTTAGGAGTGGATTGATTATCGTTTGGCTTGGAAGCCTTCTGACTACGAAGGAATAAATATGCTGAGAATACCTGCAAAACATATCTGGCTGCCAGACATTGTGCTTTACAATAAGTAAGTAAACATTCATAGTTTATGCAGACAGCAAATGAAGTCATAATCACGTATCAAGAAAAAAAAAACAACATCAGAACTAACGAAATAGGTCTTATAAAATTCCAAAGCTAAATTTGGTAATTTATAGGTAGTATCAAGTATATCTGACTGAGGTATTGGCCTTACGGATTTCTGCAAAACAAAGTCTTAGAGATTCCAGCAGACCTGGGCCATGTCTGCAGCATGGGTTGTTACGACACCAGAACATCCATGAGAAGGCTTACAGCTGAGACACAAGTCTTTATCAGAGTAGATTATATGGTAAGCATGAACTGTAGGTACGAGCACAGCTGCACACTGACCACGTTTCCAGAAAGATATTTCTGTCCCATACCGTAGGCGTTCAGCTGCATTTTTGCCTCCTACTTCTTCTGTCCTTTCAACACAGACTCCAGGACACAAACATGTTACAAAGTCACAGGCACCAGAATTCCATCAGTTCACATTCATTTTCAAAACCAGATTATGTTCTATTTTCATAAAGCATTCAAAAATTGATTCAAAAATCCATTATAAGACCATATCGTGAATCTGTCAACATTTGACCCTGTTGCTTCACAGCACCAAGAAAAAGAGAAGCTTGGTAGTAGGAGAGTCCAATACTGGTTTTCCACAAACAAATAAGTGCCAATTTTTATGTCTGTTTGGTTTAAGTCTCTAGCAGATCCCTGAAGTAAATGATATCAAGTCTTTAAGAAAAACAAACAACAAGCAAAAACACACAACTGAAACGTATAATGCAATTTCATGGTACTTTGAAAACCAGTGAATTCAAGAATACATAATGGTTTACTAACATGTACAGATGGGAAACGTAGGAAGTTTATATATATCTGAATTAAGTCCCTGGAATCCTGCTGCTGGAGACGAGATTAGAGGAATATTTAAATACTAAAAACTACTGCGTTAGTCACAACATAATTCAGCCAGTGGATTAGGATGTATTCTGCCTGGTCAAATCTCGTTCTGCTAAATCGTGACACTGCCCTCTGGCTTCTTCCTTCCTCATTCCCCAAACGGTAATGCTTAATGGGCTGTAGGGGCAAGGAACACTTTATGACAGCTTCCTAAATGCACAGAAACAAGCTAAAGCCTCCCCATATCAAAACTTTTACAGCAGTACAAAGATTCAAATTAAACCCTTAGATAAAGGATCATCTCCTCCTACAACTTTCTCCTGCAGAAGCAATGTTTCATAGGCATCAGACTCAGAGCAAAGGGCAGCCAGCAAAAGCTCATACATACTGTCAGCCCAGAAGTCTACCTACTGTGTCATATGGCTTAACTATAAAGTGAGACAGAGTATGCCAGTGAGATATCATTTATTTACCAACCACGAACAAACAACACCAGAACAAACAAATACCCACAGAATGGCAGAAAACTAAAGACTCCTAGCACTGTTGCCACGTGCTTCTGCATCTGGTTGTTCCACTGCCTACTGAGCCAGCTACAAGGGTCTCACCAGCAGCAGGAAGCCTTTGCACAGCCAAACGTAACTCATCTGGAGAGCAGCAACGCAGGTGCCAAGCCTTGGATGCCTGCAGTAATTCCTTGCTTAGAAAAATCAGCCTTAGCACCAAAACAGCTCTGTTTTAATGACACTGTTTTATTAACTTCTAAGGAGCAGATGTCCCACTGCAGTAAAAGGGTACTAGTTAATCACTGTCAGTTGATATTCACTGGTTCATGCTTTGATTTTTCTCTTTTATTTTTTACGCTCACCATGTTGTCTCTACATTATATACATTTATTTGCATATTATCTCTAGGTTATACACATTTCTCTACAACTGTATGTGTTTATCAAAAAGAGATGGGATGTCTAGACTCATTTTTGCAGTCTAACAGTGCTAACCCAGTTTTAATAAAAGCAGTTGCATTTCCTCAGTTGACAAGAAAGGGTCACTGACAGCTGCTCCTCCCTGCTGTAATAATTTCCTTTGGTAGTAAGATTGGCTGAGTTTGAAAGGTGTTGCATAGCACACCTGGAAAAATGCACTGAATATGCTAAGAAACATTAGATTTCAAGAATATTTCTCAGCAACTGAGCACTTTGAATTACTGCCTCGGGACACTTTGTAGGTTAAAAAACCCCACGTTGCTTGCCCAGAAATACCGGACAGGAAACCACTCTGAATGCTGACTGACAATGATTTTCTCCCTGAACTAAAAGACCCATCATAACACAGGAGACTCTCCTGGGGAAGCGCAGCATTCGGAGGCGATACAAAGCCAAGATCATTTGTGGGCATTAAGAACTCAGTGGCTTGTCTGTCCTGGTTTTGTAACACGCAAACATTAACTGGAATGATGTGATAAATTATAAACCACATAATTGCATTTTCTCTGCCTGCACTCTCCCTGCATTTCCAGCTAACACTGCTCATCCCTATTTCCTTGTCTAAGTCTTTTGGGAGTGTTGCTGTGTGCTCCTGGCTGTGGCTGTGTTCCTAATCAAAGGTACCCCCATTTTCATGCTGAATGATCCCATTTTTACCCAGCTTTCGAAGATGCTATAAGCCTTAGTTACTTTAAGAAATATTTAAACATACTTTGAGTTCTTTGGATAAAATGTGTACTTTTTTTTTAAATTTAATAATCATTTTATAAAAATTGTTTACTGTAACTACTGGACAAAATATCAGTTTTCTGCCTGGGAGAAATGCATACATCAATCTCCCTGTCAAATTTTATAGCTGCCTACAATGTAGAATTCAACACTGAAATCTTACTAAGCTTGAACTCTAGCAGCTGAGGCCCACAAGACAAAGAATGATGAAGTTTGTCTGTCTTGAACTTTTCCTCTTAATGTCTCCTGGTCTTCTCTCCTGTTTCTGTCCCGTTTCTTTCATTAGTGCGGATGGTACATATGAAGTTTCACTATACACAAATGCAATTGTACAGAATAATGGAAGCATTCGCTGGTTGCCTCCAGCAATTTACAAGAGTGCCTGCAAGATTGAGGTTAAGCATTTCCCATTTGATCAACAAAACTGCACCTTAAAGTTCCGGTCTTGGACGTACGATCATACAGAAATTGATATGGTACTTAAAACTTCCATGGCAAGCATGGATGACTTTACACCAAGTGGAGAATGGGACATTGTAGCACTCCCAGGAAGAAGAACTGTAAATCCTTTGGATCCCAATTATGTTGATGTGACATATGACTTCATTATTAAAAGGAAACCTCTTTTTTATACCATCAATCTTATAATTCCTTGTGTGCTAATTACATCCTTAGCCATCCTGGTGTTCTACTTGCCTTCAGACTGTGGCGAAAAAATGACCTTATGCATATCTGTGTTGCTTGCTTTGACCGTGTTCTTACTGCTGATCTCCAAAATTGTTCCTCCAACATCTCTAGATGTTCCACTCATTGGGAAGTATCTCATGTTCACAATGGTACTGGTGACCTTCTCGATAGTTACTAGTGTCTGTGTGCTCAACGTCCACCATAGATCTCCAAGTACTCACACCATGCCTCCGTGGGTAAAGCTGGTTTTCCTTGAAAGACTCCCAGCCTACCTGTTCATGAAGCGTCCAGAAAATAATTCTCCACGGCAAAAGCCGTGCAACTGCAAAAAGAGCAGAGCAGAGAATCTTTGCATGGACCCAGCCGACTTCTACAAGAACTCTACTTACTTTGTGAACACAGCCTCTGCCAAAAAGTACGACATGAAAATCACTGACACTCTTGACAATGTCAGCAGCCATCGAGATTTTAGGTTAAGAACAGGCACAAAATTTTCTCCTGAAGTCCAAGAAGCAATTGATGGAGTCAGTTTTATAGCAGAGCACATGAAAAGTGATGACAACGACCAGAGTGTAAGTAAATCTCCAAACTTCTTTCCTTGTCCTCCTCTGTAGCATGCTTTCCTTCAGGAAGGAGATTTGTACTCTCTCGTTACCTTGAAGGTTTTAAAGATATTCTAGCTAAGGGTGAAAAAAAACCTTCATGAATAGTAATTTGGTGAATTACTATGACCACACAAAAAGAGAACGCTGATCAGTAAGTCAGGAAGCACCCTTGAAAAAGCTGCCTTGTCACCTCCAAGTAGTGTTTTGGCAGGGAAAACAGTAATGCTGACTGCCAGGTCAGAGAGAATCTATTTGAAAATATTTTTCCCCGTCATATTTAGACAGACTGTAACACATCAGCTCATATTAACCAGTGTACCTGCAGCTCAACCTTTGTGAACACCTGAAGATCTCTAATTCAGCCAGACGAGCTGCTATTTAAGTTGCTCTGTTACAGCAAACACGATGGGTAGAATCAAAATTCGAATGCCAGCAGAACTGATATTTGAGCAGAACAACCATTTGAGTTACATCACACTTGATATTGGCTATGACAAGGACGGGATTCGGGGCACACACAAGCAGTGCTGTTCACATGCCCTACCGAGCTACTAGCCAGCACATTACAGCTGGTGCAAACACACCACAGATAATGCTCAGAAATACTCGGATGGTTCAGAGCTTTGTTTAGATCACAGTTAAGGAAAATTGCCAAGCATCCCCTCTGTCATCCTGCTCAGTCCCAGATCCCAGTAGGACTGTAAGTTCTTCACTCCTGCCAAGCAGACTAAATGAAGCCTGGCTTCTGATACTGCAGAAGTCCCTTGAGGAACATGATGCTGAGTAGTTCATGTTTTCTATTAACTGAAATTACTGTCAATATAAATAAAGATCAGATGCTAACATTCAACATGACCTACACGCATTGAAACTGACTGAAAAGAAGCACGCTTTACAGAGCAGGCAAAAAGTTTTCTAATAGCTCAGAAATCCTTGCAAGAACATGTTGCATTTTAAAAGATCCAACTTGAGACTAAGAGCAACTTTCAAGGGTATTTCATACATTAAAAATGAATAGAATGCTTTTCACACAGGGTCCTCTGATACCACATATTACTGTTTTATGGATTCATAACCTTAATTTCTGCTATCTTCCTTCATGATCACGGTCTGATAACTGTTAGTGTGCATTTACTACAGCCTCATTTCAGAAGATTTCCATTAGCAGCAGTGGGAATTAGAAGTGTGTGCTGAAGGAAGAATTTGTCATGTTCTAATCTAAGAGACAAGATAAATGACAAGCATGGTGAAGTCACTGAGGTGACAATGTCCCGCGTTTAACGAGAGTCAATGGCAGAGGAAAAGTAATCATTCTTGAGATGCAAACGAAGATTGATATATTCATCCTTTGCAATGAAAGGCAGAAAGTCACTTCAGTTTGAGAATAGAATCCAAGACTAGCCTTATTTTATCTGTTTCACACACAACACATGTAAGGCCAAAGGGATTTCAATAAAAGCAACAGTATCAATATTCATTAAATCCCTTGATTAAGAAGACTGCTGGTAAGAAAAGTCAGAGGCTAACCTTGTTTAACAGCAATAATTACTCTCTCTCTTTGTCCAAAGAGATTAATAGCATCTGCAAATTAAAATTAAAGAAAAAAAAAATCCTTAATTGGATTATACCATAGGTCCTTCCGGAACACCAGGCAGCCATGCCCTGTACCTCACACATCAAAGACAGCTAAGAAATATTTACAGTATTTTTCTCCACTGCTGGGAATGGTAGCAGGAGAAAAATTCCTTCCCACGTCTTAAGTCATTTTGTTCCCTGGACCTTGAGGTTTATTTCCTTTTATTTTCACAAACAAAGACTGCATCAGCAAGAGGAAGAGCAAAATAACATGACAAATTGCTAATATCTTTAACTGACTCTTTTTTTTTTTTCCAGGTCATTGAAGACTGGAAGTATGTTGCCATGGTAGTGGACAGGCTGTTTCTCTGGATATTTGTCCTTGTTTGTGTTCTGGGGACTGTTGGATTATTTCTGCAGCCGCTCTTTCAAAACCACATTGCTGCCACGAACCCTTAGCTCTTATCTAAAATTGTCAATGCCTACATAGATGCTGGGTCTCATCCTGCTCTCAGTTTCCCTCTGCTAAATCCAGAGAGATGTCAGACGAGTTGCTCTCCCATCGGATTTACGGTAGGGATGTGGAAAGCAGCAACATTATTTTGATAGGAAAAATATATATATATATAAAATCATTTTTCCCAATGAGTTCAGTATTTCTGGTGATCTCATGGCTCTTTTTTCAACTCTCTGAAGCCTAAATATTAGAGAAAGACGTTTCCTGTATAATATGCCAGCTTGGCTCACAAGGATTATTTATTAAAAGGGTATTTTATATACATTGCCTCAGGAAAGCCATTTTCTTTCCTTAGAATACTGCAGTTTCCATACCACAAAGAAGGCATTTATTTCCTCAAATGCATCGAAATGATTTGTGTCTGATTTATACAGAGCTTGGTGGGTGGAATCATTGTTTAGCTGTGTTGACTGTGATATTTAAGACTGAACTGAGAAACAGAGCCATACTTCTGGTTTCTCATCGTGCTGTCCCTGCTAGTAGGTTAATCAACAGAGGCCAAATTAATATGTAACATTAACATTTATATGCTCTGTTCAGTGACAAAATGTAAATAAAATGCAAAAATTCTCCCTTATATATAGTCCTGAAACATTCCTACAACTTTTACCAGCTCATGTAAGTGGCATTCATGTACACCTTCATGAATCTAAGGCTAAAAGTAGTAGAAAACATCCTGGGGACAAAGCAGCTGTGAATGGTGGCTAAGACACCTGAGAACAAACCTGCATGTTTTGCCGAGGAGATGTTAGAGTAGGTTTAAATACCATCCTAAACAAACATATATGTGCTATAAAGGTACATAACACTGGTAGTGTCTTGGCAAAGGACGGATGAGGGCCTGAGCATCCCACCAAACAGCATTTCAGCCTATCTCTTAGCCTCCACAAAAAGAAGCGCAGTCCTGATATTCTTCAAGCTAAACCAACCTCAGCTTCTCCTAGAGGTGTTACCAGACACGTACCAGTGTTACAAGCACTGACAGGTACAAATGACTGGTGAACAAATTTAAAATTCACTACTTGAGCAGGGGACCTGGCTCACCTGTCCTGGGAGAGGATTAGCAGACACTTCAAGCTGTCTTCTTCAGCAGGCTGCTTCTGGAGACACCTCTGGCGTGATCTGCTTTCATCAGAACTTAAGTTTAGTTCACATTAGTGATGTCCCTATCTAGATCACTGCTACAGATAATAACACAGACATACACATGCCACAGAAACCTTCCCAATCGTTCACAGAAATTCCAAGACCTTTGCTGACCCATGTGTTCCCTCCCCACCTCTCCCTAGGGGTGGCAATGCTCTTGTCCTCTCCCAGACATTAACTACTCTGGACATACCCTATGGGGCCTGGAGCAAGGTGTGGAGTTCAAAGGGGTTAAATCTGCTTTTCTCACCTCAAATGTCTAATCTTAAACCTAAATAGCACAGCTGTTTTGCTGCAGCAACAGAAACAGGGGCTGTGAGATGAGAGGCAACCCAAGGGAATGGAGGAGCACTTCGCCCATCCCAGGAGACTCCTCTGCGTTAGGTTATCTGCCAGCAGCTGCCATGGCACAGAATATCATAAGCACATGTGCACACAATGCCCCAGCTGCTAGGTAGTTCTTTCTGCTTACAAAGAAGCCAGAGGGAAGCCAGAGCAGCTGCTGCTGCTGTGCAGACAGTGTAAAGGTAGAGGTCCTTTAAATCCCACAACAACCCTCCATGTCCAACAAGGATGTGGAGCTCTTGGTGTGGGTCCAGAGAGGGCCACTAAGATGATCAGAGGGCTGGATCTGGAGCTCCTATGAGGAAAGGTTGAGGGAAGTGGGATTGTTAAGCATGGAGAAGACAAGGCTCCAGGGAGACCTCATTGTGGCCTTCCAGTACTTGAAAGGAGCGTAAAAACAGGAGGGGGAATGGCTGGTTGTGAGGGTGGATAGTGATAGGACAAGGGGGAATGGTCTTAAACTGAGACAGGGGAGGTGTAGGTTAGGTATTAGGAGGAAGTTTTTCACCCAGAGGGCGGTGAGGCACTGGAGCAGGTTGCCCAAGGAGGCTGTGGATGCCCCATCCCTGCAGGCATTGAAGGCCAGGCTGGATGTGGCTCTGGGCAGCCTGGGCTGCTGGTTGCACATAGCAGGGGGTTGAAACTGGATGAGCATTGTGGTCCTTTTCAGCCCAGGCCATTCCATGACTCTATGAACCCTGAACAGCAAATCTGAGGAAGGCAGCACAGACCTCAGTGCTGCCACAAACCACTGCACGTTCCCAAAGGGAGAGGGGCAACCAGAGACACAGTGAGTCAGCCTCAAACCTTGCAGTCCACCCAGCAAACTGCTGTTGGACCTGCCTGAAGCAGAGACCCTTTTCTGTGCTCCTCTCCCCACAACAGCACTTACTGTCTCTGTTGCACCCTCAGCCATCAGTCTCCTACCAATCATTACCCCTCTCCTCAGTCCCATCTTCTCCACTTTTCCATTTGATGCTGCCTGAATGGAATTGAACTGAGGCCCCCAGAACTGCTCCCTCACAGTCAGTCTTACTCTTCACAAGCAGCCGCAACTGACAACATTTGGCTCCCTAACTGCTCCTTCAGACAAATGATCTCTTGCAAAGACAAAAGTGTCAGAAATGATTTGGCATCTCAGCAGGCAGTCACCACAGAGCTCAGGCAAATGGAGGCCTCTGACCTGACAAACACAGAAAGGGCTCTCAAGAGGCACACCCTGCCCCAGGAGCATCCCTTAGGAGCTAGGGCTCCTCATTCAGGATATGGTGAGCTCTGGTGCTTTCCATATACCAGAGCCACCTGACACCACCTTTTTAATCACGAGTAAGGCAATAAACTTTTCCCTAGTTGTGCTTTGGAAAAATGGTTGTATTTTTGTAAATTTTTCAGAAGTAGTTTGATCCACAGCAAACTTCAGAATGGAAAATGTCACCCAAGTTGTAAAAGTTTCGAAGAACTTTATCCTCATAAAATTGCAGTTTGGAACTCAGAAATGCTGTATTTGTCTCTCAGCAGCTCCACCTATGTAAAAATAAAGCCATCTCATCTTAACTTGTCAGACAATCACAGGGTTTTCCTTTTTGTTTTCTTGACAAAATTTCCAAAATAGAAATTTTCCTGAGAAGCGGAAGCACTAAAAACGTCAGACTACAGACCAATACAAATAGAAGGTTTGAGTTCATCAAACAAATCAAGGTTTTTACAGCAATGTTTCCATTAAAAAAAAAAGAAAAAAGAAGAACACGGTCATTCCAGTAAACTGCTTCAGTGAAAGCACACAACCAACCTTTGCTTCCCTTCTAGTGAACCTTCTGATTAGTTCCCTTAGTGAACCCTTCTGGTGACACCATCTCCATTCCCTACCATCACAAAAGCCTTGAATACAACATCCTGGGTGCCCTTGGAAAGTGCAGCACTGCCAGCACCACCACACATGTGCCATTTGCCTCCAGGTGAGTGGATCTGAGATTGTCTCTGCACTCCCACAGCGAAAGCAAATGAAGACCAGCATGGACAGCTTTTAATAGCAGAAGCACCAATACTGCAGAATCAAATAGGAGAATAATATTTCCTCATCCCATGAGTTGGTCATGATTTGACCTTAACAAATCTTAACAGAGAAACACACAAAGTAGGGGCATGATGTGACACGTGGTTTGCTGTTGCAGATATTCTTAGGTGGATGAAGTTTCCCTTGCCTATAAGAATCCTTCTTCTATGTAGTTCTGCAATGCAGTCATGGTGACGTGTTCTTATCATATCACTCTCCCCAGACATAGAAAATAATCCCACAACAAAAGTGTGCTGATTTCACCAGGAGCTCCATCATGTGATGTTAGAGACAAAATATCTGTGCATTCAAACACAGCTGGACATTTCAGCAATTTGGCAAATAAAATACCTGTACTTCTGGATACACTCTAGGCTCTTCACTGCCTCTAGAGATCAGCCATTTCCAAACTCTTCTGGTTTAGACACTGAATTTTGGGGAACATAGGCTGTGATCTGGCCTTTGATGCTTTAGCTCATTTCTAGCAGGGACTAAAAAGAAACAAACAAAAATCCCAGTTATAATGCTGCTCATTCATGGAAAGCACAAAGGCAAAATGAGAAGGAAGGACAAGGAAATGTATCCATAAAGGGTTAAGCTACAAGACCAAGTGCCTGCGTTCTCTCCAAAAAAAAAAAAAAAGAAAAGAAATAAAATCAAATGGACAGTAAAGCCTATTTCCTCAGAGCTAATAGAATTACAGAAATTATCCTAAGAGCATGTGTCTGGGGACGCAGTGAATGATGCTCTGAAAGATAGAGCAAACAGGATAAACAAGCTCTGTGCCAACAGCAGCTGAATCCAGCCTGATGCTCATTCTCCCAGCGCTGCCTCTTAACACAGCACCAAATGGGGTTGTCGTTTATTCTCCCCTAGCAGCAGGGAGAGAAGCACCTGGTGGGTACAGTCCCATGTCCCACACAGCTTCCCTCCCAGCACCACCCAAAAGAAGGGTGCAGTTCCACTGCGCTCTCTCCCCTCCTCCCCCCTGCACACCAGCTGCTGGATGTGTGCAGCAGAGCCCTGCGCCACCTGGCTGTTCCAGGGGAGGCAAAAAGCAATACACAATTTAATGTAGAACCTGATGGGCACCTGGGGAATGAGCCACACTGCAAACCTCAATTTTGGCTGAAAGGGAAACAAATCAAATGCTGAGGCTCTGAAAGGTTGGTAGAGGATGACTCTTACCCAAAGGGCTTTGGTTGTTTTTTTGTTGGTTTGTTTGGGGGAATCTTTTTTAACTTCAGAGTGGAGAGTTTCAGAGTATTTTATGAGAGTAATAAAAGATTAATACCATTATTTCTGCAGTGAGAACCTGCGAGTCTTAAGAAGCTCTTCAAGGACAATGCATAGAGAGTAACCTTCACCAGAACTTCAAATAGAATTTCCCATTGTCCCTCATCTTCTTTCCCCAAAAGGTTTCAACAAGGTACTTTTGGGATCAGGCTGGGATCCTACACCTTTCCTAAATTCCACCTTCCCAACTCATGAAAAAAAGAACTGCCCAAAAACAGTTATTCTGAAACACTTTGGCCATGCTAGGCCTCCAACCCAAACCTCTGCTCTTATTGATCCCATCACTCTGCACTTAGATCCTGGCAAGTTATGTATGTCAAACTGAATCACAGAGTCATAGAGTGGCCTGGGTTGAAAAGGCCCACAACGCTCACCCAGTTCCAACCCCCTGCTGTGTGCAGGTCGCCAACCAGCAGCCCAGGCTGCCCAGAGCCACATCCAGCCTGGCCTTCAATGCCTGCAGGGATGGGGCATCCACAGCCTCCTTGGGCAACCTGTTCCAGTGCCTCACCACCCTCTGGGTGAAAAACTTCCTCCTAATATCCAACCTAAACCTCCCCTGTCTCAGTTCAAGATCATTCCCCCTTGTCCTATCACTATCCACCCTCACAAACAGCCGTTCCCCCTCCTGTTTATACGCTCCCTTCAACCACTGGAAGGCCACAGCGAGGTCTCCCTGGAGCCTTGTCTTCTCCAAGCTAAACAAGCCCAATTCCCTCAACCTTTCTTCACAGCAGAGGTGCTTCAGGCCAGTATGTGCTGAATTACTTCTTGGAGCAGCACCATCCTTTTCTCACAGTGAAGAAGCAGACCACAGTCATGCTCCTAGCACTTGTGTTTGCACGGATGAGACAGAGACAAGAAAAAACTTTCAATGTTCACAGCATAACTGGAAATTTGCATCTCATGATCTCAATTCACTGCTAAATCAAGCATCCCTAATATTCATTTTGTCACAATTCAATTACAGGATTTTCATTAACTAGACTTCCCCCAGTAACTTGGAACCAGCTTCTTACAAAGGAGGATTTTGTACAGCAGCCGATTGAAAAAAAATCTTCAGCATTGTCAAATCACCACGTTCACCCGCATAGCATTTCACAGACTTTTACCCACGCTGGGACGCTGCTCATTGCTCATTTATCCGCAACTCATTCTGTTTTCCCTGCTCTGACTGCCGGGGCAGCAGGGTCGGGGGCAGCCCAGCCCAGCCCAGCCCAGCCGACGGGAGCGCAGTGCGCAGCGCCGTGCCGGGCTGCTGCTGCTGCTGCTGCTGCTCACAGGCACTGCACGCATCGCAGGAGCGGAGCCGCCCGCGCTGGCTGCGATCGTACAAATCCTGGCAGCTCAGCTCGTCTCCGGCAGCCTCTGTCGCCAGGCTGTCATTCATAACGCCATGCAGAGCATACACGCTCTCCTCTTAACTGCTGCTGTTTGCATCCTCTTTCAAGGTGAGTGATCCTTAATTTGTTTGTCTGTTGTTGGTAGAGGAGGAACTGAGGAGGTGAGCGGGAGATGGCTTGGGTGCCGATTTATTTTAAGTGTGGAAGCTTATGCCAAACTAAGGGATGAAATGTGCAGAACCCTTCCACGGTTTGTTTTACACTGTTGGGCTTTTTTGTCTTGTTTTGCTTCTAACTCTTCCTTGTGAGGTAATTAAGTCATCCCGATTCAATTCGCCAAACGAGACACAAAACCATATCAACGTTGAGAAGAGAAAGCACCTTACATGTAAAGGCTTGGTTTTATATATAGTGGAGCAATTAAGGACTAGAAGAGAGACAATATTAAAAAGTTTTAAATGCGTGCTGCGAACAATGCCTTACCTCTGCAAATAAAGCAGCAAAATGCTTAAATTAAAAACAACAACGACAAACACACACATTAACACTTTATCTAGAGATAAAGTGGGCAATAGATTTAATCCAACCGCTGGTGGCACACTGGAAGGCTGGCAGTTTGGGACTGGCCATCATAAAGATTCCCTTTATACAGCGACTAAGATGCCACTTATATAGTGACTAAAGAGTCACTATAACTTAGCTTTAATTTGACTTATCTAAGAGATTGAGTATTTATTCCAGGAAGCTGTGATTTGGGAGATGAAATACCAAAAATAATAACAACAACAAAAACAATCAACAGGGCAATACTGGCAGTTCAGAAGTATCAAAGAAATGTGTTCATTTTTCAATTAGCAACTTGGCTTGAGTGATTTTGCTAATCTGAGAAATGAAATCACCTTCCAAGTGTGATCTGAATACAGCTACATATGGGGGGGAACTTCCTTGTCTCAGGGAGATAAGAGCTCTTACAAAGACCAGAAAGTAACACCTGCTGTTAAACACCTCAGCTCCATCACCTGCAGATACCTCTGCCTCACAGAAAGACACTAGCCAGGAGGGTGGAAAAAATCACAAATATCCTTGCAAGTATCTGTTGATTTCCGGTCCAGGGGGGCTGCAGGGTTCATTCAGCAGCTGTTCGCTCTGTGCCTTTAACAAGTTTGCTGTTAACACCCAGAAAGAAGCACAAAACAGGTCCTCCCGTTCGGAGCGCTGGGAGCCGCGCTGCCCGCGGGAAGAGCCTCCTAAAAGCGAAGCGGTGCTGCGCTGGGCGGCGCTCAGAGCGAACAGCTGCCGGGCAGCGTAGCGCATCGCTGCCCCACCGGCAGCGCGTCGCCGTGCCGTGCCGTGCATCAGCGCGGCTCGGGGCACCGCAGGGCAGACGAACCAGAGCTCTGCGCCTCGCCCCGCAGGCTGCGGCGGCTCCGAGCCCGAGCACCGGCTGTACGCGGCTCTCTTCAAGAACTACAACCAGTTCGTCCGCCCGGTGAAGAACATTTCGGACCCCGTCATCATCCAGTTCGAGGTGTCCATGTCCCAGCTGGTCAAAGTGGTGAGTGTTCCACCCCGCCTGGCGCCCGCGGGAGGGCCGGCCCCGCGCCCGACACGCCTTTGTTTTACAGGACGAAGTCAACCAGATCATGGAGACCAACCTGTGGCTGAAGCACGTGAGTAGCGCTCCCCGAGCCCGGGATCAGGCGGCCGCCCTACGGGGCGTTGCGGGGGGTCACACGCGCAGCCTCCGGACCGCTCCCCCCAGTGCCGCTTTCTCGCCCGCAGCGCCTCGCTGCCCGGCGCTCTGCCGCCCCCTAGCGGCGCTGGGCAGCAACACCTCAGCACGCGGCGCGCTCCTTCCCACCACGGGCCACCACCAACCAACACAACCAACCAACACAACCAACCAACACAACCAACCAACACAACCAACCAACACAACCAACCAACACAACCAACCAACACAACCAACCAACACAACCAACCAACAC
>JAPSGF010000010.1:4297902-4519870 GCA_035772895.1 Perdix hodgsoniae
ACCAACACAACCAACCAACACAACCAACCAACACAACCAACCAACACCAGCCCCTCACACCAGCACAGCGTTTAAACACGGCTCCTACATCGGGGTGCAGCTGTTAAACTGATGTCGATCAGCTGCAGCAGTAACCCTCCTACGCTCAGCGCAGTCCTCCAGCGCCGTGTTGTACTCTAGGTTGTTGTCACGGTGGATGGCAGGGCACGCAGAGGGAGGGTTCGGCACGGGGGCTCTCAGCAGGTCACACAGCGGCTCCGACAGTGAGCACAACAATGCTGCCTCCACTTAAGAGGAACTTCATAGGTTAAAAAGGCAATTACTTACTGCGGTGGTCAGCATAACCAACTTAATAGGCAGCTTCATCTTAATCATCAATTTGGCTAAGCTAGGTTTTAATGAGCACTAACAAACAGTTGCTTGACTGAATAATGCCACCTGGGTCTGTCCTTCAGTGCCTTCACACAGCAACAGACCACCTATCAATCCATTTCCACTGTTTAACAGTGCTTTTTGAGACCAAAGTTATTACTCCCATCCTACACTCCCCTTTTCACCTTGTTTCATCCACTGGTACAGGGACTGAGTCACCTCTACACCCACACAGACACCTGACACAGATGTGTGATTAAGAAACATCTGATCATGGTTATATCCAAAATAAAACAACCCTAAAAGCCATCCCACGGCACTTGTTTTGACTCTAGTCCACAGGATTTTGATTTCTTTGCAAACTTAATGCACTGACTCATTTCTTCCGTAATTAGATCTGGAATGATTACAAGCTTCGGTGGAATCCAGTGGATTATGGAGGTGCTGAATTCATCCGAGTGCCCTCTGGCCAGATCTGGAAGCCAGATATTGTATTATATAACAAGTAAGACTCCCACATACCCGTTTTCTTAATTGAGTCATAACAGTTCTAAAGTCAAAGAAGGAAGATCTATGTGAGATGGAAGCAAGAATTCTTTGCTGTGGTGGTGGAGAGGTGCTGGAGCAGGTTTCCCAGAGTGTGTGTGCGCCCCAGCCTGAATGGGGCTGTGAGCAACCCGACCCAGTGAAAGCTATCTGAGCCCCACGGCAAGGGCTTGGAACTAGATAGTCTTTAAGGTCCATTCCAACCCAAACCATTCTGTGATTCTACAAGGAGGAACTGACGCTGATTTTTTTAAAAAACTAATAAATACCAACAAATACAGTGAACTTGCTGAACAAGCCTGCTTTGCAGTGTCCCATCTCTCCGCGACTTACATGCCATCTACATCAGCATCGCTGGCCACAGGCCAGGTCCTAACCTGAAGGTGCTTGCACCTTCAGGGAGCGGGCGGGCCAATGTCAGGTTTACTTTTTCCCTTCACAAGACCCCAATTTTACTACTGTTTTTAACACCGCTGATAAGGGAAATGACAGTAAGTTCCCTTGGACTGCAGTTTTCTTGTCTGTCAGACTGAAACACACAAACAAGCTAGTTCTAACTTTCTATCTGCTAAACTCATAATTTGACACCTTCCCTATAGCAGCATACAAAAGTAACAGCTAAAACACGACAGTGCAGAGCCAAACCGTAATTAAATGGATCCCTCTGCTCTCAGTGCTACTTCTCTTGATGTGTTTAACTACACAGATCCAAAGCCTAAGTCTGTGGAAGAGCAGTGGCACTGGTACTTTTCTAATTGCAGCCATATAAATGAAAATTACATTTTCACTTTTTGTATATATTTGTTTTTTATAACATTAACAAAAACATTATAATAATGTTTTTAATTTATATATATTTGTATATAACAAATGTAATTGTCACACGGACCTTATTATGATGGATGGGACCAGGAGAGCGATACAAAACTTTAAAAAACCCTCACTGAATACACAATTCAGGCAAAGATGCACCCCAACACTACTTACTGCCTTCATGGTCCGCAGAAGAGGAGGAGATATCAGTACTGCAGATATCCCTTGATATTGGCCTCACATTTGCTGTTTGGACATTGGCTGCACTGTCTTATTACTGTAAAAAAAAATTTTTTTTTTCAAATTCTCCAAATCTTCCGAATTTATGAAGCTGTTTATTTTAACTTAACTTAAATTTTAACTTAACTTAAATTTTAACTTAATAATAATTCATGACAATCACCGACAGTCCTGAATACTGACATGGAACTGAACTGCATATGTAATTGCTGGCTTCCACAAACCATATTAAAGATTTAATGTGTATGAACTGACAATATAAAACTACCTGAATCAGTCGCATCCTGATGTTATTTTCATTTGCTTTGCAGTGCAGTTGGGGATTTCCAGGTTGATGACAAGACAAAGGCTCTACTGAAGTACACGGGTGACGTGACCTGGATACCCCCAGCTATATTTAAAAGCTCATGTAAAATAGATGTAACCTACTTCCCATTTGACTATCAGAACTGCACCATGAAGTTTGGTTCCTGGTCTTATGACAAAGCCAAAATTGACTTGGTTTTAATCGGCTCTACGATGAACCTGAAAGATTACTGGGAGAGTGGAGAATGGGCCATTATTAAAGCTCCTGGGTATAAACATGACATTAAATATAACTGCTGTGAAGAGATCTATACAGACATCACATACTCTCTTTACATTAGACGCTTACCTTTATTTTACACTATCAACATGATTATTCCATGTCTGCTGATTTCTTTTCTGACTGTATTAGTTTTCTATTTGCCCTCAGACTGTGGTGAAAAGGTGACACTCTGTATATCAGTCCTTCTGTCTCTAACAGTGTTTCTTCTTGTTATCACTGAAACCATACCTTCTACTTCCCTGGTGATCCCACTTATTGGGGAATACCTCCTTTTCACTATGATATTTGTAACTCTGTCCATTGTCATTACGGTATTCGTTCTTAACGTGCACTACAGAACACCCAAGACACACACCATGCCTGTGTGGGTGAGAACTATCTTCTTGAACTTACTTCCCAGGATCATGTTTATGACAAGGCCGACCAGCGATGAAGAGAATAATCAAAAGCCAAAGCCATTTTACACTTCTGAGTTTTCAAACTTAAATTGCTTCAACAGCTCTGAAATCAAATGCTGCAAAGATGGCTTTGTATGTCAAGACGTGGCATGCAGCTGTTGCCAGTATCAACGAATGAAGTTTTCTGATTTCAGTGGCAATCTCACAAGAAGTTCCAGCTCTGAATCTGTAGATCCTCTGTTTTCATTTTCAGTTCTGTCACCAGAAATGAGAGATGCTATTGAAAGTGTTAAATACATTGCAGAAAATATGAAAATGCAGAATGAAGCAAAAGAGGTAAGAATATATTTTACTATTACTCAAACTGCATTTGTGATCAGTTTGCTTTGAAGAAAAAACAAACACCACAGACCACTGTTTGGTATAAGTAAAGTACATAAGCTGTATTACAAACACATGCAGCTTTGAATGTAGGTAATTTTGGGGAGCAGCTCTCTTGCACAACGTTCTCTTTATTGATAACACATTTGCATGAGAACGTAATACAATTTCAGCATTACCTACGAAACATATACCAAACATACAGGAAACTGTACCAGTTCATCTTGCAACACACATACTGTTTAAAGACCAGTAGTGTATTTCAGTAAGCTTTTCTGGCTAATCTTGATCATCTAAGAACATAAAGCTTTTTACTCTCAGTGTTGGCATACAGAAGTGGTACCCCATGAAGTCTGATGAATTGGTGAACAACTTTTTGTATCTGGAGCAGCTTTTGGTTTAGCACAAACAGCATATTCAAACAAAGCTGCTTCAAGATGATTTCATCAGTGAAAACATAGGAAAGCTGAAAAAAATTCTTTGCACACTATGTGAAATATTCCTAATTGCTAATGCTAATTATTAATCTAATAAACTTGCCAACTTAATATTTGATTTATTTTTCAGATTCAGGATGACTGGAAATATGTTGCCATGGTAATTGATCGTATTTTTCTATGGGTTTTCATCCTGGTATGTATTCTGGGAACAGCAGGATTGTTTTTACAACCTTTGATGACTGGAGATGACATGTAAAAGCTTAAAACATCACGCTGTGAAATCAGATAAAACTTGTGCCAACCAAACTCTGCACTCTTTACCCCAGCACCTGATAGCTCTTCTGTGTGTTTCAGTAGTAGAATAAGGATCTCTCTTGGCTTCAACTTTGCTTGACCTAGAAGACTTTATTAAAAAATGTGATAACGTGAAAAAAAAAAATGCTTTAAAACTTTCTCTCCAAGTAATATGTGCTGTGCTTGCCATCTCCTTTTCACAATAGCTGGAAAAAAAGTGTGGGTTTTATGTTAAACTTCATAGGAACTATTTAAGAAGCTGCTGATAAACTGAAAATTATACAGATGTTCAGAGAATCAAGACAAGTTGAGTACTTCAGGCTACCAGAGTTGAATGGAAGATACTTAACACCAGACATGATAGGACCTTTGGAAATAAGTTCATATTAATTTAATGTATGTCTTGATGAGAACGAAGTGGTTTAGGAAGCATACGTACCAAATGCTACAGAACACTGCCACCCAGTGTCTAAACCCATTCAAACCGTGGGAAGAAAGGTCTGTGGGGAGGTTTGTTACAAAAGGAATAGTAGATGAGTAATAGATGATGGTTTTATTACAAGGGAAAGCAAGTGGATACAAATACTCCTGTAAAGTATGCTAAAATTATGTCTTAGGTATATGTCTTTGTTTTTAAATCGATAACTGAAAATGACTTGAGAGCTTGGATAAACAATACAACAAAAATACTGTAATGAGATGTTTTGTAAAGACATTACATACTGTTCTTTCTGTACCAAACTGGAAACTTTTTAGAAACAATGGTATCAAATGAGGTAACATTTATGAAAATAAAGAGAATCAAGCTGTTGAAAGTTGTGAGTTTCTTTCATTTATTTTGACCAAGAGAGAAAAGCTACATTAGTTACATCTCAACACATTCAGAAAGAAGTTACATAAGTAAAGGCCCATGCTTCTGAGTCTATTAAAAATAATTTCATTTCACACACACCTGAGGATGAGCTGAAAACCTCAATGATTCCAGCATATCTTTTTCATCCACAGATATTGTAATCTGATTATAGAAATGACTGAAAGAACTTCATGCATTTGCAAAAATTGTTAGTTACTAGTATAAAGGCTGGAACTCCGTTGGCCACGCTGCCAATTACTTCATGACATAATTCAAAGTCTTCAGACATTATTGAACAAGGTACGGAGGGGAGCTAAAAAGATACATGGCTAATATCCTTGCTTTATTTTCTTTTATGATAAGGGTAAACTGTAGTAAGTAATTCAAAGCTAAGGAGAACCATAAAATAAACTTTGCATTTGTAAAGGAAATAAGATGTCCAAAGCACTTCTGTAGTTTTCAAACATAGTTTCTGATGCATTAATATTAGTAATACTGAGAAAGTTATTATACTAATGGTTTAAATCAGATTGCAAATTCACTTTTCAAATAAATTATGATGGGAATGCAGAAAATACTGATATCTAACGCCAGATAGAATTGTGTAACTGAAGAGGAAGAGTCATTTCTTTTTCAACCAGAATTATTTATAACTTGGTAAAAAAATAATAGCATATTTTTACAGATTAGTTGGCATCATTTCCCTGTACAGGGGACTTCAAAAGCTGTACGTTAGCCCTGCAGGATACAGCTCTGTTATGAAGGAGCAAAGAAACTGATGAAACCTAAAGTGTAGGAAAAATATTCTCTTCTAGTCTCTGCTAGAAATAAAACTTTTAAGAATAGCAGCACTGGAATCAATTTGAAGAATTAACATCCATTATTTAATTAATATAGTTTAGAGATATAATAAATAATTTTATTATTATTAATGATTTAAAATATAAATATACATATATGAGATATAGCTGACACAGAGATGTCAATACTCACGTATCCTGCAAGCATTTTAAGGCTCAATATATCACACGGTCACATTAGTATGGTAGAATTAACAAGATTTTAAGTTTAGCAGCAAATTCCACTGACCATTTATAAAGGCATAAAGCAGTCAGAATGCTCTGTTTATTGGTCTGCTGAAAAGGAAGTTCAACTGATGTTTTTATTATAATTTTTCATTTACTGTGTAGATACAAGTTCTTATTTGCATAATATAATAAGTTGAAATACAACTTTATTGTGCAAGCATCTGCAAAAAAAATTAATAATAAATATAATATTTTCCATAGTAACTTAATAATGGGACTACAGTTATCTTCATTTAAAAAAAATCTCAATCCTTCTCCTTCTCAGTAGGTGTCAGTATATACTGCTTCACATGCAAATATTTGCAAAGGTCTTTGATTTTGACCTGATGTACAAGTATCTTAGCAGACTGGCACTAAGCAAATTGACTTCTGTGAGTCCTACATGTCATGCTTTAGCATCATCATTTTTAGGTTTGGGATTTTTTTTTTTTCCTATCAGAAATGTGCCTACAAAGAACATGCATGGAAATTTAACACTACAAAATCTTTGTAGAATGATGTTAGCAGGAGACAGATCCAAAAATATCTTATGTATTTGTACTGCCTATATGCACAGGTACTATTATACTTGCCCATTTATGAATAACAGGAATAAATAACACAAGTGATCCAATTACTGAAACCAGAAGAAAGGCCCATAAGAACATTCGATCAAGCACCTGAGCAATAAATTTCCAGTCTTCAACAACCTAAAAAACAAAGAACATAAGAGCTGTCCAATACGTGCAAGAGCAGGTGAAAATACAGCATCAGACTGCAATAATTAATCACTTCACATTTTTCTCCCCCTCCTAGTGAGGTCAATTTGATAACCCCCTCCTTTTTAACATATACATGTATTAATAAATCACACTGTGACCCACAGCAGGAAAACACTTCTCCCTATGTAGACCAGTAAAATATGCAGCTTGAATACTAGATTTTAGCAGCTGTTGACCCTGATGAGCACTGAACATCCTCAGTTAGATATAGAGAAAATCAGTATGCAACTTAGTAACATACTGGAGGATTTAGGATTCATGCCACAGACTCACCATAGAGTAGGACTCCCAGGCAGAAGCTAGATGCTAAAGTTGCAAACAATTAACAGCAGAAAGCAGCTCTAGCATTACACACAACATCTAACAACTGTGAAGTTACTGGTGCATAGAATTACACACCAGGTAGAACACTCACAGTGCTTTCAAGACTGTTTCCCTTGTTGATAGGATTATTTATATCTACACACAGTTTTGCAAGTACAGCTGATATAATCATGCAAGCAAATTAAAACTGCCAAAAAAGCAACTTTCATTTCAATTGGAGCTATCTGCATTTCCCAGGCCTATTGCCTCCTGCAAGGCAAGGCTACAACACCAGCTAAAGTGTAAACTTTACTTTCAACAACCAGGGCTAAAATCTTTCTGCAATCAAAGCCTGCATTCCCCAGAGGCCAAATAACAAAATGTAAGTGAATCCCCAGTCAGCAGTATGTTCAGTTCTGAGGTTTAGAGTTGCAGCAACCAAAAAACAAAATACCTATCAACTTTCTTGCCACATACAATCGAATAAAGTAATTTAATAAAGAGAATCAACTCACAATTTACTCAAAACTATACATTTAAGCAAACTATTCTATCTGTGCTGTATATACGTGGACATACTCTGCACTGTATACACAAGAATACTATTTTGACAGTACAGTAGGCATTCAAAATCCAGACTGGATCCCTTGTGATAATATCAGGGTACAGTCCTGAGAAGCTGCATTAGAAGAACTAATTCGCTCCAAGGCTAACATAAGAGTACCTACTAACATACTAACATACTAACATACTAACATACTAACATACTAACATACCTCTCAGCAACTATTACAAATGGTGCTAGTTTAAAGCAAGGAAGAAAAACTAATTTGTAATGATGTTACCTGCATAGCATAAATACCCACACTGAGGATAGCTCAGTGTGCAAATGCACAGATTGAAAAATATCCTTTAAATTACATCAAAAGTTGCTAAAGGGAAATGATAATAGGGCTAGAAGAGATCACTCAGGAGGTCATCCAGTCGATGCCTGATCAAAATGATTGATCTATGGTGACAACCTGTATTTAAACTAATATAAATTATGGATGACTAAAATATATAAATATATGACATAATATATGACATAATATATAATAATATATAATGACATTATATATATAATATATGACATAAAATATGACTATATTTGGAAATGAAAGGTGCAAGAAAAAGGCTTAACAGGAATTATTCTGGAATTGTAAATCAAATGTATTTTTCAGGTAGCCTGCAGGTATAACACTAAAATGAAAAATACCTACTTCTTTCATTATGAAAACAACATGCAGCAGCACTGCAGGTAACAGTTACTGTACATGCTCTTGTAACAGCCATGTGTCTCCGAAAATATTTGATTAACAAAATGGGCTTCTATAGGAAAGCATAAATATGTCAAAAGTTCACGTATGGCATTATACCAACCTGGTACCTCAGTATTGGAGCATACCCGTACTTCTTTCCAGCAGAAACAAGTATTTGACTTCCAGTGAAGTATAAAAACTAGAAAACCTAGCACATATTGAATGCGACCACATAGTAAACCATTCCTCCTTGTTGCTGTGCTTCGTTTCAGTTGCCTTGTTTTTTTTTTTTAATTTCCACTTTTAACAAAATGAGTTTAATACAGCTAAAACACCCACCTCGCGAACTTCATTCTCCTTCATAACATGCCTTGTGATATATCGGATAGAGTCTAGAGCTGCTTCCAAGGTGTTTCTAGACGATTCTGATCCACTCACATTTCCTTTTTCCTCCTTCTGAGCAAAGTATCTATCTACATGACTTCTCATGCAAAGCAGCTTGGGAAGTTTGTGAAGAAATATCTTGCGAACCCAAGGTGCCATAGCATTGTGTGTAGATGAAGAGCGGTGATGAATATTGATAGCAAAGACAGTTATCACAATGGACAATGTCACAAATATCATAGTAAACACCAAGTATTCTCCTATAAGTGGGATAACTTTAGAAGACGATGGAATGATCTCTTCAATGACAAGAAGAAAAACAGTCAGAGATACCAGGACTGAAGTGCAAAGGGAAATTTTTTCACCTTCATTTGAAGGAAGATAGAAGACGAGGACAGTTAGAAAAGAAAGTCCAATACAAGGAATGATGAGAAACAATGTGTAAAATAGTGGTAAACGTCTAATGATAAACGAATATGTAACAAAGGGATACCAGCAGCATCCATCAGTTCTGTTTCCTTTGCTCCCTGTTGCAGTCACTATTTCCCATTCTCCATTATCAAAAAAGTCTCTTTTGTCAACATCATAGTCTTCTAAAATTATATCAACCTGGGAGCCATCGTAAGTCCAGGAACCAAATTTCATAGAGCAGTTTTGGAGGTCAAAGGGAAAGAATGTTACATCAATAGTACAAGAACTTTTATAATTTGCTGGTGGAGTCCAAGCAATGGTGCCATCATATTTTACCACAGTTTTAGTAGACGTTCCCTCAAAACGTCCATCTGCACTGAAAGAAAAAGAGATATATGGAGGAAGAGATGTTTTGTTATTGTTGTTTCAGCTGTTTGCTCCTTCTTTCTCCCTGCCAAAATTTTGTATTCACAATTTACTTCTTGCGGTTGGTTGGTTTTTTGGGGGCTTTGTTGGTTTATGGGTTTGGTTTTTTTTGGAGGGGGGGTGTTTTTTGTTAGTTTGTTTTGGTTTTGTTTTTTAACCTGAATCTCACACAGTTAACTACCTTCACAAAAGTGAAGAACATTGCCAAGCCACTAAAAGATCTGTACAACTTACAGCAGCCCTGATGACTCAAGCAAGGGATTGTAGAAATCCTGACTTTTAAGCAGCCTGACCAAACCCTGATGTTTCTATTGGTAATACAGCACAAATACTTCTAAATCTAGAGAAACTACAATAATTGGGGAAAAAAAACCAACCACACCACTTGTGCTCCATTTCCAAACTTGAAATTATGATCAGCCTCTCCTGACTCACCAAGCCAGAAAATGTTAGAAGTATTGCATATGCACCTGAATTGATCAGAAAGGTTCATTCGAAACTTATTTCCTCTGGAGTCCATCAATTCTTGAAAAAAACAAACTTTCTGTTAAGTGCATTTCTTTTCAAATCCATGCCAAATATGAGTTACAACAGTATGAATTAGTTACTCTCCTCCTGCTGCATACTGCCTCTACGTTATTAGCTTGCACCCAAGGCTGTGCGAGACATCTTCTTCTAAATAACAGTTTACAAGAAGAAATGGAAATAAACGTTTCGAAGGGACTAAAAAAGACACAGTAGCAAAATAAAACTTGCATTTAATGCAGCAACAAAATCAATGTGCATTTGGAGGCAAATTCTGAATGTACTAAACGTACATACAGTCCATTCAAGAAGCCTCCTACAAGCAGGTTGGAGAGTAATGTTAGAAAGAGGAAAAGGTATTCTATATAAAAAAATTAAAATCTTACTTGTCATATAACACAATGTCTGGGATCCAAATAGAATCCGATGGGACACGAATAGATGTTATTCCAGCATAGTCTTCGGGGTTCCATCTTAATTTTACATCTATCCATTCCTGGAGATGCAAGAAGTGTAGAAATCATAATAATGGCGGAGTTGATTTAAGTGGGACATGATCAGATAAAAACAGACATACAGGCAATTTAAAATAAAAAAACAAATGCATCACACATCTGTAAGTTTTCTGAAATTCACGTACAACACTGAATTTGCTGAACAGACAACTAAGGACGTTGTCCAGCATTTGTTTATTGTAAGAGCGTACAGACCTCATAATATTAAAATCCTTATTCAGAGCACATTTACACAAGTAAAAGTATTATAAATAGAGATAGTATTTTATATTTGAACTAAAAGCTCTAGAGGGGCAAAAGCTCAGAAAGTTGAGTTTTTCCATCAGAGAGAATTGTAAATACATTCAGGTCAGTTCTTATTTCATTTGAGCTGACTTAACTGCAGTAAGTTCTGCTTGCTAAGTAATAACAAAGTTTTCCTGAAAACAAATGCCTGAACTTACAGTTATTGGAGAGAAGAGAATGGAAAGAACCAGAAAAAAAAAATAGCCAAAATAAAAATAATTTAGTAAGCCAGCAAATACAATTAGAGCCTGCAACCACTTCTCTAAGTTAAATTAAGAATGATTTGTGAGAAGCATTTTCCAGGCTAATAGTGGCCACTAAGTTTAGCATGGGACTTGGATTATTATCAAGCCTGTAGCTTCCTCTTGCCCATAAACAAATGCTGTGATGAGGAAAATCAGCTTTTTATAACAAGTACATAGAACTTCAAAATTGAAAATTTCTGTGGCAGTTATTCACTAAACACCTGACAAGAGAAATATCTTAAAACAAATATATAAAAAACACACAAACCCTTCATACTTCTCTTAACACAATTCTTGAAAGAAAACTTGTTTTACAGAAGCAATGATTTTCATCATGGTGATAATACACACCTTGGTCTATTCAGCAGCCACACAATGCAGTCTCAAAACTCTTTTTATAAGGTACATTTTAAAAACATATTTCATTTTTTTTTAAACTGAATTTTGTAACAACTCATCCTTTCAAGCTTTTCCAGTGATGTAATATAAACATACCACGTAAAATAAGAACTACTGCATCTGAGCAAACAAAAGGAAAGTTGCATCCAATTTTCAATTTACAGTTATGAAACCTCAGAATTCACTGCTGTTTTACACATACCTGTTTCAGCCAGACATTTGTGGTCATCAGCTGATTCTTCTCATCCTGAAAATGAAATGTATTTTATTAAAACAAAAAAACTGCATTGCATATACTATATGCATTCACATAGTAACTAACTGCTACAGTTGATGCAAGTTTGTGATGTACAAAACAGAAAGCACCCCTAACCCATTCCAGTCTTTGCTAATACACTTTTAGGAGATCTTCTGAAACTTAACAGTTATGTCCCTATATTACTGAAATGCTTAAAAAGCAGTATTTTCCCCCTCCTGTGATTCTCTTTCCTCTCTTCCTTTTTTTCATCTGACTGTATTTCATGCATTCTTACTGTTTTTCTATGGAAACAAGATGGAACAAAAAACCTGTGGAGGAAAAACTCCAAGTGAAAAAACCAACTGATTCAATTTGAGAAGAATTTGAAGAAAATAAGTTTTAGGGAAAAAAAAAAGTAAAATGAAATAAACAAGCTTATTTACTGTACATACCACATCTACTAGCTGAGAGATTGCAAGACCAAACTTGATTTTTATTGTATCATTCAAGTGTTCCACTGGACGAACCCATCTTTGATAGTCTTCAAATAAATGTTTAAACAAACGATCTTCACTCTTGGCAATAAAAGAAGGTTCAGATACACCTGCACATTAAAAGCAACTTATTAACAGTGATTAAAACAGAGTCCATCTGGGTGCATATGCTCAGGTAATAGTAAGTTTCACATCCCCTTCCATCTAGAAGCATGGCCAAGGCCGTGTCAGAATGTTACACAATGACCTGGCTATATTAGCACCTCAGTACTGCCAGCACATCTACTGCTCGAGAAATGGAGATACTTTTACTACTAATAATAACAAAGGCAAAATGCACCCATGTCATTTAACTCGTGGCACTTGCCAGGCATCATGCAACCATGGAAATCTCTAAAACTCGAAACTTATCTATGAGGAGTTGAAGTTCTATTGTTCTAAACCAAAGTGGTACTTTTAAAAACCAGCATATGGGCCTTCAGTACACTGCAGAGCTTCTGTTCTTGTCTGAAATGTAGCAACCTTCACCTTGCTGCTTCCAATGTTTGTGCACATGTGACACATAAGGTTTGTAGTACTTGTAAAGTACTTTTCCCCATATCTTTTTTATATACATGTGCTAATCTGTTTACCAGTAAATCCTCTATTTTTCTATAGACAGGAAGGCACCTTTCTTTCTAAGTAATAGCATGCAGTCAGTCACTTCATTTTCAGAGTGCTCAGGGATCCATTTCAGTGCCTGGAGACTGACTGATGACCTACAACAGCCAAAGTCTTTGTAGAGTTAATGAAGAACAGCAAATTAAATGTCTCTCTCCTCCCATCTCCCTGGAGAATGGAGTGTTTGGAAGAGCTTTGGAAAATAACAAACGATGACCCAGGAGATCACACAGACCACCAGAAGGCATGAACACCTGCTTCAGAAAAGGGGCTTGCTGCTCACTGATGGGATTTCAACTGACTGAAACTACTGCAAAAGACTTTGTCATTATTATAGTCAGTCTAAGGGACAAAGTAATCCAAAGATGTTCACAAACATCTCTTTTTAATGCACCATTACATAAAGCTATGGCACGACCTCTCTAGAAATGATGTGCTCACTTAATAGTGTCCATCTAAAAAAAGATGCATCAAAAATAGGAAAGCACCACAGAATGGCATAAACAGATTAAAACCAGAGGCAGACATGCACGCGAGGAGAGATTTAAAAGATTAATATTATTTTGCTTGGCAAGGAGGTGAATTTAGTGCATGCCACAGAAGACGATGAAGTAGTAAATGATGCGTGCAGAAAAACAACTCTGTTTAACCGTTCTCATGAAAGAAGACAAAAGAAACAGAAGGATCAATTAAAAGCAGTATAAGAGATCTCTATTTAAAGTTTATTATCACATGTCTGATCACGATGATCAGACACTGCAGAGGACTAAAATTCCAGAATTGTCTAAGATTGCAGGGCTGTGGTTAGCGCAGGTAGCACGATGTTTGCCTGTCACTCGTTTTAACACAACCTGGATCAACAATTTGAGGGCTTGCATTTGTGGCAGACTTGGCTAGACTGAAGACACCAAGTGAAATGCACCAAAGCTCCCTGCCTGCAGCTGCACCCAGCCCAGACAAGTGCAGCACCGCAGCTTTTGGTTTCCTCCCACCCATCACAGCGCTCTGCGGGCAGCGGCAGCTTCTGCTGTGCTGTGAGGGTCCCACCACGAGGGAATTTCTCCACCTCGGTCAGTACTGCTGGTCAGAACAGTGCAGCAGAACCACTATTACAAGTTCTTACTGATATTTAAGTTCAAAGCAACCTCTTCAGCCAAGGGCTTTTTCCCGTTCGTAACTGCACACAGATTTGCCAAGCCCTGCTTATTAGAGACATCTGAGAGAACACTTCCTGAAGACACAACTTAATTTCTCTGTTTCTATATCCCTATTTCCTCAATTATGAATAGTTTCGTGTACATTCCAGCCTAATGTTTCATAAATACATGATTTTTGTATGAGCATTAATTGCATTTTCCTTTTACAGTTCCAACGCTACCAAATTTTGTGAACAATTTGTGAGCATTAATTGACCTTGAAGCAATGCAGAGGCAGAGTTGCACTGTCACAGTGCAACTGTGCTCCTGTCTCTGTGCTCCTGTAAGATGACCTCCTGTGCACCAGCACAGCACCCTCCAGGTGCACACCATTTGCAGACACAGCTTCTCTTGTGCTGAGCTAAATGGGGATGTGTGCCCTTACCACTTTTCCATGCTTAACAGCAAGGTTTTCAAACACTGCACAGTATACAGTATACTCACTGATTTAATGAGATTACCATATTTACTAACAGCATAATTCAACTAATTATCTCTGTTTTCCTCTCTGTTGTGGAAACATCCACACGTTTTCATGCTTCTAGCTCGCTTTTCTGCTTAATAATAAGCTGTTATATCCAGAAGGAGGTTGAAGGCAGTAACAAGGTCTGAAGAATGGGCAAAAATAAAACAAACCCCTCATCTTTCTGTATGTTATTTAATAGGACCACACAGCTCATCCATTGCATAGACTGCACGCGTTCAATTACTCTTCTTTGTGTATTTGCATGCTTTAAAAATTATCATGTGTGTAACCATTGTTTATTGGTGCCAGCACTAACTAAAAAATCTGAAGAACGGGTGGCTAGCAGAAAAAAGGTACAGAAGAGAGCAAAAGAGGGGAAATACAGCTAGCAGCAATGCAGCAGGCACTTGGAGGAGACTACACCACTGGAAAAGAGCAGGAAGAGGTTAAACCTATGGAAAGGATTAGCAAAGTGGAGAACAAGCCTCACACTGAAGCAGGTTTTCAGCTCCTGAAGGGCAACTCTAAGCATGCCTGTACCAGTGTGGCTTCAGCCAGGTGGAGCTCAGTAACTTCTGCAGTCTAAATTGCAGGTAGCTGCACACTACAGTGGTAAATCCCAGCAGCAACGCTTACTTCTGTTTGTACCCGAAGCTCTCTCCACTCAGACTTCCTCCGTGTGTACAGGACAAAATTAAAAAATCAAATCAGAAAGCAGCCAAAATTTGAATTCTGCAATCACAGACAATCATTTCTATGCCAAGAGCACCCTTTTTTTGTATCACTACCTTAAGAACATTGATGCAGTGGGAGCATACTTTTGACAGTGTTACAATGGGTTAAAAATTACGTAGGAAATGCAATTAGTAACAGAAACAACTGGATCACTACTCGGTGCTTTTTGAGAAGAGATCCACGGCGCAGGGGGCTTCCTTGAAGTCTAATATTATAATTTAGAATCTCTAACACAGATTTCTTATTTAATATCACTACAATGAGAATGAACACTATGAAGGATAATCATCATGGCCATATATCCATATTTTATAATTAAAACTTGCTTTTTTAATGGTATTCTAGTGTAGTGTACAGTCTGCTATCCATAAATCTGCCTGCTACAAACTGCAGCACACCCAACAGCTTGCCTGCATACCAGGGAGTTGCATTAACACAGCACACCTGCTTGGGTACACTTAAACTTTTATTAAGACAATACTCTGATTTTCAGTGGCTGCCACATAATTTATAACAAAGGAAGCACTTTGAAGGCTGAAAGTGCAGTGGAAACACTTCATATCTTATTCTACAACCATCCCATGCTCATTTCAAGGGAAATATATTTACAATTTCCATCTTTCATATAAGCTCTACATTTTCTACACTGAACATTGGTGACTGTCCTCTGAATTCCCCAAGCAGATCTGGTCACATCAGACTACACTGGGAGCTGGTGACAATTTTAAGTGCAAACCACAGTACTATTGCAGCAGAAAGGAAAAAGTAGAGCAAGATTACTTTCAATATTAACTATACAGATCTGAAAAATATGAAGAAAAAAATATAAAGAAAGCTCAACCCCCTGCCACTGCTTCATTAATCAGAAGACATATGTAACATAATGACAAATCCCTCTACTCCTCACAATGATCACAAGTTACAGTTTCTGCACGGTCTTCAGTTTCGTCAGAGGATATCTAGATATCTCCAAGGCTAAGAGTACAACCAAGATAGACCCGCGTTGCAGGAACTTGTACATATTTCCATTTATTTCAGGCTGCTCAAGTCATTTGGAGCATTCCTGTTTGCAGCACAGCAGTATCGTGCCAGCCAGCAGCAGAACAAAGTGACGTATTGCAGACATGAAACTGTCAGAGATTTCTAACTGCAACACTGCTTAGTCCTAACCAGCATGAACAAAGGCTCGAGATCTGCATGTAGAAAGCAGGGAAAACAGTTCTTACACTCACTTGAATTTAAAAGATCAAAGTTTCCAGCTTGATAATTGGAAAGTATAACTAGACCGTCCCCTAAGAGCTTAGCATCAAGGGATAATTACTGCTCATACTAATGAGTGCATGTACCAATTTTATAACGACAGCAGCATGCTATACTGTCACGCAGCCTGCAGTTCATCAGGAAATTGATACAATCACCTCCAGGCTGCCTGATCGGAGCCCTGTTTTTGCTCCACACATCTGCACTGTGGATTGTATCGTAAAAGCACGGGATGGCAGGCAGCCCTCTGCGCTCTGCACGGAGCGCAAGGTTGAGCAAGTACACAGAACCTTCACAGCCAAACGGTTTGTTGCACAGAGCTAATCTAGGGGGCACGCATCGCAGGAGTAAGCGTTCTAAGAATCCCCAAAGAAAACAAGAAGAGGAAAAGAGGGGCGGAAACAAACAAGTAAATGCCAAGATCCCCTTTGGGAGGGGAAGGCGCGTGGCTCCCTGCCGTCAGGAAGGAGCACGGGTCCCTGCACAGATCTTCACTGTCTTCTGCCAGGATGGAAAACGCTGTGCTTCCAAATACCGTGTTACAGAACCATCTTTTCAGTCACATCCAGCAGTAGCAGACTGCAATTGTGCATCAATCAAAAACAAGAGGGCGATGCCATGGAGTTCCCTAACACCCTACTTAGGGCGATTCCTTAAACTCAAAGTTAAGGACTTCCTTAAACTCAAAGCTTAAGGAATCTTTGGCTTTCAGAGAAGCCAACTTTACTTTCCATTAATTCCCCTCCTGCTCGTATATTGCGACTCCCGGATTACCCCTCCTTTTGGCAGACGCCTGAGCAACGCGCCCACAGAACGCTGAGAAATAAACCTCGATCAATGATTCTCTGAAGGAACATCGGCTGCGCTCCTCCAAGCTTCGTTTCCCGCCCTGTCGCGCAGCCTCGCGCCCCTCATCCCGCGCCGCGCCTCAGCCCGCAGCGCGCCGCGAGCCGCCGGCTCCTCACCTGCGAGAGGCGCCGCGCCGCCCCGCCCCGCGCGCCAACCGCAGCGCCGCCCCCCAGCCCAGAGCCGGGGCGCGGCCCCCGGGCCCGGGGGGGCCCCCCCCCCCCCCAGCCCGGCTCCCCGCCGAGCGCCTTACCCGCATTCGAGGCGCGGACAGCGGGCCCGGCTCCGTGCTTCCCGAGGACGGGCGCGAAGAGGCAGGCGAAGAGGAGCAGCCCGGCCATGGCCCCGCCGCCTCCGAGCCCCGCGGCGGGCACGGGGCGCCGCTGCCGGCGGGAGGCTCTGGCCACGCCCCGCGCGGAGCGGCCGCTGTGGCTGCCCGCCTTCGCTCCCTCGCCGCCTCCCTCAGGGCGGCGGCCCGGGCCGGTTGGTCCGCAGCCCCGCTGGGGTCCTGAGGCGGAGCTCCCAGCCGACGCCGTCTGACCGCTCTTCCACGCCGAATTGCAGTTCCTAAGTCAGAGCGGTTTGGAACTTTTAATCGCAAAGCCAATGAATTGGTTTTACCAATTACCTAGGGTAATGCCACCTGCCACGGGCAGCTAACGGATGTAATGAAAGCTCCTATTTTCAATACCCGGTAACCAAACAGCTGTGAGAAGGGATAACTGTAAATGCACCAACTGTGAAATATTAGTGGCTTTTTTCCTACATCGCCATAACGTCAATACACAGAGTGTGCACAGCACCAGCAGCACTGGAAGCAGCCGGCACACATGGAACACACCGTTAGGATTTGTACATGTAGAGAGGAAAGAGGAGATGGGCTGAGCAGCTCTGCACAGCGCTGTCCGCAATGAGGGACCTCCTCCAGCCCAAAAAAACGACCAGCATTTGTAGGTCCTGGAACGAGCGTTACTCAGAGTGATGACATATCACCACAGCAAAATTCTCCCCTTCAAGCATTCATATGCTGTAGAAAAATGGTGTGGCTATTTATGTTCAACCACCAACGTGGGTACTTCAGCATCAGTCCCACTCTGAGTTGCTGAACTCTTGGATTTCTTACTGTCTGCCTGTCCTGCAGCCACACTCGGGCTGTGCGTGCCATTGGGCTGTGCGTGCCATTGGGCTGTGTGTGACAGGCGTACTGCAGTCAGTGTGGAAGGAGGGCTGCTTACGCAGGAGTTCCTCCCAGCACACAGCATTGATCGCAACGCTCTGCGGTAAGCACGCTCATTCCTCATATTGAGAGTCTGTCTGTGTGTTGCACGCCCTCCCCCATCAAAACATCCAGTGTGTGGCTCTTGTGAAGTGCTCGGTGCATAGGCAGTGGTCAGCAGAAGATTGGAGAGTAAACAAAAGCCCAAAGTGTGGCACGGAAATCAAACAAGCAACCTTCCCAACAAAAAAACCCACCACTGTTGTATTTTGTGTTGCAGCAGAGTTTGGATGTTTTCTGTGTGCTCCAAAAATTACTGGGCATTGCTTCAACCGGAATTACAAACCCATTGTTTGTATGAGTGCTCCCCCACTGCACTGCACCGCACCTGCTGCTCCTGACCTAAGGTTACCACATAAAGTCTGTGTTTCTATTATCAGCATATGAGCATGGTGGTAAATGCATTTCAGAGCCACATTCAGTTAGCAGAGCTAAACATAGCTGCCAGTCCAACGCGCAGGACGTAGCTAACTGGATTTATTACATAACCGTGAATTTGTTTGCAGCTGTGTCCCAGCCTGACCAAACAGATGCTGGAAGATATAAAAGGATTGAATTATCTACATTGCACGCCCAAACTTTGGCTAAATATTTTATGTAGATCATCTGGCATTTTTTACTGTATTATTACTGCTATAGAAAAGATCACTAAACAAGAAACCTTTTTTTCCTTCTGATTTGGGCTTGGAGCAAAATGTTAATACTGACGGTAGCATGCTAAGTTTAATATTTATCACTGAGACTGAAACAATTACAAGAGAATTGCCTGGGCCCCTCGCAGCGGGAGCTGACAGCTGAAGGTCTCCACTGAAGTATGTGAATCCCCAGCAAATTGGCTGATGGCAGCTTTTACTGGGCACTGCAGAGAGCTTTAACTGTAAAACCAAATGCCAAATTAATCACAGATAGAAACATCAAACTGCTCAGTTCTCTTTGTAAAAAATATTTTGGAAAATGTCTGAGAAGCTGAATTTTCTCCTGCTGAAAGCAGAGAGTTATAGAGCCACTGAAGGGTACTCTCAGTTCTCTCAGATGAAATATTCTAGCAGTTTTTCTTATTGTAATAGAAACCTGAAAACAAGGACAATTTTTACTGCACAAAAGTTGTATGGGAAGCCTTCCTTGAAGAACATAGAAGACATTTAAAGAAGTCCCACAACCTCAGTGCTCTGAAGGTACATTTCTCTTTTGTGATGTACCTGAGTACATTAACACCACGGACTCAGGATGTCTTGTATATACTTAGATGTGTTACCAGTGCATGACATACAGCTCCATACCCTCCAAAACCTTTATGTTTAAATACATGCAATCCTTAGCATATTCACTCATACAGCACAGTAGAGAACTATTATCCTCAGTTTTAAGAATCTGAACTGAATAAATAAGTGACTTGAGAACATCACAAAACAGCAGCAGCAGCAGCCAAATTTAACACATCCTTTATCACTTTGTGTGCTTTAAGTATGTAAAACAAAATAACAGGATAAGTAGGGACTTGCATCTGAAGTAACCTTCTGTGTTTCAGTGCAGTGTGGTAAATCACACAGGTAACAGTCCTAGAAGATAACTGTTCTTCATGTAAAAAGAATTGTCATTAGAAAATGACTTTTTTTTTTTTTAAACTTTCATTATCTCTTAAGCTACCTGGAATAACTAAACATATGACCATTTATTAGGACAACCTACTTGCTAGGACAAGTACTCACAAGTTCTATTGCTCAGAGTGAGATACAAACTCTTCAGTCTTTAAGTTTACTAACATCATATTGGGCAAATGATTGCAAGTAAATACTTTTACCTAATCTGAAAGATCTGTCACCTTCCATGGGACCACATGAAGCTCTGGAGTGAAAATAACATCTAATCAATCCATGGCAGTAACTAAATATTTGAAATACTACTGTAATAGCTGGTAAACTCCATGCTATCATCAAGCACACCCCAAATAATACATAAATTAAAAAAATAAAGAGGAAAATATTCTGATTAGCAAAGATAAATCAAATGCATCACCAGAATTAATTTTCTGGTCTTATGAGTTACGTGTAGCTACACAACTTAGCACAACACCTCCATACATAACGGAGTAGAGATCAGAAAATATAAAACATCCCAGCTTTTGATTATTGCAGAATCTGAGAAGTTCCCCTTTCACCAGGGAATGAAGCAGTTAGGCAAAGAAATAACATTGGTAATTCTTTAAACAAAGATCCATATGTACTTTTTACCTCTCTTCCTTAGAAACTGCAACATTTAAGAAACAACATCTTAATAAATCTATAAACTATCTAGTAATACTTCTACTACACCAGGACTCTTTGTGTGATTTACACACACTGATGAACCCTGACTTAAATGCTGTAATGGATTTCTAGAAGACAGAAAGCACTGCTGGGGTCTGTTGTAGTTTAAGTGATCTTTGACAAGTTGAAAAGAACCTCTGTGTCAGCAGTGCTACTTTTCAGACGTATTCCAAGCATTATGAAACAACCATCATCAGGGACATCACTGATTCAGAAATCTGCTAAAGATGCTGGTATTTCTCTAATACCTTAAATGAAATACAAGAAGACTGCATGCTAAATTCTCTACATAGAAATGGAGCTTGAGGTATTTATACAGTCTTTTGTTATGGAGATTAAATCTTACTGCATGTTGGCTGCAACTATTCAGGACTTCTTTCACTATCATGCCTAGGTTATGACCTAAAAGAAAGGGTCTAGTGTTGCTCAAGGTGCAGAAAAACTCAGACTAACCTTATTAGCTACAAAATTTGAATACTGACGAAGTACTGATTACAGAAGACTAAAGCAATTGAAACAATTGCTCTGCACTGAAACTTAGAAAATTATAACAGGTCCTGTGGCTGCATAGAACCACATCACCCTTACCTCGCTACACAAACAGCTGTGACCAACATGAATGCAGTACATCCACACAAACTGTAGCACAGACACCTGAATCCAGACTCCCTCCTCTGTTCTCAACACTGAATCTTAGAGCAATGAGATTAAAAATAAATAAATAAAAAATGGGTTTTGTTGAGACTGATGATGATGATAATGTATATTTTACCAGCCAAAAATGTCTGGGGTTGGTTAAAAATAGGATCACAGTATGGATTCACTCTGGTTCTTTAAAGTCTTATTAAATCCTGCAAACATCTGATATCTTTCACAGTCAAAGTCAAAAAACTTGTACACATTCCCACAAAATCCAGTCAGTAGCAAGTTGAATCATCATCCCCACAGTCTGAATTTCAGCAGATAGGGCCTCTCAATTAAGAATGTTAATCAAGAGGGCTTCTCATCTTGCTTTTTTTTTTTTTTTAATACAACTGAAAGAGCATAAAAGAATTATCAGTTACTTGTTTACATTTCCTCTGCAAACTTTATGTTGCTTTTTTCAGAACTAGATCTTCATTATTTTGCATTCAGCATAGGGACAAACCAAACAGAAATTATTCTGATTTCTAATTCATGTACATGTACAATGATTTCTCATGTGGTTCACTACTTTGCTTTCTACAGTTGTTTGACAGACAAGGGAACTGAATTCTTGGGGGAAATGTAAGCGACACTAAGCTACAGAATATAAAACATGCCTAGAGCCTTTCAGGATAAAATGTAGAATAATCAATGTAGCTTTAGAACTGCACACTATTTTCTTTAACTGTTTGCATTCAGCCAAGACAGTGCATCATTTGTATGTGGCCTTTGTAAAATGTCTTCCTAATTTGCATGCACATAGCTAGCACTGTATGATTGATTTGTTAAAAAGCAGGCACTCATTCAAGGTTATGCTAAATGGAACACATTTGCTACAGGGCATGATTAACACACTACTGCTTGCATGACCATGGGTTTGGTACAGTCTACTACAGAAGGAAGCTGGCCAAAACTGAAACTTGGCATGCCAGTACACTCTATTTTGGTATTCGTGAAGTGACCACAAATGCTATTCCAGACTTTGAAGCCCACTTCACTACTTGAAAAGGCACCCTCCTGCCTTGCAATTCACACACAGAGCCTACCAACTGGCATATACCATGTCATTATGTTTTAAAGCAATCACTTCCCTCGAGACAGCACATAGGCAGGCATTACAGAGGAAATAAAGACACTCATCACTATTCTTCTTAAATTTTATTCCATAATAAAAAATAGAAGATGAAAGAAAGGGTGTTCAAGAATTAAAGCAATTATTGGTCAATATAAGGAACAGAAAACGAATTATCTTAATGATGATTAAGGACCTGGTTCAGCAAAAGTAATTCCCTGTTCTCCCATGCCATATTTGTAGGCTTCTACAAAACAGAAAACCAGATTACCTTTAACTGAAGCAGGTCCTATGCTATTTTCAGAACACTTGACTTCAAATTCTATTTATCCTTCTCTTTTTGCTCTTTTTCCTTCTTTTCACGTTCAGCTTTTGCTTCTTCCTCCTCATGTTGTTTTATCAACTGCTCCACCTCCTTTTGCTTCAGAACCCTTATTACTGTTTTTCCATTCTCTCTCGTCAGCGTTGCAATTTCAACTGAAACACAGGGAACAGACAGTGGCATCATATACCATCCTTTTGAAAGAAAATCATCAGAAAGGTCAAGTTGCTACAACTGACAAGGAAGCAGAGGGTTCTTGTCCTGCTTCCACCTAAAAAACTGTCTGACTGGCAAGCCAGGTGGCAGCAGTCCTCTTCTGCAGCAGCCCTGTTCTGCAGCAGCATGCACCAGTTTGTTCACACCTCTCCAGTGGCTCTTCCACCAGGCACAGAACCACTTCTGCTGCTGTACCGAGGCCTAGCCATACCATGGTTAGGTACCTGGAGCTGGCCAAAGAAGATCATCCTCATCCAAGTCAACTGCATGTCACTTAGCAAAGTTATTAATGAGGATCATAAAAATATATATATATATATATATATATATATGCATGCCATCCAGAATTAGAGAACTGCTTACCTTTCTCTGCAGAAAGTTTGCTGACATCCATGGTCTTATTTAGAACCTTAATGGCTAATGCAAGTGCAGTCTTTAAGGTCATTTCGCCTTCTTTGTAGTCTTGTTTCAGCATTGACACAGCTGCCTATGAATTCCACAGAAATTTAAATGGTGTCACTGGGCAATCAAATTATGTCTTTTGCCAGATAATATCAGAACACGAGGAACAGTGTTTCTACAGTTACCCATTTCTACTCTCCACTCATAATCAACATCTCATCTTAATTATTACAGTGTCATTTACATAGTTTTGGTTTACTTTACTTTTTGAGAGAGAAAAGTAAAAAGAACTTACAGCACTGTTATTGCCAATGCATGTAGCTTTCCATCCTCCATAATTCCCACTGGGATCACTTTGATACAGCTGAAATCCATAATGCTTATCCCAACCGATATAGAGCAATGAAACACCAAAAGGACGTTTTCCTGTTGGAATGAAAGCCATTAGTAACCTAAATTCACGAACAAGATTGGTCATGAGTGACAATTACTTTCTTTGATTTCCTTTGTTAAGTCCATTCCTGTGAAGTAGGATTTAACAGACCATTCTGCGCTTCTGTTACTTGAGATAAGCATTACAGCATTTCTCTCTAAGTGCTGGGGGGGATGGGGCAGGGAGAACTAACAGAAATTTCTTTCATTTAACCCCAGCAGCAGCTTATCTCTGCCTCCAAAAATTAGAATTTATCACTTCACACAATTTTCATAATTTATAACTTCAAACCAAACCTCAGCATTTAAACTATGTAGTGGTTATTCAAGCATTTAACTTCTAAGAGTCAATCAAACACAAGTATACTAAAAGGTTATTCTTTCACAATGCTCATATACAAAATACCAGAATCATCCATTCATTTACTGAGGAACACTCCTCACAACATCATTTTCTAATAATTTATTTGATCCACAGAAATACTATTTCTTTAGGTGTTACAGTATTGATACTCTGCTTCTTTCTGAAGGCATTCACCAAACCCTAGAGAACTCAAAGCATTATAAGCAATAGGCCTGAGCCTCAGCTATTGATTCCTCAGTGATTTCAGCAGCAAATCAAGAGTTTATAATTATGACTTACTATTCTCTTAAATGTAGCTACTGTTGTTTCTCGGTGTAACTTGTTACAGAAGAATACCTTTAAACCCTTCAGAAACTTGGATGCTTCAAATTACCTAAGAGAATCTTTCTTTAGACACTTAAAAACACTATGGTTTATCACACTTCCTTACCTCCAAACTGCGTGTAAGCCTGCTTGATATCACACAGTGCAGTTACCAATTGCTCACAAGGAATGGGCTCTTGATACTGTAACAAATACCTACAGTGAAAGAACAAGGGTTCTCAAAATCTTTTGTTGACAGTATCCTGCTACCACATTTAACAAAAGAACAAGTTCCTAAGTTAAAACAAAACAGATCAGAGAGACTTTAAAAAAAAAAATCTACTTGTACTAAGTGCATGTTCATTTAATACATGTGATTTAACATATAGACTGAGTCCAACCTCAGAATTAAGCAAATCCCCATAACAACCAGCCAACCTACCTCTGTGCAATCAGCCTCAGCTCGTTTGTTAGAACATTGGCATCTGAAGTTATTCCTGCAACACTGCAAGCCATATCCCTGCAAAATGAACATGTGAATTGGATTCCTATCAGTCCCCAATAAATAGTTACATCCTCATACAACACTTCAAACAGAATGCCTACTGCTGGGCTTATATGATCAAAACTACACAGCTGCTGGGTAGAACAGATTGATCCTGCATCTGGAGTACATCCTAAGTCTGACATAACCACGCTGCAAGAGCAGAGGCAGACAGCAGGAAATGAGCAGGTCATACATCATTGGCATGGTTCTGAGGACCGTACCAAAATGATTAACAGTGCTGACACCCTCACAAGAGGCACTGGCTACAGAGCAGGACCACAGAGGCCACCCATGGCCATGTCAGAACCCACATGGACCCTCAGTGCAATCTGCTGACTTACCCTGCATTCATATGAACATAAAATAGTGACACCAGCCATTAGAAAAGTAACTGTTTTAGCTGAAAATTCATCTTTGTTTTAATTGTTTAATTAGGTCTTAATTTAGCAGATCTTTGCCAAATCTCATATTGCTATAGAACTTTCAGTACACAATTTTTTTTTAATCTTAACAATTTCCCAGAACAGCTGGCCTGGGCAGCCACTCCAGTGCACATTTTACATCACCTCCTTGAAAATCCAGTAATTCCCACAGTTCCAGCTGCTTTCAGGATAACACAGAATGGGAGACTGACAGAACAAAACCTACTTGTGTTTCACAACGCACCTTACAGCAAAGCTTAAACTCTACCTTCCCTACAGGCAAGACAGTGTAACACTGAACTTCTGGAGAAGCTAAAAAGGTCAAAGCAGTGAGATAAGCAACTCCACTACAACTGTGGCAAAGAAAGCTGAAGCAAGTTTTATCCAATTTGTTTCAGTCTCTTTGGAAAAAAAAAAAAAAAGACTTAAAAGGGAATGCTGAGCCAGCGTGCTCTTGCAGCTCAAAAAACAAATGGGCTTCATCAGAAGAAGGGAAAAGAAGAGAAAAGAAGGCAGTGGGGTGACCTCACTGCAGCCTTTCAGTACCTAAAGGGAACCTACAGACAGGAGGGGAATCAACACTTGGAAAAGGTAGATAACTGCAGGACAAGGGGAAATGGTTTAAGTTGAGGGAAGGAAGATCTAGGTTTCAGGGAGAAGTTCTTTACTAGGAGAGCGGTGAGGTGCTGGAACAGCTGCCCACAGAGGTTGTGGATGCCCCATCCCTGGAGGCATTCAAGGCCAGGTTGGATGGGGCCCTGAGCAGCCTGGTGTAGCTTTAAATGTGGAGGCTGGAGGCCCTGCGTGTGGCAGGGGCATCGGAGATTTATAGAATCATAGAATCACAAGGTTGGAAACAACCTGCAAGATGATCCAGTCCAACCGTCCTCCCATCACTGACCACTCTCCGAGAGAAAACATTCTTCCCTATGTCCAACCTAAGCCTCCTCTGGTACAACTTGTGACCATTTCCCCAGGTCCTGTTTGTTGCCTGGGAGAAGCCAAACCCCTCCTCATCACAGCCTCCCTTCAGGAAGCTGCAGAGTGCAATGAGGTCTGCCCTGAGCCTCCTCTTCTCCAGACTAAACAATCCCAGCTCCCTCAGCTGCTCCGCATAGGACTTGTGCTCCAGGCCCCTCACCAGTTTTGTTGCCCTTTCTGGACACGTTCCAGGGCCTCAATGTCTTTTCTGTAGTGAGTAGCCCAAAACTGAACACAGTACACGAGCTGCAGCCTCACAAGAGCTGAGTACAAGGGGGTGATCACCTCCCTGCTCCTGCTGGCCACACTATTTCTAGTGCAGGCCAGGATATTTGTGGCCCTCTTGGCCACTTGGGCACACTGTCAGCTCATGTTCAGCCAAGCATCAGCCAACACCCCCAGGTCCCTTTACTCTTCACAGTCATCCAGCCACTTGTCCCCAAGCCCATAGCTCTACATGGGGTGGTTGTGGCCAAATTGCAGGACCTAGCACTTGGCCTTGTTGAACCTCATCCCATTCACCTCAGCCCAGCAATCCAGCTTTTCTAAATCCCTCTGAAGGGCCTCCCTACCCTTAGGCAGATCGACACCACCTCCCAACTTCGTGTCATCTGCAAACTTACTGAGAGTACACTCCTTTCATCTAGGTCATCAATAAAGATATTAAACAAGATGGGCCCCAGCACCAACCCCTGGGGACACCACTTGTAACAGGTCACCAGCTGGATTTAACTCTATCACTCCATCCATTGGGCACAGCCCTCTAGCTAGCTCCTTACCCAAGAGTATACCTGTCCAGGCCACTGGTAGCCAGTTCCCCCAGAAGAATACTGAGAGAGACCATGTCAAAGGTTTTACTGAAGTCTAGGTAGACTACATCAACAGCCTTTCCCTCATCCACCAGGCTGGTCACCCAGTTGTAGTAGGAGATGAGATTGGTCAAGCACAACCTGCCTTTTACGAACCTGTGCTGGCTGGGCCTGATCCCCTGCCTGGACACCACACATGTGCTGTGTGATCTCACCCAAGATGACGCGCTCCATATCTTTCCCTGGTACTGAGGTCAGGCTGACAGGCCTGTAGTTCCCCAGATCATCTTTAGGGCCCTTCTTGTAGATAGGAGTCACATCAGCAAGCCTCCAGTAATGATCCTTGAGGTCTCTTCCAACCCGGGCCATTCTGTGATTCTGTGATACAGTGTTCGGGTTTGTGCATTCTCTATTTCCCTCCTCTTGTTATTTTGTAAACCAAAAACTCCAAATTTAATAGTGATGCAATAATGTTACTTTGCATGGGTAAGTAACAACAGGCTATCGCACTCAGGAAATTCACTTTGGAAATGTGATGCTTCTTCAGAAGAATCACTGAAGCAAATAATAACAAAACAGTCACACGCGTCCAGAATGCCCATAAAATTAATACAAACCCTCCAAACAAAATAAATCCAGATTCAATCCTAAAATGTTTGAATAACAACAGTACTTTAGCAGACACCCAATCAACATTTCAACTTACTCGTTCAGCCTGTAGATTTTTTCTGAGAAGAAAACTTCATCGAGGAGCTTATGAATGTTGCGCCTCTCTGCCGCCAGCAGCACGCCGTCGTTGGCCAGGATGCCCAAGCAAGTACCTGCGTGTCCAATTGCTTCCATGGCGTACTCAACCTGGTACAGACGGCCTAGGAAACGAGTTAAATTGCAATAAGGCAGCACTGAGTAAGAACACATATGAGGAAAGGTGAGTCTGCAAGACTTACACAGTTTTGCAATTTAGGACTAGTTCCTCAGCCTGGGGCCAGCAAATGAGTTTTTTGAAACAGAGAATGGAATCAGAATTGCACCAATTTGATAAGGCAATCTTGGGCATAGTTAGTGTGAGGGAAAAATAATCTAAAGAGTAGATCTACTTCAGAAGAAACAAAATGGATTAAAAAAGAAAAAGAATCATTTATACTGGACAGTTTGTCTCTTAAGAAAAAAATGACTTGCGAGTGCTGGTGTAACAAGATCACAGCAACAGTAACAAAATCCATCCACACTCAAAGGAAAGGTGAAGGGTGATGATTTATTAAGGTACTTATAAAAAAAATAGCAATGGAATTTGGTGTAAACATACAGATGTGAATATGGTCACGCTGATACCTGATTACAAGAACTGGAAATCCTCCACTCCGGGGCTCTGCTGTACACAGAGCTACTGTGACAGGTGAACGTGGTTTGTGCACCTCATACAGAATCACAGAATGGCCCGGGTTGGAAGGGACCTCAAGGATGGTTGAATCTCCAACCCCATGCCACATGCAGGGCCACCAACCCCCCCATTTAATATCAGCCCAGGCTGCCCAGGGCCTTGAACACCTCCAGGGATGGACGGGGCATCCACAGCCTCTGGACAGCTGTTCCAGCACCTCACCACTCTCACAGTAAAGAATAAAGTACATAAATAAAAACCCACTCAGAGACGGGCGCACAGCGCCCCCAACCAACCGGCCCTGCGCCGAACGGCGTCACGTTTGAGAAGCGGGACGGGAGGCGTGCCGTGTAATTAGAATCGTGGGGTCAGAAAGTACCTTCTGGAGAAAATATGGTGGTTCTGGAGTCATATCTTCGAGACTGCAAGAAGCAACAGCTCGTTAAGTACCGTCACCGTCCATCAGAGTGCAGCACCCCCAGAGGAGCAGAGCTCAGAACGGCCCCGTCCATGCGGGCAATGCCGCTGCCGCCCGGCCCGCCGCCCCCCGCCCGCAGCCCCGCGTCGCGCCCACTCACCATGGCGCCGGAGCGGCGGGGCAGCGAGCCTGCAAAACATCACAGCGCGTTAAGGCGAGGCGGGCCGCCCCCACGCGGCCCCCAGCCCAGAGGAACCCGCCCGACCCCCGCCTGCAGCCCGCGGCGCTCCGGGATCGGAGTGCGGAGTCATCCTCACCGCGGCACAGGGGGAACGAAGGCCTCACCGCCCGCCCCGCTCCCCCCGCTCTCACCCCTCCCTCCCTCGCTCGCTCACTCACAGCGTGCAGAAGAACGCGCGATGTGCCGAAGGGGCGCCGAGGTGCGGCCCGCGGGAAGCGCCGACCGCTACGGCCCGTCACACAGCGGCACCGCAGCGCCGGAAATGGCCGTCGCGCCTGCGCGGTGCGAGTCCCCGCCACGTGACCGCACCACGTGACCGCGCCCGCCTCGGCCCCTCGCGCGCCGCTCGGCGGAAGGACGGCGCCGCGCAGCGCTCCGCTATCTTTATGGAAAGGGAGCTGGGGACGAGTGGCTGATGCTCGGCTGAACGTGAGCCTGCAGTGTGCCCGGGTGACCAAGAGGGCCAACAATATTCTGGCTTGCATTAGAAATAGTGCGGCCAGCAGGAGCAGGGAGGTGATCACCCCCTTGTACTCAGCTCTTGTGAGGCTGCAGCTCGTGTACTGTGTTCAGTTTTGGGCCCCTCACTACAGGAAAGACATTGAGGCCCTGGAACGTGTCCAGAGAAGGGCAACAAGACTGGTGAGGGGCCTGGAGCACAAGTCCTATGCGGAGCGGCTGAGGGAGCTGGGATTGTTTAGTCTGGAGAAGAGGAGGCTCAGGGCAGACCTCATTGCACTCTATATCTTCCTGAAGGGAGGCTGTGATGAGGAGGGGTTTGGCTTCTCCCAGGCAACAAACAGGACCTGGGGAAATGGTCACAAGTTGTACCAGAGGCGGCTTAGGTTGGACATAGGGAAGAACGTTTCCTCTCAGAGAGTGGTCAGGCACTGGAATGGCTGCCTGGGGAGGTGGTGGAGTTGCCGTCCCTGCTGTGTTCAAGAGGCGCCTGGATGAGGAGCTGCGAGATCTGGTTTAGTGCTTGTGGTAGCAGTGGTAATGAGAAGACTGTTGGACTGGATCATCTTGGAGGTTGTTTCCAACCTTGTGATTCTATGATTCTATGATTCTATTGCAGCCCCGCCTCACAGGGCCGCCTCGCGTACACCGCAGCCGTCTCAAACCACATCTTCTCCACCGCCTCCTGGCCCAGCGCATACATGTCCATCAGGTGCCTCCACCCCGTCCTGGCCGTGACCATGAGATACTCCGCGTTCTCCGGGTGCAGCAGCGCTGTGTGCGCCGCCATGACCAGCGACTGCGCGAAGCGGCCACTCACCAGCAGGAACAGCGCCGCCCGCTCCGCACCCGTCAGCGGCAGCACGCTCTCGAAGCCCGCCAGGACGTGTCCGCCCACGTGGAGCGGCTCCGCGCTCTCCACCATCATGTACATGATGGCGATGGCCGCCTCAAACACGTAGCAGCCGTAGCTCATGTCGCTGAAGTCCAGCACGCCCGACACGCGGTACTGCGGGGCTGCCCCGCAAGGGGAACCAGGAACCACCAGGATGTTGTGGTCGTTGAGGTCCCCGTGGTTGATACCTAAATGCAGAACGAGAAACAGTATTTAATAACAGCATTGTATTGGCGTCGATTGCAATGGTATTTAATAACTGCACTGTGTTGGTATTGACTGCCATGGTATTTAATAACTGTAAGCCAGCTGCGTCGGTATGTCTGTTTCCTGGAACAAACTGCAATGTGACTGAGAATAAAACACTCACAAGCTCGAAAACTGCTTATCTTGGGTGTGACTTTCTCTTTGAACTGCTGGATGACCCATTGCACAACGTCTCGGTGCTTGTTCTGGCCCAAGGCATCCATGTACTGATCCAGAAGAGGGATGTTTGCCAGGTTCCAGATGAACTGATCTCGATGCAGACTTCCTACTGATGGATGATGGAATTCCTGCAGAAAGAGAACAAAGTAGGCCATAAACTAAAATCCATACTTCATCCCAACAAGTAAAAGTAGAATGTGAAGGATTATTTCATCATAGAATGGTCTGGGTTGAAAAGGACCACAATGCTCATCTGGTTTCAAACCCCCTATGTGCAGGGTCGCCAACCAGCAGCCCAGGCTGCCCAGAGCCACATCCAGTCTGGCCTTGAATGCCTCCACGGATGGGGCATCCACAGCCTCCTTGGGCAACCTGTTCCAGTGAAAAGTAAGATAGGCAAGCCTATCAATATACCAGATACAAGATACCATAAGACCTGAATGTTTTTTCTCCATTCTTCCAGTATAGATTATGCTAAACCCTTCGTCACTGAATCACTTAAAATCAATGGTGACTTCCTGCAGCATGACAGGGATGCTGCTGCACAGAGGTCTTGCCAAGGCTGTAGTCGCACAGCTGGATTCTGCAACTGATGCTACAGAAGCTGTTGGAGCAGAAGCAACAAAAACTGCTACATATGTACACTGTGCATTTAAAGAGTTGAGCCTGAGAATCATCTGGTACGTGTGATATCATTAGGACAGAAGTGCTTGGCAGAGCTGCTGGATGGAGTTTTGTTCTTATAAAAATGTATACAGGCTCTCAAACATCCATACAGTACACAGAGACCCCAGCAAACAGCCCCATGTGTGCTTCTCACTTCCCATGAGCAGTTGGCTCCTCTTAAAGAGAAACTCAGGTTTAGAATTAAGGCTGTTAGTTAAAGATAGCTAAACGATAGTTAAAACTGGCACTCATAAGTAAGGAGCAACACCAAGCCCAAAACAAAAGTCACAACAGAGGATCCCTAATGCTGTACAGAAGACGACGCTGGTAGATAGAATGCCATCTGGTGAGCAACCACTGCAATTTTCCCTGCACAAATCAGCACAGAACTATAAAGGGAATACCAGATGTGGGAAAGGTAATAAAGCAGAGATCTCAACAATTGCATGATGCTGTCAAGTCATCAACAGCTGCTTATTTCCACTAGAAGATGTGAGATGCATCCAAACAAAAAAAAGACACCAGAAAAAGGAAGTGGTGCAGCGACCTTTTGTGCACAAAATACTGCCAAGCTGACAAAGCAAATGCACTGGATAGAAAATACAGGCTGTACATTCCCATCTGCCATCAGAAAATGTAATGCCTTAGCTTTAGTGCCAATGACATTGAGGAGTTTTGATGGTAATAACTGTAGTATTCTCTCTCTTAGACGACAAATCTTGGTACACGATAATCCATATATTAATGGCTCAAGAGCCTTTTCCATCAAAATTTGCTTTCTTGTCTGCTCAATCCTCCTTGCAGGACAAGTCACAGGCATCTTTTGAGACTAGTTGTCTCACATAAATTATTTTAATCGCATTATCAGAGCATGACCAGACTATTAAAAGGCAATAGTAAATTATCTTTCCCAATGGAAAAACACCGTTGTAATTTCAGAATGTGGTTAGTAAAGCTAGCAATTCACATTTCATAACTGTCTGAAGGCAGTAGCCAGAACACAAAAAGAAAAGGTTAATGAAAGGCCATAAATAATGCAAGAACTCTTTTATGTATCAAACTTAATTACTGGATGATTTATCAGTTTTATTATCCCGTATAATTACAGAGTACAGAAATAATCGCCTGTGCATTAAGATTATTTGACTGAAAGCAGTGGAACTAAGAGAAGTGTCACATATCTCTCTCCATTCACACAGCTGGCATTAAAGAAAAGGAAATGACTGCTACTGCTGCAGGAATGGTCACTGTTCCTATGGCCAGGAGGAACAGAGCAAGTCAAAATGAGTTCAGAAGAAAAGAAGGGCCAGCAGTAGCCAACACAAGCATTGAATGCTTCGGAACCATGCTGTGTGTGCTCTGATTCAGGCAGCTAGGGTTCACTTTCCTCATTTACTAGGCTTCAAATGCCAAACGGGTGAGCTCTGTGTGAGCAAAAATAAATGCTGTCTCCCTTATTGTGGTACAAAAACGCATTGCAAAAGGACCACTCTGCTATGAGCAGTGAGCGGTCAGGTTACTTGTGGCAAGGTTTGAGCCAGTTTTAAAGCATGGAGGGTAGCATCCAAAAGTTGAATTAAGCTCTGAAATCACCAACTTCTGATTTAAAATAAGGAAGGCTGACAGAGAACAGTAAGAAGCAGAGGGGAGAAATGAAACGTGAACGAAAACTGCAAAGCCAGAACAACAAAAACTCACCTCTGTGAGAGCTTTATCCATAGAGGCAGCTAGCTTACCAATGTCATACAGAAGCTGAGTAGGTGCAGCAATTTTAGCCACAGGTGTGCCTGGCAGGTAAGTCAGCAGTCTGACCATGTACTTCTTGTTTCCAGATCCGCTACCTGACAAGCAGAGATAGTCAGTCACTGCACTTACACTTACACACAACTTACGCTCTACTGAGTGTAAGTTAATGCAAGAGGAAAACGGTTTCTTCCACTCTCAGATGTGGCTGGTAAAACTGATCTCACTCAAAGATTTGATTTACCAGAACGTTATACAATGATGTGCAAACCTTGCCACATCTGCCTGGTGCTTGGAATTAACCCTGCACACAGCAGCTTTCACTCAGTGCCTCCAGCCCCTCACCTACAGAGCTCTGTAGGTGCCCTCAGGAATCCCAGCTGGTATGTGGGAGTTACAGTGAAAATGAAAGCAACGTGTTAACAGATTTTCTTCCAAGCACTGTTTAAGCCATTTATTCTGGCATCAGGTCATAGATGGGCTGGGACTGTGTTTTACACCATTCTGTGCACAGACAGGAAATCATTTATATCCTGTTTTAGTCTATGTGGCTTTGGTGCTTTTTTAAGTGCACAGATGTCTGCTTCTTCAAACTACATGGAAATTGTTTTCAGAGTTAAGCATTCTCCTTGCTTTCCTTGGCTGCTGGCATGTGAAGTTTGGACTTTCACAGTCACCTGACATGTATTCATCCCCTAACAGCTACACTGCAACCTGAGCTTCTACTTCTGATAGCCACGTTTACTTTAATTTTGGAGACTCCTTCCGTGCCATTTTGTCACATCTGCAACCAGCGCTACATCTAAACTGCCAACCCAAAACAGCTTTGAATGAATAGACCCAGAGAACCGATCAGGGCAATTTAACTGGAAAAGCAGCTGCAGGATAACCCACCCTTCCCTCTACTTGCAGTTCTTACTAAAACATTAGCAAAACCAGCAGTGAGCCACCAGCACCGTGCCTCAAACCACACCTCCAGGTGCCTATTGCAGTGCGCAGATCTCACCAGCTCTGAATTGCTCCGCTCAAGGTCCAGCACCTCTGCTGGTTTTTCTGCACTACGCAGGGCATTTGACGGAGCTCAGCTCTGGCATTCTCGGCACGGTATCTGCGCACCCCTAAGTTGTGCGCAGAGAAATTCTAGCTCGGAAGCTGAAAGGGAGGCGTGCAACGGGTTGGGACCTACAGGAAATGCCGGAGCTGCAGGGCCTGGGAAAGCCAGCCGCCTTCTGCGGCTTGCGTGGGCTCGCTCGTAGGTGCCCAGCGTTACTCCACGTTCGTGCCGGCACACGAGGGCAGGAGCCAGAAGCGAGGCGGACAGCCGCGCTGCGACGAGGCGCTCGCACAGCCGCCAGGCGCGGTCCCGGAGCCGCTCACCTGCCTGCAGGGACATGATGCTGCCGTCCTTGGTGAGCCGCGGCGTGGCCGAGGGGAAGCCGCGGGCCCTGAGGAACAGCATGGCGTGGGTCTGCGCCTCGATGAGGGCGGGCTGCCGGCTGTCTTCCGAGTTGGTGATTTTGAGGACGTACTCCTCGGCCCCTTCAGCCTCGCCTCCGCTTGAGACTCTCACGTGGAAGTTCTGATCGTCGTAGCTGGGCAGGGGCCTGACCCACACCGCCTTTAATCCGAACACCTCGTCCACCAGCTCGGCCACCTCCTCCTCGCCGAAGGCCGGCTTGGTGGCTGCCTGCTGACGGCGGTCTTCAGCAGCCATCGCGTCCCTGCGGGAAAGAGACCAGAAGAGCCGCGCCGTGCCGCCAGCAATCGACAAGGGTCGCAGCAAACACACCACCGAGCCGGCCCCGTTCTCCCCCAGCGCTCGGAGCCTCGCGGACCTTTGCCCTCCTGCGGCGGAGCTCCCGCTGCCCGGCCCTCCCCGCGAGGGGCCGCACTGCGCAGGAGCCGCCACGGTGTACAGCCGTCCCGAGCCGGGGAGCGGCGGCGGCCGGGGGTCGGCAGCAGCCCCGGGGAGGGGAATGGCGCGGCTCCAAAGCGCCTGGCGGCAAGCGTTCCCTACCAGCCCCACGGCGGGGCCGCGTGCGGTACGAGCGCGGAACAAAGCGGGCCGGCGCTGCTGCTACGGGCCGGGCCCCCAGCGCCCGGAGCGAAGGGCGGGCGGAACTGCGAGCAAACGGCAGGGCTGAGCTGCGATGGAAGGGGCTCTGCCGTTACTGACACCGCCTCCAGCTCCTGGCATTCGGTCGGTCCGAAACAGGAAAGCGTTCCGGCCGTGCTTTAAAACGTGCGCCGGGTTACAGCCGGCGCAGGCCGTGACACACGGCCGCGCTGTTACAGATCCACAGCGCTTGGAGCACCGCCTTCGTTGCCCAACAGCACCGCCACCGCCCGGGGGGTGGGCGCTTCCCGTGCCTGCCCTGCACGGCTTGCAGCGGGAGGCTGACACGGGGAAGGCGGTTTGTGCCTCTCCTCGCGTTAGGGAAACAAAGAGTTCAATAACTGAGCGGATGTGCTGGATGCAAGTCCAGGGCCGGGGCTAAAAGGGAGGGGTAGAGAACGGGCAGCTGTCAGACAAACCCTCATCGACTTTTGCAGATCCTACCCCTACCTGCCATAAGACACAACCCAAACCAGGAGCCTGCCTGATCTACATTCTAAATGAGAGTAGACATTTTCCTGAAGAAAAATACACAAATTAGTCTAAGGCAAGTGACTGATAGAATAGCCAGAGCTCACTTAACACAGAAAGTTTCCTTCTAAACCAATAAAGCACACTTTGGAATCCATGACAGAGATGCTCTTACTGTGCAAATCCAGTGAATTGCACCCTTTTCCTTGCTCCCCCCCCCCCCACTTCATACATTCTTACCAGTGCCATGCTGGTATCAGTCCATGCCTCCTATTCAAAATACATGGTGACATACACGAACTGTGATACAATTTTCTTTATTAAAAATAATTTACAGGATCAGTAACATTTTATGCACAATTGTCATCAGCTGAACGTCTGGTAAGATATTTATACAATACACACTGAACTTAAAACTTCAACTCTTTTGTTGGCTTTGAACAGCAGACATTGATTTGCAGTTGCTTAAATACGATTAATATACAGAATTTCATGTCCTTAAACTTAGGTGTAAAATGTATAAACATCAACACTATCCCAAAGCTTGGTCATTTGGGAGGGCACAAAGAGTAAATGTTTAGAAAAACTGGAATATTCTTCTCCAAATCAAACTGGAGACAGAATTCTAGGTTAAATACATCTAACACAGTCACTTCTTCAAACAGGAGTATTTTCTCCTATGCTTTAAGATACTAGAAAGTCTAATTGAACAATGCTTTTTTCGTGTGATCACAGCAATCCTCTGCCTGCATTGTACCCTGCCACTGCCAGAAGCAGGCTTTGCTGCTGCCCACCTCAAGCTCACAGGATCCTAGCAGTGAGCTCAAAGTTCAACGTCCTGCCTTCACTGTCAAGCTACTGACTCGACCTGATGGCACCCCCTGCTGCACGAGGGGAGGGAGGCAGGCACACCACCATGGATCATGGCAGCTCACTACTGGGGGAGAAGCAAGAAATGGGTACATAAACAGTGCTGTTCCCCTCAGCACCTACCACCTTCAGGCATACATGTCTTAAGGGTGGCAGTCAGTCTGCACAAGTCACAAAGATGCTACGGACGTTGGCGTGGTTGGGAGAGGACCCAAGCAGCAACAATAGCAGGAGCCTCCAGGTTGACAGCATCTGCACTTGGAGCTGTCTTTCACTGATATTAAGGCATAGGAGTGCAGCAGACTTTACGTAGTTGCTATGGTAATGAAACTGTCACACTTCTTAAGAGATGAGTATTGGTGGCAATAACTCTAAGTCACAGCCCTTGAAATTGCACTTCACAATACTGGTTTACCTTGACATGGCTTGGATCACTGTCTCCTTCTGAGGCAAGGAGTGTCACTGCACTGGGAGGGCAGGAGGCTGTGCCCCACTCGAGCACTAGCAGTTGCACAAGTATTTTAGATAGCCTTGCAGCTGTACTTCATTGATCTCCTGCACAAAGCATCATTATGCGTCAGCTCTAAAGTCAGATTTGTTCCTTAGTAATGAACATGCATTTTCTTCGATTATGAATATACTTTTGAGCTGGAAAAGAAGTATTAGATGCTGTTAGACAAGTAGTAAAATCTCAATTCTTGATAAAATTACCAGAATGTACCACAGAACAGAAAATCATTCAGCATTCAGTATAGTATTAGAAAATGCATTGATTTATTACCCATATCAGTGCTATGAGTCACTGGAATAGTTTTTCTCATCTCAGCTAAAAGAAAAACACAGCAAAGTTATTGGAACAGATTATACAGAATCCCAAACCTTATGGAATTTTGTCCATTAAAAAAAAAGTATCAGAACTACGCCAATGGAACTGAAGTTTGCAGCTGAACCGTCTCAAAATTATGTTGTATTGATATAACTGTGTCAGGGTTTATTTTTCAGAGTTTTAGGCATGTCATAAACATACTATTTAAGGATGCCAATAGTGCACACATTGGTTTGCACGTCAGCTGGCTTAGCACTGAGTTATAGACTGAAAGCATACACAGTGAAACTAACGGAGTCTTCTGGCAAGTCAGGACATTTAAGACAGTGTTTATCAAGATCAAAAACCTAAAAGCAAAATCTTGACAATTCATAGGCAGGTTTCTGCAGCTCTGTCCTCCAAAAGCAGTCCATCAGTCCGTAAACGTAAGTGGTATCATGAAGCTGTTCAAGATTCAGGAGCACAGAAATACCTGAAGCTATCAGTAAAGACAAACTGGCACAGATGAGAAGCTCTCAGGGATTAAGCTGATTGGTAAAACAAAAGCATTCCTGCAGAAACTGTGCATCTTCCATTAACGTTAAATACAAAACAGTTTTTATAAGCAATATGCTCATAATTAGATTGAATGGAGCTGCAGTGGCCAAGAACCAAATCTGTTCAGTATTCTGTGATCTTCAGCAGGAGAATCTGATGCCTGTTTTTCAGTTTGCAGCTCTTCCAAACATTCCAAAGCATTAAAAGGCAGCATGGCTACCTCAGCAATTTAACATGTGACAAGAGTAACTGATTAGACATGGGCTGCATATACAGCAGAGTACTTAAAGAGTCATGATACAAATCCTTAAAGGTTAAAATACTGAGGGAAGTTCTCTGGCAGGTGGTATCAGACAATACAGTGAAAACCAACGCTACAAAGGACAAGCTTAAGGAAGATATGACGAAGTTCTCAACTGAAGGACACTGCAGCTTACCAGAATTCTAGGGGGGCTGCACTTCAACACCAGCCATGTACTGTGGGCATCCTGTTACAAGCAGAGATGTTGCCTACAAAAACATCATACTTCTATAACCCACAGCACTTCAGGGGTTGATCAGTTTTCCCATCTGGATCCGGAAGAGATATAATTCCACACAATAAAATGGGACATGATGGGCCTTATGTGCCCATCATTTAAAAAGCAAGACATTCAAAACTGAAGATCTATTTTGAGCTCTGGATGCCAAAAAAGCAAACCACCCATCTGCTTGGCCTTTAACCTTCCATACCATCTGCTACCTTAAACCAACAGCAGTAGACAGATTTACAGGTGCAAAAACTAAGTGGAAACAACTGCAGAAAACCTTCTTACATAATAATCTTCAGCACAATCAGTTTGAGATTTCACACTGTTTATTTACAAAAATGGTCTGAGAAAACATCCCCTCCATACTTACAGCTCTCTCTGCCACAACACACGTCGATTTTAGCAATGTTTAATAGCACCATTAGAATATTATTTTAAATCAGGAAGGATCTTGCTGCAGTTACAATGATTCACAATCTTTTACATCCATGGACGAAGTAACTTAGAGCACACTAGGGCTGTCTGCAGTTCCACAGTACAGATTCCTGGGTTCACACAAGGCATTTTCAGTTACCAGTTAGTGCGAGGTACCCATACAGTCAGTAGCTACTATAAGAATCTTCGAGCCACAAAGTTTAGACTTCCACCATTTTTGTACAACGTTATCTCCACATCGTTGTCAAACAAGGCAAACACGCTGAACACTTTTCCAGTGCTTGTCTTCAAAACAAAAGCAAACAGAGACACCCATTAGGAATTTTCCTTTCACTTCCCTTGCTTACTTTCAGTTAGCACATTAGAAGCAAGTTCTGCCTAACACAAACTAATTCAATCTGATTATCTGCCACTGCACAATAAAAACACTGCTAGGAGCAGAATGAGGACTTAATCCAACCACACGGTTTTGATCCAGTTGGGACTGTGCTACACACCTACTGTTAACAAGAAAAAACCTATTTCCCTAAGAGGGCACAAAATACTACCATAGATACCTGACATAGGATGGAAAGCTGAAGCCTCCCTCAGTTAATTGTACCTTTGTCTTTAGAAGAACACAAATGAGATGAGACTCAATTCTACTCTAATACAGCACCCACATTTGCACTTCAGTACAAACTTCAGGCCAAACTATCAGTTCACTTTCAAAGAAGATCAAGTATTTTTTCCTGCTTCCAATCATCAGGACTGAAAGCACAAGTTAACCATAAGCGTGTTCAGTAAGAAATTCAAAGATACTGCAGTTATACCTTAATATCCAAAGTCATTTTGGGCGACAGCTCTGGAGGGAATAATATAGAGAACTGCTCTCTGCCGGTGAGACCCAAAGTATTTGGATTTTCTCCAGGAAGAAACTGAAGTGGAGCTATGCCAATTCCAATCAGTTGACTTTTGTGGACTTTTTCATAGCTTTCAGCTAGGACAGCTTTAACACCCTGCAAAGATACAAGCAATTCTGTATTTCGGTACAGTCAGAGTTAAATGCAAAAAGTGAGCTTCAAATATTTTTATGTAGAAAGTCCTGCAATTCAGGCATACAAGCACTTTGTACGAAGCCTGCAAATAGGGAACGTTCTAGCTATAAAGCTAGACAACAGCAAATAAACCTCAATAGACTTATACAGTATGAAACAGTTTCAGAATGCACAGTGACTGTGCTGTAGCTGACAGGGAGCAAGCCCCAGCTGGAATACAGTTCTTTCCTTTATTCCAGAGCTGCACAGAAATAACTGGCTAACTCAGAACACATCCTGAATATTACTGGAAATTAGTTAATTATTAAAAAGACTAAAAACCTCTAAATACTCTGTAGAATCCAATCAGAGTCCAGCACTGGATGTCTAAGTTATCTCAAGAAGTCTGGAGACCTAAATGATCTCACATGGTCATCAAATTCAGAGTTACCCTTCTGACCAGTCATTCTCCTCCATGAAGTCTTTAGCATAAGTTACTGTTAAATAAAATGCAGGATTGCATTCAACCCTGAATACAGTTTCTAAACATTTATTCCCCAAACTAAACATTATAAAAATATTTTTAGATAATAAAAAAACCCCACAACACCACAAACCACATATCAAACACCAAACTAGCAGTACCAATAGAAAAGGCCCTTTTGCTGCCCAGTCTCTTGAGCTGCCCAGTCCGTACTTCTTTCCTGCTAAAATAATTACAGGAATGCCTTCTTTCTGGTACAATTCCGCTGCTTCAAACACATCTAGCTGTGGAACAACAAGATTACACAGTTTGAGTGAGTGAGATCTTACTCCATATCATAGATTTGAAGCAGCTTCCTAGACATTCTTACCGTTTGTCCTGATGGAAAATGAATTGTTTTAGGAGCTGGTTTTCCTATGAACTTGTTCAGAAGCTTGATGTTAGCAAATGTACCCCTTGTCATCACAGCATCATTACCCCGACGAGCCCCATATGAGTTGAATTCACGAGGTGTGAGTCTAAAATAAAAACAGCATTTAAAAAGGAAACGGCTGTTTCAGAAATGATTTGCTTTCAAACAGTTCTATGATCACTCTAAGTACTGCAGCATTGCTCATAACCATTAGGTTATCAGCATGAGATGTAAAGGACTACTTATCAAATACAATCATTATAAATCATAAAAATGTAAATAATTGCTAGATTATTCATAAGTAAAGCTGCAATTTTAAATGCATCATCTATTATTTCATTATGAAGCATTATGAACAACAACAGTACAGTTCTTACACAAGAATCATGCAGCAATCATTCCAGCTCAAGCGTTGCCACAGTAAAGCAGCGTGTTTACTAATCCTTTAACAGTGTATGTATCAACAAACACTGCAACAGAAGTCACAGCTTTACTGAAATCAAATGACAAACTTAGGAGTAAAGGTTTACCAATTTTTTCCTTTCTTGTAACACTACTCATTCAAATGGAATACAAGCTAGAATCAGTCTGTACTGCAGGCTATTGCTGTGTCACACTCCATTGATACTGATTATAAAACTCCTTTACAACATACTCAGCAGAGGTGAGGCCAAACCTTGAGCACTGTGTTCAGATTTGGGCCCATCATTACAAGAGGAGCATTGAAGCCCTACAGCATGTCCAGAAGAGAATAACAGAGCTGTGAGGAGTCTGGAGCACAAGTGTTATGGGGAGCGGCTGAGGGAGCTGGGATGGGTCAGCCTGGAGAAGAGGAGGCTCAGGGCAGACCTTACCCTTTGTTAGTCAGGTACTTAGCAGCAGCACTGCTCCTTGCAATGCTTCCAGCAGGAGATATGTGATCTGTGGTCACAGAATCTCCCAAATAGAGCAAGACATGGGCATTTTCAATCAGCTGCGGGGAAACTGGTTCTTTGGCCTAGGGAGGAAGGGAAACAAAACAGGTTTGTTTGTTTTATTTCCTACTAAGAGCCTTAGAAACAAAAATATTTCTGCAAATATTAAGATACATTGATATACAGACTCAACTCATTCCAGATGTATAAACAGTATTTAGAGGACTGAAAAATATTACTGATGATAAAATATACTACTTATATGGTAAAGTGTTACTGGAATAGCTGCTCCTTTTCTCCTACATAGCGGGTAGATCCAACATACTCACAAGTTTATCAAAGAAGGAAGGACATCTGATATAAGTGGATTTCACGTCCCAGGGAAATAAAGGTGACTCAGGTGCTTCCAGTGAATTCCATCGTTTGTTTCCTTTCTACATAGAAGTAACGAAAACCATTACATTCTTACATTCTGAAAATGAAGACTTACCGGTGATCTTCTTTTAAGCTTGTTATATGTTACAAGTTATCTTACTGGATATTACTAATACATGGTATGCACGTCAGTCAAATTCTAATTTAGTGTAATGGAAATAAGTGGCACTCCAATTATATTCAACTAGAGAATATTATAAAGCAACGATGAAACACACTCTTATTTAGAATAAAAGAACATTCTCACCTCCATTTTTTCTTTTAATTCCTTAAACATAGATGATATCACACACTCCTCCTCCACTGCATGCAGTTCTTTCCGTGTGGGCCAAATATCCCTTAAGTAGATACTTCTGCCGTTAAAGCCAGTGCCTGAGCAAGGTTTTAATCAGAATGCTAATGAAGAAAAGTCTTTAAGACTATTATACATACATTCATATGTACAGACACACAGCTTTTCAGAGAACTGTATCTGAATGGATGTTGTTTTTTTTTTAAACTACAACACCAAAGCTTGCTGTGCTCTCTCTTTAAATGCAGTGTTGATGTATGCTGAAATGCACACAAAGAAACCCCTTCTAGGTACACATCAGAAGCAGAAATATGAGAGGTAAAGAATACTCACCCAAAGGCTCAGTCTCGAAGTCTATCCTAACAGTGCCTGCAATAGCATATGCAACTACAAGTGGGGGAGAAGCAAGGTAGTTGGCACGGACACAGTCGCACAGACGTCCTTCAAAGTTCTTTGTTCCAGACAGCACTCCACAGGCAATGATATCACCCTGCAAGGCAGACCCATGGTTATTTCTCTAGGACCTTATGGTACCACAACAGCTTATGTTAGTTTTTGGTGATTAAGATGCACTTTTTGCATTCCGTTCTAAATATGTAACCTAAACCTTCAATACAAAGGTTTTGTTCTCTGGTGCTGTCCTTTCTTCTCCCATGAAGAGTCTCTAAACTTTTAACTGATGTGCTGTCTAGTCACTTCAGTGAAGTCCTATCTTACTTCTTATATCCTTCTACCATTTCATAGAAGAAAAATGCTGCAGCTGTTTACACACTGCTGATACAAACCAGTCCAGGACATAAGTCTTGAAAATCCCTGCACACTACATCTTTTCTAAGGTTAAGTTCCATGTATTCATGGTAGCATTTATATCTATATGCCACACAGACTGTACTTGTTACACCTATTTCACATAATTACTGTTCTCTCCCTCTGAAAAGCAGATGCCTAACATCACACCACGGTCCAAATCAAGAACAAAGAACTTTTTGCATCTCTTGGTCAGTTAGCAGGGTAAGATGTATGTTTCCATACTCCACAAGCCTCAGAGCTCTACCTGCTTTATTGCATTCCTGATGGCTTCTGGAAGGGGAGCAGTGTTTCCAACACACGTTGAACATCCATAACCAACAACCTCAAACCTACATTGGAAAAAATAAGAAAGTTGCACATTAAAAGATGAAGAGCAATTTGTCAGCTTTTTTTTTTTTATAAAAAAAAGCAGTAGTCACTAAGAGGATTTTTTCTTTTCCTCATTTGGTAATCTGACTTTCTAGGAATTGCATGACACTGCATCTGATGAATGCAGGCAAGATACAAGGTGATATTCTTGTAACCACCAACCTAAGCTAAGTCAAATATTTCTATTCAGCAAGTACTGGTAACACAAAGGCAGTAACATTCTTCACAGAGTAATCCTGTAACACTCTACAGCTGTATGGACAATGTAATTGTTACAGCTACCCAGCAACCAAAAGCATGCCCAACAGCAACACAGGCTGAACACTAACAGACTGCCCTTAAAAATTCACATCCAGCTTCCAGTTCTGAAATACAGGACTAAGTGCATTCTGTGAAAGCCACTTACACACACAGCTTGTTAATGAAAGCCAGAGTTCAGCTAAGGTAAAGATGTACACATCATAAAGTTGTAAGGTAGGAATAAAATGAAGTGAAGTTTAACTTCAACCCAACAAACACAAAATTAAAAGGACAAACTAGCAAACTTATCAATTAGCCATCCCAAAAAGCAGAGCAAGTGTGTTTACCAAGCTGTACAAAACCCACATACACTATTTTCTAGAGTTCCAAACAGGAATCAAAACTTACCCAAGCTTACTGAGGTATGGTAATACTCCACTGGAACTGAGGTAATGTGTAACCATTCCACTACCTGGTGACAGACTAGTTCTTATGTAGGGCTTCACCTCTAGGCCAGCTTCAACTGCCTTTTTGGCCAGGAGTCCTACAAAAAAAAAAAAAAAAAAAGACAATTCATATTTTTATGTCCCTTAAAAGAACATCTACATTATGCTAGCTTATTCAGCTAAGCATAAAGAACTTGGGACCTTCACTTTATTAAACTGAAGCAACTACTTGTGTGAATAAAGTTACTTAATTCATAGCAATATAATTTAGATTTCAGTTCTCCTATTATATGGGTGCACATTTTCTGTAACAAAAATTTTGCCACATTCTAGCTGGCAGTCAGTACTGCACTGTCTGCTCATCTATCAATACAGGCCACACAGCTTCAAAGGAAAGCCTGCCTGAGCCACAGAAGGAGAACAGTAAGGTCCGAGCAGATTCTGGGAGAACTAGCCACAGCTTATGATGGGAGGGCACCAACTCCTCAGCTAGTGATAAAGGCAAAGGGCAATTCTTCAGCAATCTGGACTTTCTTTCCACACTGCTGCTAACCACAGTGTTCAAGCCATTATCATCCAGGATGAAGGCAAAGCTAAAGCCTACTTCCTCCCACAATTGTGTCCATGGGTGCATCCATTTGAAGATAGCCCTAAAACTTATCTGTTAAAAATGCTACCAAATAATTTTGGAATTACTATTACTAATGCTGCTTTATGACACAAACTTTGAGATTGTATAACTGGAGAGAAACCTGCATTGCATAACCTCCAGAACATACAGGTTTAAAACTACAAGTCTACTGTGTGACAATCTGAGGTTGTTACAGAGAATCTACAAAACTGAAGGCAAATAATGGCAAAACAACAAGGTCCAGTTAGCTTCCATCAGACATAACATACCTGCAGCGAGCATGACAGATGGATTGCAGTTATTTGTACAGCTGATTACTGCAGCAATGACAACACAGCCATGAGAGAGTTCATATTGGTTTCCTTCATACTGAACAGGTACAATGTCATTCTGTTTTTCAGCTGCAATCTGAAATCCTTTAACACCAGCCTAGATAACAAAAACACACATTAGCAAATATTGATAGGCTCACAGAAGCCACAGAATGGCTTGTGTTGGAAGGGATCTTAAAGATCATTGAGCTCCAACCCCCCTGCCACAGGCAGGGCTGCCAATCTCCATCCAAATATTGCACTACACAAAGTATGATACTGCAGGTAGATGAAGCGAATCCTACATTAGAGGAATATTCAGCTATCCCATTAGGAAGCCTTAAAGAGATTTTTTTGAAGAGCCCTCAGCTCACCTCACTTGTCATATACACAGTGTTCTTCTTTCTTCACAATTATGTTAACTGCAACAATTGTGAATAAATGCCAGTCAAAGTGTGGTTGATCTCACACACACTTCGTGCTACAAACACAAGATTAAGCCCTTAAGAGTATACATCTGATTCCATACATTTTCTCTGAATTAGAGCCATACCCAAGGTTTTATTTGGAAGAGGACTGCAACTAAAAGCAGACTGCACCCTCCAGCTCCTCAGATTGTTGTCCACCACCAGCTATGATCATTCATATGACCAACTGATCATTCTGTATCATACGTCTCACCACTATAAGCCAGAAAGACTAAAGCCAAGACAGAATTTTGAAACTAAGTGGAAACATTTCTGATCTATAGCTACTGCTAGACTTAATTTTAAAGAGGAACACACACCAAAAAATTCCTACGTTAGCTGTATTCTTAGATGCCTATGCCTATCTATGCATATTACTTAGAAAAAAAAATGAGCTTAGGAGTGCTCTCTGAAGTGAAGTTAAGCTTCAAGCAAAAATCCCTTGCTAGTTAAGGTGGGTGAAAGAGAAGTTAAAAACCTATAACACTGGGTACTTTCAAATCCTGGGAGTATTTCTGCAAGATGATTTTTCTTCTTGTAATGTTTGGGAAAATAAGTAAAATGTTTAAAAAACTGAGAAAAATAAAAAAATATTCCCTGAACTTACACCAGTGAATTCTGATGTTTTCCCTCCCTAGCAACCTAAATTGGCCAAGTAAGGATTTTCCAATGTCACTTTTCTGACAAGCACACCTAGGATTTACCAGCTACTACCTTAGGGACTCTTGTCAAGCAATAGAAGACTTTCTTCAGATTATCTGTTCATATAGTAATAACTAGAGCTCAGCAGGTGTGCAGGGAATAAATAACATTTATGTGGATTTTAAGAAGTACCTTTTGAAGAGTACAGCAGTTGTACAAACCTTTTCATTTAAGCAGGTTTGGAAGTCACTCTTCATGTTATTGACAGCCACTCTATCTTGGGATCTCTTGGGGCCACTGACATGAGGAATTATAGAACTTAAACTAATTTGCACTACCTAAAAAAAGAGAAATAAAAGAGAGAAGCATGCACTGTCAGACCCGGTTTCACACTGTATTGAATACACTCTGCAGAGATGCTCAGAATCTGCTTTGTTTAAAATGCCAGTGTTTTGAGACACTGAAAGTAGCCCCCAGTACCAAGCTGTTCCATTGTACCAGGCTGTTGGTCACAGGAAAGCCCAGGTTAGGAGGCACCTCTGAGATGGAATCAGCCTTCCATTGTAAAAGTAGCCCATTCAGCCAAACCCTCAAAAGGTTCTTAGTCAAAGTGCTTTATCATTACTCCTAACTTTTCCATCATCCTTAAGACTTGCATACATACTTGGGAGTGACATGAATTCAAGATCTATTAGTTGAAATGAACACTTTTCTACTTTTCCTCTTTCTCCCATGCCTGCACATGCCTTGAAAGCATGCTCTGCTTAGAACTGTGAGGTAATAAATGCTACTTAATTAAAGTACCAAAAAATCACAGCAGGAGACAAAACTTAAATCCACAGCTGTTACTTGTTACCAAACAAAGAGCAGTAAGTCATTTCAAGCATACCTGGGAATACTCGGGTTCTCTGGAAGAGCTCTCATCACTTCTAAATAGCTTCACAGCTTTAAGATATGCTTCCATAACTTCAAGCTTGGCCTCATCGAAACCTTAGTAAATTTAAACATAATAAAGTTGCGTCAAAACCCCCACCAGCTCTCAGAAATCAACACTTCTAATTGAAAATTGTCCTTGAACATTTAAAGTACTTCTTTTTCAAGGCATACCATTTCATATTATGCTTCCACAGGAACTACTCAGGAATGATACAGAAATTAAAATACTGGGGGAAGAGGGGGGGGGGGGGGTCTGTTTTTTTTTGTTTGTTTATTTAACTTTCCCCTCTTCATACCAAGGAACAAAATAAGCTATTTAAACATCAGAAATCGTAGATAATTAAACTTACAGATTTGCTCCTTAAGTTTATCTTCCTATAGATCTTCCTATATTAAGAGTTACTTGAGACAGATCACAAGTTTAGCTGATAAAATCCACCACTGCTGGCTACTGTTAAGAAATCTGATTTGTTTGCTCTGTGCTGACCAACCCATGCATGTTTGTTATTAAAAATGCTTAACTCAAACGTGTCAGATTTCAGCTTTAGAAAGGCTTACTAATTCAGGTAAGCTTTCTTCTTATCTGTCACCCTGCACTCTTCTCTATTAGTTCTAGCTTGAGAAGACATGGATATTCTTCTGCCTTAGTTTAAGGTTGCAGTAGAAGTCTTCAAATTGAAAGAAAATCACAGTGAAAATGAGAAACGCGCTGGGTTTTGATTCACTGTTTCATTATTTTGATTTGGTTTTGTAGAGACATTTGATTTTGCACTGCCATGTATCTGAAACTATTACAGTGAATGACTTGCTAGGATTTCATCTTTACCTGTATGCTTTAAGTGCTTCAACGTCACATTATCAACAGGGAAAAAGCTCAGAATAGCACCGTATTCAGGACACATATTTGCTATTGTGGTTCGATCTGCCACAGACAGTTGGGAAACTCCACTCCCAAAGAACTCAACAAATTTTCCAGCGACTTCAGCTTGCCTAAGATGCTGTTTAAAAGAACACAACATTTGGTATGCTAAGAAACAATGGACGCCTCTTACAAATAGCAAAAAAAACCCTACAACCTATGAGATACTGAATACTAAATTCAAGGCTGGTTGACGTAAGACACACTTCTACTGGCAGTGGTGTTTTTCAGATGTCCAAGGGAAAAACAGATGCTTCTCAAAGCATCACACCAGAAAGAACATTTTCAAAGCAATCAAAGCTCTTAAATGCTTTGACACTGGCTCTCAACTAACTAGAAAAAGGAGTTTTGTGCCATGCTGGCAAAGCTCTGGCTTCAGAAGGTACATTTTTTAGTTATACCAGTTCATAACTACAGATGGGCCATTTGTCTTGCAACACTTCAGGAAAAAAAGGGTACCCAGCAGAAGTTTAAGCTAGAAGAAAAGCCTACATGCTGTCAAAAGAATAGAAAAAAATAGAAGACAAGAATTCCGTGCACTCTCTCCTACAAACGGGCTTTCTTTTTCTTAAGAGAGCTTATAAGCAATCCACCATGTAAGACAAACACTCCACAGGACTATTACGTAAAAACTCTTAGATACTGTGGGAATCTTTCTGCATTACTATAACTAAAGGCACACCAAAAATCCTGCCAGGACTTCACTTCTCAAAACCCACGGATTGCTCTGTCTGAGCAGGCACTGAACTTACCTTTGTAATGCCCAGAACAATGTCTATGGATGTAGCAAGTGGGCTGGCTGTGCCCGTCAGTTCACACCCAACCACCTCAGGCAGAGTGAGAGTAACCGGCATCCCCAGCATCACAGCTTCTGTTTCAATTCCCCCAACACCTGCAGGGAAATATCACCTTGTTTTACATCAGTCTAAGTAAACAGACCCTAAATATTTCTAAGTTCTGAATTGAAATAAAACCCTTCCTATAAGGAAGGCCACAGCAAGAAATACAGGTGCTTTCTATTAAATATTTGCACACGAAAAAACAAGCAAGACTGCTGCTGAAATCATTTGACTTCATATTTAACTAGAAAGATATCCTATATCTAAGTTTTACTTTCCCCAATGAAGAAAATCTTAATCCAAATTTTATAGCACATGCACAAAAAGCAATTAGGATATAAAAAGGCTTTTGGCTTTCTTTTTTGCTATTTTCTTTAAATTGCATCAAGCAGGTTTTATGCTAAGAAATGTCAGTACAGACAAAAAAAAAAACACATTCTGAAGATTCACAACTGAGCCTGAAACAACTCTAGAAAGTAAGAAGAAAATGTTTCTCAATAATGCTTCAGTAAGCCTTTCAAACTGCTGTCAAGTTACTGTTAGCATACTTACCCCAGCCCAAGATACCCAAGCCATTTACCATGGTTGTATGAGAATCTGTGCCAACCACGCTATCTGGATATAGGAAATCTTTCACATCAAATACAACTCTTGATAGATACTCCAAATTGACCTGGTGTGCCATTCCAGTCTCTGGTGGTATTATGGAAGTATTCTTGAAAACTTTTGAACTCCACTGTGTTGTTTTATTTTTTCCAAAATGAGGGAAAAAAAAGAGACTTGTCTCAGGGATTTGTTCCATTGTGCAATGCAGTAGTATTTGCTACTTATGTGCCTCGTGCTCATTATTCCAACGGTTACACGAGTTCCTTGGATCTTATGCATTCTTAAATAGTTAACAAACTCATACACTCAATTCTGTTGAAGGCTGAATCGATAGTTCCTAACTCCCAAATGCTGAACAAGGCTCTTAATTTCTAGCTCACGCAACTGGTTTTCAAGCACAGCCAAGACTAATATTTAGACAGCAGAATTAGAATCACAGATTTCAGTTTAGGTTTTACATACCTGTGTGGGACTAAGGAAGCAATCTATACAAGTGCCTTACAAGCTCAGGATGCCACATAGCTACAAAAGTAACTGGCATGGAGGCTCGTAACAAAATCCAGTTCAGTGGTTTCCCTCTTCATACATACAAGCTGACCTGCAGCTTTTCTGAAAGTCTCCTAGTCTACTTGTATGAAAAGATTTTTAGATCACTTGATCAGATTCCTAAACCACATTAAATTAGTGGGTGAGGATCAAACATCAATGCTGCAAATCCCTGGCTGTAAGGAAGCTGACACTCACCACAAGATTTGCATTCAAAACAAGTCTGCTGGCACTGCCGCCTAGTTTGAGAGCAGCAATCCTTCAATATCAGCTTCCATTTAATATTTCTGGTTTCAGTAAGATTTGCAACACAAGCATGGATAAAAAAACTTATTATCTGAAAAGCCCATTGTGATCTACAGCACAGAGTTCACAAAATATCAGTCTTGATTGCTGCTCGTGTTTACTTTGTCCAGTACCTTCACACTGACAAGACCAAACCAATCAGTAAACACTTCTTCAAATCAGACTTAAGTCTTCTTTCCCCTTTACATGACACCTAGATTTACAACTTCTGCTGTCCAGCAGTTTTAAATTGAAATTCATAAACCTGTTACTAGCCCATTTTATACTCACATTAAACTCAGATTTACAGCCTGACCAGCTACATTCATTATGTAAACTTGAACACCAGGAAGCAAACAAAACATCTCACACCCACCAAAACATGCAATATACAAAATGCACAGGTGTACAGACATACCTTAAAAAATTGAAGCCTCTCTCTATTTCTGCCAAATTCCATCTCTTGATTTTTCAATACTGTCTCAGGCCTAGAAAGACAGCAAGTTTACAAGTATTATCATAAATTATTTCAAAAGTACAGAAGAACAAGTTGTTTTTGCTTGTGTGATGACAGACAGTACAGTCTAATAACATGACTTTGATATCCTAAGTGATGTTCATTAAGATGCTGATATTCATTACAAAGGAGTAATCCACAATTTAAGGAGTAACACCTCTGCTTTGAGAAAGGGAACGAGGAAGGGAATACAGCAGAGGAGTTGGAACCATATGATCTTCAAGGTCTGTTCCAACCCAAACCAAACTTGATGATTCTGTGATTCTATGAATATATGTGCCGTACAGCAGAAAGAAAGAGAACTCTAAGTATTACAGAGGTGTATTTTATTGCACACCATGACCTGTGAGGTGTCACAAGGTTAGCAGTGTAGTGTTCTACAGAGCCCCAAAAGGACAGCCATCGTTAAAACTGCACCTTCACAAATGACACTGCTGGTTTCCTGCCAGTACAGCCAAAAACATCACTAATTCTGCATTCCCACACCTGTACTGAGCAGAAACATTTGCATATTTGTAAAATTACAAACACAACCAGCTTTTAAATTTTACCCCAGTCAGTCACAAAGAGATAAGATATCTGAAGAGCCTATGACAGAAAAGGAATGGCAGCTGAAAGATTACATGTAATTGTCACAGATTGAATGGACACGATGAACTGTTAATAATATTGAAAATTTGGAAAACAAACAGATGATGATCCCTTGTGCCATTAAACACAAGCAGAACATACAGTGAATTTCAGCTAAGTGACTGAATTCAACTCTTCGAAAGGAAAGACAACCCCAGGATAAGGAGAAATGGCTTTAAGTTGAGGGAAGGAAGATTGAGGTTGGATGTCAGGGGGAAGTTCTTTACAGAGAGAGTGGTGAGGTGCTGGAACAGCTGCCCAGAGAGGCTGTGGGTGCCCCGTCCATCCCTGGAGGTGTTCAAGACCAGGTTAGATGGGGCCCAGGGCAGCCTGGTCTAGCATTAAATGGGGAGGTTGGTGGCCCTGCATGCGGCAGGGGGGTTGGAGATTCATCATCCTTGAGGTCCCTCCCAACCTGGGCCTTTCAGTGATTCTGAGACAGATGGAATGCCAGACAGAAGTGCTGTTTAGGCTAGTCTAGCTGTTTAGTGCTAGAAACTCCTGTAAGGATCCCAAAAGTAAAAATAAAATACCTTTAGCCATAAAAAAAATCCATGTTTCATTGAGGCTTATCTGGTAATTAAGGGAAGTCTCAAAATGCAATTAAAAACTGCATTTGCACTGTTTACCAAATCACATCTCTACAGACTGTCACAAGCAGAGCTTCACAAAGCAGAACGATGCAAATAATCAAGGGAGTAAGTTTTCATACTCAGGCACTGGCTGAAGGTGAAAAGGGCAGAGGATAGGTGTGTTCTCTATCTGCGCAGAGAACTGCCCCGAGGCACGGCTCAGCTCCCCAGCACTGCAGGGCCCCTTGCAGCTGCTCTGACCCCGGCACGGCAGTTTCCGCGGCTGTCCCTTCAGCGGAGAAAGCTTTGCTGTCGGCTTCTGCGCCTCACCGCCCCCAGGGTTTGGGGCGTTCTGTATTGCACTGCAAAGTGAACAGAAGAGGATCAGTTTTGTTTGCCCTCCCCACCCCACAAACCTTTTGGAGTAATAACTTAAAGAAGAAACAGGTCTCACCTTATTCTAACCCTAACGCAAAGTTAACTCTCGCTGAATAAGCTCCCTTAAACGTAGCAAAGTAATAAACAAAAGCAGACTGCCCTGGATTGCCTGAAGCTCTGACACCATTTGACACCATTAACTCCTTTCATTTGGTCACAACAGATCAGAAACACCTATAAACCACACTGCAGAGGCTAAACTCAGGGCTTTAACATTTGAAGGGCTGGGTGGAGCCTCATCCAAGCAGTGGGATACACTGCATATGCTTCTTATTCCAGAGCAGTACTACGCATTCATTAAACTAACGTTAGAATGATTTACAAGACAAAGGCTTCTCAAGGAAAGAAACGAGGCTTTCCTATTCAAGGTGATATGAATTTTCAAAGATTCAGATGTATTTGATGCTCACACCAACTCAGTCAGAAAACAGAAATTTGGTTTTATTTTTAAAATGAAGTCCATCTAGAATACTACCTATATTTGTGCAACACTGTTTTCCCATGAGAGATAAGAAAGTAGCCGTGATGAAAGGTGAATGATTTAGCAAATACTCAAACGTCTAAAACAAATAATTGATTTTAAGTAAATCCCCTGCTCTCTGCTGCTTTAGCACACGAAGACATTTAGTTATCTAATGGTAGAACACTGCAGGGTCGGAGGATACCTTGTCTTAATTCCACGAGCCTATGATCAGGAGATGGCAGCTGTATAAAAGCAGCACAAAGCACCCTGGGGAAAAGGGTTTCTTATCACAGGTCAGCAGCTGCTGAGATCCTGCAAGCTTTCCAGAAGCCAAAGGACAGTGACACACTTTATCACTACAAAGCAGTACACTGGGAGACCTCTTGCCAGCACTTGGTGCTGCTGATAATTTCAGGTTAGCCCCACTGAAATCGACTCAGCTGTCCCTGCAGACACAAGAATGGACAGAAGTGCAATAGCACACATGCAGCACCACTTCATACCTTCTTGCTTTTCATTCTGAGCTACTAAAGCTGAAATCCTGCATGTATCTGGACATCCTACTAGAAGGATGCCTTGTACACCCATACCCAGATGCTACAGGCTTTTCTGAATTTTCAGGAATTCAGGAGAAGCTCAAGAAATTGACACAGTTCTGCATGACTCTGGGAAAGCTCTGTGATGAATGGGGTAGGGGTGGAGGGGAACCACATTATGGGAAACGTTCAGCAAACGTGGAATAAGATTCACATTTTCTTCTGCACATTATCTTTCTAGTGCAAGGCAGCCCCAGGCTGTTCTCATCACATTACTGCCTGTCAGGAGAAGAAAACCAGGCTGTCAGTCTTCCAAATGTAATACTTAGCCAGACTCCTACAAGTATGCTGTCTCCACGGCCCTTTTTTCATCTGCAGTAAAATCAAGGCCTATATAAAGTCACAGTCATAACTTAGAAGTTGAAATTACAACCTTTCAGTACATCCAGTAGGATTGCCAAGCCATTTCGCCAGAGCTATGAGAACACGCTTGCATTCAATGCTAATCAAGAAAATAACTTTTAACAGCAGGAACAGCGTAAAGCAAAAATCACAGCCACTCCACCTCATTCTCTTGAGACATACTATTTTCTGGAAACCATGACAGATCCAGTTTATTTCTGCAATTTCTTGCCCAGAATTTGGGTTACCAAGTCAGCTCCAAGCATAACACCTCAAAATTATTCTCATTCCTTCTATAGTCTTACTTTCTCCACTTTCACCGGTTCTCTTCCGGGTCTACTTTCGAGGATCTAGATTTCAGAAGCGATTTACCAAGGTAAACAGACAGTTTAGCATAGGGTAAAGGGCACAGTTCATGAAAAGAAAAGGAGATATGTTACCACTTGCTGAAATCAATCTGCAGAGAATGGTCAACAGTGAGATCAGTTGGGCAGGCAGGATTGACTTTCACAGGATCTCCTCCAGCATTTCTTACTGCTTCCCTCATGGCAGCAAAATCCACCATTGCTGGAATTCCACTAACAGAAAAAAAACACAAAGTAGCACAATAACATGGGACACGCTTGTATTAAACTCCCAAACCTCTTTGTAAGCCCAGATCTATTTGAGTTCTATTTCAGAAGTTAAAATCCTACTGTTTTATTCTCCAAATTTTAGAAGTGAATGAATTAGCACTAATTCACAACAAGCAACAGCATGTTTTAAGGTAACACCTAAAAACCACAGCAACACCTTCAAGAAGACAATTATATTTGCTCTTTTGCCTTGCTGTGTTTCTGAAGCATAATGTTCTTCATTTTAAGAAACCACTTTGAGATGCTTATTACCTTATAAATACTTATACGAACATTGCTCAAGCTGTACTTTAATACCTCAGTATACATTACTACTCTTACAAAGCCAGTCATTTCTGAAACTCACAACATATTACAGAATTAATACTCTTGTTACTATTACACTGATAAGTATGCTCGAAGCACACAACTGAAGAGAGAACACAGCACTACTTAAATCATTTTTATTTTGCCTGATATCCCATAACTTCATTGCCATCACTTTCTAAAACTCTTGCTCATAAATACATCATTAATTAGTCTCTAAGACACCTTAAATTTAACATTCCCAAGTTGCTGAAGGACAGTCCTTGCAGCTATGCTATACTCACACCACATCAAGCTACTATCTTCAGAGACTTTAATATATGCATCACTCATTGTTTCAACTGGATTCCACATACTGGTGGAACATGCAACATTTAATCTCCAGTTGTGTGAAGCACAAACTGTTTCAATGAACTGTCAGCCATCTGGCTACAATCGAAATGTCTCCATTTCCATTTGTGTTTTGGCACTAATCCTGTGAAACACCCACTGTAGGCCAACAGCTTCACCTTCACCAACCCGCAGTAAAACCAAGGCACCCTGAGGAACAATTCCTCCTCGTGTGCCACGTGATGTCTCCACTGAACAGCAGAAGCAGTGCATACATTTCACATGAGAGAAACATCAGTATCCAGCAGCCAGGTGCTGTTCATTGTCAAGCTGAAGTATACATGCTGCTCACTGAGTTCTCACAGGTTGACATTTTTCACATGCTCACATATGCAAATACTCTACTTACGTAAAGTCTTGAAGAACAACTCTGGCAGGACAGAAGGGCACTTCGACATCGTTCTGCTTTGTTTTCCAGTCTAAAATGTTCATAGCATCTGTTTCTTTCACCAAGAAGCCATCGCAGTTACGGATGCTGGATTCAAACAACACTCGTATGGAATAAGGCAGAATATCTAGGGCAAAACAAAACAACAGGCTTAATCAGTACAACAGCCCCAACTCATGTCTTTATAAATTACTATTTCACATTTCCAAGGAGGTCTGCTTCATTACAAATTAGAAGGAAGAGAGCTAGGGGAAACCAGCTGCCTAGTTGCTCTGGGGTTTGATCTTCACTATAAAATAAGGAATGGTACAGCGTGTACATTGCAGAAGATGAGTTATATCAAATCTGAACTGAAGATACCAATGCTTGACTGCACTGTGTTATGCCAGCAGCAGATATGAAGGTATGCTGGGCTGGCAGGGGATGCACACCAGGCATATAGAGTTGGGCTTACCAGTCAAACAGAATGGGAGAAAGGCAACACCCAGTAGAGTATTCTAAAAAGTTTTTGTTTGTTTGCTCATTTCACCATCTCATTACTTGAGATAAAATGCCAAAAGCAACCAGTGCCTGATATTTTCTTCTTTAAAAAAGAAAAAAACAACACTGATTTCAGGACCAAAAACTCTTCTGATATGTGCCATAAACTTAAACATTTCATGAAATACAAAGAACAACATTTCACTGAACAGAACTTCCAGTGCTTTGCCTCTGATCTGGGCTAAGGTACTGAGAAGAAACGGCTTCCTGGCATGGTAAAACTGAGGGAACTGGAAATAAGAAAGAAAAAAAACTGGGAGAAAAGGAGAAGCATCACTGCAAACAAAGAACTCGCATTTTCCTCCACATATCATTCTTTTCATCTTAATTCAAGCAGGCAAATAATTTGACAATAGTGAGAAGTATGAACAAGTTAGTGCAAGAAGGGAGTTAAACAACTCAGTTGAGGCTTAAGAAAATGAAAGACTTGCTGATCAGTAAGTTCATCCACAAGCTGCTAGTAAAGATTTACTGTTCTCATCATGCATCTTGCTAAGGTATCTACTGTTGTCTAACTAGACAAGTCACCAAAATAATATAGAAACATCATCAAAACCATCAACTGAATGAATCAACTGTAATACCACCATTTTACTTCTAAGTCAAATTACCAGAACAAAATTGCTTGACTTATTCTTTACAAAGCAGCACCTGTAACTGTGCAGGTAGCAGTCATCAGCAGCAGAGGATGGATTACTTCACTCTACCAGGGACTATCAAACTAGCAGAGTATCCACAGCACTGTGCATGGTTTTGGGCCTCCCAGAACATGGGACATCTCAACAGATCAAAGCATACCCAGTGAAGGCCTCCAAGATGGTTATGGGGCTGCATCACACAGCTGTGAGAGCTGCACCTGCTCCATCTGAGGTGAGAAAGCTAAGTGCACTAATTGTAGTCTTTCACAGTTCAATGGGAACTGCAGAGAAGGTGAAGCCTGCCTTCTAAGAAGTGCACGCTGAAAGCACAAGAACAGCCACAAGGTGCAGGGATACCACAGTCACATACAAAGATCTGACAGGGAGGATGGGTAGGCACAGGATTATGAGACGTGGAATCCCCATCCTTGGAGACTAAAGTGTCCAAGTCAGCCCCAGTCCCAGCAGTGATGCAGGCCCAGCTACCATTTTACCCACAACAGACTGCTATCTTCAATACTAGGAAGAAAAAAAAAAATCAGATTATCTCCCCCTCCCAAACAAATCAGCAAATAAATGAATTAGCAGTTGCATTAGAAATCTGATTAACATGAACAGGCACTTATTGTCAGACCATGGTCAGAAGCCCCAAGGCAGAGGGCAAACAGGGCAAGAACCAAAATTAATGCTCTAGCAACAAATTCAATTAACAATTTCAGATAATGGATTTCTTATCACAATCATCCATACTGCACCTAAATTCAAAATTTTTCTAATATTCAATTAATACAAGGCTTCCAACTTCTGCCCATCGATTTCTATTGGAAGAGAAAGACCACCTTAATCTATTCTGATTGGATTCATTCTGTAAATATTTTCAAATTCCACTGCTGCTCCAATCTTTATTTGGACATCTTAGATAGAAAGCAGTATCTTCTGCTTGAATTTTCACTACAGGTCCTTCAAAAAAAAAAAAAAAAAAACAGAAAAGAAAAAGAAACCTACAGAATGGGCTGGTTTTGCTGCTACCACTCCACTGCTTCTTCTCAGACAAAGCAATAAACAGAAACATTTTGCCCCTTCTCAAGCTCATTTGAAAGATTCACTCCAGTATTACATTAGAAATTTGCAGGAGCACACAGCTGTTACACAAAATTTGCAGCAGCCATTGTTGCACTGGAAAGAGCTCCTCCCTCTTTGCTTCAAAAACAGGGACATAATTACTGCTGTCAAACATGGGCTCGCAGTGAAATACTCTGTAATTTTTAGTTAAGAAGTGTATCTTTACCAAACAGCACAACTGAAAGAAGATCCCAAGTACCTCTACTACATACCTCAAGTATCTCAGATGTTTAACATGAAAGCTAAGAGAATAACAAAAATATGTTCTGATCACCTTTAAGAATAGAATCCATTCCAGCTGATTATGACCCATACTCCTACATTTCTGTCCCATCCCACATCACTGCACAAATTTCTTTATTTTTTTTAGGAGCCATCCAGACACAGAGCCCAGTAAAAAAAGAATCTTTTTGGCACCTATTAGTGATATATTGCCTGCTAATGACACGCTGAGATTAAGGATTTGTTTGTACACCAACAGAACTCACCCTTCCACAGCAACTGCAAGAGCTATCAATCAACTTCATAAAACAACAATAGGGTAGGAATTATAAGCTTTCAAATACATGTATTAAGAAATCACAGACACACTGCACCTCCTACCACACAGCAGTAAGTGGTGCAATTTGCTGCAGGTACTGCCCTCATTACAAATGTAGAAGTTATCATTACCATACTTGGTGCCTCCAAGCTTTGAGACATTGTAGAACCTCTTTTGTGGATAGTTTCTTAGTTCTTCAATTATGGGCTGGTAAGGGCTTCCTGAAAAAGAAAACACAGCAGCGTTATAGATATCAGAGAACCTTTTGAATTAGAAGAGACCATTAAAAACTACCTGGTCCAACTCCCCTGCAATGGACGGGGACACTCACGGCTCCATCGGGTGCTCAGAACCCCCCAGCCTGACTCTGAATATCTCCAGGAATGGGACATCCATCACATAATAGGGCAACCAGAGAGCCAGAGCCTCACTAACCTTAGCATAAAAAACTTCCTTACATCTGATCTAAAAGGCCCCTCTTTCAGTTCAGTTCAGAAAGCATTTCCCCTTGTGCAACCACAACAGATCCTGCAAAAGAGCCTGTCCCTTTCTTTCTTACAGCCTCTTAAGATACTGACAGACCACCCTCAGGTCACCTCAGAGCCCCTGGGCTGCACAGCACCAGCTCTCAGCCTGGAGGTGTCCCATCACTCAGGTCAATTTAGAGACCCTCCTCTGGATGCACTCCTACAGGTCCACATCTCTCTCGTGCTCAGGACCCCACATCTGGGTGCGGCACTCCAGCTGACATCTCACTGCACAGAGCAGAGGGGCAGATCCTCCCCTCACCCTGCTGGCCACACAGCTTTGGATGCACCCAGGATACGGCTGGTTTTCTGGGCTGCAAGGGCACACTGCCAGCATGCCTGTGTCCTACCCTTACAGCCCCCAGCTCGTACTGGCACCCAGGTGCACACCCTGCACTTGGCTTTGTTGAACCTCACGAGGTTCTTCCAGCCACAGCTCAGCCTGCCCAGGTCTCTCTGGACGGCATCCCAGCCCTTGGGTGTGTCAACCACAGAAGGCCTGGTCAATGATAGAACAGTTTCAGATAGATAGCTTTCATTTCTGATTTTACCAAAAATAATACTCCCCCGGGGTTTTAAATGGATTAAGGCACTTGATGAGATAGCCGTGTGATTAAGATGAACGTTAATATTACCAGCTATGCACAGGTCATGCAAATCACCAGCGTAGTCAGAAGCCTTAACACAAGTTTGACCTTTATTGTCTTCGCTGACCATCTACAGAACGGACTTAACGACTCAGATAAGGGATAGACACGTTACAAAGCATAAATCACGATGTGCCAGGCCGACAACAAGCAGCAGACAAGCACAGACCCAACATTTTAAGCAAAAACGCCTCTTTGAGAAGACTGCCAGCTCGCAAAACAAACGTTTTAATTCGCTCGCTAGCAAACTAAACGGGCAGCGCCGCTGACAGCTCATCAGACGCGAAGAATTTCATGGAAGCTTTCCGGAATTCAAAGCTGGATCACAAAGAGCGGGGAGAAAATGGACCCGGCTGCGCCATGGCGGGGCCGCACGGCGAGAGCGGCACAGCGCAGCGCCCCGCAACGCCGCCCTTTGTCTGCCGCCCGGCCGCACCGCGCCGCGGCCACGACGACCGCCGACAGCCGAACAACGCGGCCCCCGAGAGCGGGGAAGGGGCGGCGGCGAGCAGGGATAACGGAGGGCGAGCGGGGCGGCGGGAGGCCGGTGCCGAGCGGCGGAGGACAAAGCGGGTCCCGCACGGCGGCACCGGGGGTCCCGCAGCAGCGCGGCGCACAGCCGCCCCCCAGCCCGGCCGACAGCCGCGCGCTCCTCCTCCCCTCAGCGGGGGCCGCGCCCCGGCCGGGCCGGGACCGCCGGATGAAGGGCGGAGGTCAAGGCGCGGGGGTCCCGCCGGGGGGAGCGCGGGCGGCGGGCGGCCCGCTCGCACTGACCTGGCCTGAGAGCGTCCATCGCCGGCGACCATATTAGCTCTGCGGGGAGGGGAGCGGGGCGCCGGGGGGAGCGGGGCCCGGGCGGGGCGGCTCGGCTCTCGCGAGAATACACCGCCCCCGCCCGGCTCCCACCCGCCTCCTCGCCGCTCGCGAGATTCGCCGTCGTGCGGCTGCGCGAGGAGCGCGCGGTGCCGCGAGATCTCGCGCGATGAGCGGAAGCGGGCGAGCGAGGGCGCGGAGGCGGTGCGCTCTCGCGAGAGCTGCGGGTGTAACGACGTCGCCCGCGGGGCGGGGCTGCGGCGGGAGGCGGGCGGTGCAGTTTGTCGGCACGTGGGGGACCGGCTGAGCGTTGGCGCTCATTTCTCATCCCCTACGGCATCACTGATCTCAGGCTGCCGCTTGTGCTTCGTTCGGCGGTAGCCGTTCCAGTTGTCTGTGTGAGCGTTGCTCTAAAATGATGGCACTCCGGAAATGAAGTTCGCTTTGATCCTTTACAGGAGCTGCCGTTCGCCCCCATCTCCGCAGCGCTAAAAGCCCCCCCAGGCCCCGCCCCGACGGCCAGCGGGCGCCCAGTAAATCAGACGGTAGTGCTGCCTTACGGGTAGCTGCCGCTGGGGTCTGAGCTTCGGGCGGACTGTAAGGAGAGGTTCAAGTGCTTCAGAACTTAATTCTGGGGCTCAAGACCAGGTTGGACAGGGCTCTGGGCAACCTGATCTAGTAAAGGTGTATGTTTGGTGGCCCTGCCAGGCAGGGGGGCTGGAACTACATGATCCTTGAGGTCCCTTCCAACCCGGGTCATTCTGTGATTCTGTGATTCTGTGTGTGGGGCTCGGGTTGTTTTATAGCCCGAATGGTGACTGGGGGCGTGGCCTCATCGTGATTATTTGTAGCACCAAAGGTGTTCAGCAGAGTAAACGTGCTTAATTGGGAACAGACCATACAATAATAAGATGGCAAACTTCCACAGTGCAAAATCGCACGGTTTTCAGGTTGCAGACAATCACTTTTCCTAGCTGCTCAGTGGGGCCTTCGCATACAGAGTCCCAGAGATAGCGGGAAGAAGGGCATGTTGTGCAGATTAACTGAGTCCTGAGTGTGAGGTCTTCGCTTCAGGAAGTACAAGCAACTGGGGAGCCTCAAGCTACGCTGTCCAGTGCTCATGGCAGTCTGTGAAATGTCAGGCTGAACAGCCGCAGAGATGACATCTGTTTTGATTCAGGCTATAGTTGTTACTGACATGCTTGTTTTAAATGGATGGCATCTGTTGCCTTCTTTCCTGAACGCTGCAGGAAGATGTGCAGGGAGGCGCAGTTCAGCTTTCCTACCTCAGGATTTCTGCAAGCCTGGATGTTGCTGGCAATGCCTTCACCCCTAAACCTCAGGAACAAGTATTTGCCCTCTCGGGAAGGGAGGGCTTACCTGCCATCTGCTCACACCTGTGTTGGAGAGCCACACTGTGTGCCCTCCTCACTCACTGCAGGAGTTCTCTTAATTTTACAGCCGCTCTCTGCGTTTCTCACATCTGGAGGGAAAAAGCCAGGAGGGCTGAGTGCTGGGTGCCACTGCTGGGCACATCCATGCTGCAGTGCCACAGCTCCATGCCTCTGGGGAGGGCAGCAGCAGGAAACACGGTGTACATCCAACAGAGGAACCTGGTCTATTTAGTGAAGAATTGGGCAAGAATGATTGCGCAGTTGCACACTGTTATTCCCTAGTGCACCTGGGCATTACGGGCAGAGTTAAAGATCTTTTTAGCTGCTGATTGTGTCTAGTAGGAAGGCAGCTTATGCCCACCTGGCAGTTTTTAGTCATCCACCAAAACCTTCACAGCAGGATGAGCCACTTCATGCATTTTTTTTCCTGATGAGTTGGGGCCTGGCTCACAGCAAGTTCTGTTTTTTGCTCAGTCTTAGAATTTGATTAACTGCACTGTAACCCAAAGGACAGAGGAGGATGCTTAAGGTGTGCTGAAGATGTTGGGGTTTTTTTTTTTGCACTGAATAAGGTTTTCAGCAAGATAAAATCCAACTCATGAACCTAATGAGACCAGTATCAGTCTGAGACAAGAACACCATATCATTGTTTTAGCAAATGCTCCTCAAGCTGGGACTGCATAAGAATCCCCCAGACTTGTGAATTTAGGAGAACCCAAGAGGCATGTAGAGGTGGGAGTCCGATGGAGGATTCCAGTCTTCCCATCTAAATGCTGAAAAGCTCTACCAGGAGAGACCTTCAGTCTGCGCCCTAGAACTGGAGTGGTACCCAGCCAACCAGTTTGTCTCTCAGGTCCCCCCCCCACCAACAAGGACTGTGCTTCCTTCTCAGATGCAGGCAGGGATGCGGGCTGTGTCCTCTCTGATGCCTCTTTGGCAGCTTGAATTAAATCTTCCCTCCACAGCTATTGTAGCCTCCAGGAGGCTGGTTTGAGTGGCTCCTGCAGATGGCATCTGCCTCCTGGAGATGGAGCAAAATCCACACTAGACTACAGCAAGTCTCATTGGATGCAGTGTGTCAGAGAGTGATCAAAGATGCTTTGATGAACTCTGAGCCCTACTTCTGTGCCTGCTGCTCAACTCCACAAAGCATCACCTGACCTGCTGCCCTGCTGAGCAGTCCCAAGGCAGGTGAGGCATCAGCTTGCTGTGAGCCCAACATCAAGGGGACAGGAGAACAAGAGGAGCTCTCTTGCTCTCCTGTCACGTCCAACTCTTGCAGCACGTCCAACTCTCACAGCATCATTCGGTGCAACTTCATGTTGTGTCCCGGTAACCCCACGCCTGGCTCTCTGCTTTCCAGTTCTGTGCTGAAGGCAGCTGCTGGGGAGCGCAGGGAAGATGTGGATGGAAGCTGCTTGGCCTGAACTAAGCACCCAGTTAAGAGGCAGATGGGGAGAAAAAGGAAGGGCAAGGCTCTGAGCTGAGCAGAACGGGATGGTGCAGCTTCCAGAGGAGGGATGGCGACAGCAGGAAGTGGCGATGGCTGGAAGCGTTTTTAAAACCAGTTGGGGAACAGCTGTGCTGATTTTAATCCAACTGGACTGAAGTGCCTCCAGAAGAGCCATAAAGCCCTTTGATACCTACCGCCAATGCAATAAAATGTTAATCTCAGCTGAAAGTCTTTGTTCTCTTAGTGGTATTTTTCTATTCAGAGGTAATACACTGCTGCCTCCAGTCAGAGGCCCCACTGTACTATGGATGTGTAACTGAGGCTGCTCCTGCTGCAACAGCTTTAGCATCTGAGAGACAATGGACAGCAGGAGAACCCAGAGTCTTAGTGACCACTGGGAGCAGAGGCACAGCCCCCCTGTTGCAGCAGCACTGCCCTATGTCCCAGAGAACCCCCAGCACAGGTAGGTTTTCTGAGGAGGAGAACAGTGTGGCTGTGGAGATTTTTATGTATGTGTGCTAGAAAATCTAAGAGAGCTCCCATGGCAAGTTCGAAAGGAGCAGGCTGAAGTTCCAAGAGCAGGTGTGAAAAAGATTCTCAGTAGCGTCTGATATATCAGTAGAGGAGAGGCCATGAACGGCATCTGGGCCATTTCTAAGCCATCCTAGGGAAGGCAGTAGCTGGTTTCCCATTGGGATGTCACATATTCCCATTATTTTCATATGCCATGTGCTTGACAGTTTAAACCTAATCAATGTAGGCTGCCAGCTGTGCTTTCAGCCCTGACCTGTAAGTATCAATGGTATGTGTGCCTCCTACACTTATGCCTTGCTCTCAACAGACCTTAGTGACCACTGGTTTTTGCTGTACACAGAATAGCCTGTCCTGCAAAGCACGGCCTGAATGCTCAGGGCTCACAAGGACTCGGGCGATGCCCACATTAGCACCCAAGAAATGTGTGACGAGTTTGACAGAAGTGAACCAAGTTTCAATTTTTGCACCTGTTCCATCCTTCATTCTTCTTCATTCTCATTCCCCTCTCCAGAACTTCTGGCTCAAAATATATTATTTCTATTCCTTTGCACGTTGTTTGTGTCCCCAGGTTTTTTCAAAATCAGAGGAAGTGGCACAGTAGAAGTGTTTAGGTTTGTTTCTCTCAGATCTTTTATTCAGTTCCAGGGATTAGGAGAATCTCCAGGCCACCAAAAGCTCTTACCGTAAGCAGACATCTTCTGTACCATCAGATATGGAAGCTCATGGCATTATCTAAAATAGGAAGAGTAACTTCCTATTAGTTTAGCTAGCACTGTTAAGTGCTGAAATTACTGGGCTGCTTTCTGTTAAGACGTTGCTTTTTCACTCAAAACCCTATGCTAAACCTACTAAGTTGTCCTGGCTACTATTCCAGCACTGACAGTAGAGTTTGAAGCCTATTTGGTGTTCCTTGGCAAAAAGAACTGTATTTCTGCCAAACATTCTGTTTTCCATCTAATACTGCTCGCTGAGATATCTGATTTTGGAGAGGGCTCTAAGATGCCACTCATAGTGTCTGCAAGTGAAGGTAGGGAGGCCATCACGTACTTGCATTATTTAGCATGTAGGGTTCTCGCTTTCTTGATCTTAGCAGCGATTTGCCACCTCAGACTTTTGTACACACTACTTAGAGGTTTTAAATAACTCTTTATCCCTGTAGCTGTTGTATAGTTTGGCCTCCTGCTGCATTAATAAGCCCCATTATGCTGTTATCTTTGTTGCTATCGGAACCAAAAGCTCAAGTGTATTCTAGGCATAGCTTGTTTCCATTATTATCTTTATTGGCATTTTTATGCAGCCATTTGTCTTCAATATCTGCAGCTGTATCCTGAAGGATTTTGTAAAGGTACATACAATATTTTCCTCTCATGAGATCTTGGTTTTAATTCAGCGCTTTCCCCCATCCTCCTGCTTATTTAAAAGAAAAAAAAAGTTTCCACTCCATTGCTGTCTTAAGAGCATAAAAAGCATCTCACAGATGGGCTGACTACTCACAAAGAGGCAAGAATCTTAAAATCCAGCAGATCCCAGTCTAAACTCCACTCCTACCCTGCTGCATTATGAATTAATGTGTCTTGATGTCATATTTTTCCCACCACTGCTTTCAGCAAACTCCATCCTTTTCATTTCCTCTGTAGCTCTACTTACAGCTGGCAAACTAATCACTGCCTGAGCAATGCACCTCAAAATATTTGTTTATGCTGAATGAGTCTGGCTGGATTTTCTGTTTCACATCATCTGCTGTTCATGTTAATCTGTATCAATGTTCGGTTCATGGTACTGAGCTCTAAGAACAATTATGTTATTGAGGGGAAGGAAGTGAGGCTGTAGGAAAAAACTTAGTATGAGCTAGCTGTGAAAATGGGTGTTTAGCATACTTTTAGCGTGATCAGAAGCAGAGATTTTTTGCAGTGATACAGGTAAGACAATTTAGAGGTCATTGTGTGGACTTAAATTAACATGCAATTCAGTTTCTTCCCGCTGCAGGGTCTGCAGGGGTGCAGACCTCTGTTCCCACAGCATATTTATCACTGCGAACATCTGGCTGAGATTTAGACTGCTGTTGAACACAGGTAATTTCAGCTTCACTCCATTGTTTTCAGTCAATCCTCCAGCAGCCTTCCTTGCTTTGACCTAGATTGTGAGCAAGTGCTTTCTGATGGCATTTCAGAGGAAACTAATCTTGCACTCAGCCTGAATTATGAACAGATTCATCTATGTCCCATACTCTGTGCATGGGCAAGTTTATTTTCACCTCTGTCCTGGAGCAGCAAATCCTTAATGACCTGTTCTTACACACAGACTCACTTGCGAAGGCTCAGCGTAGGGAGAGGGAAGCGTTCCAGGACTTTTCTTCCTCTGAAAGCAAAACTGCTGCTGGCAAAAGGTGCCACAGATTTATACATATTTTTCAGAGGCCTCTGAACATGCAAAATAGATGCAAAAAAACAAAAGCCTTAATTAACAACTGCAAAACATGCCAGAAGACTGATAATGACACCCCAGCAATCACCACAGACCCCAGTTGGATTGTGCTAAGCAAATTCCCTATCCAATTGTGCTGCCTGAGTGGAGTGACATGCAGTCAATAATACACCATGTGGACAGCAAGATACCAGTATTGGCTTTGGAGTGAGATGTCCTCACTGCCTCTTGAGCTCTGGGATCAATAATGAGAGAGGGGGGAAAGAAAAACACAGCAGGAAGGCCAGCTGCTCAAAGAACCCTGTTAGGTTGATGTATGTACTAGTGGATTTCTACATGAAAACAGCAACATTGAAATGGCCCTTTGAGAATGATGTATCAATACTAGCACTGTTTAATATATGGTTTACATACATCACATATGAAGCAATTTCTGCTTTGTCCATTAATTTCTTCAAATTATGCTGCCCTTTCTCTTCCTGATGCATCTGCTGTTGCAAACCACAAACGTGCCCTTACTGTTTTCCCACAGACATCACTGTTGTCTTGTTCACGCATTATTAAAGCTCAACCCTCTTACAAGGGGATGGTCTGACGTAAGCCTCGCTGGCACTACGGCATTCAGGCAAGCTCTCACTTCATAGGAGGGACTGGTCCAGAGAAAGTGCTGAGCATATGGACTAAAAGCATGCACTGTCCTACTCCCAGATATGGAAGGGTTTAAGTTTCCTGCCTGTCACTGACTGAGAGCATCCTCCGTATCACAGTAATGAATATCACAACTCTCCTTTCAGCCCTCTCCCAGTACATCCCTAGATTTAGACCTGCACACATGTACTTGCTCAACCAAGTGGAGTGCCCAATGAAGCTAAGACATGGATGCAAAGAGGAATGAAATCAGCTGCAGCAGTTCCTGGCACCGGGGGCCAGAGCTGATGGGCTTCCTTCCAGGGACATCTGGTCATTAACCCTCACAGTATAAGGGCTTTTAGGTCCTTTCATTCAGGACAATGGGCTGCGTGGTAAGAAACGCTAACTTCATGCAGCAGAGGCTTAATCACACCTTTTGGGACTTTAAAAGCTGGTAGCTATTGATTGAGGCAAGGGTGGTGAAACGAGGTCGCAGCTGCCTTTATCTTTCATATGGGGTCCATGGAGACCACACCGAGTAGCATGCAGAGCTCCCTATTGATTCAAGTGGCTTGGCAATTAAAAAGCCCCGTTTTCATCCTTTCAGTAATGTCCCCTCACCAGATGAAACCCAGTGGGCTCAATAAGCTCTCACGGCTGCCCAAACTGAGTTGGATGCACTCAGCTGTAACATCAGATGAATGCTGAGCACAACTTCATTTCACACCAAATGCCCTGAGATCCATCCTGCACACAGCACAGATGGGGCAGTGTTTCCATGCCTCTTCCTTCGGGCCCAGATTGAGCCAAAAACCCAGAGAATGGTGTGTCTCTGGAGAAGGACCTTGCTGTGAGGAGAGCCAAGAGAGGAGGCACATAAACAAGACAAAACAGTGACAGTTTTCTGTTCTAATCCTCCTTCATCTTCTGTTCTAATCCTCCTTCATCTTGCCATTGAAACGCGAGAGGTGATAACCTGCACATAGGTCATCTGAACCCTGTGGTCTCTTCTCATGACATCCTGTGCCTAGGAGTGCCTCGCTGGGGCAACACCATACACTGATGCTTGAGGGAACCTCGAACTGCCTTTGTACAGCACCTGGCACTGTGCAGCCCAGGGCAACAGGAGGGCTCAGTCCCCGTGTGTGTCCATGACAATGTGAGTGTCAATGGCAAAGGTGCAATCTCAGCCCACAGCCAGCTGTGGAGCCCAGCAGGGAAATGGATGTGTCTTTTCATCACTCACTTTGTTGCACAAACAAAAGGCCATTTCATTTTCATAGCTACAGTTCTATAAAACGGTATTCAAGAGGGCACAGGTTATCATGCACGCAGATGATCAGGCAGCTAAATGATGAATTCAGACTACAGTGATGTCCAGAAGCAATAGTGGACTTTACCACATGTTATGAGAGCACAACATCTCAGATCTCCATGCAGGCTGAATGCCTTCTGACAATCCTTGCAACATAAACAATTCGAAGACAGTCCTTAATACATCGATAAAAGACGAACGCTGCCCTTAAAGTCACGTGTATAAAGACCACTATTTCTGTTTCTGTAGTGAGAAATGCAATTGGCACTTTACAGATGAATCTTAAAAGAAATTCCTCATATCCACACCGGTGGTTTCCTGTGACAGCCTTGCACTGTGATTTCCCAGAGCAGAAATGTGTGCATGGCCAACACATGCTGAGCAGCCTGTGAGCATGTCGCTGTATTGCTTTCAGGTGAGCAGCCCTGGACATCTTGATTGCAGGACTGAGGCATTAACTAGGGGAAATTATGGGCTATGTAAGACATCCCTAAATATAAGGAGATTTCTGCATCTATTTTCAAGGGATAAAAGCATGTCCCATGCAAGCATATTAGTAACTCATGGCCACAGTCCCTGACCACCCACTTTCATGTCATTTCATACACCGTTGTGCCTTAATCCCACATTCACCTGTGAAGACACGTCCTGATGCTTGCCAAGCAGGGACAGAGCAGAAACAAGAGCTGCTTCCTTGGCCAAAGAAATGGTTTTGGTCTGCTGATGCCTAGCTGCATGCATAGCATTCCTAACCTGTGCTACACATTTGTGTGATACTTATGTCATCTCACATGTTAGTACTGTGGATATCTCTCCAAAGCCAGCTGCTTCCTTCCATCTTCTGCAGAGACTCAGTGGGCTCCACTGGTAACATAAGGCACAACTCCAGAGTAAAGTGTGTATTTTAAAAAAGCACCTTTGTGTACATATGGGTAGCAGTGGGAATAACCTCCTCGCAAGGCACAGTGCAGACTTGCAGGAATCTGCTGCCCAGATCTCAGTATCTCAGAGTGTACCCTTCCCACAGCTGGGTGAACATCAGGGAGATTCATGCCATTCCCAGACAGCGATCACCAGGATGTCTGTACTTTCTCATCGTTTCTTTGAGGCCGATCTCATCTATCTATGACCAGTTTATGTCAGCAGTTCTCTTTACAAGCTGTACTTCAGTGGGCTGCCATCAGATTCTCCTGCTCCATCCAAAGCAGAGGGGCTGCTCTCAGCTGCCCTCAGGGGCCACTGCCTGCTTCTGCCTCCCACCCCCAGCTGCAGTGCTGCTGTCTGAGCTCTGTAACTGTGTCACAGCTCAATCAGCTCTAAAGCCTTACGTAACTCCTGTCTGCTTATGGAGACACGGCTTTGAAATTATTAACCTGGTATCTTCTTCTTCAAGACATAGCCTCATTCTCCTCACCCAGCAATTTTTTACCTATTTGCTTTGTGTTAGTAGATGATAGAATCTGGTGAACGGACACCCTAATTATTGCAGCATCCAAATGACAGGCTTCAGGAAAAGTGATGATTACTTATTCAAAAATTTCATAAAATTAACAAATTCTGAATGTGCTCAAGACTAATTTAACAGGCACTACTCATACTGCATGCATTGAGCATATGCATCCATTTAAACCAGGTAGAGAGGAACATCACTCTTTCACAAGACATTAGGGTCAGCAGCAGAGGAAACCACTGCTCATCCGAACAAGAACACACGTCAAGCAGTTCAGGGACCTGCAGCAATTTGTTCAGATGTGTGCAATACAAAAAGCATACCAAGGAGCTCTTCCCAGGCTTTTTCATTGTAACAGAGAATTCAAATTCCTCTTAAAATTCTGTTTCTCAGCCAAAATCGAGAAGAAAAAAAAAATGGTGGAAAAAATAATAAACTCCCTCTCTCCTACTCCCTGCCTTGGAACAGATTTAGGGCTTTATTTTGAGGTCCTTCTATGTTTCCGCCTATTACACCTTTGATTTTTTTCTGCTTCCATCTACTAATGAAGGTAACACACAGGATACTGCGGTGAGGGGGGAAAGAGCTGTTTGAGGTTTGTACAGAAAACTTTGTGTGCTGCAGTGTCACCTGCATGGTGAAACCAAAAAGCTCTGGGAAGGTAGCAGAACCATCCACCCAAAAACTTTGGGAAGGTAGCAGAACCATCCATTGCACAGCAGTGTTCACGCTGCCCACAGGAGTGCAGTGCTCCCGTCAGTCACTGCAGCTGTGTCAGTGTGCATCTCTCCCCGTGTTTTGTCTCAGCCCCATCCCCCAGGGCTGCAGTGAGGTCTGTGCAGTCATGCCATGTCTGTCTCTCAGTCAGACAGCAATGAATGACCTCAGTGAATGTGGCCACTTTCTAACGAGCTGAAAGAAAGGCAAGAGGGCACTGTGTTCATCTTGGGAACAAGGTCCTCTGGTGTGGTGGCTGCTTCACGCACACACACAGGCACACACTACACCCCTCTTGCCTGATTTTACCTTTCTTGAAAATGGATTATTGCATTCATTCCCAAATCCCAAAGTATCTTCCTAGATATTTTTCCAGCAATAAATCAGAGGATTTATTCACCTTGCTGTAATTTCAGCAGTGGCAAAGAAGAGACCTCGGTCCCTGCAAATGAACTTTTCACAGCACTGACCATTCCCACAGCTTCCCTGTGGCTTCACGACCTGCTGCAACAAAGCCAGTGACCACAGCATTTGTGTTTAGACTGTACTAACAGAGCCCATTGCAGATTTTTTAATATTCTTCACGTCCATCACAAAATATTCCTATCGGTTCATTAAGGGAACGAGGAAATAAATCACACTTGAGAGAATATGATGCCAGTCAGATCCAGATGATTCCAATTTACTTCACTAAAATACTTTTGATTAAAACACATTACTGGTGACGTGTCTGAAAAGGAACTTGGACTTCAGCCTCTGTAATAACTGCAATATGTTCTCAGTCTCTAGCCCTGCCACAGACTGCACAAGCTCACCGTTAAAAACTGCTGTGAGAGTTATTAGCTGCTTGTTTCAGACACACAGACTTCTCACTGCAGTCATTACTGATGTCCTGGCACACCCTATGTGGGATCATCTGCAAATTAATATCATTATTCAGTTGTTCCAGACTCACTATGCACCATAGTTGCACAGTGTCAATTTTACATAAATTTCCACATATGGAACATTTTAAAAATCTCCCTGCTGCAAGCAAGAGAAATGGAAAGAAATCACCTCAGCCACCAGCAACCTCCTAATAGCACCAGAATCTCAGCATTGACATGGACAATAAATCAGTGCTCAGGTCTCTCTAACACTGATAACATTGCTTTCCATCAAGATTGCTTTAAATCACTGCTCTTTCTCCAGAGATGCTAAGCTAAGCTCTCATGCTGCAGGTGTGTGTTGCAGGCTTGTGTCACCAGGCAGAGTAGAAGCTATATAAAAGGATATAAAATGTTTTATTTTACTCGTATTAAGTGGAATCTGCAAGTCCTTGACTGCTAAAACTACCGTAGACTTCAGTGGTGCTGTTTGTCTCAGCCCATCCTGGGATGCCAAAAATTCTCCGTGCATTTTAAGGGGTGATTTCAGTGGAAGTTCCCTTTGTCTTTTTGATGGGTGCTGCTATTCCCCGTGTAAGAGACACACAGAGGTGAGGGCTGGGATTCAAGCACATGGAGGTGTTTCCAAGACATGAGGCAGACCAGCTGTATGTCTGCCAGCCTGCTGAAGGGATATGCAGGCTCTCTGGGGTCTCAGGGAAGGGTCTTAGGCACTGGATACGAGGGGAGAGAGACTCTTTTCTCTGATCCACTACAGCTATTCCTACCTGCAGTTTCCAGGTGATCACTTGATTTCCAGTTGTCCCCTTATCTCCCAGCAGAGGCAGCTACCTAGACATGAAAGCTTTAGCCCTTTGAAAGCAGAGTGAACTCATCAGAGCTATGGTGAAACCTTGTGAAGAATGACATAGAGATACATATCTACAGAGCTTTTAAGGATCTGTTGCTCAGTCAGCCACCTGGAATCTCACCTCCTTCCTGCCTGAGCCACTGAGCTGCCTCTCCCAGTGAGGAGCAGCTGGTTTGGGAGGAGATAGCAGTGTCTGGTACAAGACTGTGGTATTCCCTGCCACAGAAACCATCTCAAGCCTCACCACCTTCCTTTCCTTTGTCACAGAGTCTGACCATACAGCAGATTCTGACAGGAAATTATATTCAAGCCTGTAAACCCAAGTAGCTGCCAGATTCCTTTTTGCTTTGAGTAGATGGCAAGACAACAGAGCGCCTGCCATAGATCATGTTGGTGGACTGTCACTGCAGGCCCTCAAATGGAAACAGCATGAGAGTTACAGGACAAGTCCCCAGCTTCAGAACTCTCAAAGCTTTTTATTTATTGGAGTGCAGCAAAAGTCAAGTGAGAGTGAACTGAAATCCAGGTGGTATTTTATGCCTCAAATCCAAACTGGCTTCGTGTTCTGGGAGGTAATGTGGGGACTGCTGAAATGAAGGAATGACCAATAAGTGCTATGGCATCTGTTTCCACCTATTCCTTCATTATTACGAACAACATTTTTTTTTACCAAACTCCTCAGCCAGTCATCTGTAATATCAAAGAGAAAACTATACGTTGTTCCACTTCTGACAGGGTGATATTCAGACAGCCCATATTTTACCAGGGCTCTGGATTCTGTAGCCCCATGGCATTTGGACTTCCTGTCAGCAGAAATGGATCTCTTTGCACTAAGAATGAACTACAGCAGCATTAGCTCTCCAGGGCATGCAGCATGCAGGGGGACAGCTCTGTTTCTGTACAATAGTAGCTGGTGGTACAGATACGTGTGAACTGAATAATTCAAAGTAATGCCACATTTCTGGCTAAGAACTTTTTATTATTATTGAGTTTCCCACAGTAGATTTTTTTTTTTGAATTGCGCTTCACTGCCTGATCTGTTTACTGGTAGGATATTTATTTTTCCTGTAGAAAAGAAAAACAATACAAATTTTATGAGAGTGGCGTAAGAACAAAGTATGGAAAATCAAAGGAGAATCCTAAAATGAACTCTTCTTGCCTAGGGCAGAAAATATGGCTGCTGTATTCCTAGTGTTCCACATGTGTAGAGAAGTTTTGTTTTTGTGAAATGTTACACATACTCCAAGTAGGTGCAGATATCTGTATAACCCCTGCTTTGTCTTACTGGAGCAGGCAGTTATCATCAGCCCTGCAGCACATAGCATGGCCCCAAGCCTGCAGACATGTTGGCTGGAAGTCAGCTGCCTAATCACAGCCACCTATGTTGTAATGCCCTCAGGTTTCGTCCCTGGTCTGCCGCTGCCTCTCCAGATCTCATGCACAGCCTGTTTTATATGCTAGTATTGTGCAGAGGTCAGGAATACTCAGGATATCTAAAATCACTGTAGACACCTACATTTAAGAAACTGAATATTCACTTGTGCTGTAACCTTAAACTAACGGAACTGCTGAGGCAGCTGCAAGACAAGGCCTTTATGTCTTCTAGGGAGGAAGTCTTCCCACCTTCTCAGTTATCTGCTCCCTGCTGGCTTTGTGTGGAGAAATACAACTCCATTTAACCATAAAGAAAGAGTTTCCAAATGCATTCATTTGTACAGTCATAAAGTCCATAGCAACAAAGCCCAGTGGCCATTTGGCTGCTGCTGCTGGTCACTAGCAGACCTCAGAAGCCCAGATACTTGTGTGGAGAGACTTGCAAGACAGCAGTCATGCAGTGAGCGGTCACCACAAAATGCTTGTAACCACCAAGTGCTTCCAGGCTGAGTGAACAAGTGCTATCTAGAACACAGAAGCACAAGGGAAAGGAAATTCCTGCATCTCTGGAGAAGCACAGTTTGCTGACACACATAGCTGTGAGCCTAGTTCTGTCCCTGGCCCCACTGTTTGTTCCATCTCAGGCCTCTCAAAGAGTCTCTTTGAATTAGATCTAGAAAACAAGATCCATCAATCACTGGAGCCCTTCTCAGGCATCCAAATGCTATTAAGCAGTCAACAAACCCTCTGTGTAACCCTTAGGTGCTCCATTGTCCTGGAGTCTGCCTATAAAAACACCTCACTCCCAAGTGCACAGAATGGCTACCTGCAGCTTCGAGGATCCTACTCTGCCAAATAACTGTTTAAGGTTCATACACTGTGATACTGTTTCTGTAGATGCTGGCTACAGCAGCTCTACTCTGCTCCCATCACCTCATCTGCAGAGAGGTGCGTTCATGGTCTTTTTAATGCAAAAAGTGAATAAAACTGTCTCTGCTGGTCACCCTGGCATCACTCAACTTCCATGTTCCCCGAGGGGCCCAATCTCAGCAAAGAAAAGAAGGGCAGGAGATGACTGCAAGGCCTCTGGCCAGTAAAATCACTGCAAGTCTTCTGTGCCTAGATTTGAAGAGCTTTTAAATCCAGGAAGACTCACAAAATGCAATTTGGCCTTTACAGTATTTCAGGAATGAGCCATAAAACTAACACCCTGGACCAGTTCTAGTCTCCATCACATGAATTTACCCATGTGTCAGTAACTCTAATGTAAGGTAATCAAGTGATGAGGGTTCCATACTGAAATTACTAAAGAAAGGAACTTCTTTCATGCCAGATTGTAAACAAAGCTTGGGGGAGCAGTTTAAATCCTGGAAGGAGAAAATTCTCAGTTATGCTGAGTAGCTCATATCTCAAGAGTCTGTTTTCAATCATAACCCCTACAACCCAGATTCACAGCTCATGCTTTACTACTTGAACAGCAGTTGCCAACTGGATGGAAACCTAACTTGGTATTTTCCAGTTGATGGGAAAGTTTTCTGAAGGATATTTGCTGGAGCAGCATGACAGCTTTGCACAATTCTTCCTAGAAGTGAAACATAAACATCACTGCTTCCATTAAGTGCACTCCCTTGCTCTAGACAACCAGTGAGCTTGATACCACTACCTTCCTAAATCCTCACAGGCCATATGCCAAGGCAGAAAAGCTAGCTGTCAAGAGCAGCAATTTTCTGGAATGTCTAGTATTAAATGGGGAGGTTGGTGGGCCTGCATGTGGCAGGGCGTTAGAGATTCACGATCCTTGAGGTCCCTTCCAACCCTGGCCATTCTGTGATTCTGTGATTCTGCAAATGGCAAAACAGTTGTGTTACCCACCAGCCTTTAGTCTGCTATTGAATTGGTCCCACACCCACCAACCACCTTCTGTCTCTCCAGAGTCAGGAGTTGGAAGTAAAACATCCAGCAGTGTTGGTGGGCTCCTGCTGATGCTGCAAGGGTATGGCATGAGCCAGCATGTTTTACAAGACAAAGCTCCTTTCTTCTGAGCCTTGATGTGGCAATAAACAGTTTTGTTCACATCACTGAGAAAGTGTGAGCCAGTTCTGCCTGGTGCATTTTACAAAGTCCCTTTGGCACAGGTGTTGGCACAAACAGGTCCAAATACTCCTGACGTTGATATGTGAGGTGGGAGAGGAGGACAATAATAACGTGACTCTTCAAAGATAGAAATTGAGGATGTATCACTGTCATTCCCCTTAAGATTTCATTCTCATTGGTGGGTAGCAGTGCCTAATTCCAAAACAAAGTGAACTAATTTCATTTCGTGCTTCAGTGCAAGCTGTCATGCAGTGCTTTTAATTGGTACCAAATGAGACAAGATCTTGGAAATAGGGTTTAGCTGAAGGTTGAAGCATGGAAGGAAGAGATCCTCCTTTTCAGCTGCAATATCATACACTGCATGCTAATCCTAGATAAAGGTGTGAACTGGCAGAGAGCAGAGGAGACAGAAAACATCCTCTGTTTCTCTCTTGTTGTGCTGCTATAGCTCACAATGTGATATACAGAACAGGTAGCTGTTTTCTCCACAGCAACTGAAGAATCCTGTTGAGGGGATTCCTCTGCATAGCTTTGTGAGTCACGAAGAAGCAAAGTCATTTGTTTGCCATAAACATCCCAAGACAATCGAGATTTGGATCTAGCAGATCAGTGGATGTGTGCTATCTCTGAATTATTTCACAATCTGCTACGATTGAGTGATGTGAAGCAGATAAATGATTTTTGCAGAGTTGAAAATTGGTCAGATTAGCTTGGAGGCTGCACTGCAATAAGTAGTGCTCCTATTGTCTAACTGCACATATTCAAACACCAAAGAACAGGTGAGTTCCTGGTCCACCAGAGTAATGTCTTCCCTATCGCAGGTGAGAAGAAAGGAGAAAAACAGCTTTCCCCAGCTTTATATTTTTTTACGACCAACTGAGTAAAGTCTACCAGATTCTTCTGGCTCTCTGATCAAGTCTGATGTGTCTGGGTGTGATGACAGTAAGCAATAGTTATGATCGTGGCATTATTTGTCCTGTAAATACAGCTGTGCTTTGTACTTGGTTAGTGAGAATTTCTACAAGGAAAGCAAACCTCTCCCAGTTCAAAGTAAAAACAGTTTCTCTCCTTGATCATCCTTCAGAGATGCAACCAGAAAGAGAGCAAAGAGCTCTCCTGGTCTTGTCTCATTCTGCTGAACCACAGCCCCAGTGATCACAGGACTTGTTCCTCGATGCCCCTTGCACAGTGACAGGTCAGAAGAAGGAAAGAAGCAGGCGCCTGGCTTTGAGAAAGCAACCTGCAGCTCTGTGAATGGCCTTGCAAAAGGCTGGCCAACAGCATTGAAATTCCACACTGCCTTCCAAAGAGGTGAAGAAGTGCTTCAATCCTAATCAAAGCACTGCTGGGTTTGCTATTAGAAACACCCCGAAACAGCTGTGACTTATGCCCAATAAGTTTAATAATTGGTAAAACCATTGCAAATGACAACTACAGAATACAAAGCAGACTCAAAAATATGACCGCATAAAAGTGAGAAAGGAGTAACATCTGTGATGAAAAATAAAGTACACTTAACAGGATACAGATTCAGATATAACACACACGGTCACATACAACACCGCATTAGTAACAGCACACACAAATACTCATTCTACTGGGGCTTTCCACAGCTCTCCACTTCATCCCAGGTGACAAGTAAATGGATGTTTTTACTCTCTTACATAAATTCTTGTGCACACAACATCATCAGCACCAAAGGTCTGCAAAAGAAAAAGAAATCAATCAGAACAAATGGAGCCAGTAAACACTTAACATCATTTTTAAAGTTACTTTTACTATGGTAGTCTACAGCAGAAATACAATTTCCTATGTCTTTTGACAGATGAAATTAAAGAAAGGAATCATTTTGGACAAGAAATGCACTGCAGGTGACCTCTTTTCCCAGGCACCATGAATTTTGTCAGAATGATAAATGACTCAGAAATTCCCTCCTTCTATAGTTTCTTGGCATGCATTTATAAATAAACATGAGAAAAGAAAAAGAATTTGGAATGTACTGCTGTTATATTTAGAAACAATTGCAACACTTTGAACTGAAAATGCTGGGGGTGCAATCAGATGGATGGCACGTTAAAAAGGTGTTCTTTGATATTTGCAGGTGTAAATCAGAGTAGTTCAGATGAAGTCAGTGAAGCAACGTTGGTGAGTGTATAAGAACAACTTGTGAACGTAATGCTGCTGCAAGACATTGACACACCATGCTTGGCTACTGAAACCTTCTCTCCCAAGACATAGCGTGGGCAGCGTCAATCACAGCCTCCTTCCAGGATACACTGACTTTAAGCAGTGAATTAGTTAGCTAGGCAGGGGTCTGAAACGAGGGCATATGATGGACAAAAATGTAGTGGAGATGGAACTCATTTCACATGACAAGAACTATGAAATCTCACAAATGCTTGATCACTACACATCTGAGAGTCGTTGACTTAATACAGACTATGTTTCATTACCATTGGAGCAGGGGCTAGTTTACTCTCTTTAGTGACCAGCAACAGAACCCAAGGGAACAGCATAAAGCTGCAACAGGGGAGGGTCAGGTTGGGGATCAGGAAGCTGTTCTTCACCGAGAGGGCAGTCAGGCACTGAACAGCTGCCCAGGGCAGCAGTCATGGCAGCCGGCTTGCCAGAATTCAGGAAGTGTCTTTTAAAGCTCTCAGACACATGGACTGATTTTTGGGTGGTCCTGTGTGGAGCCAGGAGTTGGACTCAGTGATCCTTATGGGTCCCTTCCAACTTGAGATATTCACTGATTCTATGATCATCCTAATTCTCATTCCAGATTCAGTGTCTCAGCATACTTGGATTTTCCACTTAGTAGAGTTGGTGCAATGTGATGTAATATGAACAGAAACAGTTTTAGATATGCATCTGAAAGCCTGTGTTATTTTTTTTTTAAATCATTCTGTAGTACTGCACTTAGGAGGCGAGTCTACAGCAGTCATATTGCAGTACAGATTATTAGGACATTTAGGCATGACAGAGATTGTGGCAGCTGCCTCAGAAAGCCACCTAAACACAAAATCATTTGATGTAACTTCATGCCTTTAGGCTAAAATCAAAGCAAGCAATTAAACATAAAGGAAATAAGCGTTCAAGAATGAGGAAATACTGCCTGCAAAAGAGCTACAAGCACACTAAATGCTCAGCTACACTGACATCGCCAGCTCCAAGCTCACTGCTAACAAGCTGTGAGATGGGATGCTTGGCTGTAATAACTGCCAATGTCTCACTGAAAAATATAATTAAGACCTACCCCAGAGTGTTATGAAAATTCAGCTGGACTTTATTTGTTTTTATGCTTCCTATGCTTGCTTTGGCCAATATTTCTTCACAAGGATTTGGCTTTGAAACTGCTTCTGGCACATATTTTATTCACTTTACTGAGGAAAAAAGCCTTTTAGTATTTTGGATGGTGAGAAATGGCAAAGATACAGGCTTTGTCTTCATGTGTAAAAAGAGCTGATCACATTAATCTTTATATACATTTTTAACTTATACATGAAAATGTCTGTAAATGAACACTAAAGGATGCAGCAGTGCCCTACTGTCCACAGCAGCAGCTGCAAACACCCTCACTTTGGCTTCCTCTGGCATCTCCAAAATTATACACAAACGTGCAACTACTTTAGCAGAAGCTTTCCCAGAGAAAGGCAGTCAGAATCAAGACCATGCAGAGCTTGAGATTTTGTGTAGACTAGAAAGTCACCGACCAGTGATTGCCTTCCTGTGGCACAATCAGGCACTGCTAAGCTTAGTGAAGTTTGGGTCCTCACTGCTCTTATTTCCATGCTGGAGTGCATAAAGAAATGGTTGTGACTGTCATTGTTATGTACATGGTTTAAATGTGGACTTATGTAAAAGGAGTTTCCCTATCTTAATGTAACTTGCAAGCATTGTTGATAAAACTCCATGTTGCTAAGCCATGCAAAGAGAAACATATTCAAACTTGCTGCATTCCTTTTCTTGTGGTTAATCACAGAAAAGTCTAATGAACAGCTGGGCCCAAGCACAGGGGAAGATCCAAAACAAAAGGCTGTTATTCTTACATCCTTCACACTTATATCCTTCTATTCAGGGATAAGCTTAGTATTTATGTGTCCAACTCTAGAGTGGAATGAAGCACTAGGTCCTGTCAGAACAAGCAGACTTTATGGACTTCCATGACTGAAAGGAGTAGAACTTCATAATCAGCAGAGAGTAATCCTGGCTAACTGGTGGTGAAATTTCACCAGATCATCTCAAAGGAGTGCAACACTACCAAGCTAAATTCAAAACTAATGAGAAGACGCAGGATTTTCAAACACCTCACTCCCATCAGATTGCAAAGAACCCACTGATCTTACAGAATGCTACAAGGCTTCTATCTAAATCTAGAACAGGATTTTAAATGTGCAATTTACAGAGGATTTTAAATTACAGAAGATTTTTCTTCACTTAGTTTGTCATAATTTGTGGCTAAAAGAGTCCAAAAGGGCACTGCAAAGAAAGTGCTGCACGAGGGGATAATCCAACAGATTCATCTGTTCCAGTTCACTCAAGATTTCATGAGTGCTGACATTAGAGACTAAATGAAATTTACAGGGCAGTAAATGTTATTGTACAACTCAATCTGCTTTGTAAAGGTCTTCTTGTCAAACACTTCCTGCGGAACCTTTGTGATATGCAGAGCAGACAGTGCAACCAGGAAAACTGTCACTGAAGCAATACCTGGGAAAGATCACTTCTGTGATGTGCGTGTGCAAAAATCCCATTCTCTGCTCATGACTGACTGATCTGCAGAGCCGCCTCTTACAAAGAGAGGGAATGCATCAGCAAATAAATGGAGAAGATGCTACATAAATGAACAGCTCTTTCCATTACCAGAAAAGGCTTTGCACATGCAGATTTCCATGTGTACACTCACAGAGGCAACGCTCCCTAACAAGATGAAAGTATCTACAAATCTCCAGATGATGACACTTCATCCACGATGATAAACTAACGTTACACAGCATAAAAATATAAATCTTCACAAGAAAGCCATATCGTATATTTCCTTTCTCCTCTTGAGTCCCATAGTCTTTCAAGGAGATTGATTGTTCTGGGAACACAGGCACAGAAGATGCAGCCCTCACTTTCAAACTCGGATGCTACTAACAAGCTACCCAACACACCACCTCACTTTCTGCAGGACAAGACTATGCAAAATCAGGTCATTCATCAAGGTATCTGTATTTGAGAACTGCTGTATTATACAGTTGCCTCAGAGCAATGCAGCAAATGAATGGCAGAACATAGTCTGTAAAGCCAGTTCCTAGCAACCATCTAAGCTGCAGCTGATATTACACGAGGCTATCCACAGGGCCAGATGCATCCACCATGCGGACAGCTTTGGCTTCTTTCTCTACTTGCGTGTTTGAGACATGCCTCAGATCAAGCTGTACTGGTGAGCCATGGCTGCAGGTCTACAAGTTCCCCTTCTAAATCTCCTTGGGGTAAATACTAAAGTAAAGCACTGGGTAAATGCAACACATATGTGTGCATGATTACAGGTCTCAGAACTTTTATCAAGGCTGCTTTTAGGGAGGTCAGCAGCAAAACCCCCCAGTGACCTCCATGAGGTGTCTCTCCTTTTGATAACTGATTGTGTTTAAGATAATTCTTCCAAAACTTTAAAAAAAAAAACAGCTAAAACTACTTAGGGAGTTTAACACTGTTTGATACAAGGTTTAGGCACATCACAAATCTCAGCGTTCAGCTGAAAAATATAGTTCCAAATCTGCACTTCTCACCTGCTATGTTTAACTTTAGAAGCCAGCAACATCATTTAAAAATGTTCACTCACTCATCTAGACTCCACAGTTCACCAGTTTTAATCAACCATGTCATGATTTTTCTGGGAAGGAAAAGGAGAACACAAACCATGCTTGAACTCCTCCTAATGTGCTGATCTTTGACCCTTGCTATAATTGATTCTGAGAACCCCTGTGTGATACATGAACTGTGTCAAATGTGGTCTAAGGCTGTTTTTAAAGATCCTCTTCAATAACCATCCACTTTAAAATGTTTGTGTTATAGATTAAATTAAAATCTACACAGGCATGAGCAGCTATGAAAGCACTGAGGCAGATAAAGTAAAAATATAAATGTTTCTCATTTGAACAGCTAACATTCAGAAGCAGCATCCTTTAACTTTGTAAGAGCAGACCTTTTGTTCTGACTTACACAAGTGATTGATAGCTCATTAGCGTCCCTGATTAAAGCACACAGCAAGAGCAAAAACATTAATGACTATAAAAGAAAAGGGATGGAAAAAAATGTTAGAATAGCCTAAATCCCACATTTTACTTTTCAGACAGGCAAATGAAATACATACTTTTGTGTTAGATTCCAGTCTTGATTGCCTAAGTACTAATTCATGTTGCGTCTGAGTCGAGTTGTAAACAAGGAGATCTATGCTTTACAGACCTGACGTCCAACGAATTCTAAAGATACAGTCAGAACAAGCAAATCTGGACTTTGAAGGGGATCTATCCTTATCATCCTCCTTTGCCTGAATATTCCTTTTTTAACTTGGATTATTTGCTACTTCTAAAAATGCAGCACTGCCATCCTGGCAAGTGCATCGGATGAGATTATCATTAACATCAGTGATGAAAGCAGTTGCAATGTTCTTGCATATTTGCAGCACCTTTTTTATAAAGCAGAGCTTGGTCATTAATCCCTCACTCCGCTAAAAGGACTCTTCCAGTGGGACTTCAGATCTACATCTCCCATTCTGCAAGCCAAATATTATTTATGCTACTAATAAGAGTCATCTCAATCCCCATGCTGCAAGCAGTTCGGGAGAAGTAAAGGTGAATGTAACTGGCACCTGAAATTAAAGGAAACTTTTGCTAACTGAATAGTTTGTTCCCAGCATCTCTATATCAGAGGACATGACGTGCCATGAAAGACCGTCATACTGCTTCAGGGGAATATCTTTGAAGAACCCAAGAAAAATCTTCTGACACAATCCAGAGAAGACTGATAATTACATAGTAATAAGGTTTCTATTTTAGATCTATGATAGTCATAACAATTCAACACTGATTTGTTTAGTGTTTTGTTTTTTTTTAATATGTGATAATAAATGGGTTTTATTGAACATGCTGCTTTGGAAAGAAAAACACATCCACTTGGAAAATGTCATAACCTAATGGGCCCCCCTAAGCCATGTAGCACATTAGATTGAAAATTATGCAGCAAAGCACCAAGATTTATGCAGCTACTATTAGCAGAGTAAAACTCATTCCTCACTCCTTACCTATTGCCTCAAGCCTATTTTCCATTAATGCCTGAGAAGTCTAACACAGTTTAGATTCCTTACTGCAACTTTTTGCACACAGAATATGAGTTTTATTGATTTCTTCTGCAAATGCATTAATAGCTAGGAAGAAGAATAATGACTTCTTGAAATAATTCTTTGGATGGAGAAGCAGAGGGTATGAGAAGTATCAGCTTTACAGAGTTCTTAAACTGCTACATCACAGGGTCCCCCCATGAAGGATGAGAAAATATTTGTTAGGTAAGTAAGAAGGTTTGAGAAGCATGAAGATGGGGACTGTTAAATATTAGAATTGATACAGAGAACAAAACTGCATGAGAGCGAATTTTGGGTCTTAAGGATCCCTAAAATAGCTGGGATCAAGGGAGTAAGAGTGTGTAAGACAATGACAGATCTCACTGCAATCTCCGTTTGGAAGAAGCAAGACACAAGTCTGCAGACTCAGACACAAGGAGGATTTCTAAGCATGAGATGAAATAATCTAAATTAAACCCTAAGGGATGATGAATGCAAACACACTTGAGAGGCAAAAGCTCAAAAGGGATCCCAAAATTTCCCACTAAGAGCTCCTATTCCTACTTTGCTTCCCATCATAGGCAAGAGATGCACTTCATGCAAACCCTATGAGTAGTTTAGCCTTTAAAGAGAACGGTCTGGATGGAATATTCCGGGCTTCTAAAATTTGGGGCTACAGGAAAGAAAACTCGAGCTTCCCTTACCCCCTTCTGTCTTTTTTCAAACACAAAGCCTCCCACATGGATTCATTTTGGCTATCTTAACTTCTCCAAATGAAGCAGAGACCTCACACTCACTGCAATTACTCTTAGGAACACCTCATTACTGAGCTTCAGGGTGTCAGAAGATTTTGAACATCCTGACTCATGTATTTAAAAGGTTTGGACATTAAGGGACTTGAAATTCTACGTCTTGAGGACTAAGTATTGGCCTAATATTTAACGAAGCAAAATAGGCCGTTGTGCTTCAGAAAGGAGGCAGAAGACTGGAACTGCATACCACATTAAATAGTGAAAAACAGGGAGAATGATCTCAACCACTTGGAAGCAAACATTATATTTTCACAGTGGCCGCAGTAAAATCCTACCAAAACATAATCCGTTTGCAGGCAAGGAGAAAGTCTGGGGAATCAAAAGCCAGGAAAATTACCTGGGATCATGATCAGCAGAGCATGAGTTTTCCAAAAACTAATTAAGAAAGTCTTCAGGTAAGAGTGGGAAGATGATGTTGCTACTACATCAGGTGCTAGTATGACTGATGGCAGAGTAGCACGTGTCATTCTGGCACCCATAGGTTAGAAAGGAAGTAGAGTAATTAGAAGGGGGTTATAGAAGCACCGAAAGAATGATTCAAAGGTAACTTGTTTGATGTTGAAGGGCTCTAGTGACAGCCTAGCAAAAGGAAGGTTCTTCTAAGAGGTGGCTTCATCAGTATTTGCAAAAATAAATGTTAGGAATATAATTTACATTCTTCAATATACATAATAGACAATGGCAGAAAGTTGAATACAGATATATACAGATTAGAAAGAATCCGTGTATTTTAGTGGCAATGAAATGAACCAGTAAAAATCACTTCTCAGAAGTTGTTAGCAGTCCTATAACTGAAAATACTAATAAGGAGCAGTTTTTTCTAATGTACATCCTAATCTGAAATAGAATTAATTCAGAAAAGCTCAACTGACTGATTATGCAGTGGGGCAAAAAAAAACAAAGCTAGATGGCTTTGTAAGCTTTGCACTGCTCTGCTTTCTTGACCAGCCTCAGTCTTCTACCCCAGCTGGGTATGTTCACGTTGCTGATTCCAGGAGGGAAATGTGTTATGATTGCCTCTCCTGCTTTGCTTTGAACTGCTTTTTTTGCTTGAGCTTTCCTTAACAGCTGCCTCACTAGTTTATTGTTAAAGTAATAAACTACAAAAATGTATTAGAGAGCTGGAAAAATTAAAGTTGAGAATTCATTTTATTTGGTATGTTATGTATAAAGATGAAGCAGAAATGAAAGTACTTTGCCTCCTTAACTTTTGGGACGATATAAAGAATGTCAGTGATGAATTCAAAATAAATGATCCAGAATTACAGTATTCTTTCAGCAAAAAACAGTTTCACTTCATTACCAGCATACTCTTTCTCATAAAGGGTGGATGAACAGTTCCAAGAAGTCAGGGATAACAGTAATACTTTAAAAGCTTTCTATTTATACTTGGCTAGGTTTGGGTCCTGTTTTTGTTTCATATGCACTATTAAAAACAGAGCTCCAACTGCTGTAGAGAAGCATTTGGGAGGTTGTTTCTTTTTTAAGTTGCAGGAGTTTAATTAGTCTGATAGTCTGAAATAAGAACTCCCTGTTTGATGTTTTCTTACTTGTTGCTCCAGCAGCATCTCTTCCATGCCCAAGCCAATGAGGCACAACAGTTCAACCAACTGATTTATCCAGAATTTACTTGAAAGAACACGCAAAATAAAAGATTCTGAACTTGAGCTGAACTGTGTTACATGTAACTCAGAAAAACTGTGTCCATATTCAGTTCTGGATGTCATTTAATTAATGAATGTGGATGGATTCCTAGGGAAATATGCATTAGAGTGAACTCAACTCTAACAGAAGTAAGTACAATATAAATAAAGAAACTGCTCATGATTCATGGCATGAATGGAGAGGCAGTTGCAGAGGTGCTACTGCAAATGCTTGAAGTAACCCTGCTGCCATATGGAAGGTCACAAAGGAGTGGGGGGATGTTGGCTGACAGCAAATGTGCAAACGTGCATATTTGTAGCGAACTCACAAGGGCAGCTCTGAACTGGATTGAGAGATGGTCAAGGAGTAGGGGGTTGTGGCAGAGATTGGGAAGGAATTGTGGTTCTTCATAAACAGAATGAGATTAGAGCATACCAACAACATGCCACATGACTCCTATACACCATGAGCCTGTGTACGAGAAGCATCACATTAAACACATGCTTATAAAAAGAAGGTTCTCCAGAAATGAGGTCAAATGCTTTGATCTCTCTCTCACCAGAGAAAATCTGCAATAAATCAAACAAATTCTTTGGTGTTACTGTGGATATAGAGAGCAGAAGTGGCCCACTTACAATTATTCTACCAGTAAAAACATGGTGAAAGATATAGCAACAAAATGCAAGTGAGAACCTGCATAAATTTGCATTTTTTCTTAAAGAAAAAAAATACGAAAAAGAAAGGAAAAGATTTGATGTGTGAATTGTACTGCAGAGAATTATGAAAATGGCAGTTTTTCCAGATAGATTTTAAAAAGCAGTAAATCATGCTACATAGCAACAAAAAGCTGTTAACACGGTGCATGCGTTGGTTGGGTTAGAGGTTCTTACCAAAATCAGCTCATCATTAGCTAATTCTCGAGTCCAGTATGTTTTAGGACCATCTCCCTCAATAAGAGTTTGTTTGCAATAGATCTTGTTTTCATTCTCCCAAGTGGCCAAACTCTGCAGGCAAGAAAACCATTAGGAATAGGATTAATTATATCCTCCAGCAGCATGAAGCAGAGAGACAACAATGAGCAGTAGTGAGAACAACTGCTGTAAGGGAGTACAATACAGGAAAGGAAGGCAAAGGAAACAGACATCAGTGGAAAGTGATGAAATCAAAATTAAGTTGTAAGGTTTTACTGTAATAAGTGTATCATAGCAAAGTAATTGTAGATGTGTCTTTGCAATGTAAATCAGCACTTGTTTCCAAACTCAAAAGCCATTTTCATGAATGGCTTGACGTTGAAAACCATTGTTTAGAAACGTGATAATATAGTGCCCACATTCCCAAATACCTTGGCTCATGTGGTTTGATGTGACAGATTACTCGTCCCTTCTAAGTCCCCTTAGAGTAAAAGCATCAAGAGCACTGCGTATCATTTTGTGGTGATAAATAATGCAGCATTTGCCACTTATAACCTTCCATGCTGTGTGGCACCGAGCCAAGTTAACTATATGTTAAGCAGATATTGCACTAACAACCCAGAATAAACCACAGCTACAGCCCCATTACAGGAACTTGGTTAGAATTCCAGTGTTTGTGATATTTCTTTTTTAAGGCTCTAGGTCTGGTGATTGAAAATACCCTCGGGCATTTTTCAAAGCATTTGAATAATGATTATGAAACCACAGAAAAACAAGTTAAGAAAATAGAGGATTTTGTTTAGCTTTCACAAATAGGCAAGCCCTGACTTTCTGTTGCTTTTCATTCTAGCACTGAACTATTATTCTATGGGGCAATGGAACAGCTGTGCAGAAGGATGCCCTGTAATGAATGTGTGAGTAATTGCTTTACAGCTAGCACATGGGAGACATTCATTAGTCCATGATTATATACAAACATGTGTGCACATATGTATGCATAAAATGGAGTTAACACTTCCCAGACGTTCTGAGGGGGAAAGCATTAAAAAAAAAAATACCTCTTTCCTTTGATCTAAAATTAACTGTTCACTTTATATATTTATTCCACAACAATAGGCTTTTAAGCCAACAAGCCTCCTCAAGTGGCAGTTAGAGAAGCTGTGCCTTTCAGTGAACTGCACTGGACTCCTCTTTGTTTTACGAACAATGAATCAAGTTAGTTGGCAGAACAAAACCCTCCACCCCATGAAGTGTATCACAGCCTATCACCAGCTAGCAATTTTGCCAGGTATTGCAAATTATATTCTGAAGTATTATTTTATTATTTGTCAATTTCTTCTCCACGGCCACATCTTGGCTATATATACCCAACAGTACAACTAATTCCTGAGTCTGGACTATAAATAATTTCACAACACATGGAAAAAATTTACTACTTCACAAAACACATTTCTTTCAGATTTTTCTTACCTGCAAAGCTTACAGCCATAATTATTGCTTTTCCATCTGCAGCAATAAATCCTCCTCTAGAAAGCAGGTCACATTTATTGTGTATGAATTATACATGAATAAACTACTTTTGCTGAGCAAGACAAATTAACAGCCAGCAACATTTCCTGAACAAACTGTTAAATATATGATAACTCATCCTGGAGATCAAGGGTGTTGATTTAAGTTTTCACCATCTTCCAATATTTGCCTCTCTTTGTCAAAATTTTAAATTGCTCTGAACAATGACAATTGCTCTGAAGATATTAAGTTTACTCTGATTTTTTAGTTCTTCAAACGGCTGCAGAAGCTGGCCCAAGAATCAGCAGAGATTATAGCTTGGCTAACAGACTGTTGCACCACCACAGCCTATTATAAGAACCATATTCTTTATTAGGGACATTTCTACTCTTTACTCACACACCTTTCTCAAGCAACCTTATAAATGTCAGTGAGTCAAGTACTTGGGTAAAGGATTACATACTCATCATTTGGTAACTTTTTTTGAAAGACAGCACTGATCAGAGCCCAGTTCTCCAGTACCCTCAATCCCATGTACCTATATCAGCAAGAAGCCAGGATCACATCCTGCTGACTTAACAATATTACATACCCTCCACAGCCGTTGAAGTGGCTTACAAAGGGTAGAGGAGCAGGGGCTTACACAGAGAATCAAACCCCAAACACTCCCTCTGATGCACTTCTCTGTAAGGAGATGGTGTAACTGTGGCTGGTGTAACTGTCTGGAAGTCTGTCCTATATTGCTAAAGATTTACCCAACCAGCAATCTGAAAACATGAATTTGCAAAGGAATGACAGATAATTTCAGCCCAAAATAACCAATGTGAACTGCTTGTGAAGTTGTCCAACTGATTTTTGGAAAACAGTTATGCCAAGTTTGTGCACTAAATCCCGACTCTTGAGGTGTCTCTCTCTCTCCAGTGCTCCCCACGTCCACACCGATGAGGGGGACCAGGGAGAGCCTTCACTGTAGATGAGGTCTTTAAGAGAGACAGAGGCAAAGAGAACTAGACAAAACCCTGGCAGGCAGGCAGGGAGCTGGCAAGCAGATACTCAGCTATGCCCTCAACACCTGTCATGCTCCGTTACCTTCAGATTTCAGCTTTGCTCTGTCCTGCACGCCAGAGAATGTTGAGTGAGGTGAGCTACAATCACCAAGACCCCCCTCAGCGTTTCTAGGAGGAAGAAGGTGGAGGACAGCGGATTTGTTAATCCCATCTAAGAGGAGTTTGGTACGGAAGCTGGGCAGACACAGTGGTTCTCATGGCCGGGGCAGCCGGTCCGCGCCTCTCAGCGTGCGCACACACACACACACACACACACACGCCGTACACACAGCTCTCCTCTTACCCTGCATTTTCGGCCATCCACCGTCTCCTCCTCGAAGCTCTCCCCGATTTTGAAGTTGATCTCCGTGGTGCGGACAGTGGTGGAAGTTTTGATGTAGAACTGGTCCCCGTCCTGGCGGATCTCCACGTGGGGTTTGGAGGCGGCCGCCACCGCCACCTTCCTGAGCATGGCGTTGACACCTGGGCGAAGCGGGGAGGAAACAGAGCTTGAGTTCGCCAGCTCGCCCAGCACCGCTCCGGCTCGGGGCGGGGGGCCGAAAGGCAGCGCTGCAGCCCCGCGCGGAGAAGCCGCGGCTCCGGGCAGAGCGGTGCGGCAGATCCCCGGGCCCGGCTCTCGCAGGTGTGACCGCCCCGCGATCCCCGGGCAGGGCTCGCAGCCCCGAGCCTTCCAGAGCGGCACCGGGCACCGCGCCGCTCCGGCCGCCCCGCTTCCCTTCCGTGGCTTCGTCGCCCCGGCCCGCCCGCCCCGAGCTCACCCAGCGCCTTCAGGAGCTCGTCGAAATTCTCGCTGCTCCTCATTTTCCAGGTGCCGGCGAAGTTGGGCATGGCGGGGCGGGCGGCGAGGACGCGGCGCTGCTGCTCGCTCTGCGGCTCGGGCACCGTGTGAGCGGGGCGGACCGCGGCGGCGGAGGGGAGCGCGGGTCACACCCACCGGCCCCCAGCCGGCCCCCAGCCCTTCCCCTGGGAGCGGCGCACGCCGCCAGGCTGCCGTCCCCCCTCCCAGCCTTCCGTCTGTCCGCCTTCCCATCCATCCATCCATCCATCCATCCATCCATCCATCCATCCATCCATCCATCCATCCATCACTCCCTGCTCCGCAGACCTTCTGGAGCAGCCCGATTGCCGCTCGTCCAGCCGCTGGGCGCCGAGCACTCGATGCCGGAGCCCAGAGGCAGCCGGGGGAAAACGAAGAACGACGCAAATGGGAGAGGAATTCGAGGGCTCAGGGTGTACCGTTCCCAGCCTCGCCGGGTCGAGGCGCGGAAGCACACCATCACACCCTGTGCCCGAGCTGTCCGGGCACACCTGTGTCAGCTCTGGAACCCGGGGTGAGCGCGTCCCCAGAACCGCTAACGCGGACGGCTCCACCAAAGGGGTGCTGGGCTGCGCAGGGCAGTCGGCTGGAGCCGTGTCCGCAACTATCCGAGCCCGAGCAGGGCGAGGGACAGCGGCACGTGCAAAGCCCATACGCTTCTGCAGACGCAGCCACGCTTCTGCATTGCTCGGCTGCAGGCAGAAGGTAGAGCCGAGGGGCTGCACGGCGTTCCGCCTGCATCCCGAGGAGCAGGGCCTGTTGTGGTCACAGCGATTCGTGGAGAAGCACACCAAGCCTCGTCCCGCTGTTCTGAATAAACATCAGCACGCTGTAGCTGTGAGCACCCATCTGCGCCTCGCTGCATGGTCACATTCACATCCATTGCTTGGTATCCCCCAGTTTCGGGCCAGAGGTGCTGGACTGAAGTTCCTCACTGCAGCTGATTTATCCACATGATTAAGAGGAACGGGATTTGATGGGTTAAGACACATGGACTATTTCTGCTGCTATTATGCATAAGGAAATACTCTAAGATTCAGAGGGCTGTGATTTCCCGCTCAGAACAGAGGCAGATGTATTTTAATAGTAGGAAGCCCTTTGCTGAGCTGGCTCCATGCTACATTCACAGCCATTCATCACTTGTTTCACTCACCCTGTGAAACGACGAGCTGGTTCCTTGAGGTATGTCTAAAATGTGTTCACCCCTGGAAAATGTGCAGATCTGGGACTTACTGCAGCCATCTGGCAGGAAGCGTTCTGCAGTTTCTGTAGAATGAAATTTGTTCTCATTTTCCACCCCAGGAAAAGCTTTTCTCCAGTAAGGCAGAACTGTAGGGCAGAACCAAATATTTCTCTATTGGCAATCATTCTTTTTTTACTGACTTTTTTCCTCTGTCTTTTTAGGACACCCTGGAGACCTGGCACAGCTCTGGATGTGACATATTCTAATGGAAAAACGTATTTTTTTCCAAGAAATGAAAATTTTGGTGGGAAATATCTGTTTCCAATATCAGTTTCCTCTAGAAAAACAAAGAAACCAAATCTGGGCATAAGGCATTTCTTGTTTTGTAGTAAATGAGAAGAGATTCTCCACCTGAAATAATTTGTTTAAAGATTTCCAGTCACCTCAAGATTAAAACAAAATTAAATGCATCCAAAAAAGGAAATGCAAAACAAACAAACAAGAACAACAACAACAAAAAACAAGACTCACAATTGTCAGTAATAGTAATAATAAAAACACCAGGGGAAAAAAAATAAATCACAAAGCAGACACAGAAATGATATTTCCATGGCAGGTGGGCTCAAATCTTATGAACAAAAAGCTGCAGGCCCAATGAGCCAGCACCAAATCTGTATTGCTACAAAGCAGTGCTGAAACCCCCTGCAGAGTGCCTCAGTTTCAGCTTGCCAGTTACACCACTGAAAGCACACTGCCATAATCCAGGCTTGCTTCCAGTACCCCACAAATAAGTACACGTGGACCTCAGTGGAAGCAATACAGCACCTGCAGGACAGAGATATAATGATAATAAGCAAGTGCAGCAAAACTGAGTAGGAGCCCATCTATGTCTAGCTAAGAAAATAAATTGGCCCAGAAGATTTGAAGGGAGGCATTTTGGTCTTTAAAGGACCACTTAATTTCCACTGCTGATCTGAACAAGGAGGATTCCAGGAGATGTTGGCTGTGAAAGGTTTTTCTAAGAGGTAGGACCAGTTTTCAGGGTGTTGGACCTGCTTCATGCTGGCCAGGAGAGAACCTTCAGAATACCCTTCATTTAGAAAGTGTGGCAAGCTAGAAGGAACAAGAGCCTGAAGGTGGCAAAGGCTCTCTTCTGCAAGGTCAGCACGTTGAGCTACTCAGCTTAAATACATCTAGATCAAACTACATTTTTATTTAGTTTATAATCTTGTCTAAAGACTGTGAGTTACCAACTCACCTATACAGTACATTCTTGGGTGTCTAAGTGGTGTTGTCTGACAATATGCACATGGTCACACCTTATTACACATAGAGCAGCTTTCCTTCTAGTGCTGCAGGCTGGGTTCAGCGACTCTTTAGTATTAGACCCCAAAATTCAAGCACACACAGAATTGTGCCTCTGAGGCTCAGGGTCATTGCTGCTAGAACAGGGCTGGAGGCAGGACCACGTATTTCCAGAGCTAATATTTTCCTAGTCACCAAAAGTTCTTCATATATATGAAGAAATTGAATTAAGCACCTACATTCTTCCACGTTATCCTTCCTGCAAGCATCTTCTCTTTCTTTTTATGTGCTTTGTTTTCCCATTCTATTTCAAAAATATTCCCTCATTCTTCTGCTTTTACCAATTCATTTAAAAGGTCAGCAGGAGTTGAACTGCAATCTCATAAAGAATCCCACTTCACTTCAACTGAAGTTTAAAAGCAGAACAACTCTTACATTCCAGGTCCTTAAGAATGAACTTTCAGTGAGTAAAACGTGGGATTTTTTTTCTTTTCTATTTTCCATTGTGTGAAAATATTGGGATTGTAATCCCACTGCACTGTGGTATATGAGTCCTTTCTTAGATTGATACAGAAACAGAAAGATTGTTTAAATTACAATAAATTTCAAATGGCTTATGTACCAGTTACACCAATTAATTACACATATAATAATATTCAAGTCAGTAAGGGGTGAGATTCTATTTTATAAGCTCTGATTGTATCAGTTAGATCAATGCTGTTAGATTATTATCATTATTATTTTTAAAGGAGAAGGAAGAGACAAGGAAAAACTGAAAAGAAACATAAAGGAAGTCAAGAGAAAGGAAAAAAAATAGAGGTGGTGTGCGAGAGCTACAACAAGTACAGTTAGAATAAAAAAAGAGGAGACAGAATAGGAATTCTGATTAGCTTACTTTACATCTTGGATCAGACAAATGAAGAGCAGAGAATATCACCATGTCAGAAATAAATCTGTACCATCATAAAGTGAGGGTAGCTCCACTAAGATCTGAAAGCTGTACTGATTTACACAGCTGGGAATACTGTCTGTGGACTTCAACCCTCATCATAGATTCTTATCCTACAGCAGCAGTAGCAGATATGTATCAGGTCATGCTGAAATAATCAAACTAAATGGTAGTCACACTTTTCTTTCAAGCTCCTTCTTTATGTAATTTCCTCATTCATGCTATGGAAAACAGTTTGATTTTCAAAACACCCCTGTCAGCAGTTTTTTCCCCTTGGCATTTATTTTATTCACCTGAATCCCCCAAGGCTGATCTTCCCCTGCAGATGGACCTAATTAATCTCTCCAACAGTGTCACTAAGACAAAAGAAAGTAATATATGTACAGATGGGACCAGGGCACTTCATCATCCATCCAAATAAGTGACCAGTAATGTGACCAAAACTATCCCCTTGAGGTTATTGACTGACCACTGTGAAGCCATACAAGGCTCAGGGTAAACAATAAATTTTATTTACTAAGGTGGTACCCCAAAAAAAGAATGGCTTAAAGAAGAGTATAATAAATTATTTCTGGCATGAATAAATTATACAACTGGAAGGCAAATAGCCATCGTAAATTTATCTGCCAAATTAATTTACCATGGACCTCCAGCATGACAAAAGGTGAAATGTAATACGAATGTATTCAGTGGTGTCTTGTATATTCTACTGCACTCTCATTAACAGTTGAAAGAATACCCACTAATTCCAAGCTGAAATGCTCATGAGATTTCAGACTGTTTCAAATGATGTTTGGGGGATGCTTCTGTCCAGACAAGTACATCCACTGCAAAAAAAGATTATGCAAATCTCTTTAGTAGTAAAATCATTATTACCTGCTCACAGGCAACCTAAGGAAGAGACTAGGCTAGTAGATCAGAGGATCAGAGGCTGCTGTGAGTGGCAGCTTTTTGCACAGTCCGATGTACAGGAGTGCTCTGAAGCCCAAATCTGTCTCCTGGGCACACCAGGTGGGGTGGGGTCATACTGGTCTGCATTACTCTCTAAGGAATAAAAAAGAAGCCTTCTTCAAATCAAGTAAAGTTTTGTATGTGTGCACCACAGTCAGGAACAAGGTTGCTGTTCCCCTTTTAAATAAAAACTCATATGGTGTTCCAAATAGAAGCCTCTGAATGTGCACTTGAGTCAGGAAATAGGTAGAAATATTGACAAAGTAACTGAAAATCCAACCTCCCTGTTGAGCTATGTTGTAGTACTTTCTGTGTGTGGCCACAAGAAATAACTGAGCAAGGATAGGAAAGAGAGAGCAGTGCTCTGCATGTTATGTAGCCTTGATGTATTTCAGCTTGTGACACTGTTGAAGTTTGGTCGTTAGACTGCAAATACTCCCCATCATCACTAATGCTGAGAAGTTGCTGTTTTCTCATAAAGAAGTTAGCACTGCATTAGAAATCAGTGATGTTCACACAGGCTTTCAAGAGCTCTGTAGTTCCCTTTTGCTTAACAAAAGGTATTAGTAAAGCTGTAACTGTCAATATAAAAGCAATCAAACTGTGTCAGTTCCTCTCTAAAGAAGACTCAGGTCTATTAAGATTTAGTCAGGCAGATGGACCAAACTGATGCATGGATTACCTTAGATATTGGAGTCTCTTAAAGGATCTTTGTCTCTGGGGATAGAGGACCATGTTATTCTTTATCTGACTGTCCAGAAGAAGAATGAGTGAATTCAAAGGAGCACATTTCCATTTAGGTCAGGACTGAACTCCCAACAGGGCCATGTCCTGAAGCTATAGGGGCCCTAACATTTGCACAATCCCAGATTTTACTCTGGTGCTCTGACCTTTGTATATATGTTAAATTCAAAAGCTTTTTACTACATCTGGCAGACAAAAAAAATAAAAAATAAAAAAAAAAATTAGCATTCCACATAAATTAGAACCAGGAAACAGGAATCTCATCTGTTAATTCAATTTAGAATTCCAAATGTGTTATCAAATGTTTTCCATCAGCCTGTCTCAAAACAGTCATAAGTCTAAGAGTTTGGAGCTAACCCTTACCAATATAAGGAACTGTTCCAGTGAAGATACATCAGTTTATGTCAGAAGACAAGGTCCAGTAAGATGTAAGCTATAGGTGTTCTAACTTGTATCCATCTTTCCCCCCCATCTTTGTTTTGTACTGCTAAACTTTGCTTAGAAAACAACCTTGAGTACTACTGCTCCTTCCACTGTTAACCCTCTGACCTTCTAAACTAATATCATTTGCTCTTTCTAATTTAGGAGGTTTCTGGGGCTTATTAACTAAACAGGCCAAGTGAGTGCTCCCAACTGAAACCAGCATCCCTGACAAGGAGGTCATTGTTTCCCAGGCTGCCTCTCCAGTAGTAGATCTGTGGATTTCAGACTGAAAAGGAATAATGCAGACATTCTTTGTCTACACATTATCTGGGAAGCATCAAGATAACTCGAGCCACTTCCTCATCATTAAAGATTTGAAGGGTCATCTCTGGGGACCTAGGTGTTTACAGCCACAGTTTTAAAACTTGGATGCTGATATTTGTAGGAAACCATATGAGGTACCTAAATTAAAGAAACTGTCTTCACAATTAATAATAGTTTAAGCTTGCACTGATTGCAGGGGAAGAGAAGAGTGCTTAGCACATAGCTGAATAGCAATGCTTTTATTTACAAGTCTCACTTGTACGTCACTTAAAAGACTAGCTGAATGCAATCATGTTTGCACACAATGAACAAAGTTCTTAAAAGGTGTTGTATCCAGACTTGAAAAATCATGGATTCTAACACGTAAACTTACAGTGGTGCTTGTGAAGAAATACCTGTTTTTGAAAATTCTTTCAATTTTCTTTAGGTAAGACATAGCAAGTCTGACGTTCTGAGTGGTTGTGAAGGTTGAGAGATCTTTTTACTGGAAAACTAGAAATTCTAGCTGAGGTAAAGGACCTTGCTGCAAGGGGTTTCAGACTTTTAGGAACAGCAGACGTATTTGTGCTAAAAGCACTTTCAACAGAATGTGCCTCATGTTTCTTGAGAATCCCTTCATCAAAAGAGCCCATTCAGAGTCTAAGAAATCTCCATCCTGCATGTTTCAAAATATCTTTGTACTCCTCTTATTTTTAAGATAATGGGAGTAAATTTACTGGAGTATGAAGGAGACTGTAGTTTCCATGAGCACCACCTAGTGCAGAGCATGCTTCGTGCAACATGCAACTCTTCCATCTGCATCACAGATGCATTCAATCTTGAGCAGTTTCCTATGGGCAACATCCATCAATAATGTTAAATGGAAAAAACATGGGAGGAGGACAGATATTTTGTCCTTCATTTGTAATCTCAAGGTATGAACCCCCAAAGTAGGAGTTACTGTAATTGCAGAGGTAGCGCCACTAAATTCAGGGGGATGTTTTCATAAAAGCCAACACACAACCAATAGAGAGATTATAAATAATATTGAAGAGGCACAGCATTTACGGGAATTGTTGAACTTTGAACTCGGTTGTGCTGAGGTAACCTCTCTTTTTGAGGTAACCTCTCTTTTTCTGGACAGAGAGGACAGAAAAAGAGGACACAAAGAAACTGCAAGAATGCAAATTTAGGTTCCTAAGTCATTTAGTTTCTTTCAAATGTTTCAGTTTTTCAATATAATGTTGCCTCTCCTTGCAAAATAGACCAACATCTTTCCAGCTCATAAATCTAAACAATTCTAAACCACAGATCTCAGAACAAAAAGTTGAAATCTTCCCTTTTGCCATTAATTGTTCTGTGTCAGTGAATAAAGAGCACTCTCCTCATCTGAACTCAGTATCTGCCACCAGTGTCAGATGGCTATGGCTTTCCAACTCATGCAAAGTGATACTTTTTTAGTATAAAAAAGGCATTGTTCTATCATATAGACTGTGTCCAGGCATACGAAGTTTATAAAATGAGAACTGGCATTATATGAACATCTCAAAAACACCAAACTAAATCTACATCAAAACAAGTTCAACACTTCAATGTAAACAGACAGTGTCATAAAACAGAAAACACTCTTTTTTTTCCAACTAGGTATTGTTGTTTAATATTGCATTCAAAAGGCACTCCAAGGATTAAGGTCCCTGTTATGCTAGGTGCTATAGATCTAATTGCCTACTTTTCTTCACTCATAAATAATTGCAAATGATATTTTCTTGGCACAAATAAATCAATGTAAATATCTGGGCTACAAACCCAAACAGAATTTCTAACGAGAAATGTAGCCTACATGCCAGGGACATAACTTACCACAGTTGGAAATGAACAAATAAAAGTATATTAAGTCTGATTTTCCTTAATGAACACTGACAGAAAGTCACTAAGCTGAACATAACTTTCTTTAATGAGACAAGTTCTGCCCATAGTACCACCGATTTTGAATGGACACCCTCTCATGTGTTTTTCTGGTTTCTGAAATTATGTGGTATAAATTCATTGTTGCGTGAGTAATGGTAACAAAAACAGGCTTGGACTTAGCAAAATATAGAGAGACTTCCTTCCAAAAGAAAGAAATGCTCCAGAAGCAAGAAAGCTAGGAGGGCTATCTGTGATCTAAAATAAGAGGGAAAGATCAGGGCAGCAGACCATGTTCAGGAGCTTGTTGTGCTTCAAAAATCTGAACTGGCTGTCTGTTAAGAAAAAAAAAAATGTGGCTGAGAAATTCCTTTTCAGCGACTCAATGGCCAGATTACTGATGCTGAAGGTTTGACTGGAACCAATGATCTTTCAGAACAAAAGGCTCTGGAGAAAATATATCAAAGCACTTGACTCACCAAGGACTTCTGTGGACTGAGAGAGGTGTGGCACAGGTGGCATGGTGCTAAGGCAATTGATCTGTGAGATAACAAATAACACTCCTTCCAGGTGCCAAATGTATGAACTGCATCTGCAAATGAAAAACCAAGAGGAAAAAGCATTGATCAGTGGAAGGAACTAAGAACAGGATCAGATTCAGCATTTTGGTTCAGTCACAGGGAATGGCAATCTCTTGATAAGTGGCTCATGGCCGGACTGTGATAGCAGCAACAAATATTTTTACTGCTGTTATTTGTGTGAGAGGTTTGCTGATGATTTCAAGATATGACAGCTCCAGAAACAGCATTTGCCTTTGGGAAATAGACTAAGCACAGCTTAACAAGGAAACATTTACACTGAGCTATTATGGATGGGAAAAAAAAAATTAAACAAAAAAAAAAAAACCACACACACACACAAAAAAAAAAAACCCACCAAGATTAACCATGCTTTTTAAGGTAAACTGTGTATAAGCTCCTGACTTGCTGCTGTTGAAACAGACCTTCATTTTGCTGATTTATTTATTGCTTAAGAAAGACATTGCCTGCAGCTGTGATGAGACAGAATACACTTTCACAGTAATCTCTAATGCACTTCCCATGTTTTTAGCCTAATGTCTGTGACAGACTGGTTTGCTGCTGGCTAAAGATTTCAAATGCTGTTTTGCCTGACAGTTCTAAAGGGCTTAGTTGTACCATACACACATGCAGCATGTAGCGTGACACTGACTTTATACAGTACAGCACAGCTCTAATTGCTTGTGGTTGGTAGAAAGCCCATAAATATATGTAATGTACTACTGGCATAAGCTATCATCTCACACAATGAAAATGATTCACATAGTCCTTTCAGCTAGCACTCATTTAAAATGGAGTCCCCAAGCTTGGAAAAGGCTAGGCAAAGAAAGAGGTGAAGTATGTAACCAGTTATCCTGTATTGAGGATATGTCTGTACAGTCAGCTCTGAAGTGTCACTCCTTCCTGTGGACCCTGTGACATTAGTTATATCTGACAAGAAGAGTAGGTAGGCACCATGCTAAATATGACAGTCTCAAAGTATCGAAGGAAAAACAGAGAGGAGCAGAAAGGAGAAGTGACACACCGAAAATACAAACAGACAACAGAGAATATATGTGGAACTCATTGAAGCAGGCATGTTTCCTGAAGCAGCAATCCAGAGTGCATACAGAACCTGGAACTTCATTCTCAGGACAGACCTTGGCTCCTACCAATAACACCCATCAGTAAATTGGGGAAGAAAAAAAATCCACACCACGGTCTCACCATTGTAAAGATGTATCAAAAGTGAAAGGTAAATAACAGTAGGTAAGGCAGCTAGAACTCATACAGCCCTAATAAAACACATTGACAATCCTGAACACTGTATCTAGAAGGCCATTGACTGCTGCTTGTCAAATGCCCAATAGCAGCAGGACAACACTGATTTCAGTGCATCAAAACTGTTTGTTTACTGGCCTTGTGCACAAGTAGCAATAAAAGAGAGGTTGTTTACTGTGATATCACTGCTTGTTTTGGAGCAGCTCTGCTTGATTGACTCCTCATTGTCTGTACACAGCACGTGGTGTGGTAAGAGATGAGACAATGAGGACAGCATTGTGTGCACATGCAGAAAGATGATGGGAATAGTAGAAGAACTTAATTTACAAGCTCACAGGCACACAAGCCAACTATTGGAGTTGTAAGTTCTTGGCTTTCCTCCCAGGCTAAGTGGTTCATTCACAGGACAAAAATTGATCTTGGAATTTTATCAGAAGAATATAAAGAAAATTCACTTCCCCTAATCTGCAACATAGAATGAATGGTGCTGTAGGAATCTAATGCTTTAAACATGAAATAAGCTGAATAATATGTTTATGTGAAGCCAGTATAACTTAAAGGAAAAGAAGAGACAAATATCTGTCTGACTTTCTAACAAATTACTAGGAGTGTAAAGAATCGGAGTAAATACATTCCTTTAACATACTTTTCAACTTCTTTATTCTGCAGGTTGTAGCATCCAGTAGGTTCTGACATTTTCTTTGAATTCTCTTTGGAACCAGCTCTGCTCTGCTGGCTGCAGTTTGGAGATGAAAGGGAAAGCTTGTAGGTTTTAACCAGGAGTGTGCATGGGCCCTACCATCATCCATGAGCATGCAGTAACAGTGTCACAGCATGTAACTTAAGTATTCCAACTGTATTTCCTTACTAGAGCTACAATGTAAAGAAGATAATTTTCAGAAGTAAGAAGTGGTAGCAAAGTCGCAGACCTGCAAGAAGAATCCAGGCAGCACCTATTCCTGTATTCATCTTATTCCTTGAAATTGGTATGCTCTTTTGCCAGCTCTGTCTCACCATGGGGGAATATTTACATAGCATGAAAGAAAGCTCTGACATTCATGTGAGATGTCAGACTTGGAACTTTGTCATAAAGAAGAACAAAAAATGACCAGAAATGAAATTGTAAGAATCCTCAGGCAGGTAAGAATTCCTCCTGGCAGGAAAGCACACTGAGAGTAAGTGTCTGGGTAGGAGTAGAAAATAAAGGGGACTAATGCACCTGCACAATTTCAGGGGAACACCATGCAGGGGCAATGTGGCAGAAGGTAGACTTCCATTGCAAATATTAATATTTGCTTCTGCTTTAGGAAATCTTTTTTTTTTTTTTTTTTTCTTCTTCTTTTTAACACTTTAAACAGTTCTAGAAATCTCCCATGAGAACAGATGCTGCTGTACTGATAGCTAAGGACTCAGCCTGTCGAAAAGCACATTCCTTTCATATATACGCTTCTGTACACAGCACCTCCTCACCATTTTCCCCACAATAAACAGAACTGTGCCGCCCTACACAACGAGGATTATCATACTTTATCTATAAGACTGATTCCACTGTTAAGAAAGCTTTAATAAAAGGCAAAAAAGCAATTTGACATATCAAAATGATGTGAAAGCTTTCTAAATTAGCTAGGGATGCAGTATTGTAGTTGTCACTGGCTGTGAGTTATTTGATTATGCAAATTACCCATAGTTTCTTACCCCAGTTATTTTAAGGGAGGAGCTGAGGGATGTTACAGCAGTCAGGGTGTTCATGCACTGGCATCTATTTACTTGTAATGCATGTTAACATGTCAATACTTCTGTTCTTGTTACTCTTTCAAAAAGACACTGATTTTGAAATCAAGCCAACATTTCATTGGAGATTATTTATTATCCAGTAATAATTCAGAAAAGATTTTCCTATTTTCCTAGCCTTCCTCAGAATGGGTCGTAAGCAAACTTTTATGCTTGCCCACTGCAACCAACTAGAATACTCCAGCAATAACAGCGCTGCATGTGAAAAAAGAGAAGCAAACTTCAACACTCAATTGTTGCTACTGTGATTATTGCAGAACCTGTTATACTGAGTGACAGGTGACAAAAGGGCCAGAGTTCTTAGCTATAAACTTCTTAGAGTGTCTTAGCTATAAAGGTCTTTGGAGTTAATTGTCTTCAGATGATAAAGATGGGAAACAGAAGAGTGGGCAAATGAGTCAGAAGAATGTTTATAAGCAAAAGCAAATCATCAAGGCAGAGAAATGAATATTGTAGTAGTTTAATTAGACTCCACAAGCTTTAGAGACAGGTGTATAATTATGATCCTGATGATGATTTCTCCCCTCTGTCACTGCAGCAGCACCAGGTCCCATGGAGCAAGGTGCAGCCATGTAATGGGTAGCAGAGAGCTCTGCTCCTGTGCGTTTTTCCCCTCTATCTTCCCCCCCATCTCTCCTCTCCAACTGAACACTCGTTGGTTCCCTGGGGCTCAGTGCTTGCACATTCTACCTGGCTTGTCTCCTCTTATCTCAGACAAGTGACCTACAAGACCTGCACCAGCTTGACCTCACCACAGAGAAGCAGGCAAGAGGAAGACAGCAGTAACAATCTGAGAAAGTTCAGATCTGCTTTACTAGTCAAAGCAGTCCAACGAGGCTTACAGCACTTTGCTGGAAAGTCAGCCACCAAAACACTTGGAAGGACCCGAGACTGTTTTCCTAAGAGATTTAATTCCTCCAGGGGCAGAAGCCTCTCTTCAGTGCCTCACACCTCCTGCTTGGAAACATCAGAACACTGGGCAGCTGTCACATTAGATTTTGTCGCTGTGCCCTAATGCAGGAAGACTGGAAAGTGACCCAATTCATGTTTAAAAAAAAAAAGAAAGCAACAACAAAAAGAATTTGTGCAGACACCAGTGCATAGATGGCAAAGCAGATTGTCTTTACTCAGTAAGTTAAGATCTTCTTGAAGGAGATCAATTGTGAAATCCTTACAGACAGACTCACTGTACAACAAATGGATTATATCCTGCTTTTGGAGGAAATCTAGCTCTCAAATTTAATATATTGCTTGCTAAATACAATCAAAAAACCTTCAGCTTCAATCTTAGGCAGTAAGTTCCACTGAAACCCGTAATTACAATCTGCTTCACTTTAAATTAGCATCTTACCAGCGATACTATAACATTTCTATTAACACATGCAATAGGAACACCCCATCTCCAGAACAGCAGCTGTTCTTGCTGTGATTTGCACAGGAGATGTGTATGCACACGCAGCATAAATGGCTAAGGCTGACACTGTCACTTCCAAAGTTAGGCTGAGCATGACTACATTCTAGCTTTCCAGGACTAAAAGTTTCAAAGTCAGCCTGCAGTTCACATTAAATGGCCTTTTCAGCTTTTGTGCACTACCCCCCATTTTATGCACGTTACTCCCTTCCCTAGAAGCTGAAACCTGGCACAAAAGGCAGCATGTCAAAACAAGAGATGATTAATGTTTGATTTTTTTTTTTTTAAAATATCCCAGCTGTATTTATGGTGGCTCTAGCACTTCAAATAATGATCTTTCAGTCGCTGCCAGTAACCAAAATGTGATTTAGGACTAATATGTGAGAGCTAATGGCTAAATTTGTATCTCAAGGGCCTAAAAGATCACCTTCTTCGTTCCTGACTACAGAAATTGGGGTCAGTTGGCAAACATTTTCCTGGCTGAGGTGTTGTTACAGAAATGCTGTACATCCCTCCATTAAGAAACAGAGCTGTAACTAACAGGGTCACAAACCAAACACAGCTCACAAACTCCTGAGAGGAGCAAAGACCACCTGGCTAACACTTGCCAAACATGCTGCAGTGACCACACCTTCTTCCTCTTACCACTCTTCACCCTTAGAACCTCTAAGCCTACTCCTGAGCTAGCAGATTCAATGGGGCTAACAGTATACAAGGGGTACATCCTGTGGGAGCTACACAGTGATCAATTCATACATAACATCTGTGATTTCTCCATGCTTTCCTTCTGCTTCTCTCACTAACACATCACTAAACACAAGCAGGTCATCACATTGGAATTCCGGATGTTTTTTTTCATTGTATGAAGCACCTATGGGTGGTACAATGCCAGGTGTGAACAAAGCTCACGTTGGGAGCTCACAATAGAGGAAAGCACACAGCATACTATGAGGTATTTACAGAATGGAGTGCATAGAGCACTTGAACTCGTGCTCAGAACCTAGTAAAAACTGCAAGCCAAGAAAACCTGCTCTCACTGCACAGAAATAGTATGATAAAGCACCACTGTAAAATGGGCTTCCACAGCATGCAAACAACAAAAAGATATAATGAATGTATATTATCTCATTGAAGCACCCTGTCCAGCAGTAGCTGAATGTAATGTTTGATGGTGTGCCATGCTTAGCCCTCCTCCCATTGACTTCCACAGGAGCCAGGGCATGCAGGGCACTGGCATTTATCCTCCAGTGTAGCTCCTCTATGTAAGATTAATACCATCAGTTTGACTCACGAGGGTCTGGGAGCCAGACAAACAAACTGAGGAAGAATAAGGCTTTCTCTCAAGGAGGCTAGGACACGAAAGAGGTTGCCCAGCAAAGTCATCAAAGCAAACAGCATGAATGGAACAGTGTTGATGAAGACAGAAGTGGCATTGAAGGCTGCTCTAACAAAGAGAGGCAGTGACATGAAGATAAGTAGTAAAGTAATTGGCTTGTTGAGCCAAGTGAGGGTCCATGTAGCCTGCCTGCCAGTAAACCGTGCCAGTAGATACCAGGTATTGGAGATCCAAACATCCATTTATGTAACTACATTCTAGACAGTGACACAAAAATACAGCAATGAACACTAAGTCCAACTTCTGAAAATATTCTGAAAGTAGCTAAGCTAATTACTTCAAATCTGCTTTCCAAATCTGTCAATAGGGTACTGATTTGAGTTTTCTTGCTAATTATTCTCAACAGTCAGAGTTGCATTCTCCACATTTGATGCTGTAAAAGTTTTCTTTTTCCATATCAAAAAGATTGTTAGAGCTACAGAGATGCTACAGTGCCGGGTTAGTTTTTCAGCTCCTCTCTCCAATGAAAAGTAAGCTTCAAACCAATTCAAGCAGCTAACTGGACTGTCACTTTATAAAGAGAATCCATAAGAAGTATAAAATCAGTCACATTTTACAAGCAGATACCCTAAGACTAGAACCATCATGTCTTTATCTGTAACGAACCGTGAAGAACTTGGTCAGACAGAGAACAAATTCATGGAATTGAAGATGTTCCACAGCAGGTGAAGAAAATCCTTTTCTCCTCCCTCTCTCTCAGTTCAATCCTGACAAACGAACACCAGATGTTTCTTTTATCTACTTGATTTTTATATACTCATTCAACATTTCAGGCTCATGTAGATGTCTAAGAAACTCTCTTTGACCCACCTCTCCCCTCAACAACAACAACAACAACAACAAACCAATAAAAAACAGCAGAAAAGCTACAAGAGAGAACAAAATCAAGAATAAAATATAGTAATTCTGATTAAATGCAGCAAATACTTGAAGGAAGAACTAAAGTTTCCCAACAAGGAGGAAGAGAAGGCAAAGTGAGAGCAATGGCTGGGGTCAGTTGTCACCAAGCACAGATCAACTCTTGGAAAGTCTTCTACAATGAAAAGCATTCTTCTTTAAATCATTCCTTTCAAAATAGCTGTGCTCTGAAAGGCTTCTCTTGACCTATAAATGCCATAACCTAGAGACTGAAAGGCCTATAATTACTTCTAAACATTCTGGCTGCTCTGCAGGCAGCGGTGGGGATAGGGTTGCTTCTGAGGAGGAAGACTAGTTTTTAGGATTTATTGGCTTAATTAACTGTTTTACTTTCCTCTTCCCAGAAGAAGCTGTTTAGTCACTCCAATCTCACTGCTCACCTCATTCGTTTTAAAGGAAAGTGCTTTCCAGGCCAAGCTGTCCTCTTGCCATTACCCTACAAAGATAATTTGGGGTAGAATAGCAGAGTGCCAGTCAGAGAGATTTGTACTTGCGAGTGCTAAGCATTATTTTCATTCCTGTTTGGCTCAGTCTCTGGCAGCTTTGATTTTCTTTTCCTCTATTTTCTGTCTAAAGAACTCACTGCTTGTTGGATGAATACGTAGAAAGGTTTTCTTCCTTACCAGAGAAGTAATTCAGTATTTAAGTGCAAGCTTAGTGTCAGCATGTAGGACTGGACTCATTTCAAAAGTAGAACTGTAGATTGCAATTAAGGTCTTATTTTCTATGGCTCTTGCTTGTCTCTCTACTGTCATGACAGTAACATGCTACAGTGCTGTTAGGTGAATTATACATGCTCATACATGGTCTGTAGCAATTACACAGATCAGTATAGTGGGAAAGGCGTTACACAAAGGTGTGATGACACAAGGACCAGCAGAATAGAAAGGTGCTATAAAGGAAGGGAAGAAAATTGCTCTCCCATATCAGAAAATTCCAGGTTCACAGGGGAAAGCTTCACCAAGGAGGGATCTCCAGGAAAAGACCCTTCCCCAGTCAGCCCTTCAGTGAGGTCTAAGAGAGGTGCAGCCAGGCTCCACTCCTTCCAGTCACACAGCTGCATTGCCTTCACCTGTGCTCCCAGGGCTGACCAGTCCTTTCCCCAGGTGCTCAATCAGTGGTTCAGGCCAGGACTCAACATTTCCCATATAACTCTCTTTCAAGGAAAAAGTGTATGTGCTATGTGTAACTGTCCTCATGGAACTTGATGAAGGGGACAAGCACTTGAAAAGCATAAGCAAACTGCAAATGTAATTCCAATTCACTCCCAGGAAAACAATCTCTCAGCAGTTTCCTAGGGGCACGTTGGGCAATGTAAGCAGAGGAATTCTGCCACAACTGCTCAGAGTCCCTAACACAGAAGTATTCGGCTGATTAACGTGACACTCTGACACCACAAGGAGCGGAGATTATCTTGATGCTTCTGCCCCACAACGGGCAGACGATGTAAATCTACATGCTGACCCGAGCTCTGCGTGAGGCAGCCGTTTGTTTCCGCCGTGCCTGCAGGCACTACAGTTTCTGCAGCTGACCCTACACAGAATCCTACTGTGGAAAATCAAACCTGAAATCCACAGACCAGCCCTGGAAGGGACAGTCCAACCTTATGGTGGCAGTGGTGATACATGGTCATTTCCAAAATGACCACGTTGTTCCATCCTCAAGTCATGTCTTACACTTTCCCACTACCTACTGCAGATAACTTGAAATGCCTCTATTGCTTTTCTCATCCCCACTACTTAATGGATTATTTGCTATGGACGAGGGAGAGGAGCTAATATGGGTTGCAACATTTGAATGTTGTAAATTCTCATCTAAGTGCAGAGCAGAAACTCAGTTAATTGCCTTTATGCTGTAGGAAGGTTTGAACGATCTTGTAAGATCTTGATAAATTTGGCTTTTGAGAAAGAAAGGCTGGGCAAGTGTCGAACGGTGAATCCTGATCTGAGTTATGAGCTGGCCATGACAGCACTCAGCCTATTATCTTTGTAACTGGCTGTTCTGTTTGTCCTCTTCAACTGTGCTTTAGACTGGGAACTTCCTTTCGCAATTTGTGCGTGACATCTCAAAGAAAAACAGTTTTAACCTAAGTCACTTCTGACTGTTCACAGTAACGGGGTGATGGCGCTGCTCTTAAATACTTCCAGTCTTCCTTTGTAACACTGTTTTATGAAACCAGCATTTAAACACACCTACGCTCATCAAGTATTATTCGGACAAGGGTTAAAGTATCCACACAGACACAAAGCACTTCAGTGCTCCAGAACAGGGGCAAATAAACAGAGACAAGCTCTCAGCAACCATTCCAGGCAGGCAGTTTATCTACCATCAAACACGTGGAACGCTGCTTCAGATCATCCTCTTGACGCACCGAAGCAGCATCTAATCAGATTTTGCTCTAACAAATACAGATTCGTGACATAATTGATGTAGGAAATAACCCACAAGCTCGCCCTGCACTTGCAGGAGGACAGTATTTTTTTCTGTGCAGATCTGGGACGGTTCTGAGTACAAAATAAATACCGATGCTCAGGAGAGTCCAGCACGGTGTGAAGATTCTGTGTGGAATGGAAATACTGTAGCTCTCAAAGGCTGTGTGACAGTAGCGTACACGGATCGCAGAACCCAGTCCTGCCTACGAGGTGGAAGTGGTACATTTGAAGCACAAACTTAAACGGAAAAATTCTGGGGAGAATCCTGGTAGGACGTGTAAATACGGCTCTCTGAGCGCAGCTCCGGGCGCGGGGCAGCGCTGCTATGAGGCGAGCCGGCAGCCCGCGACGAGGGGCGGCTTTGGGGCTGGCAGAAACAGCCGGGATGGCACCGAACGGTGCCGCAGTTACGGCCACACCGCCCAGGAATGCTTTAGGACAACTACAAGGCCAGCGGCCGGCTCCTCGCATAACGTCGGCTGTCTCTGTGTGACCAGCCGAGCAACTCGCGAAGCACGCAGCGCACCGCGGGCGGCACAGCGCAGACCCGCGCGCTCAGCCTCTCGGCTCCCACAGCCGCCCCGTGAGGGAGGCGCGCGGCGACCGTTAGGGCGCGAGGAGCCGCGCTAAGCGGCACCACAAGGCGGCGCTCTATGGTCGAGGCGTAGAAGAAGGGCCGCGGGAGGGGGCGCTCTTGCCGCGCTCTCTGTGGTCCGTGACATCATCAGTGTGCGACGGCGGCGGCGCCTGTGGCGACCGGAAGCTCTGTGTGTGCGTGGGCACGGCACGGTACTGTAACGGCGCGCCGTGAAGGGGGTGAGTGCGGCAGCGATGGGGTCCGGGAGGGCCGCACGGGGTGAGGCGGGCGGGGGTGGCAGGAGGTCCCGCGAGCCTTTATCCGTGCGTGACGCGCCTAATGGACGTTCTCCTTCCAGAGCGTTCCTGCTGAGGTCGTTTCCTCCCAGACATGACCACGCAGGTAAATCAAAACATAGCGTTACTCAAACTGATCGCTACCTGGATGGATTTTTAGGCTGTTTATGCATAATACCAATTATTTTTTCTTTCTAGTATGGTATTCTCTTCAAGCAAGAACAAGGTGAGAAAGCACTCACTTGTACTTCTTAATGCTGGCTTCCTCGGGTGACGTAGAGCAGATATGCCACTGAGATCACCGGGGCTGTCCGTGTTATGTGTACATCAGAGCAGATTTTCAGCAGCAAACAAAAAGCTGTTGTGTTCAGAGCAATGAGAGCCGGGTGTTGCTGCTGCACAGCAGGCAGCTCTTCCTCACCAGCAGCAGGGCGATTTGTTTTGTTGATTGGACTCTCGTGCATTCTGAAGCTGTCCTGGGTAAGGTACAAAGGCACTGTGGCTGTGGTGGTGTGTTCTTGCAGCAGCACGTGCAGTAGACTTAGGATCAAAGCCACCATGATTTCTGCCTGATAAAACTTCCATAAAATTTTCTACTAGGATACAGATGTTTGGACAAGCAGCCTTCAAATGGTAAAACAAGACGCACAAAAAGAGCAATTTCGTTTTTTAATCTCTTTGCTGAAGGAAAGGGTCTGTTTTGTTTCTAACAAAGTACTTCAAGATGCAGTAGAGCTTCCAATCTGCTGGGAGTAACTGCTGTAAAAATTAACTCTGAACATGTTTAAAGTTTGTCTTGCTGGATGATTCTTGTGTCTTCATCAGATAGCTTGCAGCAATATAATCTTAGCTCTTTTAGTACACCTAAGGACTACTAAACAACTTACAAGATAATTAACGCTAATTAGGAGACAGCCCATGAAGTAGCAGTATCACATAACTGGGAGAGAGAAAGACAGAACAAGATGACAAGGAGAGTAAGCAATATGAGTAACAATGGCAGGTTGGCATATACATAAGTTATTTAGGGTATAAGGAAATAAAATAATCAAAAAACAAAACAGAAGAATGGGATGGGACCTAGCAGAGCTCCCCATCAGAGAGAAAGCATTGTTGTAAACTGGATAACACAGATTTATTACAATTGTTTATTATTTCATTAAGATACAGATATCTATGTGAGAATGGTAATAAACTAGGGTTTTGCATTGAGATGATGCTCCTCTTGCATTAGGCTTGTTTATTTGGAGCTTTCTGTGTGTAGAGTATTACTTCTGCACGTGCATAGCAATTCTCCCTTTTCTAGGCACAGTTTGTATATGTGTTTGCCTCGGGCATGTAACTGTGTCACATCTAGATATTCATTGGCCTATCTGCTCTGCAGGAAGTAAAAACTGATTGTTGTCTTACATCAGAAAAAAAGTACTTTAACTTTTAGTTTCTATGCTTTCATTCCCTTTTAGCTCATGATGATGCAATCTGGTCAGTTGCCTGGGGAAAGAATAAAAAAGATGGTTCTGAAACAGTGATCTCTGGTTCTTTGGATGATCTCGTGAAGGTCTGGAAGTGGTAAGTGAATTGCTTTGTATTGGATGCTATGAGCAGTTTTATCGCTGGGAAGTAGTTGGTGCGGAGTTGCAGCAGTCTTAAATTTGCACTGTGTTGCACTGGATGTTAGAAATTACATCAGGGAAGGAGTAGCATAGCATACAGTTCTTCTCTTGAGCAGACCAGATAGTGGTAGGACTTGTTGCATTTTGAAGCCAAAGAATTAGAAATGCAACTTTTTGAGGTAATGCTTTGGGAAGGAATGTGTCTACTGTGAAATGAATAACGGGAGCAAAATAAAGAAAATGTCATCTTCTTTTCTTATAAAAAAAATAAATCCTTATAATCCTAATGAAGTAGCACTGATCTGTACTTTGGCAAAGAATTTTTTCTCTCAGCCAGAGGAAGATAGGTTTGTGCTTCACTTTAATTACTTGAGTTGCTCTGTTGTAATATTATAAAAATGTTAGTCATTGTTTCATGTTATGGTGGCAGAGGAAGGCTGTTATGCAAGTATTCATATTTTGCTGTGGAATGGTGATTTCTGTGGGAATACTTAGAAGTGTAAAATGACTTAGTTTGCATAAATATGGTAAACAATTGATTTGTTGGTTCTTTCTTTTGATTACCATAGACAATTTGTGCATTTCTGTCTTTGCTTCTCACTTAGATTGCCCCCCTGGCTGACCAAAATGGAGAACTGTGGTTATCTTGTTTTGTTTGTTCTGTCTGAGGTTTGAGATTGGTAAAGTACCCCTCAGCTATTCATAACTTCTTTTTTTCTTTCCGTCACAAAAGGAATGATGAAAAATTGGATCTACAGTGGACGTTGGAGGGTCACCAGCTAGGTGTGGTGTCTGTGGATATCAGCCATACAGGTTCCATTGCAGCATCTAGCTCCCTAGATGCCCACATTCGACTTTGGGATTTAGAAACTGGCAAACAGATCAAGTCAATAGATGCTGGCCCTGGTAAGATACCATTGTTAAGCTGTCTATATATAAGATGTGTACTAGGTGGTAAATACTGGACAGTGCCTAAATAGAGTACATGAGATGACTAGAATTTTTTCCTAATCTTTGCTTGCAAAATCTTAAATTCGTAATGATTTTTATCAACTCTTCACAAAGTATTGGACAAGTTCTACATTTACACACTATCATTGCTTACACTTGGATACACTTTTTGGAAGATACTGTAAAAATTGGACAGATCAATATGATGGGAAAAGCTGTTTCACCAGAGGTGTAGTGACAAAGGATCAGCACAATAGAAAGGTGCTTTAAAGGAAGGGAAGATTGCTCACCCATATCAGAAGATTCCAGGTTCACGGAGGAAAGTTCCACCAAGGAGGGATCTCCAAGAAGAGATCCTTTCCCAACGGCAGTCAGCCCTTAAATGAGGTCTAGGAGAGGTGCAGCCAGGCTCCACTCCTGGTCACACAGCTGCATTGCCTTCACCTGTGCTTCCAGAGCTGACCGGGTCCTTTCCCCAGGTGCTCAATCAGTGGTTCAGGCCAGGACTCAACAGTTCCCATACAGATACATAAAGCAAAATGCTTTTACATTTTACCTTGCTCTTACAGATATATAATGTAAGGATATGTAAAAAAAAAAAAAAATCACAGACAGCTCAGATTGGTTATAAAGACTGAACCGGCTAATGATATCTAGTTGTGCATTGAATTTGAGCTGTATATGTGATGCTTGTTTATGCAGTACATCCAAGCCTAAGGGAGCAAGTCAAATTACAGTAAAGCTGAAGTCTGTTGATTGATGTTGCATTCTTGGAGTTGAAATGCAGACTATTTCATTGTCTTATTCTAAATATGTCATTGATCCATGGGCAAATCCTACAATTTTGGAGTGCTTTAGGTAATAAAGCCTAGAAGCACCCAAGTTGTGCTAGGTAAACACATTACCTTATCCTCAAAAGGTTTTTTAATTCACTCACAAGGCATGTTGATCCATGTTATGTTCTTTTATCTGCATGTTTCTCCTGTGTCTTGAGTGCTTTGCTAACTGCTAGCATTTCTTTATTTTACTGGCTTAATATCTTTTGTCATGAGGAGAAAGAAAAGAATTCAGACTTCACATATGCAGTCTTAATTCTAAACCTTTTGTTACAGGAGGAGCTACTAAAACCAAGATCCTGGAAGAAAATAGCATTTTTCACTAAACTGAAATAAACTGACAGCATTGGAAAAGGGCCAGCAAAAGTACTCAGATAACTGAATGTTTTGCTGTTTGTTTGTTTTTTAATACAGTTGATGCTTGGTCCCTGGCTTTTTCACCCGATTCCCAGTTCCTTGCAACAGGAAGTCATGTGGGAAAAGTAAATATTTTTGGTGTTGAAACTGGAAAAAAAGAATATTCTCTGGACACAAGAGGAAAGTTCATCCTTAGCATTGCATATGTAAGAAGCACAATTTGTAATTTCTTAAGTGAAATATGTTGTAATATGTTGTCATTCAGATTTTCTTTTTCCTTCAGCTAATTTCTATGTAACATTGTCAGCCATACTTTGTGACAAGGTGCCAAGAGCACTGGGGAGGTACATAGCAGGAATTCTAACAGTTGTTAAATGTATACTTCTTGTCTTGTCTTACAGAGCCCAGATGGAAAATATTTAGCCAGCGGAGCAATAGATGGCATTATCAATATTTTTGATATTGCAACTGGAAAGCTTTTGCACACGCTAGAAGGTAATGAGTTGCATATTTGCATGATCTAAGTTATTGTTTCACTCAAGAAAAATGAGGGATTTAACAAGTCATTATCAGATAGAACAGCCATGGCATAAATGATATGTCTTTTCCATTAGATCTTATTTATTTAGTGTACTCTAACACAATATAAACTGAGGCTTGTAGTATAAACGCCTTTCTTAAAATGTAAATATCAGTAATGCTTAACCCATTTTTTAGAATGCAGTTGCCTCTTGTGTTGCGCAGTTGTGTATTGCACAAATGAGGCAAATTGTGCTATTGTGCATGTGGTTTCTCATTATGGTGTTAGAGAAAAATACTGAACATGTTGTAAAAGATGCACATTTTTAAGATAAATGTGCTTTTAATGTTCTGCAATTGTGTCCAGTGTATAATAAAGAACCCAACAACTTCAAACGTGATGAAATCATTTTAGAAAGTATGATGTTTGTTCTATTAGAAGGCAGTGTGAGATCAGAACATTGTATGTTTTCCTACACTTCTTCTAATTAAGATTCACAGCTGTGAAAACAGGAGGGTACTTTTGTATTGGAGTTGACATGCTTCAGCATTCAAAGCTCTGAACTACCAACAGTTTCCACCGTATGTTGTATGAAGAAGAAAACAAAAGCAGAGAGGTTGCTTTCTTTTAGAAGTACTGTTGTGGCGTAACTCATTACTGTTGCTGTCATTAGTAAGTGAAGAGCTACATTGTAAGCCATGAATACTTCAATTTCAGGTCATGCGATGCCTATTCGTTCACTGACATTTTCTCCAGACTCTCAGTTACTTGTAACTGCTTCAGATGACGGCTACATCAAAATCTATGACGTGTGAGTTATAATTTTGCAACACATGCTAACAGTAAAGTAACTCCTTTAAAAGGCCAATGCTGTAATAAATACAGCAAACTCTCTACTCTCTGTAATCGTGTTCAGCTTTTGGAGGTTGCTTTATTGAAGAAATAACCTGAGCTTAAGTACTAAAACATAAACCCTCTAGTTTTTAAAAAGCACACAGGTGGATGGCAATAATTAGCTTGTAAACAAATGACTTAAATTTGGTCCTGTAGGGAACAGGTTGTTTTGTGAGTCTGTCCTGTGTATTATCTTAAACATCTGTACCCAAGAAATGAAACTGTTTATGTCCTTTTTCTCTTGCACTATGCCAAAACATGGAAGACTTTGCAGACGAAAGGAACCGTCTCAGTGATCTTCATTCCCCTACACATGCATTATTGTGCCTTCTTCATAGAAGTTTTACAGGTCCAACTGTTTCTTCCACCTATGCATCTTTTTAGTGGCCCCTTTTTAACTCTTGAAATGGAAAAAAAAAAAAAAAATTCAACACCATTCTGCTTGGATGAAAAAATGTCCAGAAGTCACCTTCTGTAATCTTTCTGTTGAACTGTCAGGAGTACAGTAACTACAGTATGATCTGATTGCTTTTTCCCTGGAATTTAGAAGGCAAATATTGATGTTATAATTCTATGTTTTCTAAATTTGTTCTTTCTGCAGACAGCATGCCAACTTGGCTGGCACACTGAGCGGTCATGGATCCTGGGTGTTAAATGTAGCATTTTGTCCTGATGATACCCATTTCGTTTCCAGGTACTCTAACATGTTTAAAATCCTTTATGCTGATTTTAAAAAATTCTATATTTATAAAGAGAGATTGATCACGAAGTAGCTGTGTTCAAACATTCCAATAAAAGGCTCAAGAAACAGTTTGCAATGTAATAGCAATTGTGCGCAGGGAAGTCATCCCAGTGCAGTGTAGTTCCCTCCAAGTGAAAAACATCTTAACCTCTAAATGGACAATTAGATTCTAGAGATCTGAAAAGCTGTTATTAAAAAAAGAAAACAAGTATAATCTCATGTAATATTAAATGTTGATCTAGTAGATTAGTAACTCTTCAACAGCATGACCCAGGTTTACATAACATGCATTTCTTTATTCTTGTATCAAGGATCTTGGAAGAATTTTCTGGCTAAAATGGGAACCCTCAATTTTATGTTGCATATACAGGACCAGTGAATGTGTTTTATAGGTCACTGGAACCTGCTGGAAGACGTGTCTTTGTTACTGAACTACAGTTAATCTATGGATTTAGGTGTTAATCAATATTACTTTTTCAGTTCATCTGATAAAAGTGTAAAAGTTTGGGATGCTGGAACAAGAACCTGTGTTCATACTTTCTTCGACCACCAAGACCAGGTATGTTAGCAACTTAAAACTGTTCTGGCTGCTGTTGCACTAAGTCTCTATCTTAACAGGAAAACTTAAGGTGTGCAATTATCTGCATTTGTGTTTAAAACTAGAACTATAGCTTTGGGATTTGTCTTCATCTTGCTATAATGAAATCCTCTAATTGTTAGTAATTTTTAGATACTTAATATCAAACTAATATTTCAAGGGTATAGATAGATGCCTTCTGCAACTCATTTTTAGAGGTTCAAGTGAGGACAATCCCAGGTAGCTGAAGGAATTCTTATCAACCTCTATTGTTTTATCTTTGTCTGTGGTCTTATTACTTCAGACAGCTCACAGATGTGTAAGGGGAAGTTTTATAAAAGCTTGATAAGCATCCTTGATACTTGAGAATTCATCCTTAAATGCCTGTACTGTTATTGTAGACTCCTCAAGACAACAATCTAAGAGCACATTTATCAAGCCTAACATTTTCAAACTGGGGCAAGTACACAGTAGTAGTTTTCAGATATATAAAGGATGCATGATCTGTGAACAGTAGGAAAGTAAAATCCTTGCTGACAACTAGAGGGCACACTGCTATTAAAAGCAAGAGGTATAACTGAATCAGCTCCAGTGGGGTATTCTTAAATGATCCTCTCTTGCTTCTTCTAGTCAGTATATAGAACTCGACAAATACATTTTCGCCTTATTGTCTTCCCTGATAATCTTCTTTATGTCCTACTTGCAGGTTTGGGGTGTGAAATATAATGGAAGTGGGTCCAAAATTGTATCTGTTGGAGACGACCAAGAAATCCATATTTATGACTGTCCTGTTTGAATGGCTTGACAAATGCTTTGGTTTTCTGCTGTGGCATTTCTTAGAAATACTGCAGTCCTTGTATTATTACTTTTTTAATATTAAAAAAGCATTTTAGTAATGCTGAAGAAATGAAATATCATTTGTAATTTCAATTCTGTTTAGCACGGGAGAAAACTTTACTTTTTTAAAAATAAAAGCTACCACTGCAATTAATGTGTGATTTTTGGAGAAACATTTTTAGAAGGATGTAGTCATGTAGAATAACGGCTCAGTTAATCTGCCACTGGTATTTGTTCTCCGCCTTCACAGAAATAGATGAGAGCTAGAAATTGTTCTTCAAGCTGGTCAAAACTTATTTTAGGAGAAGGGAAAGTGACAGACATTAGGATAGGCTTGCTCATCTTCATGTTACTCCTGAAAGTGAGAGAGGGTCATCTAAGTTGAACAGCTGTTCCAGTAATTGTATGGTGACAGGTGCCTGATCATGGTTTAATTTCAGTTAAGGGTTAGTACACCTCCTTTCAACTCTGAGCTGTTTTTCTTGCAGCAGAATCACTGAAGTCAGAGGGATAAGTCATTATTTTACTATGCTATTTCATGGTATTAGAAATGGGAGTAGCATAGCCAAGGCAGGTAGTTTTGTAATAATAATCATCTTAAAGCTAAAGTACCTACTGCCCAAGAGGAAACAATACTTTCTAGAAAAGGTCAAGGTATGATCTCTCAAAAACCTAAGTTCTAGTTTTATTTGGAAGTATTATAGTGTATGTCATTCTGAAGCACATAGAGACACTATACAGATTAAGGTTGTATGATCTGTAAGTCATTACATAAAGCTAAGCATTAAAAGAATACTAGCCTAGTGTAGAGAAGAAGGAAAAGATTATGCAGAAGGAACACTTGATATACAAGAGGAATACAGCTAACAGGCTTGCAACATGCACTTAAGTATACAAAGGAGAGCCGGGACTTTATTTAGAGATTCTAGATTGACTGAAGTACAAGAAAAAAAAACAAGAGGTGAAGTTCTATTTATTAGAAGTAACTTTCTGCTATGTTTTATTCTATGAAATTAATTTTTCAGTATGAAAATATTTACATAAGACACTACTCAACTTCTACCAGTATTGTGAGAGTCTTATATAAATAGCATCAGTGAAATAAATTGAGAACCTTCAAAGCACAAGGAAACATATACCAACTCAGTTGGTTCTCAGCTGTGTGACATTTGCTTTATATATAAAGACAAGAACACAATATAAATTAGTTACAAAAAAAAAGTGATACTGACAGCGCAGCAACTCAATTTGCTGAACACAAAGACCACAAGCAGTGGCTATTACAGCCATGCAGTTTTCATTGTGAAAATTTACATTTTAGGCAATATCAACTCCACCTCAATTTAAGATGTCTGACACTGAACGCCTGTTCTTGGACCATCCTCATCTTCTTCATATGCTTCTCCTCCACTGTTACGGTAGGTTTGCTCACTTGGGTCAAAATCTTCAAGGTCTACTTGATCCATCTCATCTGTAATCATAACATCTTCTCTTGGAGGAAGAAGAGCCTCCAGCATGTTCAGTTTCTCCCTTGGAAGCCAGTGCTGCTCTGGAAACTGGACCTACAATTTATTTAAAGCTAAGTTATCTCTGATGCTAATAATTTGTTTGCTGCAGTAAATAAGCAGTCACTTACCAAAAATTGTATAATTAAGCTGCCTCTGTCCATTGGAGATTTGTAGATAGGCATCCCTTCATTGTAGATACACTTCAAGTCACCATGTTTTATCACTTCACCTACACAAAAGGTGACATGACAGAAGTTCAACTATCAAAAGCAATTTTTAGTTCTCTAAAGACTAGTGAAAATTGTGGATTGAAGGGTACTAAAACCAAACTGAATAAAAGGAACACTGAAATAAGCTCCTTAAGAGTATTTCATCTACAGTAAAAAAAATAAAGTCAGCTAATTCAGCCTGGTGGCTTCAGCCTGGTGGCTGTGCTAAGAGAAGCAGATGATCTAATACATTTTATAAACTTAAATCCCATAATTGAGGTAGAGATTTCATAAGAAGCATTTGACATCTTTAGCTGTAATTCCACATGCAATATTTAGTTGTCATTCTTTTCAATCCTGAATTAAAATGACTGCAAGCATAATTACAGTTTGTTACAGCAGCTGATTAAGAACAGACAGCATAATGAAATAAACATTTTGTATGTCATCAGACTTCTGAAGACCTACCTGGTCTAGATGATATGACAAGGACTCTGTTATCAAGAGTTTCAATAGTCTTTTTGAAACCACATAAAGCCTCTGAGAGTTGAATTCTCATTTTTGTAACTAAGTCATGGCCTCGTCTCTGAAAAACACCATGATCCTTTTGATCAAGCACAATTATGACATCACCAGGCTCCAGATCAGGCTCCTGGTCACCTTCTCCATGAAACACTATCTTCTGACCATCTTTCATACCTATTGGAAGAGAAAGCACTTTATTCTCTGCAGAGCTATTGGACTGGGAGTAGAGAATACACAACAAATACTCAGTTCTCACCTTTATCAACATGAACTTCTATGATCTTTTTCTCTCTTACAACCTTACATCCATTGCAGTTGTCACACCTGTCCTTTGGATTTATTCTTTCACCTTGGCCTTTGCATTCTGGACACACAGTTTGGATTTGTTGTACCATGCCAGGTCCTATCTGCTGAACAAGAACTTGCATTCCTCTTCCTTTACATACAGGGCACTTTTCTACTGCACCTCTCTTTCCACCATAACCTATGGCAAAAAAGTTGAAGATATTTCAGTCTAAGACCAGAATTAGTCTACAATAATCAAGCTAAAACTCACTGACTTTAGGAGAACCTTTAGAGTAACTTAAAGTCCTTCTGTAACATATTTCCAGTGGAATTACAGTATAGTTTCTATGACAAACATGCCTCACAAATTAAACATTTCTACATGAAGTAGTCAAGTTACCTATGCACAGCTTATCTTACTAGCCTTTTCCCCTCTGTCCCTCAATACATCTTTATTTTCAGTTATCAACATATAGCATTCCAGAGCTGAATATTCCATAAACACCCTGGAAAGAACTTGCTTACAAAACATTTAATTAATGTACTACAACACAAGACCGCATTAAGTTTAACCTCATGACCAGTCATTATGATACTTCAGAACTGTAAAATGAGTTGCATAATTGAAGCTAGCCTTCTACCACATTGATTCAAGGAAAAAAACACAGCTAGTTATTAAAGCTTCTAATTAATGTATTTAATTAAGGTGTCCGTAAACTCCCTGAAAATTATTATCAAGTCCACCATTAGATCAATAGCTTAACACCACTGCATTTAGGAAGACAGCCTTACTCATGGCTAAGTACTGCCATAAAGCAGTGCAAAGCAGCAAGTACACTGATAAGTATTCAAGAAAAACAGAAAATCCACTTTGTTGCTAGTCTTCCGCTACATTCCTCAAAAGAATCATGGAATAAAATGTGTTTGAAACCACTACTTATTTTACCTTCACATTTCCCACAAATAACATTTTTTTGCAATGCCAGTTTCCTTGTAGCACCATTATATAAGTCTTCAAGAGATACACCTAGCTGGTGCACAACATTCTTGCCTTAGAGAAAGAGGAAAAAAAAAAAGATTAATTCTGGTTCAGCAACTCAGAGAACTAATGCTTATTTAAAGGCTTCTATACTTGTTCTTACATGCAGTCTCACTGAGGAAACAAAGTTAATTCCAGACTTGGAACAGAGCTCAGCCCCTTAAAAGCAGGTACTATCAGCTTCCACTGAGCAGCGCCCACTTAAGTCAGAACATAAAGTTTAGCTGTAGTTAAGCAAAGCATCATTAACACCACTCTATCCCTACTCTTGCCCCGATTTTATAAGCTTAACTGAAAGGAAAAAGATGCAAGGACACTACCAGCTTCAGATCTACTCAATTTAGAAATGGCTATTAGGCCTACCTATGTATTCCCATGCCACTTCATAGCATAGTTTCAAAATCTTTATAGCAAATTACTACTCGCTCTTCCAGCAGACACTGGAAATGAAAAGAAGCAATTGTGCTTTTGGCAGCATTATATGCTCAGCATCACAATTTCTCTCAAATCTTTTCCATTTAGATTTAGAACAACTTCAGCTTAAGTTGATGGTGTCCTTTGAAGCAAGTTGCCCAAAGCACATGAGCAAGTGAGGCACAGATTTTGAAAGATGATAACTTAAAACCCATCTGCTAGCCGTCTCAACCATTTCCCCCACCCCTAGATATTACCCACACCCATTTTAACAAAAAAAAAAATAAGCACAACTCATCAGAAAGATTGCTAATAGCTACATCATGTTATCTACTTAATTTTGCTACTAGAATAACTAGTATTATAGTTTACTTCATCTATTGGTTTAACTAGTAAAACCCATACTATGTGCACTTAGCAGAACAGCAGTACTACAGCACGGGTGTTTTATGCTTAAGTGCATGGTTAGAGTTTCTAGAACTTGTTTAGAACTGTGTACCTCTTCTCTCTCTATTCATTCGGCCTCCACCACCAAAGAACATGTCAAAGATGTCCATGGGTGAAGAGAAGCTGCCGCCACTCAGGCCTCCTTCTTTAATAGCCTGCTCCCCACCCTGGTCATAGAGGTCCCTTTTCTTTGGGTCCGACAGAACTTCATATGCCTGGGATATGAGTTTAAACTAAAAAGAAAAAAGAAGCTCTGAACAACTATGACCAAGAGGAAAAATAAGCCTCTCATATGCAACTGAATCTTCAGACTGAGCTGCTGTAACACTCACATTTATTCTTTTCCAAGAGGAAACTCCCTAAACAAAGAAGTCACAGACCCTACTAATACACTTTAGTCTATGAAGAAAAGCTCCTTTCTCCCTCCCACCCACCAAATGTTGCAAGTGAACTTAGTTCACAGTCACATCCAGCTTACAGGCATATGCTAACTGCCCCTTTGGTGATCACTGGTTGCTGACATGATATACTCCTAACACATCTGTTAAGAAAGGGGCACCACATTATCACTGTCTCAAGAGGTTCCCAGATGGTCACTGGCCAATGCCAGTCATTCTAGAGCTAAATGGAGATCCTTCACAGACACTGAGCTCCTACAGCTAGCTAGAATTAAGCAGGTATTTTTAACTTCGACAAGACATTGGTGTTCTACTCATTACACATGGAAAGACTTAAAATACAAATAAAAACATCATCCTCATAAAAAAGGGATTATTTTTAAGTAACTACTCCAAAGTTCCTGTCACTAAGACAGTGGACAAATTAAGTCCAGCTATTTTTGAACACAGTTTGCTCTTACTGAAATGACGAGCTCCAGTATGAACATCATTTACTTATGGACAGGTCAACTGGCAGGCCGAAATTAAAAGCAGATGTTAGCTGAGCCCACATTACTACTTCACTAGTTTTAGTACTCTGAGTTAGTGTACTAAACGCACAGAAACTGAAGCTTCCTTTCCAGCAATGAGGTATCGTCAGACCAGTTCACAGACAGATGAAGCAGCCACCCAAATCTGACTGGCTTTCCATAGTCTTCCAGCCGCGATGCTCGTTCTCACACGAGAAATTAAGTTCAGTGGGTCTCTCCCAGTGCAGCTCTGCTGTCTGTAAGCAGGGCACTCACGGCGTAAACCACAGGACGGTGACCCCATCCATCAGCCTGTGCTGATCTCAGGGCTGGCTGCCCAGCAGCACGGCACCACAAAGGCACTACGGGCTCCTCCAGCTCCACCCACTTCTAAAGCATCGCTCCTAGGACGGGGCTCAGGCCGACGAACGCGAGCGGAACGGGAAGAGCCGCGCTCAGCACCGCGCCCTGTGCAGCAGGACGGCTCCCAGCGCAGCGCCGCCGCCGGCCGCGCTCTAACAAAGGCCGCTCCTAGTGCCACCCAGCCGAGCACAGGCCCACCGCCCCCCCCCCCCCCCGCGGGGCCCGGCCCGCAGCCTACCCGCTCGCCCTCGCTGGGGTTCTTGTCGGGGTGGTACTTCAGCGCCAGCTTGCGGTACGCGCGCTTGATCTCCTCGGAGGAGGCGGTGGGTTTCACCTGCAGGATATCGTAGTACTCCGTTTCCTTCACCATGGTGCCGCTCTGCACTCACAACACCCGGACCGGCACGTCTAAGGCCGCAACTCACCGCCGCACTGCGCTCAGCAACTGCAATGATGGCCGGCGCTCCGCCTCTTCCGCGGCTTTTATAGCGGCGCCGGCCGAATCTTCTGGAATGACGCCGCGCTACGTCACGGCGCTGGAACGGTCTGGAACCCGTGCGCGTGACGTCACCGCGGGGAGCGAAGCGCCGGGCGGCGCCTCAGGGGGCGGGAAGGGGCGGGATGGTAAAGGGACGGGAAGGCGGAAGGGGCGGGAAGAAGGCGAAAGGGGCGGGAAGAAGGCGAAAGGGGCGGGAAGGCGGAGCTGCGTGTGGGCGGGGCTGAAAACTCAAGCTGATTAATTTAAGTTGTGAGGTGGTGCCTCGGTTGTGTGAGGAGGTGTTCGGGTGTGGGTGGTTGTAGCAGTGGCTCTGAGCTGCCTGTTTGCTGTTAGAAGCAGCAGTTAGCAAGTGCTGTCCCAGAGGGGTAGGATGGATGGGTCTCTTTGTTTTCTGTTCCCTCTCTTATTCGCAGTGAGCTGCTGGCCTGTGTTTACTTTATCTTTGCTTTCAAATATTTGCCTTCTCTCTCTTTGCTTCTGTTTGGTATATGAACCTCATTTATTGAAGGAAGTAGCAGAGTAGGCAGTTGGTGTCTTGAAGCAGGGTGCGTTGCCTGTGCTGCTTTCATAGAATCATAGAACAGCCTGTATTGAAAAGGGCCACAATGGTCATGTAGTTTCAGCTTCCTGCTATGTGTAGGGTTGCCACCCACCAGACCAGGCTGCCTAGAGCCACATCCAGCCTGGCCCTGAATGCTTATCTTGATAATTGAGGACAACTCTCTACCTCTGAAGCGAAGCCAACGCATCCTCTTTTCCAGTACTGTGCTATGGAATAGAGCGGGAATCCTTATCTCCATACTCAATAGCAAAAGTAGTACAGCCTGTAAGCATGCAGGCATGTTGCTCAGCAATTGGAGCAGCTGTTCCTTCTCTACTCAGCTCACCTGGTGTGTACCTCCTGGTGTGGTTGCCTCCTCAAATCTCTTCCTGTTTCTCAGTGGAATATCTGATCTCTCTTTCCCTTCCTTTCTTTCCTGCTGCATGTAATGCTACAAATCACGTTGTCACTTTTTACTTACCAAGTCCTTGTTTGTCTGCAGGTGTGAACAGCAATGATAAAAAGCACGGAAGCTCACTTCTCCAAAAAGGCAGGACTGGGGGCTGGGGAGTGGTTGGCTCCTGCCTGTTTTGTTTAACCACCAGAGGACTCTACCTCTGGTTTTTGAAATGGATATCCTTCCTGCTAGCACAAAACTAGTCAAAGTAACGCCTCCCATCTGGCCTTTGCAGCATTCATTATCTTTATAGGCCTTAACAAGTATGCAGTTTATTTTTCTATCTCTACTGTATTAAACACTCATACAATCCCTCTGTTTTCTAGCCATGCTGTGTGTCATAAATCATGCCTTCTGAACTGTGGAACTGTTACTGAAAAGAGCGTTCTGTCTCCTGGTGACACAAGTAAGAATACAGTCTGTTAACTGAAGCTCGGTTTCTTTGAGCACTGCTGATTTTTGTAAACAGGTTCCCAAAAGGACCTGTAAAAAATCAGGAACCTGAGGCCTCAAATTTCTTTTTTCGGGTACACCAAAGTTTGCTGCTGTACTCTCTCACAAAGGTGGAATCTGAATCATAACAAACTTTCTGTGCTGTTGAGCTGGATTTTTTTTTCAAGCTGAAGCAGGTATCAGGATTTCTACAAATGCATTAAGAAAATAACCTTTAAATAACACTTCTAAGCAATCATTCGTAGTTAAAATATATTTTAGAAAGACTATATAAAAAATAACAGTCTAATGTAGTGGGCCTTACATGGTGCTGGAATTCTTGGCACAGATGGAGTTGTTGAAAAGGATATTCTGTGCAGAAGCCAGAAAGAAAAATGCTTTTCCTCTTGGTGGAAGGTAAAAGATTGAAATGATGGTGTTTGCTTTATGTTGTTAAGGTACCATACAGTGAATGACTAGCATCTTTAGAAGATTTTTCAGAGCTGAGTTTTAATTAAGTGTACTGTAACCTGTAGTAATTAATTTTAAGTAACTGTAATACAACAGAGTAAGGGCTGTTACTTAGTACTGCTTTGATTGGTTAAAGGCTATGTATGTTGAGGTAGTTTGTGCCTATAGGAAATGTGACTCAGATACAACTGCACGAGTGAACGCTTATAAGAAAATATCAGATGGCAGGTAACCTGTGTTTCAATCTGCACTTTTCCTCAGAAGGAAGCAATGTAACTGTTTCTAGATACGTTTGTCCTCAGACCAAAACTGGTTTTGACCTTAAAGGCTGTTCTCTCCAGGTGCTCAGAAACAACTCTCTCTTCCTTGTGTGTGTTGATGCTTACTTTTTTTTTCTCTCAATTCTCTTCCTTAATCACTACAAGCTGTAGTTAAAAACAAGTCTCATATGCTTTTGTTATAGATGCTATGACTCTAGAAGCTTTGCACAAATTGATCTGTTTCTTTTTCTCACTGTGGAACAATTCCTTAGAATGCAGAGTGCGTTGTTCAGAAAAGCAAAATGCAATTCTTATTGCTGTGGCGTGGTCAGTTAGAGAAAATATTTTTCCAGGTATGGCTATTGGAAAATTTAGTTATCTAAAAATGAATACATGGCAGCTAGTTACATTTCTGAGTAGCTAAAATTTGTACATATCTTTGGTATGTTTTGGGGCTCAGTTTAAGACTTGATGGAAGAATAGGAAAAGTCATGTTTAGAAAGATGTTTGGGCTTAGAATTCTGAGACCTGCTAGCATGTGAAGGTAATTGCTGAGCTGATTAAAGTGTTTTAGCTAAACATTTTGAGGCCTTTAAATTTTTTTTTATATATATATACACACATTAATTTTTAATATGAAAATATTTTGTGTAAAGGCCATGTCTTATGACAGTAAACGCAGTTACCAGCCATTCAGTAACAAAGCTGACTGAGGGTTGGTATGAATAGCAAACTGAAAACCTGTCAGGCTTTAGGAGAGCTGATTTGAAAGAAAGAAAGATTGGAAGTGGTGCCATTTTTGTAAATGTCACAAAGCCTTGGCAGTAGGAACTGTAAAGCATTATAGACATTCTGCTGGTTATTGAGGGAGGTTTCTTGGTTGTTTTTAGACCCACCAGCAGCAGCGTGAAATAACAATAAGACTGGCAGGTTAACATCATGCCCCTAACAAAAAAAACATCTACACCAAGATGTTTGTTACCAGTTACATGATATCAAAAAGTGTGAATCACACAGTTGTTACATTGTGTGAGTCAACAAACTGCTTAAACCAACTGGGGTGAACAGCAAAGAACATCCAGAATTAGTATACTTCTCCATTCATTTTAAGTTTATGGTGAGGCAAACACTCCTGCTTTTAAGGGAGAAAAATGAGAGTGCACAGCTCTGGACAGGTTCATGTTGCACTGTGAATTAACCCTGAAATGTCCTGTTCCAGACATGAATGGGATGCCATACGCTGCGCCTGCTCTGAGGCTGATCTCTTCACTGTGGTTGAGTTACTGGCTGTAGTAACAACACTGCTTTGTTCTGGCGTCTGTAATATTTCTGTTTGGCATCTTGTGACAGTGTAGAGTTGCAGTGACAATGCAAGTATCAGTCCCTAATTCCTGATAGATTCCAGCCATAATTGTAGAGTAAAGGATATAAATAGCAGGTGAGCCTTATTCACCTCTTGATTTCCTTCATAGCTTTGTAAACCTGCCTGTGTTCAGAAAGCTCACCTATAGCCTGGAGAAAGAGGCCCATTCCACTCCAGAAGTTCAGGCTGTGAATTTGGTGCAGTCTTGTGCAAGTTGCAAGCCAGCAGTAAAGAAAAAGGTGGCTGTGCTAACAGCATCATATAAATTACAGCATGTAAAGATCATTGGAAGGTGAAATCATTCCTTTCTGAACTCTTACAAGCTAGCATCATTTACTAGGATTTACAATTTGAAGCTTGAAGAGTACGCAGAAATGTACCAGGATTGCAGAGACAACGTAACTGTAGAACTTTTTCTTGCAGCACAGCATTCATGGTTCTGTAGTTAAAATGACAGGATTGTTTGTAGCTGACAATTGTAGGAAACTTAGTTTGACACAGTCATGAGAGTTTTCTGTTGAACAGTATGCAGCACATTCTAATATCAAATTGTGTTGTGCACAATTAAGCATTTGTGCCTGATGCAAGATACTCTGGAATAAAATACGATTCTTTCTATAAAGCTTCAACAAAGTTTGCTGGTCTTACATTTTCCTAATCAATGTGGCTTTGTACCACTAAGCAACATTCTGGAGAGTGTTTTGTGGCTGAGTGCAAGTGGCATGGCACAGCTCGCATCCCTCTCTCCTCCTTTCAGAAGTGCAGTCATTAACATAGTCTTCCAGGAGCAACCCCTGGCTGAAGTTATCCCCTATGTTTGTGGGTGTAGAGTAGGGAAGTACCAGTGGGCTCAGCCCAAAGCCATCCCAGGGGAGCTGCTCCCAGTGGGAGGGTTGAGTTATTCCCTGGGTCTTATTTATTAGCAGAGAAGTAGCCAGAGTTGCTAAACTGGACTTTACTGCATCCTGGGAAGAAACTGGAGTTATGTGTAGAAACACCTACAGTGTTCAACAGGTCTGTGTTGGTGTAGGCAATGAAGTGCTAGTAGTTGTAATGCTGGAGGAGGTGCTTGGCTGTTGCTGTACTGGGTTTCATAGGTATAACTGACTTCAGGGAATTTCCTAATGTAGTTAATCCATGTTTTCCTCAAGAAAATAACTTTGTTGAATGTTCTTTTCTGGAAATCTTTTATGGTAATAAAAATAAGAATTGCTTCAACTTGTGTAAACTAATTTGTTAAAAATCTTGTCAAAAGAAAAGATTTGCATTTTAAAGCATTGTAGACTCATTAAAATTCTTCTCACGGATAATTAAAGAGAACTGGATTAAAAGGAAAGTTTAACAGTAAGCGGCTCACAGCACTGCGACATTTCAAGCATGTTAAAATCAGAAAGAAACAGCTTTTGTGGCTGTAGTCTCCTCCTCTTGTATTACGTGTTGTTTTTTCCAACAAATAACCAGTTAACGTCGGTTTCTTCTATTGTCCAAGTTGCCTATTTATGCCTGACCCGCACAGTTCTTCAGCAGATCTGTGACCAGCCTCAGAGGGTGTGTCAACATGCCTAACAGTGGGGAGACTCTTAAGAAAAATCTACAGGATGAAAATGGGTAAAGTAGCTTAATTATTTATGTTAAACAGATTTTTGAATTTTTTGGAACTTCACTTTCTCTTCTATTATCCAGTGGATCCATGAGGACCTTACATGCCTCATAGGGACTCAGTCTAATGCCAAATTAGAATTATCCTTGAATGAGATGTAATGGTAATGAAAACTATAGATGGTTTTATTCTATGCTGACTCCTAGTTTGGCATTAATCCTAATATCTTAATTCAGTATGAACTGTGTTGCTTATATCCTGTCTGCAAATATCAAATTGTATGGTATTCATTTTCTAGCACAGAGGCTCTTAGCCCCAGAAGTAGGCTCAGCAGAAGTTTGTGCGTAGCAATTCTTACAAAAAGTGTACTTAATTCTTGTGGCTCAGCTGCTCAGAGCTCAATGAAAATGTGGAATACTACTTGAAAATACTAGCCAGCTACTGGAGTAGTGTGATCCAGCAAATTAAATTATTAATGTGAGATTGCAGGCCTTCTCAAATAACAGAAGATAGCAAAGTTCTGAAAGTCAAGAAAAGAACAGTCATGCTGCTGAGCCATTCCTTTGTGGGTCTCCAAAGGATAAAGCAGTATTGAAAACTAGCAGTTCAGAACTGTCTGCTCTGCATGTGCTACCATTCATCTTGTGTGCTCTGAACTGACTGAAAAAAACATCCTTGTTGCAGCTATGACTGTAAGTCTTCCTTGCAAAAATGGAAGGGATAAACTTTAGGTAGTAATTTGCCTTTGTTATTGAACACCATCCCATCAAAGGCAACATAACTTAAACAGATAACCCATCTCTTAGAGCAAGGAGTGGGGAACTTAGTTTCAGAAGAGTTTATTTTGAAGTTGATAATACTTTCTTGCGTGAAAGAAACCGTCTCAGCTACTCTCTTCTTTTTGACCATGGCAGCAGTTTTTGAAAATACTAATTTTAATTATAGAAGAATGAATGATACAGGAAATGTTTTAATTTCTACTTATTTTGTCAGTATTGCTGAGTAGTAATTATTGATTCCCACAAACATATCAGGCACACATTCAGTTGTTACATCTAACTTGACCTTGATTCAGGTAAGAGCTTGCATGTTGCATCACTTTGCTTGATGATGATGATCACTTTGCTTGATTTTCTTGATGTGATTGGATTTCTTGCTTCTGGAGTGCTGAAATATTTAGTACTAAAATTGACTATTTTTAATGCACTTCAAAATTGTAAGACAGTTAGCTTTGTGATCAGTATAGGTATATGTACACACTGATGTGTGAAAGCTAGAATTGTCAGTAAATTAGTAGTAATGCCTCTGTTCTGGTCTGGATGCATGATCCTACCTGTGACGTGCTTACTGCAAATACGGTGTTCTGGGTTTTCATTGTTAAACAAGAAAAAAAGTACAGAAAGAATGTTGAAATATACAGAGGTTTACAAAAACCCTGTTGAAGTTTCCTGAATATTATTTAAATTCAATTAAAAATGTGTCTGGTGTATGGTTTGTTCCTGAAATTCTAAGGAAAGAAAATCAGATGCTAGAATGCTGACTGCTTTCCATGCATTCAAATTCCTTGCCTAAAATACATTGTTTCTTGAAGAAGTCAATGCATAGTTATTGTTTTCTAAGTAGTGTTGTCCACCTGGTGTAGTTTGAAGTTGGGTGAAGTTTCTTTCTTCATCCTGGAAGCAGGATTTCAGGTGAGGAGAACCAGACAAAGAATCTCAGATTCTAGCAAGATGGGCAGAGCTAGAAAGGGCTTTTGTAAGGCTGAAATTCAGTGTGACCTCAAAGAGGAGGGAGAGAGGAGGTAATGAGTTCAGCATGACCTAAGTGCTGGAATCCCTTTCACCCACATACTTTTCAGCTGTCTGTAAAACCAAAGATCAAAATATACAAGTTGTTGGGTTTTGTTTGTGTGTTTTATTGTTTTTTTGTTGTTGTTTTTGTTTTGTTTTGCAAATACAAATCTGCTTAAGGTGTGTGCCAACTGTGGCTTACAGCAAAATGCCTTTAAGCTGTTATCTTTTTCTTTAGTGCTTTGTTCTTCAATAAACTTTTGTGTCGCTTTTAAATATACCTTTTTTTTGGGGGGGAAAAGAAGCTATATTAATAACTTGAGAGACTGTTATCTTGTGCAATCTGATTGTCAAGAATCTGAATGCTTTTGCAAGAGCAGGTGCATGTTTGCACTGATTTGTGGCCCCCTTCTGAAGGCTCATAAGTACACTGAAACTAATTAAAACCCAAATCTAACCAGTTCTTTAAGGATAAAGGGAAATTTTAAATAGAACAATAAGGAAAGTCTTACAATATTGCCCCAGTTATAAAAGAGGATTAATTGGTAAATAAAACCAGTTATAATAGACAGCAATGCCTCTGTAAAGGATGACAAGGACCTCTTAGCTGCTTAAGATAGGAAAAATTTTACATATAATACAAAATTAGGATTTGAGGAACTAATGTTACGTGCTGTTACTGTCCTTCTTTTCCTTATGCAGCAGAACACAAGGAAATATTTCTTAAATGTCTGGGGTAATAATTAATAGCATCTCAGTCAGGAGATAAAGAATTTCCTATTTAGCTATTTATGTTGCTTACAGGTTTCTGTTTACCTGATGAGCTATCAAAGCTTTGGCACTGTGTAATGTTGATTTAAATTGGAGGGATTTCACCATCTTTGTCTCAATCTCTGACAGTTGTGTGAGTCTTACTTTATTTTCTTGCACTCCCTCCTACCTCCTCTCCCCAGAGTTCCGTTTTAAAATGTTGGACTCAGCACTTGCAATACACAAGAGAAACTTGAAAAGGATTACTCATAAAACAGGATCTGTGTGATATTTAGTGGCTGAAGTTTCTGAGCAAAGTGCCAGGATCAGTCAGGTTTTCAGAAGTACCCATAGGTAATGTGACTGCCTGCTTTTTTGCTGAGTAAAGAACTGTCAGGTGATTACTTAATGATTTCATCTTGAATTAAAATGGCCCAGTAATGCCTGACTCCCAGCAGAAAGTGCTTTGGAATAAGCAAATGCAGACCCAAAACATACTGCCAGAAGCAGCTCTGGCGTAGGCTAAAGCTGGTGGATTGCATACAGAGAAGTTGTCCTGGAAATAAAGTAAGTCAAGTAACAAAAGCTTGGGGGGGGGGGGGGGGGGGTATAAATTCTCACTGACTTGGAAAAGCAGAAAGGTTCTGCCATGGCAAAAAGTACATGTTTTCCAATTCAGCCTCATTTGTGTACAAATGTAAAAATAAACTAAGGTTTATTTTTAATTGGGAAAGACTGAGGCAATGAAAGTACTGACTGGCCACAGATGGGATCTTCTTTGATAGAATGGTACCTCCAAATTAAATCCCATATTATGTCGGGAAATACTGTTCAGAAAACGTTCTTACTAGTGGAGTTGTGCAAAAGTATGTTTTGATCAGTTCCAGCTGGTCAACACTGTGTAATATGAACTCATTTCGGTCTAACTGGCATACCAAAGTGACCTATCAGCTCCTGTGTGTGCCTTGCAGAGGTTTTTGTGTATTAGCTTTGGGATCATGCTTCTGTTTGTTTGCCTAAGCAAAAATCAGATAGAGAAAATAATCTTTTAGATAGGTAGGTGAATTTGGGAACTATGCCTACACTAATAACCTTACATGATGTGTGTAGGGTGCAAGCCTTAACTGTAACAACCAAAATCCAGATTTTAAAAGCACCTTGGTTGTGATAGGGCTTCTTAGCACCTGTATGGGAAATGTTGAGTCCTGGCCTGAACCACTGATTGAGCAGCTGGGGAAAGGACTGGTCAGCCCTGAAAGCACAGCGAAGGCAATGCAGCTGTGTGACTGGAAGGGGTGGAGCCTGGCTGCACCTCTCTTAGACCCTATTGAAGGGCTGACTGGCACTGGGGAAGGGTCTTTTCCTGGAGATCCCTCCTTGGTGGAGCTTTCCTTGTGAACCTGGAATCTTCTGATACAAGTGAGCAATCTTCTTCCCTTTCTTCATAGCACCTTTTTATTGTGCCAATCCTTTTGTTATTACCCCTCTAGTGAAACAGCTTTTCCCATCGTATTGATCTGTCCAATTGTTGCAGCACATTTTCTCCTTGCAGTATAATTAATAAGCTTGTGATTCAAGTAGTTCCACAGTGTTGTTTCAGTTTTATTCCAAAAATGCCACGTGACATAATCTTTATAGAGTCTCTAACTTTTTAAAAAGGTTAGCACCATAGAAAAAGTTGAAGTATCAAATGATATTAAGAACTTTATTATTTCACTCTGGAGTGACGGTTCTGTGTAATAGTGATGTTCTGAGCAATAAATTGTAGATAAAGAGAATTTTGCACTTTGAGAGCAAAAAGTCTCTCAAACTGCTTAGTTGGCTGAGGCAGGTAGCAACTGCTTTGCACCCAGTGTTACAAACTTGGATGCTTCTGAAGATGTTTGATGCGTAGAACTTCTTAGATGACGTTTGCATGTTAAAATGCTACCAGGGTGAGTCCAGAAGTTCAAACTTGCTGGTTTATTTTTTTTTCACATTACACTGCTAATGTTTAGGGAGCAAATTATAAACCAAACCAGTATCTTAGAGCTTATCTGGGTGGGAATAAAACTATAAGGGATTTTCCTTTGGGAGAAATGGTTACTTATGATTATATCAAGTTTGGAGCAGTCTCGCAGGAGGTTATTCTGTTAAGCTACCAATCATATCCATTTTCTTCTGAGGGCTTTTTTGTCATGATAGGCTAAAATAACATTTAGTTGTCTTTTAACTAAGACTTCATTTGTCTTACTTTACTAAAAAAGTAAGGATTGAAAAGTATTCAAAAAATAGTTAAGTTTGCACTAGTTTTCTGCTCACAAAATGCAGTTTTTTTTCAGATGGGAACATGTTTGAGGGTTAAGCGTTTCAAGTTGACAGACATACTTTTAATTGGTTTTAGATGCTTTTATTTATTTTTATCATCAAATGTACCTTCTTGGACTATTGCTCGGTGTGTTACACTTCTTTAAGCCACCATTCTCCCACGTCAGACAGATTTACCTTTTCGAATACAGTATAATCCCCCTCTGTATTTAAATAACTCTTCCTCATCAACATCCGCCTCCACCCAGCCAGTGACTATTTCCAGAGCCTGTCTCTGTTTACTGAACAAGCTCTTTCATGTTTTGCCCCATTATGCCATTAACAAGAGGAGAAACATCCTCACAGGCAAGCTTAGTGATGATGTCTTTTTTTCCATCAGCTGTTTTTGCAACCTGTGCCTTTGTTCTGAGACAGCCGGGGATAGCTGAGTAGGGACTGCCACTTCTGATGAGTGAACTGCGAAAGCAGCTGTGTTCTTCTGTAGGAACCTGGCTTGGATGAGGCTTTCTTAAAGTATGATTTTGTTGTGAATAACAAATAGTAATAAATTCTTGGATTGTGCCACATATCCATATTCTATAAGATGGGGTTGTTAATGCAAGACACAAAATAATGTGTGACATAGTGCTTGGTCCCACTGCTTGCTATTTGATTGTGCTGTGTTTAAAACCACTTTGGAAGTTGGTTGTTACTACTTTTTGACAATGTGGAAAGGCATTGTTTGGATTTTCTTTTTCTGCATGAACTTACCGTGTTACAGAGAATAAGGACTCTTCCATTGTTCTGAGGGTGGAAGTGATGATCCAAAGTTGTACTCAGCCTCTGAAGGCTGCTGATTCCCACACACTTTTCTATTAAATGAAGTCAATCAAAGTCTGCAGGCTGAAGCCTTCACTGAGGGAAAAGTTCTTTCCATATTTTCAGACTACTAGCATCAGCTATGGCTATTAACTATTAAATATAGATGTTGAGAAACTTACACATTTCGCTGGGTCATATTATTTTAATGCTACAGATTATTCATCAATAACAGTATGATTTTTAATATTCTGTAGTGCATTACTTTATGCGCTTATTCACTTTTATGCGCTCCTTTGTAATTTAGATTTTTTGCTTCTATACTTTGTAGTATGTTACTTTACAAACCTTGAGTTGATATTATCTGTTTAAAATTTTATTTAAATTTAAACCAAGGAATTTTAATTTAATCCATGCAATTATCAGTTGCTTTGATGCAGTTTTTGAGAAATATATTATTATTATTATGAACTAAATCTCATTCTTTTCCTAGTTTTAAAAACAAAACAAGAAAAGACTACCAAACCCTAATCTCGTGCCTTCAGAGATAACAACAGTGATAGTTGATGTGATGTGAACAAATGTGATATAAATATGCTGGTAGCGTGGTCAAAGTTGGGATTGATCATCCATTCTTTATACTCACACAGCTGATGACTTCTGAGAGTCACATTTACTGCCTCCATCTTGTGTGTTCCGTGATGTGGAATCCAGCATCCTCTCAGTAAAATACAAATGTCATCCTTACTGATGGAAGGTTTTTCCCTGTCCAACCTGATTGTAGAGCATGCAAAAGAGAAACAAAATGTTCTTTGTTCATCTGAGCTGTATATTGATTTTCCTGTTTGTATTTCTTACATTTCCTTAAAGTGTTCCTCCCCCCCCCCCCCCCTTTGAATATATTGTATGAGGATTGCAGTGGATCCTATTAGTACTCCTGGAGTTACATTTTTAACAGTTCTTTTCTTTCAGAAGAACAGCTGATGCACAGCCTGACTGCAAGGATTTGTTGGCTCATTTTGAAGACCAGGAACAAACAGGTAAGATATGAAAGGAGATCTTTGGAAACTGAATTCATTTTTAGAATTTTTAGTTGTGATCTTCATATCTATGCTAGCAAACAGACTGACAGTCTTTCAGGGCTCTGGGATAAGAAGATGCAGCCAGAGAATAAACTCATGTGAATGTGGGTAAGTGAAATAATGTCACAGAATCACCAGGGTTGGAAAAGACCTACGAGATCATCCAGTCCAACCATCCACCTGTCACCAATAGTACTCACTTTAGTGTCCCTCAACACAAAATCCAAACGTTCCTTGATACCTCCAGGGTTGGTGACAAAGAGCTTTCTGTAAACCTGCATGAATTCAGCTAGCTTCTCACAGTTTTTGTCTGTATTTGTGACAGTTATTAGACAAAAGTAGAAAGTAGCTTGATCTCCATTGAATTCGCACTCATTGTGGTCTTAGCTTTGGTATGACAGCCTACTTACCAGCTCTTAGCTATGAAGGATTTGGCATAGAGTGTAATAACTGGAGGCTGCGGAGGAATATCTGTCCTCTGATCAGTCCTGCACTGTGTTGTAGCATATACATACTACTGTAGCTTTAAACCAAGTGCAGTGTTAAGTAAAAAGAGTTCTGTTTCTATGTAGCTTAAGGGAAGTTTAGAGGCAGAATGTAACCAGCTTCTTTGGAAAGCTTTCAGCCCTGAAGGAGCTCCTGTTGCCTTGGTGAGACAGCTACTGCTATCTGAATTTGCTTGTTCAAACAAGTTGTATTTGCAGTATGAGACAAGTGGAGTAGTGACTGCAACTGGATCCTGAAGAAATGATGGCTATGTGGTAGACCATATGCAGATTTACATGTGTATTCACACACACTTGTATTCATACGTGTGTATAGTCTTCAAAAAATACAATTCCTTGATGCACAATTATTTTCTTTTGTTGGTTTTTTTTTGAATTTTAGTTGGAGTGTTGGGGTTTGTTGTTGTTCTCTTTTTTTAACAATTGAACTAGCAGGCATCTGCACTTTGATGTTTTTATGGGTAAAGGTGGCAACTACCTTTTATTTTCAGATGTTTCAGAGTGTTTTATTGAGTTATTTGACACATATTGAATGTGTAGATTATTACTGAGGCTGTAATTCTATAGAGTACTAATTTGCATGCTCATGAAGATTCTGACCTATTTTTCTAATAGCATTTATCTGGGACAGTGGTTACTGCCACCAGCTATCTGCCCTGCTTGTCTCCCAGAAGTTACTGTTGACAGGAGTTTACAGTAATATGCTGGTCTGTAAACCACAGTGCTCAGGAAGGAATGCATGTGCCGTTCAGCCACTCCTGTGTAGGCTACTATGGACTCTGTAAAAGAGGTGGGGTAAACAGCTAGAAGTGGAAGCCATTCCAGCTATTCCATCATAATTTTCCTGTAATCACAAGACACTCTCTGTTCATTTTAATTAAGCAGTTTCTTTTTTTGATCTTAGATACATTTCTAAATTGATGCATCAGGAGCTTACAATTGAAGTTAGTCTTTGTCTTTTATTTGACTTTGAGAATCGGTGGCACTACCTGCTATCCATGTAAATGAGGAGTGGTGTTCTACTTGGAAGCTCCTCACAACTACACAGATGATTGGTATGGAGAGGACTAAATGTCAAAAATGTGATATATTTAGCAATGCCCATGCTGTAAGTGGGTCTGTTGTGTATGTGAATGGAAGGAAGGTTGCGATGCTTTCTAGTTGTGAACTGTCTTTTTTTATATTCTCTGACTTCAGATGTAAATGTCTAATGAAGACCTCAGATTGTTTTGGGATTTTTTTCTCTATTCTTTTCCACCAGGTTTCCACTCATTCCTATGGAATCCGGCCATGTTTTGGTTTTCCTGATAATGTGCATGTGAATCCAGAATAGTGTCATTCTGAGCAGCAAGCATTATATTAGCCTTAAATCAGTATAAAATTAGATGAGAGCTCATATGCTGGCTATATGCTGATGAAATTGCAAAATAATTTATTGGAAAGGACATCTGGAGAGAAGCTAGTCTAGCTTTACTCAAAGGTTGGCTCATTGCCTTGTTCAGCTGAGTTTTGAAAATGTCTAAAGATGGAGATTCTTCATCCTCTCACTTCCTGATTTTGATCTTGGACACCTCTATTGTGAAACTAATTTTCTTCCTTTAGTAAGACATTTCCTTGTTGTCTGTTGTCTCTTGTCCTTCTGCTGTGTGCCTCTGAGAAGAGTATCTTTTCTATAGCCCCCTGCCATCTGTGGTAGATTCACTGAACTCCTTCAGAGGCTTCTCTTATGTACTGTGCTCAAGCACTCTGAACACCTGAGTCCTTCCACTGGGCTTCTGTCAGTTTGTTACAGTCTCTTGCTCTGGCACTTCCAAAGTTGTATGCTGCTCCAGGTGTTAGCTCAGGAGTACTGAGTAGGGGGACATAATCACTTCCTTAGATCTGTTGGCTGTGATCTTGCTAATGCAACCCAGGAATTAGCCTTTCAAGAGTGTAATAGTGGCTCTCATACAGCTTGATTGCCACCAGGAACCACAGGGATTTTTCTGCTGAGCAACGGTGCTTATTCTGTGTGCTGACAGATATGATGAATGGTAACATTTATCACTGTTGAGTTTTGAGGCTTGCATTAGCCCATTGCTCCAGTTTGCTGGAGTCCATCAGAAAGGCAGCCTCACCCTTTGGCATGTTGACCAATTTCCCGTATTTGGTGTCATTTTTGAAGCTGGTGAGGGTGCATTCCATTGTCCAAGACAGCAGTGCAGTCATTAAAACAGTATTGTTTCCAGGACTAACCCCTGAAGAATGTCGCTTCTAATTGACTGCTGGCTAGACTTGGAAATGTTGACCACTGTTCTCTGAGACTAATCAACTTGCCAGTTTTTCATTCACCTGATACTCCATTTCCATCTTGTCCAAACCCTCCAAGTCTGACTGCTATGGGAGGCCTTGTTAAAGACCTTGTTAAAGCAAATGACATGCTGCTTCTCTCTTCTTCCCGTCTGCACAGCCATTGTGGAAGTCAATTAGGTTGGACACTCAAATTGGCCTTGGTATATCCATTCTGGCTGATCTCAGTCACCATTTTATGCTCCACAATTTCTAGGAGAGTTTCTTCTATAGTTTTGCTTGAGGTGAGACAGATGGCCTTGTATTTACTTGAATACTCTTTCTCTTTGGTTTTGCAGATGATTCTGACATTTGCCTTTTTTCTGTCACTGGGAATCTCAACCAGATTGCCATATTTTTTCAAAGGTGGTGGAGAATAGGCTTGGGATGACATGGAACCTGATCTCTGATTGTGAAGAAATGCCACAAACATTTTTGTGTATGTCCAGTTTGCATGTGAGGTTCCTACTTTGATCTTTGTTATTGTCGGTAGAACTTTTCACCTGCCACTAGGCACAGAAACTTAGGAAGCCTTTCAGTAAAGTCCAAGGCAAAGAAGGTATTGAACACATCATCCCTTTCCAAGTCCTGTGTCAGTAAGCTTCTCATTATATCCTTGGGTCTTCCTTAGTTTTCTGATGTGCATGTTGAAGCCCTTTTCTCATCCCTCACTTAACTGATTTTGAACTTTTTATCTCTCTATGCCTGGGCAATGTCTCAGTAGTGATAATTCTCCTGATTACACCCTCCACACACCTCCATTTTGGTGCTTCATAATCAGTTTTAAGAGCATTATTGTTGTTATGAAGCTTGTTTTATAACCAGTTGTTTGTTCTGCTGCACCACTCCCTCATGTCAGTTTGCAGAAGCATTTTTTGAAGGGTGTTTTGTATCTCTGATCCACTGTGGTAGCAGTTTACTACATCTGTAGTGCAATATATTTTCTTGTGACTGAAAAATATTCCCTTTTCATTCACTGGAAAGGGTGAAAGCGTCAGTGAACTAAAACATTAATATGGCTTGTTTGTTTTTCTAAGTTAAAAATTGTCCAGCTATTTTATTCAATGTAAAAAAAAAAAAGGTTACCCTAACTGTGGGTAAGATAAGCAGCAGGAAAAGATGTTGGTTTGCTTTTGGAAAAGAAAACAGCACTGTATGTATTCTGACTCATAGGAAGCTCTGTACCTCTTAGTTCAATCTGTTCTTTGACATGAGAGAAGTTTGGAGCAGATGCCAAGTTTTCTGACTCCAACTTGTGTGTAAACACTCATCTCCAGTTTTCACTGAAAATAAGTTTAGTTTCAGGGCTGAAGACATGCTGAAGGGGGGAAAAAAAAAACAAAAAAAAAACCAAGAAAGGTAAGAGGAGGAATGACGTGTTTGTATTGTCAGCAGAATGTAATGGCATCACAGCTGTGGAATTTGGGATGATGACTGTCTATTAAAAAAATGCTTCCAGCAGAGAGCTGAATGCCTACGCCAGTCATTAGAGCAGAGTGATATTTTGCAGGAAGTGGCATGTAATCAAAACAATGTCATGTGAGTTAAAAAGTGAACGAGTTTCAAGCAGAAATTAAACCATAGTTTCTACTTTTCAGGGCCTATCAATTTGAGCTGAGGTCAAATTACTAAGGGTGGTATGGTTAGGTTGTGGTTGGACTTGATCTCTTATGTCTTTTCCATTGAGTAAGTCTGTGATTCCAGGATTCTATGCTGCAGGGACAGAAAAGTATAGAATATCCCAAATTGGAAGGGACCCAAAAGGATCACTGATCCTGGCTCCACACTGCACCACTCAGAAGTCAGACCATATTTCTGAGAAGGGGCTCAGGGATTCAAAATTGAGTACCTGATTAAAATCTGTGTTGTTTTTTAATTTTACTTTAATAAAACGTGTTGTGGTTTGGTGGGTTTGTTTTTTTTTTGAAGTAAATACTTTCTCACCATCTCTAAGTGAGGAAATAAGCCAAGGCTGAATATTAGTGAACAAAGAATCATTTGAGGGTACAAAGTGTAGTGCAGGTAGAAGGAGTTACTAGAAGGAATAAGAAAGGGATAAATAGTCAATTCTGATTGCTTGCTTCTGTTTTGGGTTTTTTTCATTATGCTCTCTAAATCTACAGGTGTATAATGTATCAGTGCTCATAGTTTATTTAAAAGATCCTTATTCTGATTTCCTCTTAGGTTTCAGATGGTAAGTTCATTTCCAGCTTGGACATTGCAGTTTAGCTTTCAGCTGCTAGTGTGGCAGGACACCTATTTTGCTTTTCCCAAAGTATATAATCAGTTCATTCAGTGTTTAGCCAGGCATTCCTTCCCAGGCTCTTTCTGAAAAGACTGAGCCCTCCACTTAATGTCCCTTTGCAAACTGACAACAGAGCATGTTGTTCATTTTCTGCTGTTTTTATAAAATCTGTGGGAGAGAATTCTGAAGGTGTTTTTTTTGGTTTTTTTTTTTTGCTTTTTATTGAGATTTAACAACTATCTTTAGATTTAAGTTTTACCCACAAATTCATGTGAGTACAGATAATGAATGTAAAAGTGGATATTCCATTACTGCATATAGTGTGTGTTATTAAGGTGACTTGCTGAGTCTCTGTGACACTAATTCTGTTCTTAGCTGGGTATAAATACATTGTCTACCAATTGCCTGCAGTGAAAACACTGTCATTATACAACTTCTGTAATGTTATTTGAGGAATAACACTAATGTTTTCAGTTCACTTGGAGAGACACTGAAGAGTGTTTTTTTTTTAAATTATTTTATTTAAATAATATGCAGACTAGAATTTAGCTCTTCATGGTGTGATTTTTGCTTTCAGCAGAGCACTCACCTACCTGTGCACACCCATACCAGTGATCCCTCCCATCTTCGTTGATTTAGAAGCCAGAACATCAGACAGAGTTTTTCATCCAGGCTTTGTGACAGTGTGGGAAAATAAGCATTTATATTAGCAATAGCTTCCTTCCCTGACAGGTTTGTTTCATCCTCTTCACACCAGGACTGGAGTTCAGTGCAGAAATACCTGCTTTGCCCTCTCCACTTATAAAATGTTCGGTGGGTGCCACTGTTTACACTGTGGAAGTCTGTCTGTCCATTACTTAGCGTCTTCTATTACTGTTTGTTTTCTAAAATACCTGGATTTATGGAGCCTTTTATCCTCTGACCTTAATTCACATGGCAGTATTGAGTAAGGCTCCACACCTCTCTTTTAAAATTGTTATATGCAATTCATACCAATTCATACATGAGAAAATGAAGGCAAATTGAGATTAAGCCTTAAGATTTGTGTTCATTGCTGTCACTATTAATTTCCTGACAAACAGAACAAATACAAGGCTGTGTGTCAGGATCCGAATGCAACATAATATGAATCAGGAATAGTAATCTCAGATTGGTACAATCACAACTTTTATAACTCCTTTCGCTTTCTCTTGTCTGGGAAGGGATCAGAAAGGTAAATCAACTGTTTTGTTCAAAATGATGTCCAACATGCTGGGATATAGAATGAGGGCAGTGAAATTTTTGGAGCAGTTTCACAGAATTGTGAAAGCAAAGTAAGCTGGCTGTGCTGTTTTCCTCCTTAGTAGTTATACCTTGTTCAGTTGATTGATAATCTGATTTTCTGTAGTCAAGTTACAAGACTTTTTGCTGCAAAGAAGTTTTCTAAGTGAATATTTATGAGCTTACAATAGCTTCATATGCCTCTGATTATCTGTGCAGATAGGCCTAACTTGAGGGAGGCTGCAGGTGTGTCCTTAAGCAGATCCAGATATGATGGACGTACATAATGTATATACAATATATATTTTATATCTATATAATGTGTATAACAAGTGATGCACAAGCAGTTGCTCACCATCCTCTGACTGATGCTCAGCTAGTCCCCAAGCAGTGGAAGAAAGTGAGATGAACTCCCACCCCCTTCAAAACTCCTTCTGCATGATATCATATGGTACAGAATATCCCTGTGGCCAGTTGGAGTCAGCTGTCCTAATTCTGTTCCCTCCCAGCTTCCTTGTGAATAGGCATGGCTCTGTGCATCACCACTTAGCAGCAACTGTCAACACCGCTGTGTTATCAACATTGTTTTTCTCCTAGAACCAAAACAGCATCATACCAGACTCTGAGGAAAACAATTCTGTGTGAACTGAAGCTAAGACAATCAGAAATTTCAAGAAGTTGTATTGTGATGTTTACTTCTTACAAAACTGAGCTATTTTGTCTGATTTTTTTTATTCCGCTTCTTTGTAGAATGTTTTTAATGTTTATGTTGAAAAATATTTCTTATTTGGAAAGTAAATCTAAGGGGAAAAATGTTCTTGTACTGTTTCTTTCTGAAGAATGGGAACTAGCAGCTATTTGTCAGGGGAATTATGTGGGTTGGTTTTTTTTTGTTTGTTTGGTTTGTTTAATCTTCTTTTTAAAAATTCACCTGAATTTTGCCAGTTAACTAGCTCCTAAATTCTCTTAGAATTGAATTTGTATTAAGTCTGCTTCCTGTTGGGTTTGCAGCAGCAAAGATGCAAGCCAAAATCTTTGAGGCAGTCATTAGCTGTGAATGCCAGGGACTGCTACAGTCCTTGGCACATCCACGAAAGCCAAGTAACGTAAGGTAGTGCTCCCTGCTTGGGTCCTGTCCTGCCAAGGAAGCAGGAGAAGGATCAAAGAAGAGCAAATAACTGAGAAGATAATTAGAATGAGGGAGACAAGAAAAGAAGGCAAAATATGAAATAGGGCAAGATGGTGGTAAGTGGAGATGAAGATCTATATGTAGGTTGCTCCAAAATTAACATTCCCATGGAAATAAATAGGAACTACAACAGAAACAAAGAGCACAATAACACTATTTGTGGGAGCAAATTCTCAGCTACAAAGCACTCTTTTTCAGCACAGTCACTTCCATTAGCTGTGCATTTTCACCAGTGATGAACAAGAGCCTGCATGCCGTGCTTGTAAAAGTTTGCAGCGGGGGAGGGGGTGGTGGTGGTGACCCACTGTTGCTGCAGCACTTTTCAGTAATGTACCCTCACAATGCTTTCCTTTCCAGAGTCTTTGTGGACTTCCTTTGCTGATGGCAGAGTCCGACTGAGAATAGATAACTCATGTCCGCAGACTCCCATAACAGTTCATCAGATGTTCAAGGAGAGCCTTGAAAAATACGGATCTCTTAATGCTTTGGCCAGCAGAAAGAATGGAAAGTGGGAGAAGATAACCTTTTCAGAATATTATTGCTTTTCGAGGAAAGCAGCCAAGAGCTTCTTGAAAGTAGGTACAGAGAGCAAAACCAATTCCCTTTTCTCTCTGTCACCTTAAAAAACAAATTTCAGAGGTTTCTGTTTTCTTTTTTGCCCTCTATTAACTGAAGATTGGCAGACACGTTCTTTATTGAAATTATAAAGATACAAATGGTTTTGGTCTAAGAGATGATACCATTGCAACTGTAAAGCTGCTGTTTTACTTAAGCGTGGGTAAAATGCTCAGCATAGGACTTTAAGGTTAAGAGAAAGATAGGTGGAAAAAAAACACTTTGTCAAGGTAAAGAGCAATTTAAAACCACTCTGAGCAGAGGCTAAGGCTAGCTCTCGTGGTGCCTCTGTCCACATTGGAGAGGTCTGTTTGTCAGGCCTGTCCCAGCAGCAGAACTTAAGCAGGCAGGAGGGATGATGGAAAGTTTAGATGATGTTTGTTACTGACAGGTTCCAGTTTTGCCACAGATATTGGTGTAAAGCTGGGGGTGGACGTGTCAATGCTGGAATGATACAGCTTTCCATCATTTGTATGTGTTCTCATTTTTTGTGCTTTATGTTTCTCTTCAACATGTCTATATTGTATTATCTTTAAGCTTGGTCTGGAGAGATTCCACAGTGTAGCAATCCTTGGATTTAACTCTCCAGAGTGGTTCATCTCAGCTGTTGGAGCCGTGTTTGCTGGGTATGGTTATTTACTTTACTTTTGTGTAGGAATGTCAAGATTTCTGTTTTGCTGGGTTTAGAAATTTGGGAAATTAGCACTTGGTGCCTCATCCTGGAGGTTGTGCTGCAGCTGATGAGCATGTTCAGCAACTGCTGGAGTCTCATAGCTCTCAATGTTATCTGGATTAGTCTAGACACTCATAAGTGAAACCTGTGACAGCTGCATAGTCTTTGTCACTAGAATGTGGGAAACAGATAAGACTCCCCATTTTGCAATATTTGTCTGCAATGCAAATATTGCGATGTAGCTTCATGTGAACAAAGCAACAGATGAAATACTCCTTAGCCTAATTCCTTCTGTCCTAATATATTTTAATACAATTTAGATTTTACCTGTCAGTTTGTTCCTGTGACAGTGAAGTTCAAACTGATAATTGCATGCAGCTTGAACAGAAAGGGGACAAGTGTTTTTTAAGCACTTTCTGAGCTAACTCCACTGTAGCCTTAATCAGGCAAAAATACTGAATCCCAGTCTACAGCATCTTCTACTGAATTGAGTTCAGGGATTTATTTTGCATATACTGTTCATGTATATCTGAAAACTTGAAACAAGCATGACAGCTGTGATAATGTGTACTTCCACGTCCTTATACCCCTCTCAGCTTTCATCTGATATCTTACTATTTGCTTTCTGCATATTAAATACATCTATGTGTGTGTGCATATAAATATAAATGTTTCAATATATGCATAAATATATATATATACAAATTTTGGACCCAGCGGAATTGTCACAGGAATATATACAACCAATTCTCCAGAGGCCTGCCACTACATTGCTTATGACAGCAAAACCAACATCATGGTTGTGGAAAACCGGAAACAATTGGACAAGATAATGCAGGTATGAGGTGGCTGAGTGGTTACTTATAAGCCATACTTTCCACCCTTCTTGATGCTATATTGTTCCCAAATCTCATATTTGCTACCTGTATCATGGAACCTTTTGTGGCAGAATAAGTCCAGAAGTCTGGCATGGGTAACCACAGCAGCAATGGTCAACTTTCAGCTTGACCTTGCCTGTGCCTTGATATGTGCTCTTGATGCAGTAAGAGAGAGCATGCTGAAGAGCCATTTTTGGTGTAATTAATAGTTAAATCTTCTGGCTGAGAACAGTCTTTCTAGAGCAGACTGTGTATCTTAGCATCTTTTTTAAAATGAGATAGTTATGAATTAGGGGGAAATACTTGGCGGAGGAGGTAAGTGGGAGGTTTCTTCTGTCAACCCAATTACTGTTTTGGCAGTACTTCAGTGGGGAAGAACGCAAGATATGAATAACAAATTATAATAATTATTTTCTAAAATCTAACAGATCTGGAATCGTTTGCCACACTTGAAAGCTGTTGTGCTATACAAGGATTCAGTTTTGGAGAGGCATCCAAATTTGTATACGGTATGTGAACGCTGGAACAGTTATTATTCTTAAGGTATTAATTAGTTGATGAATTTCTACTATCTTTGATCTGTGGGATGTCTGCCATTCAGAATGCATTGCTGTCTTCCAGCAAATGTATTCAGAAGCTTCATGAGTGTATTCTGTTTAGCTTACACGTAACTTGATGTTTGATGCTTGACATTTAAAGTGAGAGCTACCTTGCTTAGCTGTCTTTTGTGTTAATGTTGGTTTGTTTGCTGTTGTTTGTTTTTCAGTTTTCAGTAACAGAACACCTGTAAGCTTCACAGGTGAGGAAGTGAGCTCTTGCCATTTAAAAAAGGTTGCCAGCTCTAATCAAATCTGAATTGTGGGTTACAGATGACGTTTACATCTTATTTGCACCAAACTTCTGGTGTCAGGCAACATAAAGAAGGGCAATATTTTCTTAGCATATGCAGAATCTCCAGATCACAAAGCAAAATAAAATGTAAAGGGGACAAATTCAGGATCAGAAAATTGAATAGTAGAAGCCTTTACCCTAAGCAGAACATATTTTTATAAAATTAGTATATTTAAAAAATGTAATTGAAAACAGTTATATAAGAATATAACAATTCCCTTTATAAGTGCACTACAGATTATCAGAATCCAGTCTGACAAATGCCATAACAGCATCAAACTACTTACATTATTGCACCCATAGCATGCTGTTTGTAATCCACAATGTTACAATACTGTACATATTGATATGGAATGCTTCTACATTTGGTACAAGAAAAACAGAAAAAGATATTGCTGCTTATATTTCCTAGTGAAAGGAGTAAGGGCTGGCAGATAATTCTGGAACTGCACTTGCTGAAACCTCAGTGCTTGAGATTTTTGGAAGAGAGATTTAACACGTGGTTTATTCTGTTACTGAAAGATACATTTGAAATCAACCCTGTTCAGGTGTGTTGGACATATTTTCTCCACAGAGAGGGGTAGCTGTGAGGAAGTCTGACAGTTTCTATAGTTTATATTGTGCAAAGGAGAAACTGGGGATCAAATTTCCAAAGGCAGAAATGATTATTTAGCATCTTTGATCTAAGGTACCTAAACCACTTGGCATATGATAAAAGGGACTGCCCTTTGACAGCTGAGACGTAATGAGCAATTGCTGCAGTAAGGACAGAGTTCTAGTTCTCTTATTAGCGTGTGTTTCCAGAAGGCAGACGTGGTCAGCAGCGTTTTGGTTGTTTGTATCTTTCGTAGTCTGAAACAGAAGCACTCACTGTTGCAGGTACTGTTCCATAAACAAAGCCTAGGCAACAGATATACAGTGATTAACATGTTCTGGTATGAGAAGACAGTGAAGTCAGGAAAGTAGGAGCAACTGTTAAGTTACGCAGCAACAATTACACCCTTGACAACACCAAACTTTCCAGAAGCTAGTTAAATAAATAGAGTATTCTGTGGGAAGAGATAATGTGTGATGAGTCCTTTACTTGCTGTGGAGTTGTGCTTTGTACTTACTTTCTTCCCAGATAGCTGATTTGGTAGAAGAAAGTATAAAACTTGGGACTGGTGGTTAGCAGCATCCTAGGACAACATTGCTACCCAAGAAGTGGAAGTCTAGCTTCCTCAGAGGCAAGTTATTGCAACCTGAGTAGCACACTACCAGTGGCAAGGAAGATATGAAGGAAAGAATGAACTCCGTCTCAGGCAGAGGGGGAGATTTTGACCTCTGCTGTCCTTCATGTCATTCCCTGTACAACTTTATGATCCTAGATACAGCCTCTAAGAAATCGTGAAGAATGGAGATGGTGCTCTATCTTGCTCTTGGATTATATAGTTCTGTAGCACTGTTTGACCTGATTTTGTAGCACTGTTTGAATGACCTTATTTTGATGGGAAACTGACCTTTTGTTACTGATTTCCTTAATTTTTATTATATGCTAGTTTTCAGTTAGCACTGAGATCAACAGTATGACTAGCAGCATATTAGGTACACATGATAGATGTGTCCTAGAACAACCAATGAAACAACTAATGAAGTGTAGAGGATAAAGCTCTTCATGTTTCTCGGACCACTTTGTGCTGCACAAAAGTCCAACATCATGAAAGGTTTAGTTCATTCCAGACTGAAACAAATTTGAATGGAAGCTGTGATCAGCATCATATGTTCTGTTTGCTGTTAAACAGCAGGGAATTTGGGTAAGCATTCATACATCTAGATGATGCTTTTGCCCAGAAGCTTTCATTCTTTTACTTAGTATGTTTTTGTATTGGACAGGGAATTATAAGTGGAATGTTGTAAGTGTACTTCTAAAAATGTAAACCCAGATTCTTTTGAATAAGTCATTATCATCCTAGGTGTGAGATAGTAACATAATTATATTCTCTATGACTTCTACATAGTATGCATCTTGGTTGAGGGAATAGTAATACAGTTTCTTTTGGAGATGATGAAAAGTCTCATAGCAGTGTAATTTCAGATAGTCTGTGTGCAGCTTGCACATAATGGTATACAGTGTTCTCACTGAGTTCTTAACACAGACAGCTTCTGGGGAAACTTGCCCTGGAATTGTGTTCAGAGAAAGACATTTAAATTTTTTTTTGTTTGTTTGTTTTAAGACAGATTCAGTAACTTCATGTTTTTGACTTGCAAGGAGTCTTATGATATCCTGTATTTTCTGTTGCATGTTCTAGATGGAAGAGTTTCTGAAGCTGGGAGATGACATATCTGATGCTACTTTAGATGATATTATTAACTCCCAAAAGCCAAATCAATGCTGCGTACTAATCTACACATCAGGAACAACTGGGAAGCCAAAAGGAGCTATGCTGAGTCATGACAATGTATGTACTTCAGACTTTTCCTTGAGCACAGAAAATAGCAAAGTATGAGGTTATGTGTTCTTGTGTTTTGAAAAGACTGCTACATAGCAGAAGATTTTCAAAGGGTCTAGTTTTGCAACACAGTGTATTACAAAGCAACAATGGAAATGCAGTCAGCTGGTTTTGTCAGTGTATAAGCATGGTGAAAAATGAAACTCCATTCTAAGTAACACTTCACAAGTTTGAGTGTAGTTTATTATGAATACACATTTTGTTATTCACTGTCATTTCTCTTAATAGAATGCAGAAGCAATTACAGGTAGTGAGCAATTCACTCACATGTATGTAATCAGCACAGAAATATCTTGAAGGAGAACATGGTGGACTTGATAGACAAAAAGTCTGACCTGGCATTGCAAATTCTATGCTCTTCTGTCTCAAAAGAGCCTGGTGTCATTTCCATGTTAGCTGCCAAACTATTCCTGGCTGATGATCACAAACAGGCTATTTTTATGTTGACCAACAGTGGAAAACATGCCTTGCCTGTAACTGCTGCTGCCTTCTTTAGTCAAAAGAAGTGTGCCACCGTCCATCCGTAAAAACCAATGCTGAGTTGGTCACAGGCACTCATGCAGATCTGCCATGAATGTGCCCGCGTGCTGTGAGGCTTTGGAGGATAAAGAGGATGAGCAATCCATACAGACACGTTTCAAGGACGTTCCACTCTGCCTACTTTAAGTCTCTAATAGCTGCTTGACCAATGCTGCTGCCTAAATTTGGAGTGGCCTGTCCTGACAGCATGAGCAACTAAAAGCTTTTCTTGAGAATCTTGATTTTCTTAGGCAAAACATAGTCTCAAGATAACCTCCACATTTGTTTTGAAGAAAAGGATATACTGTGATAGGGAGTATTGCATGTGATTTGTATTTTTTCCCCTACCAAGTTGAAATAATTTCCTTTGAGCATCGTAGCCTAGCTAGTTTAGATTTTTTAGACTCCTCTAAGAAAGCTGCTTCCTTCTTTTTGTCATGGACATATGTTCTTTTCCTCACATCCACGCATATGTGTGGGTCTTGAATGCACTACATTCTGATAACAAATATATGTATACGTTGCATCCTTCAACTGCATCTTAGATAAATTCAGAAGAATCGGAAAGAAAAGGGGGAAACACCATACAGCTTCACAAAGAAGTCAAGCAGGAAATCTTCAGCATTATTCACACATGCACTTCTGCTTGTATGTGTGGGGGAGGCCCTCTATGAACCATTGCAGTGAATGTTCTGGAGGAGCAGGATGCTGCTGCTATGATCCATGTTTGTGCTTAGCCATGTTATGACAAGTACAAGGCAATTAGCTTGTTGCAGTTACTTAACTATCCTGTGAGCTCATTTATCACTGAGTAAATATTGTCATTTATCAGGTAGGCATTTAGATGCATGCTAGTGAGAAGTGCCCGTGTGATAGGAAGTGTGCACAGAAGGAAAACTGCAGAAGGCTGATCACTTTTTCTCTTTGTCCATCTAGGCCATGGCTGCATTCCTAACTGTGGTACAGGGGTGTGGGGAGTTGGGAGTGTTCATAAGCCAATCAAGCACGTTTACTTCTGTTATATGCAAACCTTTGTTGCTGTGGCACTAGAGGAATAACAACCTAGTGTGTTGTCAAAGATTGCAATGTCTTCAACAAGTTCTATGAGCAGATTCTTCATAGTTGTTAACATATCATGAAAATCTTTAGTTTGTGTTAAAAGGAAAAAAAAATTGTGTTATTTTTTATTTAAATAGATAACTTGGACGTCAGCACATTGCAGCAGAGCAGGAGATATGCAACCTGCAGAGGTCCAACAGGAGTCCATAGTCAGTTATCTTCCACTCAGCCATATAGCTGCACAAATATATGATCTGTGGACTGGAATCAAATGGGGAGAGCAAGTTTACTTTGCTGAGCCAGATGCTCTGAAGGTATCTGCCTTGCACTGCACCTGATTAAAATTGCACTTTTCATTCTAGGAAAACATCTGAATGAGGAAATGTGATCTTAGAAGAGGCACAGAAGATGAAGATTGAGGGTCTGTTATTTTAGGAATTACAGAACAATAAAATCCATTATACTCATGATCCAGTGCTCTAAACTCCATTTACTTCTGTGGTGAAATTGTGTAGAAAGTCTCTTTCTGCAGTTAGGAGTGTGCCTGGAACTGATCCCTTGCCTATCCCTACATAAAACTCATAACTGATATTGTATGATATACATATAACCCATAGCTGAGATCTTGAGAAGTCAGTTCCAGTATTTTCCCTGATTAAACAGCTAACTTAATTTATGCTTACAATATTCTGAATGTGTGTGTAAAATTTGTAGTCTAGATCAATAAGCTTCTATTTTAGGCAGACAAATGTGGCTCTACTGTGGAAGAAATGTAAGCAATTTTGGGGGGGAAATGGAGGCAGGATGCAAACTATTTCACCAAGCCTCCTCTTCAGTGATGTGGACATTCTGCAATGTTTTGAAACGACTTAATGATTTTAACAGGGCAGTTTGATCAACACACTGAAAGAAGTGCAACCAACATCTCACATGGGAGTTCCCAGAGTATGGGAGAAAATCATGGAGAAATTAAAAGATGCTTCTGCTCAGTCAGGATTTGTGAAGAAGAAAATGCTGTCGTGGGCTATGTCAGTGAGCTTAGAGAGAAACCTGAACTGCTCAAGCAGGTATGTATTGTAATGAGAGAGGTCTCCAGCATCCTGAAAGTAGCTGTTTGTAATAAGCTTTAAGCATCAATGATACTCTCTACATATAAATAAGTAATACTTGACTTAGCAAGAGGGCAAATACAATGTAAGAGGGAAGGTGTAGTTATCAATTATGGGAGACTAATCATAAAACCAACCTCTGTCTTCTCCAGATAACCTGTTGTCTAACTGGGAATTGAACTGGTTGGTTTTCAGCTGGGAGAGACCCTGGCTGCCTACTAGCTTAAGTAAAGGGTGTGAATTTGAGTGAACTGTATGAAAAAGGGGAAATTTTAATTTTGGGGCCACCCAGATATAAAGTGCCTCATGACAATTTCAAGTATGCACTATGGGAGCAGTAATGTGTAATGCAGACAAAAACTCATGGACTACCTCAAACCCCTGAGTTCTCTGAGCTCAATGGTAATATATAAACAGATTATTCTGTTTTTCTAAGAGTGCATAGGTACTGAATGTTGTGAATTCAACAGTGAATTGAATTCACAATTCCTTCCTGTTCCAAAGTTCTTAAGATGGGACACAGTGAAGTATGAAATGGCTTACAGAACATGCGGTTCCCAAATATGCGGTGCATTGATGGCAATTTTCTTGTCTGATCTTTCAGCTTCTTGAAAGAGTCTTGCAAATTTCTGATTTTGGTGGTATTGATTCTCAAAGATTATTTTAACTGATGAAGAATCAGGAGTACAAAAGCATTGTCTAATGCAATATGGTTTTGTAGATGCTTTCTGAATTAGCAGTATTCAGAAGCTTTAAGAGTTGGTGTTCACTCGCAGTGAAAGACACAAATGAAGAAAGAAGAAATGTTACTCGTTATTACTGATGTGAGTCTGTCAAATTCCACACGCTAATGACAAATACATATCTAAAAAAGCCCTGCTTCTGATTTTGTCTTGCTAACTATATGACTTCATCCAACTTACTGTCTCTTCCTGTTTCTTGTTTTCTACTCAGCAGTGACTTGAAACAGTTCTGGACAAGGCTAGCAGACTACTTGGTGCTTGCTAAAATACGCAGTGCACTGGGTTTTTCTAGCTGTCAGAAGCACTTCTGTGGTGCTGCTCCTCTCAATACAGAAACACTGTACTTTTTTTTGGGTCTGAACATCATCCTGTATGAAGCCTATGGCATGAGTGAGACCACAGGCCCACACTGTCTCTCAGGGCCATATAACTACAGACAGCACAGGTAACTTTACAATTATATTTCATTATATCTATGAGAAGTGTACTACTGAGTTCAGCAAAGATGTTACCACTTTGAGGTCAGCAACTGAGTACATTGCCTCCATAGCATGCCAAGTCAAGAACAATGAAAATGTTCTGCAGAAAAGACTGTAGATCAGTTACTAAATGGAATGTAGTGTAGCTCTGACCTATGGTAGGATAACTTTCAAAATGAAACCTCAAAGATACAGAGAGGGAAAGAGCAGGAAGCATGAGCAAGATACACAGCTGAAAAGTGTCTACGTATTCTATTGTGTTAGCCCCAGTAAGTTATTTCATTCCTTTCAAACAGTTATAGCAGGGTGTTACTTACTATTGCTTACATTTTGATAGGTTCAGACAGTTGGTACTGTAGATATCCTATCAATATTAAGTATTTCAGTGCTCCTTGTGTTTTCCTGCTTTTCCTCAAAAGCTGTGGTAAACCAGTACCTGGCTGCAGAGTGAAATTAGTGAATGAAGATACAGAAGGCAATGGAGAAATCTGTTTCTGGGGAAGGACTGTTTTCATGGGTTATTTAAACATGGAAGACAAAACAAAAGAAGCCTTTGATGAGGATGGGTGGCTGCATTCTGGCGATTTAGGAAAACTAGACAAGGATGGCTTTCTCTATGTCACTGGAAGAATTAAAGGTAATGAGCAAAATCTTGCATCACATTTATAATAACTATCCAGCACTGTTCAGTCATATATCAGTCATATATCAGATGTGGCATGTCTCATTTAGTGACTGTCTTTTAATCACAGTAAAATAAGCTTTCTGATGAGGAAACCATTGTGTTCCCCATTCAGGAAAGGTCTCCTAGTTTTTAACAGGGGCAGATACCTCGGTTCCTACAGTGAGGCTGTCCATCTCCCAGACCTTTTTATTATTAATCACAAATAATATAAAATCATAATGCAGGTTTAGTGTGTTGTCTTTGATTCTAATGATCCTCTAAACTGTCTAGTCTCCTTCTGGATCTTGCTCAGTTGTCTTAATTGCACACTAGAATGTTTAGATGGTAACAGCAGGCAACTTTATTATGCAACAGTTACTGCTGTAGGTCAGAGCTAGGTTCTTCTGCTTTTTGTGATACGTTTACAGAGAACAGTATTGAAATTTGAGAGCACAGGACAATAAACCTAGATGCTTTTACAGTGCATAGCTTGAAGTCTCACGTGAATAAAACTGGTCATTGGTTACTGAAGCACTTTCTCAAAATACATGCTCATAGAGTGAGATTTGTCATACATATGTAAACTCGAGATCTAAAAACTGAATAATTATCATCATAGAATGTATGATGAATCATTAAGGGGATGACATGAGTGAATGAATTTGTCAGAGAATAACATGGTGTTCTATTAGGCACAAGGACTTAAGTAGGTACTATTAATAGGCTGCACCAGATACAGTTACTTTGATTTTTAATTTGCTTTCTTACCTGATTCAATTTTGCTTAGTTTCGTGGTTAGCACCTCCTGGTCGTCTCGTGCCCTAACGTTTGTGTTGCACTCACATCTTCCTTGACTGCTGAACTAACAACTGTTGCTCTACTTTCAGGTTAGGACGACTGTCTGAGATAAAAAGAACCAACTGTCCAGTTTACTTTTAGTTCTAATGTCTACCTAAGGTAAATACAATAAAAGGTAGTAAAGGAGCTTCTCTTCTAGTAACTGAAACAAGACTTCTTCCTTTAGTTCCTTTGATTACAAGTTTTGTGATTTGTTATATTGAGCATGAAACTGTAGAAACTGCTTTTTGGTATCTGAGATCCAGAGAAGCTGCAAAGCACGAAGACACTGGTAGAGAAGCCCAGCAGGGAGTATCTGTAGGCATGTGCAAAAAGTTGTTACTGTGATTACAGTTCTGTTGACAGCTGTGACAAAGCTGGCGTTTCAGACTGAAAAATGAAGTGTCATGGAGCTTGTGAGAAGATCTAGGACAAAAACTGGATTAAGACAAAAGGAGAGGAAAATAAAGTAAAAAAGATCTCCCAGAAGTTTGGGTACACAATAACTTTGCTGTATTTATGTGGTGTGACAGAAGTCTCTTACTCTAGAAACACCATGCATGCTTCCTCAGATGCATGCACTGTGTTAACTAGGGAGAGAAATAACATTCATAACTGTGAATTGAATGGCTACTCCATACCAGAATGCTGAGTGTAGATTGGAAGTTATTTCTCATTGTTGCTCTTTACGGAGCAGTAGAGGTGTTAAGGACTAAATGTGTGAGTGCTGAAAGGGTGCCATATTTCCTTGATTACATCTACATTCTTTTACACTGACAAGGGAACCAAGAGGACTAAGAGGAACCAGCCCATTCCTTAATGTATGCAGTAAAATGGATTATTACACAAAGGACTGGTCTGCCATTGCTCTGCATTATTTCTTGAAGCATATTGCTGAACTGCTGCCAAGAGCATTATTTGAGGGCAGTGTAATGAAAACAGAATTGAAATTTGCTTAGATAATTCTCAATTTCACAATGATTTCAATAATTATACATATTATACTTCAGAATTAATGTGTTCAAAAAGAGTTGAATATTTCCTTATCAGTAAAGTTAGTGTCACTATTGTTTACAGACCTTAAAAATATTAAGTTGTCAGTCTGTCGTTAAACGCACGTCATGTCAAAAGTAGGGCAGGAATGACTGCTTTCATCTTGAACTCTGTCTCTAAAATCTTACCTATCCCTCATCATGCTCCTCTTCTTTCTGCATTGCTTCTGTGCAGCTTTGCTGCACTATTAACTTGTTTTTGTCTGACCCCTCTTGGTGGCTCTGAGAATTAGCTTTGATTATGATGTTAACCATGAACTGCTTTTTGGTGAGTTAATGGTGAATCATAGAGCAAATTCTGTGTTAGACTGGAAGAGATGATTGTTCAAAGAATAAATCCACATTATACAACATGTTGCATGTATACATTGGATATTGCACTGCATATATATATGCAGATTGCTAACCTGTTACTGGATTACATGGAAAACATTATGCTATTTAAAACTCTCACTGTGTGTATGGGGGAGCAAATGTGTTATATAGAGGGAAAAATGAACATTTAAGCACATCCTTGGAAAGCATCGATATCTACAACTGTTATTTTGAAGACAATCAGACTAATAACTTGAAATAGGCTTGCTTCCCTTTGAAAACTATCGTTTTCTGCATATAAAAGTAAGGAAGGTAGAGCCATCCTGGAGTTAGCCTGCTCTTTGAAATTAGATTTCAAGTAATAGCCTTTCTTTTTCTTTTGGTCTAGATTTGATTATTACAGCTGGAGGTGAAAACGTGCCTCCCATTCCCATTGAAGATGCTGTTAAAAAAGAACTCCCAATTGTTAGTAACGCCATGGTGATTGGAGATAAAAAGAAATTTTTGTCGATGTTGCTGACCCTAAAGGTATACCAATTTTAATACTGATTTCAGTGAAACTACACACCTGTACCCTAACAAAATGAGAAGGATTCTGAACTGTTAGAAGGAAGACCAAGAATAGAATGGGAAGGCTTTATTTCAAGAAAGCATTGTATGGCAACTACAGGTCAAATCGTGATGGTCTGATCTTGTTATGGTCAGGTGATTGGCTAAACATTTTGTATTTAAAATTTCTAACTTCAAACAATGCTTCTTATTCGAGCTATTTACATTATATCACAGTAATTCACTGTCCCCCTACAACAATGGACTAATTTGGAAAAGCTGGGTTGCTGGCTGGACTTTAATTGATGTGTCTTTATCTGCATATAAGTCAGAAATTTTTGCATTTGGTAGCTATGAAGGAAAAAAAAAAACCCTGAGTGCTGTCATCACTACAGATCTCTGCTTTTTTAGGCTTATGGAATGTTTAGGTGTTAAATGCTGGGCTGCTTTTATTCTTACCGGACAGGGAGAACCTTATCAAATAATCATTAAATAATGCCTTGTAGGAGTAAGAATTTGATGATTATCTTTATCTGATATTTTAGTGCATCCTGGACCCAGATACATCGGATCCCACTGACATCCTCACTGAGCAAGCTAGAGATTTCTGCCAGAAGATTGGTAGTAAAGCCACTACAGTATCAGAGATTGTAGCTACAAGGGATCAGGCGATCTACCAGGCCATTCAGGAAGGAATCAACAAAGTCAACAAGAATGCCACTAATAGGGTTCATTGCATTCAAAAATGGATGGTGCTGCCAAGAGACTTCTCTATTTCTGGGGGAGAACTAGGTAAGACATGCTGCTTTTTTTTAAAGCAGTCTTTCAGTATCTAAAAGGGGGTTAAAAGAAAGAAGGGGACAGACTCTTTAGCAGGGGCTGCTGTCACAGTTCAATGGGAAATGGTTTCAAACTAAAGGAGGGGATATTTACGCTGGACATAAGGAAGAAGTGTTTTACAATAAGGGTGGAGAGGCTCAGGCACAGGTTGCCCACAGAGGTGGTGGATACTCTGTCCGTTGCCCAAAGTCAGGCTGTGGGGCTCTGAGTACCTGTTAGAGCTGTGAGTGTCCCTGTTCATTGCAGGGAAGTTGGATTAGATGGCCTTTAAGGGTCCTTCCGACTCAAATAAGTCTATGATTTATATTGAAGGTGTACACACAGTAGGGGGGCTGCTGATTCGTAAGTATCCAAATACAGTTCTATTTGTCAAATTCTGTATATGATCATTGGATTGAAGGAAGAAAAGTTAAGCAGCGTTTACAGAATAGAAAATCTGGCGTTTTTGTTCTGCATACATGTAGAAGTATGTGGTCATTTAAGTGAGTACAGCACTGTAGCTAAGTTTGAGATTGCTTTGGGTAATTATGCAATTCTAATTATTTTTTATGCATTAAAGTGTTAATAACTTCCAGTAATAATTCTGAAAAGTGATCATTAACAGCAATTAAAAAAAAAAACTAAATGAAAGATTGACAGCAGAGCCCAAAGCCATGTTATCTGCCTCTTTGAGTAAGTTGGGAATGTACTCAAATTGGGAACAAAGTTTCAAAACCACTAGTCTTTAAATAAAAAAAAAAACAAGAATAGTAATAGTTAATAATCACCTGCTTATTTAGCTGCTTTTGAAGTGCTATTGATTATGCTAAGGTGGCCATGTGCCACAACTGCTTCTCACTTTTGGCAGAGATCTAAACGAATGAAGTAGGTGTTCTGCTAAAGAGCCTTTGTTTGGAAGAAAATCGAAAACCAAACTTTAAATAGGGCAGGAATTCTTGTTTCTATTTCTGCTTTTGTGATTAACTCCTCCTCTTAAGGTCCCACCATGAAGTTAAAACGGCTCACTGTGCTTAAGAAATACAAAAATGAAGTGGACTCTTTCTATGAAGAGTAAGACGACTTCCATCAGAGCAGTAAGAAAGATTTGTAAGCTACAGGAAGTATTTCCTAATCAAAATCACTAAGGAAAACTTATGCTTGTTTTTATTTTGTAATCTGTTGAATCATGCACTACAAAACTGCTGTTTTAGTTATTTCCAATACTCACCTGATAGTTTGTCCTGTTCTGTACAGCATGCCTGTTTTATAATGTGTTTTACATTATGCCCTAAATGAGCAAGATTAATGATATCCTCATAGGTTGTGTGAAGTGAGTATAAGTTCTCTAGACTGAAGCAGAAAAAAGTGATCTGCCCTTACAATTTGTTTGTTCTGCAGGAGGTTGCCTGGAGCTTATGTGGTAAATGAGTAGTTAGCAGTGCCTGTTTAGTAAAATTGTTATACCACTCTGGATATAAAGCTGATTAGTTTTTAAAATAACAATAATAAAAAAATCTAAGGCCTGTTTTCTTTCATCCTAGGGAAAAGTGTATTTCTGTTCACTAGCTCAGCATTTTGGAGCCCTCTTCTGCTTCTATACTAGCTAGACTTCAGAGACTTTTCTGAAAGCAGCAGGTCACCATTTCTTAAATCCATGTTGAAATAAGCATCATTATTTCTCCTAAAACCAAACACTCAAAGTTGGGAAAACAGTTCCTGAAAACAGAAAGATACAAAGTAGGTAATATGGGAGCTCTTGCCTTGAAGCAATTTAACACATTTTTAAGTAAAAGTATTGCAACTCTAATTGCATGTCTCAATACTGATGTTGTACTAATGCTGACTAATAGGAGCATTTGTTCTTTCCCTTAGAAAATATAAATCATGTTATATGAAGGGTTGAAAGGGCTGCTGCTAGTTCAGTCAGTGGTGGCAGAGAGTCATAATGGATAACAACTAGAGAGTCTGCAGCCATCTTTCTTGGTTTAAAGCCAACTAACGATGCAGAGCAGAATATTGTTTCAGTGAAAGTTTCACAATCAGTCTTAAACATCCCATAAACTTAAAAGTTTGTTGCAAGTATCAGCAATCAGCTTAATGCATCAGACAAAGTAGGAGCCTGGGATTATCAAGACAACAAGCAGTAGGACTTCAAAAAGTTTATTTTTTTCCCATTTTGTGCGTAATGGTACTGCAGAAGGTCCTAAGATTAATCTAGAGGAAACAAGGAAGCAGCAGTTTGTAAAACACAGAAGGAAATGATACCCTATTCACCAAAAGCAGAGAGCACAAGAAAAATAAAGCTTACTGTCCCTTCTCCAACACATTGTTATGCTGTACAAAAAAGCTGGGTTGCTTACTTCATAGAGTTCTGCTAGAATACATTATTCAAAATAGTTTTGATTCTGAAATAACCAGCCTGAACAGCCTTGCTAGAAAGTAAGAGGCATATACCTATAAATACAATTAAGCTTTAAGACATCTGGCTCTGGCAGTAGGTATAAACTTGTGTTAGCCACGAGTTTAACAGATATGCATTTTCTTGAAGGATATACTAAAAGGAGCATACCCTTAAGAAATCCAGGTCAGAATGGCTCATGATTACCTGTATGTGATGAAGAAGGGAGGGGAAAAAAAAAGAGGTGCTTTGGTGCTTACTAGGCTTAGGAAGCAGGAGAAGAAGTCTCTGATCCCTTGAATAGGGATGAAATGTATTTCTGGAAGATAGGCACCAGAGCCAAACCTTCAATCTGTCTTCATTCCATTAGTCTTTTACATTCAGAGTTTATAGAATAAAATCACTAGTCAGGGCAGTGAGACACACTGAGCAGGCTTCATAAAAACAAAGTATAACACAAAAAGCAATCCAGCAGAAGCCATGAAATATTTTGTATAAACTGGTGAAGTTAATAACTTCCCTTCATAATACAGAGCAGGAATGAGTTTTTCTAATTTACTCTCATTACAACTCTCTTGTAAATACAACTCTCTTGTAAATTAAGCTGTGTTTCAGGAAGGAAAACTTGTAAGAGCTATTTTGATACAGATCTGAAAAATATCTTTGTTAATATCAGTTTTCACATCTAGCTGGTTTGATGTCTTTTTTTTTTTCCCGTATACATAAACAGATTAAATCTCTAAGATTTTGCATTTCTTTTTTGCGTGCCCTTTGAAGACAAAGCTGTATTTCATCAATCAACAGACACCTAGTAGTGTTCCTTCACTGCTTTTAACACAAAATTGCTATTTGAAATTAGTTTATACCCGTTTCTTTTTATAATGTTTGTCTTGTGCTCTTGTTAGGCCAAAAGCCTGTCCTTTAAATTTCAGTAAGACCAATAACAGCTCTAAGCATTAAGGTGCTGTAGCAATTCACTAGTTCTGGTTATGTTATATTCACATAATTTTTCTTTGTGAAAAATAAAAACCATCTAGTTGAAACAGCAAATGGTACAGTTACAGTGGCAAAAAATACTTCTCTTGCATAAAAATGCTTACCAGGTAGAAACAAATAAATAAGACAGAGCACTTAAAGTCCACTGAAAGCAGGCACAAGCGTCATCTGTAGCCATGGGGACTAAATTTATTAATGAAGAGGCCTTCCCTATAAAGTTTGCTCTCTTAAGAGACGAGCAAAATATACGCATATAGATACCAGGTTACATACTGTATGTTTGTGATGCATCTTTTTCAGAGTTAATACGAATCAAATGAGAAGTTTAGTCTGTGTCCCGTACTCTGCTGCAGATCTCTTCTGTGAACTCTGAACACTTGGCATTACCTCCCAAGTCTTTTGTCAAAGCCTGAAGGAAGAAAAAATGCTATCACTGTAATGTTTAATGGAGCCAGTTATACCACTGCACAGTCCCATCATCTGTATGTTTTGTATTGGTATTGGATATAGGTGAGAAGGAATACATCAAGTCTGACTTTCTCTGCATTCTACATTGTCTTCATCAACAGCAACAATGCAAACTGTGGCAGGTAGAGAAAAATGAGTAAGAGCACTGAGCATTGTCATCTGAGTGTTCAGATCTCAGTGAGATTTTATCTTTTAACTACCCACAGAAGTGAATTTGGACAAAGCTATCCAAAGTCCCTTGGCTATATCATAATGTACTTAAGAGCTATGGACTTAAGTCTTCCCTAAGAAGTCTGTCCTTTGGAAGTAAAATTCATACATGATGGCTCAGTACAACATCAACTAATTAAGAGAGTGTCATTCAGTAATGCTTTGGGTATATGTTTTACAAAGGAAACCAACACAGGAAAAGCACGCACACAGCTCTTGAAATGCTGCATGTTAACAGTTGTCCAAGTTTGCTTAGTTGAGTTAAGAGATCGAAAAACAGGTAGTTAAACTTTATTAAGTACAACTCCTCTCTGTTATCCATACTGCATACTCTGGCAGTATGAAGACAGTAAAATGAAAATAAATTGAAGTAATCAATGTTGTTTGCCCAAAGTAGACAGATTAAAAAGTTTTGAGAGGTAATTTAAAAATTATTAATGTTCCCCTTTTATCACATCCATGAAGATCTTAATTAAATGGCTTGGGGCAGGGATAAAGGAAAGAAAGGGCAAGCATGAAAGGCAATAAAGGTTACGATTTTAGGAACTTGTCATTTTTAAGTGCATTATGCTTCAATTTGAGAAGATTCTCTCCCTTGTGAGTATGTAGTCACAACATGGTAAGCAACTAGTAAACAAGTAGCTGTGTCACACAACTTGTGCTGTTATCTTCTGTAGAATTACTAACCTTCAGATGAAAGATTTCATTTCCAGAGCAGTAAATGGGAACTGTACAGAAGTATCTCTCTATTCACTTGTAAGTTTAGTGGTTTGTTTGTTTTTTAAACTGGCTCCTACACACAGCAAGATAGCTGTAAGCAGACCACTTATGAAATAATGACAGTCTTTTGTTTAAAAATGCTTGTTCTTTGTAATTACAAAGCAGCTTTGTATGCCTGTGTCCCAGATAATCACAGCAGCTAAATGCTAATTTTCCTTCAGGGCAATCTTGGGAATCTTTCCAATTATATTTTGGAAAGGTGCACTCAACTACTTCAACTTCCACCAGCAGCATTACAAGTAGAAATTCAGGTCAGGTTTCAGAGCACAACTCCTTCCCCACCACCAATACTATCTGAATCTTGAAACTGCAGGCAGGTACACCTGCACACAGTGCTAAGAGAAAAAAGTAAACACTGGATATCATTTTGCCCATAACTCATTTTGTGATTACAAAAGAACTGAGGTAAATAGGAGGAAAGAATAAAAGAAGTGACCTGAAAAACAGGAGCAGAAGTATTAAGAGTCAGAACTGAGATGAGTGATTAAGCCTGCATAAGGTAAATGATTGTCCTTTACTCTAAGGTCTAGATTTAAATGTTAATGCACTATAAACTTCACAAGGGAAATACCACTTTTTACTCAGATCTCTAATCCCTTTCATGGAACACAGATTTGCAGTTCTAGCTTTTAGAGCTGTGGAAACTGAGAGAGGAGGAGAGCTACAGAGCCTCCCTGTTGCTGAAGAGGACAAACTTAATACCACCAGAGGTAACATAACAATCACAGAACAGCAGCAGTACTGCTCATGTGATTCAGGCCAGCAAAGCAAGGTATCTTTTGTGTTAGCATTAACATTCTAAGTTAATTTTTGTTATAACAGGGTATCATTTGAATTTTATGTATTTGTATGCTCTTATATTACCTTTCCATCTTTAATTGTATCAAAGCAAGCTGTCTCAATTTTTGTGGCATGCTTGTGTAGTCCCATATGACGCAGCATCATTACAGCACTCAGGAGAAGAGCAGTTGGATTTGCCAAGTCTTTTCCTGCAATATCAGGTGCTGTTCCATGAACCTAGGAAGAAAAGTGAACCTGTCTGTTACAAAGTTAACATGGTGATTAACAGAGGACATTTGAAACATAATCCTCACACACAGGCATGCTGAAATGGAACTTACTTCACAGGGATACATTTAATGGAAAGAAGACAGGAAAGAGTGGAACAATTCAGTCCAAAGGCATTAGAAAAGGGGAACTAGTTCAGCTAGTATCTCTCAGTTGTGCCTCTTAAGTTCTACTTCATAAAGTGTTTAAGAAAGAGGGTGAATGTTCCAATAAAAGCACGTGCAAAAACTTACATGTAACACATGCTTTATTCTTTTAGTAAAATTTCAAAATCTTAGCAGTAAAACATAGCTTTACAGAGAACCTACTTTTTAATAGCTACGTTGTGCATCTTGGACAAGGTTTTAGATTCTCAAGTGGAGACAAAGTAGTTATTACTACTACATCTTGATCAAGAAGACTTACTGATTCAAAAATGGCAACTCCGTTAGCACCAATATTTCCACTTGGTGTTACTCCAAGACCACCAATCAATCCAGCACACAAGTCACTGGAAAAAAAAAAGATCCTTATGTTTTTCCATGTAGTTGCCTCACAGAGCTGTATTAAATCATCTTTGTTTCTCATTTTACTGCAACAGTAACCTACTCTAACTACCAACAAGAATTACACTGAAAAAGAACAGAGGCTGTTAGCCACTTACACTGCTGGAACACCTGAGAATCTGCAGAACTACTAGCAAGAGCCATTTCAATACAGAGAAATGAAAAGGAGATTCTCTACAATACCATAATTAATACACAGCTACAAGAGAAGGTACTCAAAGCACAGAATACCTCTAGAAGTCTCAAGAAGTAGCCAAAATTCAGACATGTTGTACCCTATATATTTAAGTCCTATTTCACTTGAAAAGGCCACACAACCCTTTCTGTATATAAAATCCTTCTAAAAATCATGGAAAAATGCTCAGGTGAAAGAATTCCTGGTTAGGAATAGTGTGACTTAAGGGACATTCCAAGTGGCACAACGCTGGCTTTACTCCTCTCTTTAGGGAACAGCCCATAAGTCATAATTCTGACAGCAGTAGATGATCAGACATCAGGAATTTGCATTTGGTTTCCTTGAAAATAAACATGGAGAAAGACAAATGAACTGTGCCCACAGTTTTCACACTGTTCTCAAAGCTGAAAGAACTGAATAAGCTCTCACATCTACATTTTTTACCCTACCATTTCATTGTCTACGAGTTAGCTAACAGAGGACTAAAACGCCAAAAGGAGGAGTTTGTGCAACAATCTTTTACGTTAAATTTATCAGCTGTAGTTGTAATTGTTTGGGAAAGAAAATGAATACTCTTAAACTTTTCTCTTAAGATACTCAGTGCTTCAGAGTAGAAATTCCTTCTGCATCTACTGAGGCCAAGTGACCTCCCTGGTGTTATGCTCACACTTGAACAGAACACAGTGAGTGAGGTTCCTGAGTGACAAGAGTGCCCTTCAAAAGATGACTCAAATTTATTGGAGCGTCCTTGAAGTATGAAAGTCTGCTGAAGGACTCTGCCTTTAGGACATTAGGTTGGTTGTAGCACATTTTTTTCCAAATAGGAAATTTAATCCCAAGGTGAAAAAAACATAATACAAAACCCAAATAATGGACATTGAGAGGCTATACATTTCAATCCTCAGAATCATTTAACTATATGGCTAGTTCACTCTAAATGTGGTGGTTCCACAGTCATCTTATTCTATTTCAGTGCTGACAAGTGGCAAGTTTTTTCCCCATTATTAATCCAAGCACTCCGAATCACAATTTGAGCCATTAACTTCTTCACATTTGTGGAATAATTTATCCTCCACAAAGCCCTATTGGAATAACACTTATAGCCTCCACTAGCAAAAAACTCCCTTTTACTAAGAGGAAAGTTCTCATCATAATTTCCCTCTCAACAACATATGGATAACTGTAGTGTGATAATAGCATTGTTCCTTATCATTCTGAGAGTCTGATTTGTGAAGTTTTAAACTCTGGAGGGAGAAAATGGTCATTTGTCCGGCTACCATGTAACCTGAATAACTGTCTGGAAACTAACAGTATTATATATGCTGGGCTAGTTAAAATTGAGATCTCCATACCTGAGGATGTCACCATACAAGTTAGGCATAACAAGCACATCAAATTGTGAAGGATCCTGAACCATCTAGAAAGAAGTATATTTTCATTAAGGTTAAGACTGTAAACTGAAAGAATAACCACAATTAAAACAAATAGATACTCACATTCAGACACACAGTATCCAGATACATTTCATTAAATTTAATATCTTTACAGTTTTCTGCTGCTTCCCTGCATTTTCTCAAGAAAAGCCCATCAGACATTCTCCTGCAATTAAGTGGAAGAATACTGCAATTATTGTAAAGCAAGCAATATTCAGATAAAGAGAACTGCGTGCAACAGGATTAAATAGCAAAAAAAAAAAAACAGTAGACTGCAAAAACCTAATTACAACTATTAATCCTTTATGTAAATATTTTAATAGGAAGTTATAGCTTTTAAATTTACCCCTAAGATGTTCCAGGAATTAATGCATGATGGTTAAACTACTGCTCCCAACTGACTCCGTTTACTGAAGAAGTAGATTTACTGAGTTTATGCAGGTGACGATGCTAACTGTCACACACAGCGTGGATTAATTGCCAGTGAAGTGCTTTGGCAGCTGTAGAAGACATCAGCTGTTTTTCCTGGGTTAAGATTATTTTTAAACTAAGAGTTTTTGGAAGAAAGTCACAGCACTACCACAGAGTTAGTAAGAGAAGCGTTAGCACACAGTGACTGCACCCTGCCAAGACAAGGTCAGCGTTGTCCATGTTACTCCCATTAGCATTCACACATCAGACGTGAAGAAAGTTTAAAAACAATTTATAATTAGAAGTATAGTACCACTTGTTCTTTAAAAGAAATGTCAACATACATAATGTTTGCCTTGTGCACAGCAGTAACATGGCTTCTCTGATTATTTCTAGCATACTCAAAAGCAAATTCTGCAATGCGCTTGCTAGCTTCCTCTGTGATTAGCTTGATGCTTTGCACAACGCCTTCAACAATCTGAAAGACAACAGCAGCATTACTAGTAGAAGTGGAAGCCTATTTGTGCAAACCAATAGTTTTGAACAACGTTCTGAACAACAAAATCACAGAATTCATTGTGAGGCAGTCTCCACAACACACACTACGATACAGGACCTTTTTTGTGGGGAATGAACTTAAAATCCAACAAACAAAAAATCCCACTGCTCTGCCTCTCAATACCAAGCAACCGAGATGAGCAAAGTTGTTGTTAACAAAACCCAGAAACTCTGCCAAAAACACTCCCAGCAACTTACCACGTGCTCAATTCCACTGTATTCACCCTCTGTGTTCTCTCGTATTGTGACAATATTTACGTCTGTGTAAGGGGTTTTGTAGCCCTCAATAGAGACACAGGGACGTACGTTTGCATAGAGGTCAAAGGTTTTACGCAGCAGCAGATTCATCGATGGGTGCCCTGCAGCAATCGGGGTTTTTAAAGGCCCTGAAGGAAAAAAAAATAAATAAATAGAGATGATAAAAACCACTTCATAAATATCATGAAGTGATTGAAGTGGTTGAGGCACCAGGTGGCGCTGCGAGAGAGGAACTACAAATTCTTATGTAACCCCAATGGTAAATGCCACGGGAATTCTCTGTGCCCTCAGGAATACCACACGGTGATATTCATCAGCTGTTCCAGGGCCAAATTGTGGCCTTCATTTTACGTGGAATGGGAGTTTATAAAAACGGCTTTCAGTGCCAACAACACATGAAGATACTGTTCATTGGGAACTTAGCTATTACACATTGTTGTGTATCAACTGCCTTGGAAAAGCATACTGTATCAAATCCAAAGCTGGTATTTAGTAATGTATTTCCTAAACATCAGTGATAGTTACAGTTTTAACACAAGTGACAGAGATTGCAAAGATCACAGAAGATTACTTAATAGGCTGTCCTCCGTAATTTGCCTTTTTTTTTGTGATACTGAGGAAAGACTTCGGATTCAAACCAAAGTCCCTGTAAAAAACAATATTTAATGTCAATATATTAACCCCCAATGTACCTTTTAATCCCATTTTGTTTTTATCCATGGATTCTTTGGCATCTGGAGGTATCATCCACTTTCCTCCTGGTCCTTGAATAGCTGTAACATTCCTTTCTTCCCACTGAATAGGAACCTAAACACATTTGCTCTGTGTTAACTTCAGTTTCATGACTTTCGCTCTCAGTTTTAGCTCCTCTTCCACAAAAAAGAGATTAGGTTTGAGCCTTCCTAAACATCTTTCCTCTGATGAGTGACAGTAAGCATGAGATGCTTGAAGTTGAACATAAGGGGACTTTTAATATGTAAATAATTGAAAACGAAATGGTATGAGCAATATTATACCAGCACAAAGTTATGCACCACAAGACACTTCCCTAACCATGACATACAGGCAGCATTAGGACTGTGTTTACACACTGCTTTCTTGCACCTGCTACAGCTGTCACATTCCTCCTGACAAGAGACACAAGACATTTAAAAACTGAACTCATTGAGAACTGATCTTCCAAACTGCATGGAAGACAGTGCAGAGCAGATCCACCTGTTATTTGAATGGAAATCTACACATGTCCTGCAGTGCTTTCTGGATTTGCATTCACTACCCCTTGTCCATCAGGAAGAGCCACAGTGAAAAGATTTAAGGCTGTTCATAAGCAAATGGAATAAGTCCAAGTATAATGTAGTAGCAAAATGCTACTAAACAATCAGAGTAAGTACTGCAAACATACACTTCTGTGCAAAGGTTTTACCTCACTGCACCTTCTGCCTGTGTCCCCAGGGACAGCCAAAGCTATTACAAGGCTTGTCTTGATTATGTAGGAACTGCACCTTTTGCAAATCTAAGTTGGACAGCTGTAAGACAAAATGAATATGCTTTGATACTCTTCCTGAAGGGGAATAATTTGGCAGTAATTCTTCCCGAAGAACAGCATTTTCTTCCAAGCAAACTGGACACATTCTTGTGAACTCCCTTGGATATGCTGAAACACAGTCTTCTTTGGACAGATGTAGTTTTCACATCACAGAGATGAATGTGGTACAACAGAATAATTGCCATTAGGTTCCTTACAGTAAGGCAGTCCCCTTCACAGGTGCTTTGATCTGCACTAAGAAGTCACTGTGGATGAAAGAACATTTTTCTTTTGGTCACTCAGTGTAGCTGTGTCAACAAGATGGCTCCACACGATACACTGAGTTGACATTTCCAGCACTTAAGTGCAACATTTGCTCTCAACTCATTACTCCTCTCCAGCTAAGAGTTTCAGACACTGCTGTGATACCGCAGTCTTTTATATATCTGTCTTAAGATACTGTCTTTTAATATCGGAAGCTTCTGACTCTGTATTGCCATAAAGTTTCAGCAGCTTAAGCACAACTTATAACTAGTTAACATTTGTTGTTGTAGTTAAAACTACAATGCTCACAGCAAGACAAACGTGACTTACTTTGGCAGCATCAAAGATCTTCATGACAGCAGCAGAAATCTCAGGTCCTATGCCATCTCCTGGGATTAAAGTCACTGTTTGCACCTAGGTAAGGAAGCATCAGTAGTAAAAGGAATGAATGCTGTGTTCCACGTAGGAAACATTCTCATGTGTTGCAGGAACCAACTAACTACTAGAAAAGAAAATTTGAACTGCCAAAAATCACTATGAAGAACAGCAGCAGTGGACAGAAGCAAGAGTGATTAGCTTGCTTTCAAAGGGAGGTGCAAACATTTTGAGACAGCTGTCTAAAAATCTGCTTACTGTTTTTGTTTCAAAGCACATGTTTAACCTGAACAGCAGGTTCCTGCTCAGTACTCCTTGAAATAAGTGATCTCAGAATGCTTTCTTCATGAAAAATAGAGAGGAGACAATACTACCTACTTACGGCTCTGTTTCCATACATAATATGGGAATATTATCTGCATGCTGTGTAATACTGACCCACACTAGAAAAGATTTAATTTACGAAAGGCTTAAAAAAACAAACAACAACAACAAAAAAACCCAAGTTTATCTTAACTTCTCAAAAGGTCCTCAAAAAAATCCCAGGCCAATTTTTCATAATGTCTGATTATTTTCTTTCCATAACATTCTCAATCTTGTTTCTTTTATCATCCTCACATGAACTAAGTTGCACAGCCCAGGGTCACTGGGCAGCAGGGGAAGGAAGCTGCCTGTTGTACAAAAACAGGCATACAGCATTACTTGCCAAACCCCGATTATAATCAAGTGACGAGATGTGTGCCCAGCCTTCTCCCATGGGAATGCTCAGGATTTCAGTGTATCTTAGCTGTTTTGTTTCCACTAATCAGAGCCAAGGAATTTTATTGTGCAAAGCTAAAGAAGCGGAGCTTCAGATAAGAGATCACAGCTATTAAGTGAGCAGGTAACCCATGGAATGTAGGATTGGTTCCTGCTCCACAGCACAGCAGGACTACACCTGCGGCAGAGAAGGTTCCACCTGATGCAGTAAAATGATGTACAAGCAGATCAGGAGGCGCGTCGCCTACATCTTGTGCTGCGTAAGACACAACCTTCACTTCAGTTTCTCTCCACTAGTAGTTTTACATAACTTAGAATTAAAAACCACAACTCTTCCTTAAGTCCTGCCCAAGGGTGCATGCAGCAGTGCTGAGCTCTGCTTCCACCACTGCAGTTTTCAAGGCCACCTTCACTGAAGAAAGGCCTGCAGGGACCTCAGGCACACACAGTGCTGAAGCACCTACACCAGTGCTCATAATGCATTAAAGAGGGCCGTGAAAAGGCAGAACCATAGCTGTGAGGTACTCTAAAAGCAGTGGGATTTAAAGTAAATCTATTGCTTAGCAGAATGCCTGCAAAAGAAGGAGGATGAGAAGCTTCTCAACAATCTCATTTGTCCATATTTGTCCATTTCAGAATGGGCAGAAGTTTCAGAAGCTTATGTCCATGTTTTGTGACAAGTTATCATGCCGTGTCTGGTTTCCTCTTAAGTCTTTTCATGAGCAAAGCCATTAACCAGTGTAAATCCAGCTTGGCATTAAATGCATGAACGTTCACTTATTCAGGCCTCATCTTTTTCTTGAGAAACTTCTTAAAAGAAAAAAAAAATATGACTATCATACTCACAGCACTACTAAAACTTCTGGTCACCTGTTTTTGGTTTTTGAAAGCACCTAGCAGTCGAGAAACCTGCAGGAACATAAAACAAAAAGATGCCATCTTATTACACCAATGGATCTTCAAACAGTTCAACGCTGCAGCAATCACTCTTTTAAAATGGTATCCCTTCAAGCTTCCTGCTTTAAACCCGGATTAACACAAATTAAAATGAAACAGAGTAACCATGGCTTTGCCAAGCTGCTGTGTGATACTCTGGGGTATTCTTAGCACAAGGTGAGCTGAGGACAGCCGCTCCCTGGCTGGGCAGCGCAGCAGCCCCAGCAGCAACTCTGGCTGAGGAGAAAAGCAGAGATGAGATGTTTGATCTCCTAACAGTCGCCCAGGCAGCACATCTGCACCTTTCAGGACACGTTGGCAAAGCTGAGTCCCACCAGCGCAAGTTCTCCCATTGAACCTAGGGCGCACTTTGTTCTCGCCTTTATTTATGTCTGCACGTTCGGGGCCGCAGCCCTCCGTGTGCTCGGCGGGTTTTAAAAACCCAGGGCTGTACGAAAGGCAGAAGTCAGCACTGCAACGAGGAGCCCAGCCTGCACAGCACGGGCACAGATTGACCTCTCCCGCGCTCGGGGCGTCCCACCATGCCGGCAGCAGGAGGGCAGCTCGCCCTCAACACCGCGGCTGCCATCTCCGCCTTTCGGCAGCGCACACCGTAAGCGGGGCCGTGGGCGCCGACGGGCCCGGGCAGGAAGGACAGCTCGCCGCGTCCGCTCCGAGGAACGCCGCGACAGCAGAGCCGCGCACGGCTCCTCGCCTCGCAAGGTCATCGGCACGGCTGCGGGCGCGCGGCGCCGGGAGCCCCGCGCTCGGGGCAGCGCCGCAGCGGGAGGCGCGGGCCGGGACCGCGGGCAGGGAGCGCCTGCAGAGCGCGCCGCGGAGGACCCGGGTGGGCGGCCGCGGCCCTTCCCGAGCCGCCCGGGATCGGCGCGTCGCGAAGGCCCCGCGGCAGGGCCGGACGATCGGGTTTTCCCCGCGCAAGCTCCGCAACGACAGACGGACGGCGAATCCCGCGGCGAGAGGCACGGCCACGACGGGAGGGCCGCCGCGCCCCGCTCCGAGGCGGCCCCGAGCTCCGCACGCGGCGGCGCGGCGCCAAGGTCACGCGCCCGGCCTCCGCGAAGGAACCGTACGGAACGGCACGGCGCCGCACAGCGCCGCAACGCGCCGCACCTACCGCGGGCATCCACGCGGCTGCGGCCATGGCGCGCCCGGCGCTCCTCCGACCCCGCAACGCCCGCAGTCGCAGACGGACCGGAACCGGCACCGAGCGGCCGCGCGCTACCGCCCCGCCCCCGGGAGGCGGCCGCTGCCGCGCCTCGCGCTGCGCTGACGGCCCCGCCCCGCGCTGTGCTGCGGGGTCCGCGCTCCCGAGCTCCGTGCCCGCGCCGTCGGCGCAGCGGTTCCGGATGCCGGTGTCCGTGTGACTGACAGCCGCTGCCGCGCGGTGTCGTTGCGCTGTCCGACCGCCCGGCACAGCTGCGCATGCGCCATTTTCTCCGCGGGGGTGAACCGAGCCTTCAGGCGCGCATGCGCCGTGCTTTGTGCTGCGGGCGGGCGTTCCGCGCTGAGTCCCGTTAGTCGTTGAGGCGCTGAGCGCGGGTGCGGCGCTCGGCTCGCGCTGCTCGAGGCGGGCGGAGCGCGGTGTGAACCGAGCCTGCAGCGCTCTGCCCGGCACGTAATTGGGTGTGAAGCGGCGAAAGCCGGTACCGATAACGTTGGGGTTACAGTCTGGTTGTGTACACAGAAAAGCATCGATCTGTTGCACTTGCCAGGAGTAAATATTGCTTAACGCTCAGCCGCCGACTTAAAGCAACAAATGCAAACGGAGCAGGTGTAGAAGCGCGAGCCGGAAAGCTGGGCTCAGCCCACAGCGGCGCGCCGTGCCTGAGCCCGCCCGTGCCGTGCACGCGTCTCCGCCGCTCTTCCGCTCCCTCGCTCTGCGCGTGTGCGCAGCAGCGCTGCGGTGCCGGGCGCTGCAGGGGCCGCCAGGCGGCGCTGCGGGGCGCTCGCTGAGACACGGAGCGGCGGGCGGCTGCGAAGCCGTTCGTGAGCGCGCAGCCCCGCGGGTTGGGAGTCGTGAGAGCTGCGTGTGGGGAGGCGTCTGAAACGGGGGGAGGATGGCATCGCTGCCTTCGGATGCCAGCTGCCTGTGACTGCAGCGCCCGCCTCCTAGGTGCGCTCGAGCCCGAGGTTTTCCGGTCCCGCTTCCGCAGCCCAAAGCTTTTCAATGCGGGCTCCGCGGTTGTGCCGGCGCGTTCGCAGGGTACCCGTGCTCTAAATGCCCGCCGCACAGAGCAGCCCGGCTGCTTCCTGTGGGATGCATCTGCATAAAGGCAGAATTCCTCTTCTGAGATGGGTAATAAGCAGACGATATTCACTGACGAGCAGCTGGACGCCTACCAGGTAAGGTCGCTCGGGCGCCTTGTGTTGAAGGGTGGGAGCCAGATCCTCGCGTCTGGGCTGGGGAACAGCCTGGCGTTCGCGACCAGCTTGGGAAGGGCACTTTTGTGCTGTAATCGTTTCACTGAGCGTTTCCTAAGGAGGGGAGAGTGCATCGGTAACCGTTTTATAACCCGTGCTAACCTCCCTGTTAATAGGGGCGAAAAAAGCATGTGTCTCAATCTATGCCTAATTTCGCTTCTGGCAGCAAGCCGTAGAAATGTGCCTGCTGCAAATCCAAACTAGGAATCCTTGTGCTTGAATCCACTCCTGAGTGGTCGTTTCTTCTTCTTGCCAGGAGACGCACTGCTGTGATGCCTGGGGGTAGTGCGTTGGTGGTACTGTATTTGTGGCAGTCACTCCAGCTGCACTTTTCGTGCTCCAGGTGCTGAATAATTTCCAGTCCCATTCACGTTCTAGCGTGCCCCAGGCCTCACTGGGGTGGTTCGAGGGATGCTGTCTGCACGGTGTACCTGGAACGACTTTCTGAAAGCACGAGTTGGGCAGCAGATGAAATAGAAGCCTGCTGGAGAAGGAGGCAGGTGAATGGCTGCTATAGGGTGCAGGCAGGGCTGCTTGCATCTCTGTTCTGTGAGGTGATGAACACAGGCAGAATTAACAGTGTGAGAAGTCAGCGTTTAATTTCTCCCAGTGACCAAGGGACAGGTTCAGGGCACACAGAAGTAAAACTCTTTATGTTTACCTTCATGAACCTTGACTTCTATCCCTGAATTATAAACTGTGATTTTAAATATACTTTTTTGCAGTTAGTGCTTGCGTGGGCTTTTCAAAGGTGTAGAGATTTATTCGGATGGAGTCGGTCTGGGGGCACGTGCTGAGCATGCTATGAAATGTTATCCTGGGGCAAAGATAAGCATATATTAAATTCTTATTAAATTCCGTATTAAGTTCTTATTAAATTCCTAATCCTGCTGCTAGCTGGGATTCATACATCTGCTGTTCTTGCTATCTGTGTATGAAACACGAAAATGGAGCTGCTTTAATTTCCACTCTATCACATATCTCCCCCTCACCAGCAGTCTGTCACTGTAATATATTATTCCAAGGCACTGGTCTTAGGCTTGGCTGTCAAAGATCCCCCAAGGCTATTTTTTACATCCTTGCTAGATAGGCAAAAGGGGAATCACAGACCTGTGAAACACTACTGTCTTGTCTTCCTTCTATCTGCAAAAGTGAACACAAAACAGAGCCCAACTGCAGCAAAACAAAACAAAATCTAAATGTAATTAATGTTATCTTCTTGACATAAACTGGCAAATGCAAGAGCCGAAATGTCATCCCTAATTCATTACTCTTCATCCAGAAATTGCCTTCCTCTAATGGCTTGTGCAGCCCCTGCCTTTCCTAATGCTGGGTAATTGATCTCAGAGCCTCGCAGTGGTTAGGCTGGTGCATTTCTCTGATACAGAGGACTTACAGCTCACTAGGAGGAGTAAAACATGCTTTGCAACAATCCATTGTGCATTTGGTACCCCAGTGCACAGCCAGGTATATACAGATAAATTAACTTTCGCCATTACCATCTTTTAAACATGAGTTATTCTGGCTTTATAGCACCTGAATGTTATTTTAGTAGAGAGGTCTTTTTTTACCTTGTAGGTTATGTTTTAAGAGCTTGTTTCATAGGAACTGCTTCTGATAGGTAAAAGGAGGATGGAAAAGTAAGAAGTTCATTTGCTTAATGTATGACAAATTCACATGTAAGCAGCTTTACATGTCAGGAGTTAAAGGTTAAGCAGCAGCAAAATTACCTGCACGAGGATCTAGCATACACTGTTTTCAGGCCAGCAGTGTGTTATTGATGAAAGAAAAGATCCTCATTTCATCTAAAATTTTCAAAAATGCCCATTTATGAACTATGAACATCTTAGTGTAACAGTGACCATATTGAAAGACCAGTTTTTAACACAGTGTTTAAATGAAATAATTGCCAATCTGTTCACCCACGGGATGACCTCAGAGTTTTCAAATAGATGGCTGCTTCAATTAGTCCCCAGTGAGGCTGCTGGGGGGAGGGCCAGCTGAAGCTGTTTGTGGAGAGCAGCTTGATATGATTCTGTGGCATTAAACTTCTTATCATTCTGTTATTATCATTATTTTTTAATACTCAGAATAGGTAGAAGCCAATTGACTGAAGAAAAAGGGGCATGTTGCAGATCCCCTAACACCTTGCCACATCATCTGGAAACTTTAAACTGGTGATGTTCTGGCTGACAGCTCTTTACATTTACATAGGCCTAGTGAAACATCAGGGAAATCTAAGGAGTTGGGCTTTTGCAAGCATTGGTTTTCTCTTAGAGATTCACCTCATCACCAAGTTAGCCATGTCAGACAGTGGTTTCTGGTTACCGTGCCCTTAAAGTACTTTACTGTTTTGGTGGTTTTGTTTTTAACATAAAATGCAGAATCTCCCCAAGGTCTGGGCAGAGAAAAGGTGTTAGCAAGAAAGATGTATTTCATTGCAATCAAATAGCACTTCAAAATGAAACTTGTAAAAATTGCATATAGGACAACTCTTCTGGGTGCCAAGTTCCATAATGAGAAAAGTAGTGAACCGAGAATTTAACTGTGAGTGGTGCGGGATGAGGATACTTGAAGCAGTGGGAAATAAGGGCATTTAAAGAAAAAAGAAAAAAAAAAAGAAGAAATATCAGGGCCATATGTTGGCCTCAGTGCACTGCATTGCATTGAACAGGAAATGCCTCCAAGCTGTGCTTGGGTTTTGGCCTTGGAGCTCTTGGAGCAATCCCACTGCTTTCACTGTGGCTGTTGCAGTAAGTGCTCTGAATTTGATATGATTTCAGTTCCAACTGTTCCCTTAACAGGCATAACTTGGAGAATATAGGACACAAATATTTTATTTCAGATCATTCCCTTTAATCTAAGTCAATCATTTTTGCATTTGTTCATTGCCAAATTGTTTCCTGTACGCTATTCCATGCAGCACCAACGCAGGGTGGTGTTTGCTCCAGTTGCCTCCCAGGCAGTAGTGCAGTCAGCAGCAATTGTGTGAAATAATTGCCGTGCTGTCTTTTGCACAAGAATTTGCCTATTACAGAGCTAACCTTTTCCTTCTATTAAAACACACGTCAGAGTGAGACCAAACTATACCTCACGAGGAATATGCAAAACCAGATGAAATCGGGTGCATTAGATGTACAGAAATGTCACATATAAGTTGAAATAAAATCACGAAGGTATCTGCTGGTTTTTAAAAAGCTGTGCTTGGCTCAGTCAGTCAGGATCTGTCATGAAAATGTTCTCCTTAGGGGGCAGGAGTGCCAAAAGCACGCTCAGCACCAGCCGGAGAAGTGAAGAAAGCACTTCTCCCTTTGATAAAGTACTGCCGTTAATGTGCAAACTTCCAGCAGCACAGCAATGGAGGAAGGCTTTTTTTGAAATCATCCTGCAGCCCCATTCCGGTGTCAGGTTACTGTTTGCTGCATCTATGGATTGAGCAAAATTGCATTTGCTGGCAGTCTGTTTCTTTGTTAGTACTTGCTTATGTCCGGCTGCTTCCACTCCAGTGCCCCACTGCTTCTCACAGCTGCGGGTTTGGCCTGCTGAAACCCAGTGGGGGCTGCAGGGGTTTTCTGCGTGTGTTTTTCTGCACAGTGATGAAAATACATTTAAACGTGTTGCTGATTCAGTCTCACACAGCAGCTCTATACTGGCCTTACTTGTATGGCAATTAGAATCCAAAAACGGAACTTCTGCGCAGAGTGCAGATAATAATCCATCTACTGCATGGAAACTCATTTCATTTTATCTGGCACCATTTCACTTCTGATTTGTGATTATTTAACACGATGATGTTTTCATGGTGCTTCAGCTGAAGAATTCTTAGACACACAGAGTCCTTTTGCCACTGTGCTAGAGATCACTTGGGATTTTCCAAATGAAACCTCTGAAATATTTCTGTACGATGTTAATATTTGAAATACAGCATTGAGCACCTCTCGTTTCTTAAAAGCTGCTCAGTGAGATAGCTAAAAGGGATTCATCTATCTTGGCCTGAGGATGTTATCCGAGTGCCTGTTCACCACTGGCTACAAACCAGTGGCATTTGTTTGAGACTGTCAAACTGGGACTGACTTTTGCATTGCAACGACTGGCTGCACTTATTTGCTTGTAAAGCTTTCTGATGTAGCTGTTGCAGGAGCAGAATAAGCCTGCTCTCCTGAAATTATGCATATAATTATACATGTGTTGTTGTAAAGGAGAAATATACTTTTAATAGGTGCAAGAAATACCTCTGCACACTTGAGTATTGCTGTTTTCTCATTTGATTCCGTTTGTCAATTTTTCTTCTCTTCCTTGCTGATAAATGTTACCTTCTCTGTATGAAATCAGTTTTATTTGATTGGCAGCAGATGCCACGGAACAAATTATAATGTGTTCTGATCCTGGAAGCATGCCTCACCTTATGCTCTGTGTGCATGTTACATGAGATTAAAGTTGGTTAGTTAATCACTGCTCTCAGTATCATTATCTCTCCTCCTATTTTTTGCTCAAATCCTGTCGACCTAAATATAAAGCAGAACCAATCTAGAAGTTTGTGATGAAGTCCTGAAGGCTAATAGGAAGGTAGTGGACCACTGTTTCTATGTTACCATTCATCCTAAACTCGCATTCACCTGACACAGAAGACCAAAGGATAAAACACGTACCAGTTCTGGTTTTGAAAAACTCTTCTGTTGCTGTGTTGGTTTTAAAAGGAGGTTTGAAGAGCAGAGATGGTTAATTCTGCTTCACAAGCAATGCAGAGTGACTGGCAGAAGGTCACAGGACCAGCCCCATTCCTGACGGTGCCCAAGGCCAGGCTGGATGGGGCCCTTGGCTGCCTGACCTACTGGGTGGCAACCAACTCATGGCATAGAATTGGAACTGGATGGGCTGTAAGGTTCCTTACAACTGAGGCCATGCTATGACTCAGTGATTCTATACAACCCAAGTGCACCAGCAGTCTGTGTCTCTTTGCAGAATATTTTAAGAACCAGTTAAGCCACCTAAATGCCAAATATGAAAATTGAGTCCCATTATACAAGCTAACGATCTCATTAAAATCAATAGGAAATCTTCTGTTTGCTTTATGATATTCACTGTCTCTATTAGACATAAGGACGTTAAGTGGATAATTGCTGATTTGTTGAAGTAGTATCTTATCTCCAAACAACCATTAGTGATCCGTTATATTGCACTTGCAGTTAGCTCAGTTCTGAGGGCACAAGGACAGAGCAAGTGGGGTAGCAGGTCTTAGAAGAGAAGCAGGTTTTTCTCCCGGACTCTGGAGGAAACATTTCAAGGCAAGACCTCTGTTCTGAATAACCTGAAGCCATAAGGGCCTGCTGTAGTGTTCCAGGACATAGCACAGAATTAGAAAGAAAAGCCTATATTTTCAGGATAAATTCATGCCAGAAATCTAGAATTGCTATAAATTATGAAAACTGTGTTCCCATTTCTTGAAGTAGTTGGCTTGTGCTCAAGGAGAATAGACAGGTTGCTCTTTTAGTCCATGATTCACTAAAATACAGCCTACGTGATAACAAATGTGTTCTGTGACATTTGTTAATTCAACATGTTAGTTTACTACCTATTGTCCATCACTGTGTATTCTTCTGTATGAATGAAATAGATGGAAGAAAATTGGATGAATCACCTCCGTGCTTCTCTGGCCGAAGGTTTTTAATTAAATCGGAATTAAGTTGCTGTTGTTCCAGCAACTACAAAATGGAATTATGCTTAGACCTGTGTTCCATGGTGGCTCCAATCCAACCTGGGGCTGTGCTTACAACAGAAAGGGCAGTCCTGTACCTCTTTCCTGCCACCAATAGATACTTGCTTTAACTCTGTCCCTTGTATCAGTACTAGTATAAGTTAAGCTGTGTTGAAAGGCACAAAAAGGAGACAGTTTAGCAAAAAAGATTAAGATGTTTTGAAAGTTTCTCAGTGGTGTTTTCACAAGATTCTGGAAGGTGAAGGGTAATTTGTCTTTTTCATCTTTATCTCTATTTGTGTATCAATTCCCTGTCAGCTTCCTAGTTAAATAACAGTGCCTGCTGTTTTGTCAAGCCTGTATAATTACGGGATGGTTGCTGCACAGAGCATCACAATCATCTGTGAGATTGTACCTGCCTTCACCATAAGTGATGCGTCCTTAAGTGGCAGTTTGATTGTAAGCAGTGAACCTGTTGGAATTAATGAAGACTTTCCCAGCTGGCTCCTATTTCACTTTGTGCAGTTCCAGACAATGTGACATCTTTGTTAGCAGCTTTCAAGGTGCCTTCCTGTGCTGCCTTGTAACACTATTCTGCTGTGCAACACACGGAGGGGAAAGCTCTTCTCCTGCTGGTTTATACAGAGGAGAACAAGCAAACTGAGTAATTGATGCCAGGCAGGACTGCTAGCTTACCTGGACACCTGAGACAGGCTGGTTGATTGCTTCAGATAGCTGTGATCATTCGCTTTTCCCTTTGAAGCAGCAAGCATTTATAGCCAGATTGATTCTCACCTTAGGAATGAGATGAAATTTTCTCTCATTGCCTGAAATGCAGAACAGGAGCGAGGGTATAATAGTTAGACGTACTCTTCTGTAGGGCTGATCAGGCCTGCTGTTCTTATCTTGTCACAAACTGCCTTTTAATATATATTTTAAATGTTTACATTAAAGGAGGAAGGCTGAATCCTTGAGCACGTGTCTGCCACATCCCCTGGGCCTGTGAGAGAAGCAGCTGGCCGTCGAGGATTGTTTGCCTTTGTCACTGGGGCATTTGCTCCCATGCTCTTTCCCCAGCAGCTGGTAGCTCCGTAACACAGAGCTGTATGTTATCCAAACCTCTGGCCTGGACAGGAAGCTGAACTGGTCACCCAATATTTCTTTGCCACCAGTGTTCCTAGCTTTGGAGGCAGGGCAGAATTTGCCCCTAGCATCTAGTAAACAATATAGTGAAATTAGGGACTGTCTCCTTCTATTAATGACATGTGTCTGACTATTGTGCTTTTGAAACACCTGGTAATATAACCTGTTTTGTGACGTGTAGAAATACACAAAGTGCAGAATATTTCAGTGTCAAATCGCCATTCACTTGTGAAGTGCCAGTTTTCCTAGCAAGCCTCTGACATTGATAAGGAGTGATTTAAACGAGGGTGAATTGCAGAGTCTAAGTTACGAGACAGTTTTCTTAATCTGTTCATTATTTTTTGTGTTCTAGATCTGTTTGTTGAATGTTTTTCACCTGTATTTTATTCATTTTATTTTCCCTTCTGATCATTTCACACTGAGGAACGTTCCAGCAAACTGAATCGTGGAATCATAGAATGGCCTGGACTGAAAAGGACCTCAGAGATCATCTTGTTGTCCAACTAACTGCAAACAAACTGCATGTTTTTTCTTCGGGAGTTCCACTCTAAGAATTTAATTTGTCCTGACATCCCTGTCCTTAGAATATTTTCATGATTTTATACCATATGTTGCTTTCTGAATCAAAACTAGATGGTAAACAAATGGCATCTTTAATGTTTTTTCCTGCCCGATCTTAGTTTCCTTCCAAAAATATTGAAAAGTAATGATTTGCACTTACTTTCAGTATTCATATCGTACAGTAACACCTGTTGTGTTTTACAGGATTGCACGTTCTTCACTAGGAAAGAAATCCTTCGGTAAGTGAGTTATATTGAATTGTTCTTCATAATCCATGTGGAAAAAAACTCAATCTTTCTTTCTGACTAGTGAGGAGGCTGGTTATTTTGGGTAACTGGATGAGTGTAGGATTGGACTAGGAATACATGCATAATATGTAAATGTATGTAAGGAAAAAGATGTCAGGTTAATGTCCATACCATAGGTTTTTCTACGATCAGTAGAGAAGCTGTGACTGTACAAGAGGAATGCGCTGCTCTTCTGCTCAGGTGCAAAGTGAGGGGTCAGGGTAGGCTTTGGTATGGGCTCCAGCATGGGGAAAACTGGTGGGACATAAACACTGAGATGGGTCCTCTGGTTTGTTTCTGTAGGAAGTCTCTCTTCAGTGAGTTGCTAAGGCTGGGACCGCAGTTAAGCAGTTGTGGGTCTCAGTGCTTGAAGTACATAGCGTTGCTTTGTTTCAGTTGTGATGGACTGCGTCAAACCAAAGCCATTCCTGTCTGTCTGTGCTGACTTCTTGCCTTGGAGCCTGCCATAGATTCTTGATCTTGGAACATTCAGATTAAGGATCTGTGCAAGTACAACATAGGTTTTTTCCTGTGAATCCACTCGTATTTTTGTTCTCCCTGAGGATTTTTGCCCTAATAAGGAGGGAGGCTGAATCTGTGGTTTGTGTCCAGACCTAGGAGCAAACAGTGTTCCAGGACTCTCAGATTTGAATCGTTTCTGAGATGTAAGAGGTATCAGGGAAACAGCTTTTGTTTTCGTAAACACTGGGAGCTTCTTCTCTCAAGTCAAAAATAGATGTGGTCTATGTGAGAAATGTTCTCTGCCTTATCTCTGTTGGCATAAACCTCGGTAAGACATTCAGTAATTCTGCCAAGGCAAAAAGTAACGGTATGGCATTAGATGGGAGGATTTATTTTTTTATGGGGGGGAAAAAAAAAACAGGTGATATTTGAGTTAGTTTCTTGCATATTTTGTTCTCACAGCTCACAAAGAAGCACTTGCTCCTGGTCGGTGGACAACATCTGTGAGACCGCTGTGCAGTAGGAACATAGCAGTGCCAGGGCTGAGTTTGGTCTGCGTCCCTTTTATCTAATTGTTACGGTTCAGAATTAAGTGCAGTGCTGTTTCATGTCAGGTTATAATGGGACTGAACTAGTCAGAGCTTGTGTGGTGGGCCTAAATATGAGCTTAACGCAGGCTGGCCCCACCAGAGACGCTGGCCTCAAAGCAAGTCAAGGCTTCACAAGTGTGGGTAACTGTACCATGGAGGTGACTTCTTTAACCAGGCTTTCCTTAGCTGCAAACCTCCAGGAATGACACGCAGTTCTTAGCTATAAAGAGGTGTCACACTGTGTTTTTGTACCCTACAAAAGGCCTGCAGCTCAAATAACCAGGAGTGGCCATTGTATGTTGTCAGGGCTGTAACCTTAGTTCTGCTTAAAGAACACTGACTTTGACAGCAGCAGAGTTTGTCATCATAGTTGTCTGAAACAGCAGTTGTGTGTCAGTGATATTCCTGTAGTGTCATTAGTTGCAGTAGTTGGATACTGAATAAAAGACATCCATGTGTAGCCACCAAATCTCAGATACACCTGTTATACAGCCAGGAAAAAAAAAACAACCAAGCAGAAATGGTTTAGTTTTGCTTTCTGTGCAAAGCAGACCTTTGGCCACTTTCTAAGCCCTGAAAGAAACCAGAAAATACTCTTCTGCTTCACATGAGCATCTCATTATACAGCTTGTGAAAGAATTTAACTGGGACTGAATAAATGAAAAAAAAAATTGCTTTGCATTCTCTAATTCCCTTTGAAGTCTAAACTGAAAAAAAACCCAACAACCAACACAATGTAATAAACAGTTATTAATACTTGCATTCATACCCCTTCCAGTGAAGAATACAAACTAAGGATTTTATCTTAGCAGTTTGGCTCGGATTTGGCACTTGTGTTTGGTCTGTCAGGGCATTTGGACCCTTCCAAGGGAAGCAATTAGCAAAGTGTGACGCTGCCATCTTTTGCTTAGGGATCGTTCTCTTTCTGCTTTGGGAGATAAATATTGAAATGGATACCCTGAAAGTATAATTGATTTCTGCTGCAAGGAAGTAGATTAGTTTTTGGTATTTGTACAGCTAACGTACATCTAGAGAAGGAAAATCTGCACAGATGGAGGTCTAAAGTGTGTGTAGCACAGGCCTGATTTAAAGAATATGATTTAAAATGCGACTAATTTTCTATCAAGAGTGCAGTGTTGTCAGGGTGAGAATGGATGCAGAACTGTAAAATGATAATAATAGAGAGGAAGTAAGGAATCAAGCATCTCCCCAGCAGATGTAATTAGGAAACTGCTGAATCTGAACAGGCAGACTTTGTCACATCTGGAAAACTGCATTTCCAAACTGTAAATTTGAGCCATCACGAGCAGCTGAGAAATACATAAAGTGTACTTTGACAGAAGCACTGTGGATTTCAGGAGAAGTTGTTCCAAAGGTAGGAAAACAGAACAAGTCACTGTACGATAGGCTAACAGAAGTTTATAGCATTGGCCAAAGCTGGCTTTGAACTGAGAAGTCAGAAGTATTCCTTTTTTTTGTTTTCCTTTTTTTTTCTTTTTTCTGGGTTGCAATGGATTAAAAAAATGTATTTGTTACCACAGCTCTGACAAGCAGGTAAAAGCTGACAGAAATGAAGAGATATTTCCTTATGGAGATGGCATAAATCTTTTACATGCATTCTGGAATTTGGTGCACGATAACACGTTGACCTTTGATCTCAAGGCACTGAGTGTCTCAGAACATTGTAAAAATAGCAGGTGTAAATGAACTGAATTTGCAGATGTTGATGTCCTAGTGTTCTGGACTGTGTCTCCTTCAGAACTGTGTGATTTGAAACAGCATTCACAGAGATAATTTGTGATTTTTGTTTTTTCAATCCTTGCCTTGCAAGTGCGTCAGAGTAGAGGACGTGGCTGATTCATAGGACTTGCAGATGAGGGAAGGGAAAGCACACAAAAGGGAAGCAACACAAAAGAAGATTCTTCTGATACTTAAGAACAGGACTTTTTTTTTATCTCAAAAACCTTGTCTGGGTGAGACTGAGACTAAGGAATTGAAAGTTCTTTGTTTATTTTCTTACTCTGCTACTGGTCCTGTGTGCAACCAAGCACCTTGACAAATAGCCCCTTTAATTTGTCTGCTATACCCAGACTTCATATTTCAGTGCCTTTTAAGTGTGAGGAGAATACTGCTTTTATTTAGGTTGGCCTGGTAAGGATAACCGAAGCTATTTCTTCCTACAGAATGCTAAAACTGACCTTTGTTGTAGGTTTTGCATCCTGTAGCAGTGCCAACACCGGCCTGCGTACTTCCTGAGGCTCACAGTACCTGGGAGATTTCACTGTCACCTGGTAGACCTGGTCATTTAAATAGACCAGCCAAAGTACGGTCAAGTGTTGACTGTGACAAGTGGTGTTTGAGTTAAAATAGCCCTGACAGGCTTCAATGAGCACTGGTTTTCTACAAAGCAAAGAAATGTAAATAGATAGCCTTGTGTTGCTGTTTTTCTCCACTCAGTAATGTCTGAGTGTATGGGTGATACAAATTATAATGCCCTCTCATACTTTATTGTGAAATACAAATGCAGCTTCTTCCAATAAGAGCATATAACTCTCTTTGACTTGAGTACCATGAAAGCCTAATAGGTTGTATAAGTGAAGCTGTAAAGAAAACATCTCTTCCCTGGGAAGAGAACAAAGCATGCACTCAGACTCAATTATGTGATTTTTGTTAAGCCAAAGGAAACCATCCTTCTTATGGACTGTGTATGGGAGATAAAGGAGCCTTTGACTGCATGATTGTGCAATATTCTGCAAAAAGAAGTGAAAAAAAAACTACTTAAGAGAAACTGTGCAACCTCAGAATATTATCTGTGAAAAACAGCTATTCTTGGCGTAAGAGATTAGCTTAATGGGTGGTGGATAATGGCTGCTCTGTTTCCAAAGTACCACATATCAAACTGGATATTAATGTTTGATGTGGAGTGCTTAGAAGAATTAAGTCATGGGAGTAATTCTGAAAAAGCATGAAATTGTAGGAGGAGGAACAGTCACTTGGAGCCGTTATTTTTCCTCTTCTGCCTTATCCTCACAGGGTGATGTATCTACTTATGGAGAAGCTCTGTACATGATCTGTTTATGATATGGCAGATATAACTGTAACTGACCGTATTGTTGTGCTAAGTATGAGCTGTTGCTTGCTGTCTAAGGGGTGGAGTAGAATCAAGAGGTGTCTCAGCATCTCTGGGTGGGAATAAAAGGGTTTATAACCCCTCAATAATTGGCACTTACTGATTTGTCATATGCTGCAATTTAGAAAGCAAGTAAGTACTGCTGTGCCTTTCATTATGCATTGCAGAATGCTTTCAGATGTGGCATGAAGGAAATGCAGATCCAAGGTTGTTTACTCTGAACTGAATTTCAAGTGCAGCTGCTGAGTTCAGTGAGTTGATTCAGCAAGGAGTAATCTTGCCAAAGAAAAGCTAATAGTTTTTTTGGCTGAAATGAGCCTCCCTGGCTGGCTGGCTCACCAACTATTCCTGTGAGTATTAGTGATGACCCAAAGAAGGGACACAGTTGTTTAGATGGGGGTGAAGGAATAAGTACTGCAGCTCCAATTTAGATGAATTTAATCTCATGTAAAACAGCATGACACTGCAATTAGGTGAAATAGGCTAAGTGGTTTTATCCTTCCCTCCCTGGGGAAAAATAGCCTCTGAGAAAACCCAAACAACAATAAATCTGTCTTTTTCTTTCTTTTTTTTTTTTGACTGATTTAATGAGCTGAAACTGCTCTCTGATGGATGAGTGCTGGAGCAAGAAAATGCAGCTGAAAATGAGGGAAGGAGAGGAGGGCTGGACTCTGCATTTCTGTGCAAGAGGGATGTTAGATCGACTTAGTATAGGACTTTGGTACTGTGATCAACTTATGACCATATAAGTGCAGGATGCCGTCAGGGAGCTCTGACAGTGTTCTCCTGGTTGATAAGATTATCAGTCTGTGGTGTGGAAAGCAAAGCAGTATGTTTATGAACTGTCAGCAAATAGAACAGCTCATGAATATAAGGTGAGAAAGAAAGAAGCCCAACGGAACAGCAGTCTAGGAAAGGAAGAAAACCCAGCATGGGCTGCAGAAGAGGCAAACATGGCTGTTGGAAGAGAAAAGCCATACACTGTTCTTGGTGTTTCAGATGACTATTCATCACCAGAAAATCTAAATACACTCCCTGGGAAGTGCTTCACACAACCCATTGGTTAGCACTTGTGAGCTAAAGGATGCTGAAGACTGGTGGGCAATGTAGAGATATTTGTATCGCTACTGAGAATGTATTATCTAAAATACTTAGAGGACAGCTGACAAACGTTCAGAACCTTACTAATTTTTTTGATAGGTACGTGCTAGGGCTTTGAAAACATGCTCCTCTGTTGCTCAGAATGTGGAAATCAGTCCAGACCTTCAGGGCACAACTTCAGCACGCAGACAGATTCCAGAACACCGGATCAGCTCCTGGGTGCCTAGAACGTCGTGCGTGCTCAGAAGCAGCCACTGTGAATTTGCTGAAAGCAGATCTCCTTCATGAGTGGCTACTCTTGTGGATAAGAGAGAACAAACAAATGCAACATATCTTTATTGTGGTGAAGGCTGATTGTATATTCCTGCACGTGTTAGTCCTTTCCTGCCTGTTATGTAAGTGCAGTAACTTCTTGGCTAAGGTACACGTGAATGTTTGGTTTTGTTTTTTTTTTAAATCCTAAAAAGCATTGAGCAGAAGTGAATCAGACACTGAAGATCAACCTTATAAAATCATATATATATGCAAAATTAGCAACAAGCTGAACGGATATTCAAGCACTGAATTGCTAAGAGCCGGCAGTAGATAGGAGAAAAAGTTGCAAATGTGGAATGCAATGTAGCTGCCAGTTGTACTCAAGGTATGTGACAATGGGATTAGTTGGTATAAGTAAATTTTAAAAATAAATATCCCCCCCTACCATTTAAAATAAATAAGGAGAGGGGAGAAATTTCATTCCAGCCGGCATCGTTGGGACCTCAGTAGTTGGCATTACTGTTCAAAAAAGATTTGTACTGGAAAAAATCCACTGGGGGAGTGGGGGGAGAGAAAAGCTTAGGAAAAAAATCCCCAAACAAACAAACAAGAAAGCCCACCGCTACATTCATAGCAACAATTCAGCTGTTTGCTTAACGTGCTTGTCTTGTGGTTGTAGATGGGAGCAAGTGATTAAGTTGTCTCCTACAAGGCAGTGTTTATCTCCCCCAGCTTTGTGGACCAGATTTTCTAGCAGCCAACCTTTAACTGCAGTATTAACGCTTGCCTGCTAGCCAGCCCATCTGGTTCTGTTTCTCTCTCTAGACTACTATGATTTGGCATTCAAACCCTGATTTCTTGGACATCTGTTCTGGCCCAAAAGCACAAATTCTGTCAACTAGAGTTGTTTTATAATTTGAGACCGACTTATCCTAGCTAGACAGCTGCTGGAGGAGTACAGCACTGCATCACCAAGTTGGGCACCAGCTGGCCAGTTTTACAGAAGAGCATTTGTAAATCTGTTGCATTGTTCTCTCTGCCTGTTCCTTGATGTGTATTTGAAGAGAAAAAGATAAGGTTCAGAGGAGCCAGTCTGGCCCATCTGAAACCTGCCTGACAGTTAAGTTGAGAAGATAAGCAGAGGTTTCCTCTGAGTGTCTGCAAAGCCTTCCTTATAAGGGAGCAAGTACAAAAAAGTGCTTGAGATGCATCTCCTCTTTGGAGCAGGCTGCTGTGCAGATGGAGGGAGAGGCTGGAACACAGCTTATGCATTCCTAACACATCCTGTCTCTCAAAAAGTTTGGGCTCTACATAAAGAAGGGTGAGCTTGTGCTTTTGTCAGCTCTGGGGAAAATGGGGTTTGCTGAGAGGATGAAGTCTGGGGGGGCTTAACACCTTGGGAATCTTCTAATTGTGTCTAAGAAACTACATACAGGAAGAACATACATCCTGAAGCTGCTGTTGGTCTTACTTATTATGTTTCTATTCCTGTTTTTAAGCTTGTTAAGCCCCCCGAATGAAGGACATCTAGGCCATTCTTTATGATCTATGCCTTCTGTGTCATAAAGTTTTCCTTTATAATACTTCTGTCATGTTGCACCTGGTTTGCTAGGCACAGGTGGGAACGATGATGTTCTTATCTGCTGCCTTCAGATGCAGCACTATGTTTCCTATTGTTTTATTTCAGTTATACGTAGCCCTTTTCTCTAAGAGAGTGCTTTAACCCCTTTCAATCTTTGGGAGCAGCAATGCCCTGAGGAATTGTTGCACCATGGAGATTTGTGTGTTAGTTACTGCATGCCATGTGTAATTGTCATTGCAAAAGCAGCCAGTGAATGTGTGATGGTGTGATTTCACCTTGATGGGTAGCTGAGCTGTGCCACGTGGCTCACTCGTGTCCTCTCCTCAAAGGAAGAGGGGAGAAAATACAATGGGAAAGGTCTCAAGGGTTGAGATAAGGACAGGGACATGGCTCACCAGTTATCATCATGGGCAAAACAGAGTGAGCATAACAGAGATTCATGTAGTTTATTGCCAACTACTTACAGACTGTGGCCATGAGATAATAAAAGCAAACTGAAAACACACCTTCATCCACTTCCATCCTCCCCTACCTCCCACTGAGCAGTGAAGGGGAACAGGGGCAGCAGTCAGTTTATAACACTTCTCTGCTGCTCCTTTCTTCTCATTCTCCTTCCCTGCTCCATAGGCCCTTCCCACGGGATGCTGTCCTTCCCCAACAGATCCTGTGTGGCCCATAGGCCACAGCTCTTCAAGCCCTGCTCTCTAACATGGGTCTGTACCGTGGATCCTGTTCTTCAGGAACAGTGTGGTCCAGCATGAATCCCCACAGGCAGCAGCTCCCCCAGACTTCGTGCTCCAACGGCTCCTCTCCATGGGCTGCAGCTCCAACCCAGGACCTGCTCCTGTGCAGAGGGCATCAGTTGTAAATGAGTTCCTATCTCTGTCTTATCAGCATGGTGCGTTTTTCCCCCACAGTCTGTGCAATGCTGTCTTAAATGCAGTTGCTTTTGTTCATAGCTGCTGTTGTCTCCAGAGGTTCATAGGGGCTGAGTGCTCAGGCCTGTCTCCAGGGCGATGGACAGGCTCATCAGTGCTGCTCTGGTCTCTGAAGCACTGAGTTCCCTGCATATTAGCAGGAGCTGTTCTACAACTCTTCTGTGTAACCCTTCTATCAGAACAGGAGGCAGTAGCTTTGATTTTGGGGGAAATTTTTTTATTCCATTCTCTACAGTTGATTTCTGGCCAGGTCAACCCACCACTCTGAGCTACTTGGACAGTGCTGGCACGCTTGGCTCTGTTTCATTGTGCCAATGAAGCTGCGCTGCTATTTATTTTCTGTGAATATGCAAAAGCAATCTAGAAGTTAGTCTTTTGGGTGGTATTATTAAAGTTGAGTGTGCACTGAGTACATTCATGTTGTTTAGCATTAAATAGGATAGATACATTCCGGAATAAAATTCTTTCTTCTTCATAACATGAATCAAGTGGGCAGTACTGCGGAGGCAGCTCTACACTTGGTGAGATGTTGCATTAAACACACGGGATTCTGAAGGCCACTTTAAAGCCTCTGCCTACTTCCTTCTAATCAGTGAGCCGTTACAAGCTTTTATCTTTTGTTTTCAGCACAGAGTTGTCATTACACAAGTAGCTTCTCTGTACCTTAACACACCCAGTGGTGACCTTGGGGACAATTAGACTTTCTCTCCAAGTTCAGTAGCAAATTAATTTGATATAAATGCACAAGCAGCATTAGTGTTGCAACTGTGTGAGCTCCCTCAAGGAGCTGTGAAACTTCTCTATTTTCATCAATTCCTTGAAAATTAGAGTAGTTTCCTAAGTGTTCTGTAAGTGCTTATGCTAGGGAGATGGGTCAGGGAGAAGACCTGAAATGTCTGCAAGAGCAGATCAGTAGTTTGGGTTTGGGCTGAATTAATTTGTTAGTCCTTTGTTAGGGAATCCTGGCTTTAACCCCAGGGTAGAGTACATTAAGCCTAAACATACACCAATATCTGAAGGAACAGATATCTGGCTGTAGACATCTGGCTGTCTACAAATGTTACTACAAATGTAGTAACATTTGTTACTACATCTCTTCTTATTCTCATCTGTGGGAAGGAAAACACTAGTAAATGCTACCAGCTTCTCCTCTGCATCCTCAATTCAGAGTTACCTGTCTTGGCAACAAAGGGAGCACATCCAGGAATGGGAAAGTGATGATGCAGGCATCCACAAGAATTCCTAGAAGCAGATAGTGCAGAATTTGTAGTCATCGCAAGGGCAGTGAGGCTGGTTGCAGACTCTGGGCCTATGAATATACATAATGGTCTGTTTATGGTAAATGGCAGCCTTTCCAAACCTATATGTATTTAAACAGCACCTACATTGCTCCTCTGATAAGACATAACTGTTTCTGTGACTAGGGCAGAGAGCCAGAGCCACTTTGTTTTTATCAGATATGCTTCCTGTTCAGGGACACGCTGAGCAAAAGAGTACAAAGCCTTTCCCAGCCAGGTCACAGCTACTTATGAATTCAGATCATCATCTGAAGTGCCTTCTGCTTCTGTAAGAACAGAAGAAACATTAGAGTTTTTGGCACAGGGGTTTAATGGCAAACCATTTCCAGTTAGTAATTAATGTTACAGAGAGATGTGTCAGAACAATGATACACACGGTGCAGCTCCTGAGATATGGCTGTTGGGGCTGGATCCCATATTGGTCATGGTACTTGCTCCATCCAAGTGTGAGAGCAGTATCACCAATGGGTTGCATGAAGGCTAGAGTATCACTGCTCTAGGCTAACACTGTATTTCACTACGTGGTGTATGTCTTTCTCAGAACTCCGAAAGAGGCTGAGGAACTCCTATTGTTTTTCTGTCGGTTACCCACATTGAGTTATGCTGGATACTGCATCAAAGCTTTTCAGAAAGATGGAAATTTGGCAGGTTTAGCTTTGTACACTTAAAAATAACAATTAGCTGGATTTGTGTCTGATTGTTGAGACTGAATGTTAGGAAATGGCTCTTCATGAAGAGAGTGGCTGGGCACTGGAGCATGCTCCTTAGGGAAGTAGTCACAGCATCAAGCCTGCTGGGGTTCAAGGAGTGTTTGGATGGTGCTCTCAGAAAGATGGTAGGATTTTGGGTGGTTCTGTGTGAAGCCAAGAGTTGGGGATCCTTGGGGATCCTTTCCATCTCACATTACTCTATGATTCCATGATTCTATGCCATATGAATTGAATTATTTAAGTTGGCTGTTTTTAATTCTTGCTTACAGGTTGCATGGCCGGTACCATGAAATGGCACCAAACGTTGTGCCCATGGACTATACAAAGGATCCTGATGTTAAACTACCTATGCAGCTTATAATAAACATGCCTGAGCTAAAGGTAAGGCTTCTAACTGCTTACAAATTGCACCTTATTAGCTCTGTAAATTGTCTGACAGAGGTTTTGCAAAGCAGGTTTGGTGCCTTGAAGCAGTGTGGCAGCCAAGGTCTTTCCTTTGCTGATACTGTTCTAGGACATAGCCAGGCACAGAAATGGGCATTGCTTAGTTTAGGAATGTAATGAGTATGTACTTCTCTCTTGTTTGAATAGTTACAGAAATGAAACCTGTGATGTGATCCAGGCTTTTCCTAGAATTTATAAAATGTTTCTTTCATCAACTGGTTGAGAGCTGTGCAGCTTTTGAACCCCCAAAGCTATGAAGCCCTAAGGCTAAACAGTTCAGCTCTGGGTTAGTTTCTTACCAGCTGTTTGCATCGTCTGTGTCCTTGACACACTGTGTCCTTGACTGCCAGGGGTATCAGTGTAATTCTGTCCTCTGCAGCTTACAAAGCTGACCTTCCTAGCTTGTCTCTAATGAAAGGAATGACATTTAATAAATCATGTAGGTACTGGAGTTTAAACAAAAATTGTGCTTTGTCCATTATGCTGCTCTGTGTGAAGTAGAAGCAGAAGTAGCGTAATTCAAGGTTTGTTTATTAATGAGATGTTAATAGCAGCAACAACATTCCATAAACCATTTGTTTTCAATATTGTGTGTGCAAATGTGTTGAAATATCTATTAAAGGCCCTTATGTGCCTGTGTAGTTAATGAAGAAGAAAGTGCATCCGGAAAAGTAATTACAGACTTCGAAAATAGGTGGTATAAAGATCTTGCTGAAATGTTCTTTTTAGTTCATCAATGCATAAAATATCTTACTGAGCATTAACTGTTCGGATATCATATAAATATTTCATGTAAATTTTATATAATACAAATGTTTGCTAGCTTTTTTTTTTCTTATATAAATAAAGAAATTAGGCAAATCTGGATAAGTCCATGATACTTTGCAAAGGTGCCCTGTATTTTACTTACCTCAAACTGAATCCCAACTGGAGATAGCAACACCAATTTCTAAGCTGATTGTCCAGAATTAGATTGTTTAAAACATAATTAGACATCTAAATCAGTAGCCTGAGGTAAGTTCTAGCACAAGCAGACTTAATTGGGTCCATAGGCTCTATGATGATGCATATTGTTAAGTAGGTCATGGAGCTAAAAATTGGGAATTACGAGGCTTTCTCTAAGCCTTCCTTTTCCTCATAGGTTCTGCTGAGTAATAATAGCAGGTGAACAAAGAGAGAACAATTACGTACTCCTTTTCAAAAGAACAAGGAGATATTTCATGAAGTCATCAGATGACACCACACATGAAAATATCGAGGAACTCATTACCACAAGACATTCTGGAGACATCATGAATGTCATCAAAAATAATTTAAGTGCTCTTATAGAGCAGATTTCCACAGTTGCTGATAAGTTTTATGATCTGTATGTGATCTCTAACTCCGGAAGTCCCCCAAATACCCATTGCACTCACCCTTTTGAAAATATTTTCCCTATCTGCTATAGTTCCCGGTTAGAATTAGGATGGTGGTCTGGATGAACTGATAATTATGATAGTTGCTGTGTTCTACGTTTGTTTTTTTTTTCCCCTTAGAGGCAATCCATAGATCAGATGAATTTATTTTTAATGTCCCTATGAGATTTGTCTGAGATTATTTAATTAAAAGGACTTACTCTTAGCAATAAGCAAGAGCCAATTATATGATGCTTACCAGCTAGGACAAAATGAAGATTATTTTTGTTGAAATAGGATTATTTACTGAAATGCTGACATGTTGGATGGGCAGATACATGTAAAAGTGCAAATTAGTGTACAGTATCACAAATCACTAATGGTCTTACCTATATGAATGTAAAGTAATTGGATTTTTCAGTACCTGGCGGGATAAAATAGCCTGTGCTTCACATCACTGTGGGAGTATCTTGATTGTATTAAGCCAAGTAGTATTTCTGCTTGTACATGCATATTGCATTTTTATCTTTGTAATTAAAATCCATCTTCCTTAAGGGGTTTTGATTCACTCATCCACTCTTGCAAGTAGTTTTATCTCTCTTTAGCAGGTCACGTCTTATTCACTGCTTTAGTGTCTTAGGTGTTTGTACTTGTGCTTCTGGTGTGGAAGATGGCTGTTTCTTAAGTTTTATTTTATTATTGAGCCTGAATCTCTAGGATATTGGTAATGCAATATGAACTGCTCTGGCTGGTTATGTAGCTCTTATGAAGCCCTTAACTGCCAGATGGCCAGAATTTGCTTTGTGAGAAATCAAGACAGGCCGATTTCAGCCTTCAGCTCAGAAAAGACATAAAATAGTGATAATCACACTTTTTATTGGCTTTAATGATGTAGGATCAGACGCTTAGGAAACTGTTGATTCTATGAAAAGATTAACTGCTATTTTTACAGGACAGCAGAATGTTTAAACTGAGATATAAAATGTAAGTTCCGTTTTGAACCATAATTAGATTTTCAGATACAAGAGCATATCTTGCTGCCATAGCAAATATAGGTGCTAAAGGGAACGGATTAAAGAAGTGTATTTAAAGTGGATCAAAATTGATCTTCTTGTACCCCCTCAAGTCTGTGAAGCTTTCTGATCCAGCTTTAGAATATATCATGAGGGAAATTAAACTTGATTTTGTGCCAGCAACAGGACAAAATTTGCTGTCAAATGTAATAATTCTCTCTCAAATTTCAAGAGACATGGAACACTTTAGAAATATTGCTGATTAACCACTCATTTCAGGAACAGAGTTTGTAAGAGTTCATAGTGAGCTTGTTTCCAGTAAAATAAGAGTCAAATGAAGATAATAGATCTTACTTCCCTCCCCTGCCCCACCACATCTTTTAAAATATTATCAGCACAGGGTTTTAAAATGCCAGCAGGTTATCAGCCATAAACCTGGACCAGTCATGGTCACAACGAATTTTACTGCTTCCTATACAGTTGAGGAGAAAGAAGTCTTTCATGCAGAGTTCATTTTCCAAGCAATGTGGGGTTATTTACTGTAGTTAACACAGGGGGAAAAAAAAAGTCCTTAACCTCTCCAACTTTCCCAGACTGCTGAACAAATTGTTAGTGTTGGTTCTTGAGTAAGTTCTCATCAAGGCAGAGACTAAACTGATATTTGAATCTCAAAATAGAAACAAACAAACTAAATGTCTATTGAATTTTAATAAAATTAGTGATAATTTCAATGCACCTGGCTTTTTTCATATGCACATTACACTTCCAGTTACTGGCAATGTTCAGCTCAATACCACTGCAGATTCTGACAAATGGATGGAATCAATAATGCACTTTTCTAAATTAGATTCTGCAAGTATAAAGAAACATCTTTACTTCACGCATTAATGTTTTGAGCCAGGGTGAATTTAAATGTGATACCTGTGTTTCAAAGAAGAACTTACTTAAATTGGTAATGAATTTTTCACTAATTCATGGTTCTTAAGTTGAAAGTCAGGGCAAGCAATAAATAAATAAAGAAGGGGCAGATACTTTAAGTTGATTAGGTCTACCATTACACTGAAGTTAGCAGATCCAGTTTACTCCAACTGTTTCATTGTAGTCTCTGTTCTCTAATTTTGACCATTGTGGTTACATAGGCAAATATATGTACTAAATTAATGAGAGTATATAAGCATATCTGAGATGACTGCAATTAATACTGCAAACATGTGGCAACGGTATGAGCTGCTCAGTGTGAAACCTTGTAGAAAGGGAAGATTGTTTCAAAACAAAACTGATTTCACTTGCCTTACCTCTGCCATTTTTTCATAGCTGGGTGTAGGAATGTGGCCTGGTCATAGAGGTCACATATGATCTGCAGAAGAGCATGTGTGGCCATCGTCATTGTGGTGTATGTATCCCTAATAGTCAGAATCTTCAAGCTGGTGTACGGTGATGCAGCAGTCTTTGTGTCAAGAGTAGAGTAGGTTATAAAAGTGCTTTCTGGAGGGGAATGATTTTTGCTTCACTCACTTTACAGTCTGCTGGTTTCCATTTTTGTCTCATGCTTTGACTTCATTGATCCTCACAGGCCTTGTCATTCACTGCAGTGGTGAGCGAGGTAGTTCATAAATCCACACATGGCTGAAACAGAATGAGCAGCAGGCACAGGAATCAGTCAGGAGGAAGAAAGGACACACGGGGAACAGTGAATTGGTCACCTTTCAGAATCAAAGTTTGTACCTTATTTTTTATAGGTTTGAGCATGAACGCATGCATGGTGCTTTAAAATAAAATAAAACCATTTCCTGTGATTTTAAGCAGTGCTTTGCAGACTGCTTTATGTGTTTGGGCATCTCTGCTAGTGTCACTTGCATGGGAATCCCAAAATAAAGGCCAGTTTATGTGAATGTAAAACTGAGAAGCATTTTGTAATGACTGCTCAGCCTTTCTAGCTTAGTTACTTTAACCTAAGGTGAATTGTTTCAGATTTATTTGCAACATCTTCTAAAACATAGTTTGTACTAAAAGGATATTGTGCTTTAAATTAATGGGTCAAGCTGCAAGATGATTGCGAAATGGGTGAGGCAAGAGGACACACAGTGCTTTCATGGTGTGTTTTTTTCTCACCTCTGATGGAAACGAGAGCAAGGTGTGAGTAACAAATGACGTGGTGAGATTTGACTGCAACTCCTGGCACAAGGCCAGCGATAGTATTCATAGAATCATAGAATGGCCTGGGTTGAAAAGGACCACAATGCTCATCTTGTTCCAACCCACTGCTATGTGCAGTGTTGCCAACCAGCAGCCCAGGCTGCCCAGAGCCACATCCAGCCTGGCTGTTTTTGTTAGAAAACTAGGCATCATGATTTATCATATTGTGTTCTAAGTCCTTACGCCAAATAGACGTGATGGTGAATTAAAAATATATAGAAATACAGCTGTCTGACTAGAAAAGGCAATGGTTAAGAAGATAGATAGCTCTTTTACAAGAATTATCTCAAGTGGCTTCAACATCAACAATCTGCAAAACAGCTGAGTTTTAGCTGTAATAGTTCTTCATTGTTTCAGCCTCATTTTTATTGTGAGAGGATGGAAGCAGCTTCTTAACGAGCAGATGTAGGTTTTCTGTTGTAAAAGGGTTCTTTCTCAAACAATTAGTACTTGAAGGAAAACGATCTATGAAGGAACAGTATCATTTTCCCCATTACTCCCTCCCCCCATGGCTTTTCCTTTAAATATGATGGAACCTTAATGTGTGCTCTTTAGAGTAGAGGTAATGAAATTACAGAAAGGATGTGAAAAGTATCTGTGAAGGTAAACTAATACTTTCCATTGTGTAAACTACAGATATACTGCCTGAAGACACACAATATGAGAAAGTTAAAGGAAAGGAATCAATATGAGGAAAGATTTTATTTTTCATTTAGATTTTAGAGATACATTTGGCAAAGAGTTACTTAAGAAATATACCCAGGTCCTTTTAATTCATTGCTGGTGTTTTCAAGGCCTCTAACATGTCAAGTAGGTAATTCATCTTATGCAACCACAGTGTGCTTAGTGAGATCACAGCTAGCACTTGGAACGAGGAAGTCCTGGGTTTGATATTCACTGCTGATAGGGATATTTGCATCTGCGTCCTCCTTGTTTGTTATTCAGTGCTGCCTCTAAGATGTCAGTTTATAGCTGTTGCCATGGCACTTAGTTCTGATGGGGTCGGTTCTGAAGAGAGTGATGTAGCATGATAGAAATCAGAACAATAGCATTTCTAACTTGTTGTATTGAGCATTCCCTAATGTTTAACAGATTCCCTGTGTATTTAACAAATACACTCTTATTTATGTGCTTTGAGGAAGAAAGTGGGACAAATTGAATCCTGCTTTGTCTTGGTGATAAGTTGATCATTGAAAAACCATTGAAGTAATAAGATCAGTCATTTTTTCTGGAGCAACTCTCCATATCCGTACTCACAGGACAGAGGTATTTCCAGGCTCTCAAGTCAGATACTCTTTTCAGTACCCACTGATGCATTTCATTTTTCTTTGGCCTGTTTTTTTCTGCCTCTGAACAGTGAGTTCAGCCTCATGTATGAAGCTCAGAGCACAGTGAGGTCGTTAATCTTTACCCTTTGAAAACCGTAGGAATGTTTCTTATTGTGAAGTTAGTTCACTCTGTAAGCCACGCAGCAGAATTTTGGTGTATTATTGACTGACTTAATGGTCTGTCATTTGGGACCATGACTCTGTGGTTCCTACTTCAGCTATCTTTTAAAACATCCCTAATCTTCGCCATTATCTCAGCCAGAAAGGTTGGAATTATCTTGACATTTAGGAGTGCTGAAATCTCTGGTCTTCATGATTGTTCTGAGAAATTACAATTCTGATTTCTGAGAACTCGCCCACCCACAAAAGACTGACAGACACAATTGTGCTGTTTGCTGTTGGATGGCTGTTTGCCTTTTGGCAGACTCCAATTGCTACCATGGAAGGGAGTCCTGGAGTGCAAACTGCAAGGCTCAAGGGCATCTCATTAAGTAGTTAATGTATGTTGAGACCTTTATTGCCATTAAGTAGCAATCTCCTGATGAATCAGGTATGCTCTGAGGATGTCAATAACTCTTTTAGCTGTTGTATGCAAGTAGCTCAAAGTTATAGCCAGTAAGGCTGCCAAAATGTGCTCTTACATTTCCAGGGTGGTTTGACTTGCCAAATGTACTTCGATGTAAGACAGGCTTTTTCAAACCAGGCCTTATACCCAAATGTCTCCATTTCTCTGTAATTGCATCTCAGAACATGCTGCAAGGAGTCATCCAATAGTGAGTCCACACATGACCAATCACCTGAAGAAGAAAGGAATGCTGCTTTCCAGGAACTGGATGTTCTTTGAAATGTTATTTATGTGCAAAGCCACAGCTCGCTATCCTTTCTTATGCTGATCTTTTAACAAGAATCCTTACAGATTAAAATTGACTGTAAACGGTGCGTTGCATGTAACTGACACACAAAGGAGGACACAGGGACATACTTTTGTGGCCATTACTGCAGCTAAGAAGTGGTGATATGACCACCATGACCTCCATTAGAACGCATATCACAGAATCCAGACATTTATATTCTACCAGGCTGTGTCCTTGAACACAATAGGCTTGTGTATTGATTATGCTAAATGTAAAGCATCAAAGTACCTTACAAGAATGTACTACTAATACACAGCTGTCTCTGAAGTTAAATTCAACAACTTTTAATGATGTGCAGCAGCTTGAAATGAGAGCTAAAGATAATGATGTCCAATTGAAATCACAAAGGAAATTTGGAAACATAATGACTTTTGTCACCCACACAGAGATAGCATTTAAAATATATTTTGCTACAACCTCAAACAGTGAAAACTTTGACATGGCTCTAATCTGTCAAAAATGTCAAGCCAAGTTCAAAAGGGAAATGGAAAATAGAAACTGAACCTGCTCCAACCTGGACTGAAATATTCTAAGGGAACTGTAAATAAAACTTGTGTGCCTAATGTTTCTAATTCATTTCTACTCAGGAAAAAGGAAACCTGAAGTGGATATTTGTGAGCCCTTCACTTTTCTCAATACTACTTCTTTTAAAATCAAACCCAATGCTGCATGCATATCACGAGTAATGTGTGATATAGCACAACTAAAGCTGACTGCACTTATAGGGGATCAGTATTTTGATTGGCATCTATGTCTTCAGACAGGATCTGTAGAACAGCCTTGGCCAGATGCCCCTCACAGTCCAGATCATGTTCATGAGTTTTATTCCCACTCAGTTGAATTGATTTATACTTGCTTTATAGAAATAACTGCAAATTCATCTTAGTTTTTATACAGCTGTGGGGAATATGTTGTTTTGTTGCTTTAAAAGCATTTATATTTGACTTCAGAACAGTAAAGCAACTTCTCTGTGCTTGCTGGCTCTTGTGTTTATGGTTTTAGGATACTGTCTTTTGAGAGTGGCTTTGTTACCAACTGCATCAGTAAGGTGCTGGAATGGGATCTTAGAATTGTCTCTGAAGAGATGAAATTTAGTTTAAAATTCTAGAATTCATATTCATCTCAACCAGAGGTTGGATATTTTTGATAGCAGTGAAAATGAAAGACCTTTCTACAAGATGCTACTGGGGATACGGTTCTGCATCCTTAATAAACAAGCTTGGTTCGATCGGTTCATTGGAGGTTCTGCATTAAGCAGATGGGTAGCTATGTTTACTTCTTAAAATGCTTTCATAAACTGTAATCATTCCTCCAGCCTTGGGTCAGGTGCTGGCAGAGGTATAAAGTCTCTGTTTGTTTTATTGACTTTCCCCTTAGTTTCTTCTGCTGTCATCCAGTCTGCATCTACTAGCTTCATAATGCAGGAACAGTAATTCTCTTGACTTTATCAGTATGACAGTTTGTCAGGAACCAATTCTATGCAAATGATATTCACACTCTTAGTACCTTTATTCTAACATGTATAAAGCAGGTGCTACTCACAAGAGAAATGAGGTCAACACCAGTATGGGGAAAATGAGTAACAATGGAGCTGAGAAAATCTCGGCAAGAAGCAGTGCTGTGCAGCAGCATGTTTTACTGACACTTTGTGCCATAACATGGGGATGTAAATTCTTGGATGCATTTTGAAAGAAAAAAGTTATCTGCAAGAGGAGATCTTCAAACAACGAGTTACTATTTATTTGCAAGGAGTATGCACTGGTATTCCAGATAGGTGTTACTGTTTTGTTTGTTTTAAGTAATAAAGAGTTTGTATTTACAGGAGAATCCCTTTAAGGAAAGAATTGTGGAATCTTTCTCGGAAGATGGAGAGGGGAGCCTCAGCTTCAATGATTTTGTGGACATGTTCTCTGTGCTCAGTGAAATGGCTCCCAGAGAGCTCAAAGCTATCTATGCCTTTAAGATCTATGGTAATGTATTGAGATACTTTTGTATATGTTTTGTGTGTGTTTGCTGAAAATAAATGTGGGAGTTGCCGGTGATCTTTTCTCTGCTTCTTTTACTATTCAGATTTTAACACAGATAACTTCATTTGTAAAGCAGACCTGGAAAAAACCCTCAATAAGCTGACCCGAGAAGAGCTAACAGCAGAAGAAATCACTCTGGTTTGTGAGAAAGTGATAGAAGAAGCTGACATGGATGGTGATGGCAAACTAGGATTTGCAGATTTTGAAAACATGATTTCCAAAGCACCGGACTTTCTCAGGTATTAAGACAAAGATTGTCACTTTGCCTGTTTTCAGGTATTCTTTCTGGCTGTTGGCTGTGTAGCATAGTGTAAGAAATACCAGGCATAAGAGAATTGAGTTTTGCTGAGGAACCTGGAGGATGACTTCTTATCCTAACTCAGTTTAATTCTCCAGAGCCTATTCCAGTTCTGTCCTAACTTAAGACTAAGAGCTCAATGACTCAGTTATCCCCTCCTGTTTTTCTGTCTGTATTTGTGTGAATTTTTCGGGAAAATATTTTCATCTTCTGGAAGCTCAAATACATGCAGTTTCAGTGAAGGGTTCCCACTGCATAGGAACCCATCCAGTGTGCCAGGATTTTTGTCTATGTATTTTTAAACAAAATTTGTTTAGATGTAATGGCTGCTTCTGGAGAGGATTGGCAAAGCTCATAGTTGGATGGACTGAACAAACTGTTTCCATAGGAAATAGGTCTGAATGCTAGAACTGAGTTAAAGTAGATTAAAATTTGGATTGATAATCTTAATGCTAACGGTGATTAAGAACGTTGATGTGTCCTGAAGAATACAGGAGAGGTTTTTTTTCTACAATAAATCAAATTTCTGAGAAAAAACATTGTGAGACAGCAATTCTGCTGTAAAGTGTGAGGTCCCTGTGGATCCTAGGAAACATCAACATCTGAAGATGATATGCTGCGAAGTCAATGTGAGTGTCTTCTATACATTAGAAATGTATCAGGCACTTCTTGACTAATCAAACTTACCAACAGGAACTCTTTTGGAACAAGATATATATCATCATTATGGTGAGATTTGACTGAGTATATGTAACATTTTGTTAACACATATTTATGGCAAAAAACCCCAAACATTTTCTGCAGGCTGTTCTTCTGTGTAGAAGCTGCTGAGATGGGGTAGAATTTCATTTATTCAATGAAAAGGCTTTGCTGTACCTGCAGAGCTGATGGATAGACAGATCAAATGTGAAGAATAGAAGGCAGATGCGAAGAGTCAGCAGAAGCTGTAGTTTCATAGGTTTCCTGTGCCACGACTGATTTACTGCTGTGTTGTAGAAGCAGTTTGCTAGCTATGATGTGAAAAGATATGAAAACCTTTTTTCATCTTGGTAAAATTGTCCCTTTAGAAAGTATTTAGCAGATGAGTGGGAGAAGTACCAACCTATCCATGTCCAGAGACAGCTGTAATTTCATCTTTTTTTGCTATCTCCATTTTTTGTGCCCAGCTGAATACATTCCAAACTTTAATTTCAAGGAAATGGAAGTACTTATTGATTAATAATTTCAGTTGCTCATTAGCTCTGAAAATTAGACACATTGCATTAAAGCAGTGATCGCTTTTAAGAACTGATTGCTGATGAGCAATGGGAGATGTTGGATAACTACAGTATTCAGAGACTTTGTTTTGAAGCTGTAGGCAATCAGCATTTCTGAATACTGTATCCTAGAACACCACGTTGGTGCCTAGTATGTGATTCTCCCGAAAATGTTAAGTAATTTTCCAGACCTCAGATTATTCCTGTTGGCAGTAAAGAAATTCTTTATTTTCTGTTCTTTACCTTTTTCCCTACCAACAGCCACTTCTTCACATCATAAGAGTATGAAGCTTAGGATGCAAGATAGTTAGGTTTTACTTGTGGCTTTGCCACTACTTCAACGTGTGTCCTCTGCAATACCATATGTCGTACAACTCTGTCTTCTTTATTTTGTTAAATGAGCCCCATACTTGCCTGACTTTTGACAAACATGGAAAATTTTTATGATATGATCTATTCAAATGTAAAATCTCATTACTGAGGAAGAATATCTTCTTTGCCTTATTGATAGGAATCTTCAGAGGTTTTCCTTTGCTTTCCTTTTTTGGAGCACTTATTTCACAGAGCTCAGTATACCAGTTAATTTTTTTTAAGCTGCAATACAGTTATACGTACTTAATACATGCAGCAGGTATTGATGTTGACACCATGATCCAGGCTTGTACTTGATATGAGCTCAAGTTCACCCATTGTAGGTTGACTGATTTTTCCCTCGTGTCACCACACCCTTCTCAAGCCTTCATTTATGATACTGTGTAGGTTTAATCTCTTACAGACAACTTTTGCAAGCTTTGTGCTGCTGTCAGGCAAATGAAAATGCTCTTAAGTTTGTTGTTTGATTTGTGCTGCTAATGTTGATGACTTTTTGTAGAGACTAGAAGAAAACACTGCTCATTGTTGACCAGGGAAGATGGTATATGCATTTTTGACTGTTATTCTGGAAGCTTGAGTAAGTTATAAATAAGCGATAGTTGCTAGTTCAGAAAATTTGATTTCAGTAGGTTTCAAAATTGTTATCATTTAGAAGCTACTTGTAGTGTAATGGAAGCATTTGGACTCTGAGCTGGCATTTGCTAAGTGTTCTGTTCTACAAGACTGGTTACATTTTCCACAGGAAATTGGTTTATAAATCATCCTGGAAGTTTAAGCTTATTTGAAGGCCCGAGGGTGAAACATATTATAACAGTCTGAAATGGAGCTTGAGAAGAGTGTGGCATCAGTAACACCTGGGCAGCTGACAAACCTATGCAGTGAAACAACACATGAAACAAAAAGATGTCATTGTAAATGTGCTATTCTGAAACCTCTGGGGGCCTTTATTCCTGTAGCAGCTGATGTCCTGACTCTTGTCCTATCCAAAGCTGAAGGGACAGCAACTATGTCTTAGATTCTGTGCATTCTGTAAGACCTCTTCTAAAGTGCAGATGATCTAGTTCCTAAAGACTAAAAGCAGAGCTAGTGACAAATTGGCAAGAGATTATTAGTGAGAAAACAGTAGCAAGAAATCACTTTTATCAGTGTTTTCTTATTAGTAAAATGCTTAATTTTCAAACTTCAGAGTGAAACATGACAATACAAAAATAGGCTTGGACTTAGCAAGAGAAACATCAAATTTATCTGCCTAGTTTGACCTGCTTAGGAACCCAAATACTGTGCAACAGCCTAAGTGCAATTGGGAAACATTTTGCTTTGCTGTATATCCAATAAATAAGTCAATTGACACTTGATTTAATCCAGCGCTCTGCTTGGCCCTCTAATCAAATAATTTCAGAAGAAGGAGGTTTCTCTTCACATATGTAAATCTTCCTGAGAGCCTGAGAGAAGGCTTGCTGTGCTGGTAAGTAGATAACAGAAATGCCTTGTCCAACCGTGGATTTTAACTGTCCTGGAAAAGGAGACAATTTGCAGTGTAAATGATAAATCTATATTGTACAGTTGACATATGAAACAAAATGAGCAGTCGTTCTTGTTTTATTCTTTATTCTATTACGGAGAGATCTGAGGTTTCCAGCCCTAGTGTCCAGCTTTAGTTCGCTCTAAAAACTGAGCGCATTTGCAGATCTGAGATCTGCACCATCAGTTTTTGTCTGTGTCTTTCCTGCACTAACTCTGAATTTTTCTGAGGATGTTATCAGTATCTCATTGTACGTATATAATGTTAAAGAATAAACTCTTTTATATAAAAGAAATATTATCAGCACCTTTTCAGTTTCCGTAATTACTCTCTTACACACATAGAGAGGGTTATTCTAAAAGGATTTTTTCTTTCTGACAGGCTCGTTGAACTTTACATGATTCAAGGAAGCATTCTGACTTAACTAAGTTTGCCATCTCAGTCTGCAACCAGAATTCGAGTCCTTTTAATTACAATACCTAATTCACAGTACAATTCTTCGCAAATAAAGACAGCGTGTTTGAGAAATGCTTGCAGCTCAACTGCAATACAACATAAACGCAGTCTGTAAAAGACACTGTGAAATGAGGAGCTGAATTACTGCTGTTTGGTGGAAAATGTGGATATGATACTGCTGATACGATAATGCTGAAAGACCAAAAAGTTACCTTAGTTTTGTTTTTAAAGTGGTATCACCATCCTGTATCCTCATCATTACTGCAGATTTACCAGCTGCTTGGTTTGGCCTTCTGCTTACTGAATGTTAAGTCAGCACTTTGCTCTGTCAGATTCTGATTTCCTGTGTTAGATAGTAAGTGGCCTTTATTAATGTTGTAATAGGTTGCACCAGAGGCTTAATCAGTGGCAGTTTGCTGGAAGTTTCCTCAAGTAAATATTGTATTATTGTATGTTAGAAGAAAAGTGGGAATGTTCCCATCACAACAAAACATAAGAACATCAAAATGGTCGTAATTTTCAGGTTAATTAAGTCTCTTCACTGTTAAAGTCTAGTAGCTGAGATGCAGGCCTGAGGATTGACTTTTGGGCCGTTGTCAAGAGTTCAACCTCTGTGTGAATATTAGCATTCCTTGCATTTGGAGTAGCTTCCATAGGTAATTTCTTACATTAAGAACTGTCCAAAAGAATATTTTTGCAGATCAAATGGTGTAGCTGCATTTCAAAAGGAATGGCATAGTTTTATTCTCAGTCCATTAATATCTTTATCAACAACTTATGACTGAAAATTAAATATATCTCCCACGATTGTAAGACTTTTAATAAAGCAAGAGTTGGAAATTATTAGATCTGCTTTCAAAATGAGAAATCCTTTAAATGCTGTCACTCCTCATCTTATTATAATTCTAATACCAATTCATTTTTTATGCTTGACCTTCCTAACTGTTAGATATTCTGTAAAAAGGATGATGATACTTTCGGGAGTAAAATTTAGTAGGTTTAGGAATGCATTTTGTCTTGAAATACTTCAATGTCAATGGAAATGCACTTCAGGTTTTTTTTTGCTTTCTCAAATGTCCTTACTAGGAGAGAGAACAAGAGAGCAGAGATCCCAAATCTTTACAGAACACCTTTCTTTATGTATTCTCATATTGAATTTGCACGTAGTGATAAATATTTATGTATCTCTTAATATCTTTGCTTCCTTTGCAGTACTTTCCACATAAGAATCTGAAGAACTGTGTGTGAGCCAGTGTTGTCAAAATGGTTTGTCAGTCCAGCCTATTGGAATCTCAGGCACTATGGGGGCTTCTGTCTTCTCCTTGTGGCTATTTGAACACTGAAATGATTCTGGTCTGCAAAGAGAGAGAAGCATCATTTGATCTACAGGATATTTGGAACAATCATGTTTTTATCTTCATTGCTGGCATTCTGGCAAAGATGGCTGATTGCTGGGTTGTGGTTACTCTTTTTCTTTTTCTTTTTTTTAGCAGACAGAATCAGAATGTTACTAAAGGTATTTCCACACGTTTTTTATATTTATGAATTTAATACTGATCTTACAAGCAAAAAAAAAAAAGAAAGAAAAAAGCGATTAGCTTGGGTGACTTCTCCAAGAAAAAAAAAAGCATGGGCCTTAAATAATGAGATGCCTCTATCACTGTGTTGTACAGCTGGGGATCTTGCATGGAAATTATCTTATGTGAAAGAACAGCAGTCAAGATCCAATTCCCAGTGTTGAAGACAACCACATCCCAGGTTTGCCCTTCAGTCACTGAAATGGCAGTTGCTGGGTTTGGTGCTTACCTTCAACTGATATTTTATGGATTGTCACGTCCTTATGAAACTTGAAATATTTGCATTTTGTATGTGATTACTGCATATGTGATTCATTTCTTCCCTAGAGAAACTTTGAAACTGTGTCCTTATTCTCAGAGGGAGTCTTGCATCTTACTCATTCTGTGGTCTGATAACATTGAATAGAAGAATACAATCATCTGTAATCCATGAAGAAATTAAAGAAGCACAGCACTATTACTAAGGACATGAAAAGACATTTTCTATCTAAACCAGCTATGCAATCTTTCCCATAAAGTGCATGAATGCAGCTCAGTATTTCTCTTTCCTCTCCAGCTGGAAATCAGCTAGATTTCTTCTTCTTTTTTTAAATTCCAGTACTGTTCAGGTACTGGGGCCTGAAGACAATCACACATGTATTACTGTTCTAACAGTCAATAGAAGGGCTCTGTCACTTACATGGCTTCTGTATCAAAGTCATAACTATTAAAACTTTTGACGCATTTTGTTGTGCTTTGAGAATTTGTGGGCTAAGCACCTTAACTTCCATTCTAGTCATCATTCCAATAACTGTAAACTTAGGTCCTCCAAGGCTGAAATATGTTCTGCTCATTGAAATAATTGGTAAAGTATAGAAATTCATCATTTTGCCATTTCTGTAGGCATGGCAATGCTCTCTACCTTGGAACCTGTAATGGATGTTAAGCTTGAAGCTTGATTTGCAAGTATGGATGCACAGTATGCATCAAGAAACATTTATTGAGCAGTAGGGTTGGGTGTTAAAAGCCTCAGTGGAAATTTTGAGTATCTGAGATATAAAAGACCAACTTAACCTAAATATAGTGAAAATGAAGCTTCTGTATTTGTAATAATATTTATTTTGGACGTTTCTTGGAGTGATCATGTTTTTAGTTAGTGGTATTTACAGTATTTTACTACATCCTCCTCCTGGTAACTGCTTAGATAAAGGGCATGGAGCCTGAATTTCCTTTGATGTATGTATCCCAGTTAAAAGGTAACATAAATCAATCCTGATACTCAGTTCTGATTGAGTAAGAAGAGATTCAAGCCTCAATCTTCTTTATTTCAAGTAGATTAAGTTAGATGAATTAGTTGATTCAAGCAGTTGGCAAGGTACGGGCATTGAGAAATTATGTTGAAATTGCTGCCTATTCATCAAAACATCAGCCTGATAACTTCCTATTTCTTTCAAGACAAGTTTAATCTTTAAATCTTTGCAAGATGTGTTTTTCTGTCACTACTAATCTGTATCATAAAATGACAGGTTGCAAGATTCGGGGCTGGGTTATCTTGATTTCAGAGGTCAGATTCCTTTGGCATCAATGTTCTTTTCCTATATTTTAAAATTTACATTAGGCAAAGTTCTTCCTTCCCTTCCTCACGCTGTGCATCATTCCACAATTAATTAATTCCCTGTCTCCACTTAAAGGAACACCTCTGTTGCTTTGGAAAGTACTCAGTGTATTTCTTAGGTCCTCCCTGACCTCAATGTCACGTAATAACAGCTGAAGAAATGCTTGGTCTTGCATTCAGATGCTTAACTTGAGCATCCATCCATGTGAACAGAGGCATCATGAGCAAAACAAACGAGAATGCTGCGATGGAGTGCACCTGTCCACATGTAAGGAGAAATGTTGCAGAACGCAGCAGGTACAAAGTCCCAAATGTCCTTTATCTCTGGTTTATGAAGTTTGGGTTGGACTTTAAAAGTGAAAGAACACATTTCACGTTGCAAAAAAGCTTTTAGAAGTGACTGGGTGTTTCCATTTGTTCCTTCAAAAATGGGCAAAGAAAAAGAGCAGTTATCCAAAGCTCCTGTTAAACCAGGTAGTGTGTGTGTTATGTCTAGCTGGTGCACACACAAAGCATTTTATGGGCAAAAGGGGTCTGGTGGCAGTGAGTAAATCAACATCTGAAAGCAAGCCACAAGCAAGTCACTTAGTAACAGGCTTTCATTTAAGGTTGTTTTAAAGGAATGCCATCAGACGAGGTGCACGATGACTGCCTGCAGGTCGCAGGCTGATCTCTGTTACTTCCACATTTATTTTCAACAACTTGATTGACTTCAGGGGAAGTGACTCGCACGCCTGTAAGCAGATCTGCGTTGAAGGAAGCAATGGCTCTTTTGCCGCAGTTCCTCGCCCTCTCTCATACCCTTCGATGTAAAACCTTACATGGTGGCTGGTCACCGCGTGCCGGCCTTGGTCAGTGGTAACAACCTCGGATTTCCTTCCCGTGTCCGCGCTGTGTGCGTTTGCTCGCACGGCGGCTGCACGTGTGCCGCACCACCGCCAGGCGGCGCCCTCGCAGCGCAGCCCGGTCTCACATCCGTCTGTCCCGTGTTCTCCGGACTGACGGCGGTACGGCGTGTCTTAATATTGAAACGGCCGTTAAACGCTGAGCAGGTATGCACTTAGCAGGAATGAGAAAAACACACGTTTTAGAGACTTTAATAGATTCAGATAATTTTCCTTTGAGAGCAGCCCTGCAGAGAAGGACCTGGGGGTCTTGATGGATGAAAAACATAACATAAGCCAGCACTGCGCCCTTGCAGTTTGGAAAGCAAATGGTATCCTGGGCTCCATCAGCAGAGGGGTGGCCAGCAGCGACAGGGAGGTGATTGTTCCCCTCTACTCTGCTCTTGTGAGGCCCCATCTGCAGCACTGTGTCCAAGTGTGGAGCCCCCAGTACAAAAAGACAGGGAGCTGTTGGAGAGGGGCCAGAGGAGCCACAAAGATGATCAGGGGACTGGAGCACCTCCCCTGTGAAGACAGGCTGAGGGAGCTGGGCTTGTTCAGCCTGGAGAAAAGAAGGCTGTGGGGTGACCTCATTGCAGCCTTCAGTACCTAAAGGGAGCCTACAGACAGGAGGGGAATCAACTCTGTGAAAGGGTAGATAACTGCAGGGTGAGGGGAAATGGTTTAAGTTGAGGGAGGGGAGATTGAGGTTTCAGGGAGAAGTTCTATACAGGGAGAGTGGTGAGGTGCTGGAACAGCTGCCCAGAGAGGCTGTGGATGCCCTGTCCATCCCTGGAGGTGTTCAGGGCCAGGTTGGATGGGGCCCTGGGTGAGGTTGGTGACCCTGCATGTGGCAGGCGCTTGGAGATTTGTGATCCTTGAGGTCCTCTTCCAACCCGGGCCATTCTGTGATTCTGAAATAATGTAGAAAAAGCTAAGCATAGAGTTTTGGTACCAGTATATTTGTAGAGTGGGAAATACTGCACTTGCCAGCTCAAGACCCTGACTTGAAATAGTTGTAGGATTGGAAGGAACTTGTCATGTTATTGCTCAGTGCACCTTAGCCGGGACAGACTGGGAATGAATCGGATGTAGGTGGCATTAATGGCAGTTGGGTGGCTGATGTCCTTAGAAAGACATGCCTGAGGCAGAAGTGAAGGACATCACAAACATGCTTTGCTTCTTACTCTGTCTCATTTTGCAGTTCTGGGTGTCTTGCAGAGATGTTGGTGATGCAAAGTGACTACCAGATCCTCTTTGGTGGGGAATAAGAAGAGACTGGTGGTGGTGGAAATAAAAGAACATCAGCATTGCAGATGAGAGTGCCTTTGTTTAACTGGAAGTTCTGCCATTCTTGTCTGTAAAAAGACTTTCACAGTCTGAACTCTGAAATGCCTGCTGCCTTTTTATAAGACCCCTTTGCTGCCTAGTTTATAAGACCAAGGCCAGGCCAACCACATCGGGCTCCTGTGTTTCTCTAGGCTGCAAAGTAGATAACTCATCTGCTTTGTTCTTTTCTCCGTTGAGATTTTCGGAGATGGAAATATATCTAAACCTGCAGCTTTATCTGCTTTGCACGCACGTGGTGAGTCTTGTAGCATGCTGCTGAGTGTGTGCTCACAAACCCTGCTGTACAAACTCTCATGTATTCCCTCTTTTCCAGTTCTGCGCACCTACGGGTTGAGGCTGTATGTGCCTGAAAACGTAGGCCAGGATGTTTTCATTCTGCTAGAGAATTCTGGGCAGCAGTCCAACCTCCTCTCTTACTGTAACTTCTCCCAGATGCAGTCAGTGGAGCTAGCAGCCTGCCAGCAGGGAGAGGTTCTGGCTGCTGCTGTGTGAAGGGGCTGGGCAGGACGGCAGCTGATGGAAGGTGTTAAGGAAGACTGAAATCCTTCAGGAAGAGCACAGTGAAGACGCGGGTACAGAGTGTCTGTTGACATGGCAGGAAATGGATCTCTGCTCAGTCTCCAAGCCCAGTTCCTGCCGGACCAGGTTTGGCTTCTCAGAGAATTTTGATGCCCAGTGCTTATGAGCTGCTCCTCACACCGCTCTGGAGACAGTGCTGGCAGGAGCTCATGCTGATCATTAATAATCTGGCTTTAGTAATTAATATTCTGGGTTACTTCGGTGACACTTAGAAATGAATTAATTTTCAGCAGACGCCTTTCCCTTGAGAGAAAATTATTTTCTACTTTGGAACCTGTTCAGCTGTGCCACTGCGGCCCAGCAGACCCTGAGAGAGAAGAATGGGGGGGTTTAAACCAAAGCGTCCATTTTGTTTATCTGGGAAACGGTCCTGAAGCTCTTTTATACGGTAAGATTCCACATCAGAAAATAAAATAATTGTAAGTATAAAAATGTAGATTCAAAGGGAATTCCCTCTGTAGGAAAAATTTGAAACTGAGAGACTGTATTAGCTCAGCCTGAACAAGAGGGTTAAGTAACGTGAGTGTTCTCAGAAACAAACTCAACCCCGGGACATTCGCTGAAGCTTTCCATGTTTTACAGTTTCCCTCCGTTCTGTGGTGATTTCAGTGACCATCTTTGTTCCAGTGACAAAACCCGACACGATAAGGAAATATAAATATTCCACATTGCAATTTCACACATCCTAGCAGTGTCAGCAGTGCCAGACTTTGCTGCTCCTCAGGTTGTTCTCTAAACTTTGGCTTTCTGCAGAATTTGATAGCGAACGTTTCTGATGAAATGACTCAATCCCATGTGACTCACTTTCGGTACTTTTCCATTTCCAGCTGCAAAAAACAAGCAGAATACAAAGAGAGAAGAACTAGCATCTAAGAAAGTTGGTGTATCTTAAGGTCTTTTCCTTCAGCTGGGGAACTCACAAAATGCCATACTGGGTTATTAGTGCAGCAAGTCCAGCTTGAATTGCAGGTTTGTTTTACTGGCTGTGGTTCTGAACTTGAGGGCCTGATCTCAACAGGGGTGCTCCCACTGATTTCAGTATAGGCAGGCTTCAGATCACATCTGAGATGGACTGTGGTTAACAAGTGATTATTTCTGAAGAAATATGAATAAGCAGGCACCATCAGAGGAGGTGGAAAATACATTTACTGCAAGTATTATTATTGTCTTGTTTCTTATGAGGCGATAGGTAACATGAGAGAAAATATTTTAGATTCTTATGAGAGATGATTTAAGCAGTGTGTGTGATAACAGGGGCCAGGAGAGCTAAAGGAAACATATGTAACAACTTCTGCAATGAGCAGTGTGCTCTAAGCTGGATCATTTTTGGTAATGGATTTAGAAATCTGTTAGCAGGCACAGATCAGGCAAAAGCTGAGCGTCCTGTGACTCGGGTTTCACCTTTGCAGACAGGGATTTCCAGGTTTGCACAGAGTGGGACTCAGCAGTTTCCATCAAATTCCTTCGACAAGCAAGGTGCCTTGGTGTTGGAGCTGGAGCAGGGTTTAAAGGGGATTTAAAGCAAAGTTTGCGAGCAGCAGGCCTTTGGCTGCCAAATTAAGGGTGAGAAGGGAAGGATTTCTGAGCAGCTTATGAAAATTGACCTTTGGTCTTGCTATGTCCTGCAGGGCCACTGTACCAGGTACTTCCAGTTTAAAGCAAGTATCATTGATGCCCACTATAGCTTTAACTGCGTTCACTTCAGGAGAAGCTCACCTCTTGTCTAACTGTGAATTGCAACATGTTATTATAATAGGTTGAGGATTTTTGAACCTTTGTCTTTGTCAAAGCCTCCGAACAGTAGAACACAGTTCTTTCTCCCCATCTACTCAGCCAATAAACAGACAGAAACCACAGAGTACAGGGCAAGGAATGCTTTTTCTCATGCAGGGAATTGACTCCACTGGCACGCTGCAGTGGCAAGTGAGCAGCATATAGAAAGGGCCCTTTGGAATAACAAAAGGATGGTCGTGCCTGTTCATCTTCCACGCACAGCCATCGCCCGGTCCCTTCACCAGAAATGAAGCAGAGTCATTATTCAAGGAAGGAATAGTTTTTTGGGTTTCTTTTTTAACTTTTGCTTATTTTCAGCAGAGTTGGTAGAGCGCAGTATTTCTGCAATTGGTTTGCTATATTGTGAATATTGGTGTAGAAACGACACAGAGCGTGCAGGGGAAATTAAACCTGTTGTGTTAAAAAATCCTAGAAAAATTCTTGACTTGTCTGAATAAAGTGAAGCTGAGAGGCTTATGAATCCTGTGGTGAAACTCAGAAATTCTGACTCGGTGTCCTACAGAACCTCCCTGCTTTCTCTCTCCTATTTACCTTAAGTTCGATTACAGCTTTTTTTGAGTTGGTAGCTGATCTACCCCTACTGAACCCAATTATTTACAAATAAATAATTGTGATTCTTCATGACGTTGGTTCTTACTAATCTCCATCTTATGTCCCACTAACACGGGGAAGGTAATGAAGTGTAGGCAGAGGAAAAAGAGTCAAGGACACTTCCCCATTTATCTACTGCTAGATTTATCCTGCCCTGCGGTAGGACCTTCAGTCACCCCTGTGACTGCTGAGGTAGCCATTTTCTGAACTCTTTTTCAGCTTAGAAATCCTTTATATGGATAGGAGGAAAAGACCATTCCGGTGGTAATATTTTCATCAAGATCTGTATGTGATTTGCTTTCCATCTAGTACTATCCTTTTAATATATTTGCTAATTGCGATACTGTGGCAATGTTGCTGGCTACATGTTTCCTCTCGAGTAAATTAAATGATGCTGACTCCGTTTTAATTTTAATTTAATGATTTTTCTTGGCTCGCAATGGAAGACTAGATTTTTGCTGCTACCAGCTTCGACTTACAACCACCTGTGATGTGCAGGAGTTCCTGGCTGGCCTGTGGATCCACATCAAGCTGTCCTCAATTTACACTTTTTAGCACTCCCAATGGAAGTATGACAAAAAGGAAAGGTTGTAGCCTACAGGAAACCCCGTGAAATCAGAATACATCTGTTCATTTTGCAGTCACTGCTCAGAAGTTAGCTAGTTAGCCTAACAAATATTGATAGTTCTTTTGTTTGCGGATGCAGCTCCAGTCCGTAAGTCCAATGATGCGTGATCAAAATGGTTGGCTTTTGGTTGTGCAGCACATATTTCTGACCCAAACTTTAACCTGGAAGCTTTACTACCTGATATTCTTATCGGCTTGCAGAAAATGCATGTAAAGGAGTTAATGTTTGCAGTGTTTATTTTTTTACCACATCAAGGCCAACTGCAGCACAGCATGTGCTTACTTACACAGTATCTTCTTACCGAAGGATTCGGTAACAAAACAGCTTTATTATTATTTTTTTTACTAAGAAGCCAGACAAAGAGTGTTTTTCAGCTGTAATTCTGCTATCAGTGGTTGGTGGCTTGATGCTCAGCCTGAAATGACTGTGTCACAACCTAATTTCCAATGTATTTCCACAATTTAGTAAAATGTGCTCTGTAATGCATGACTGCAGAAAACTCCCCAGATGCATATTTATCAAGGAACTAGCCTGAACTGGATTTCTCCTCACCACTAGGCAGAGAAGGGGATTTAACTGTGGCTCTCTCTGCTCCAATCAGAGTTCTTGTGGTCTTGTAAAAGCTGATCTTTCTAGTCCTGCAGTCTTCCATCCTCCTGTTAAAGTAATAGGAGGGTTGCTTCTTGCATGTAGCTTTAGAACAGATCTCTTAGAGCTGAATAGAAATATTGACGTTTAGCTACAGTTGGTTGTACTTTTCATAAGAGCACAAATACTTCTATCATTTGCAAAAGGTTTTAAAATAAATAGGAATGGTAAATTTGTAATGGAGTCCATTAGGAAGTGCATTTTCCTGTGATAATTTCATCCATACAAATGAATCATTCTTCCTACAAATGAGAAACCAGTATGTTTGGCAAACAAGACCTGAATCCCTTAAGTGTTGGACCATGAGATTCATTTCTGTTGGCAGTAATTGGATCCAATTCCCATCTTTGCCAGAACGTCTGCATGGCACACTGTAGCAAGGGTGCCATCCGTCCCCAAGGTAATATAGGCATACCAGTACAACTCTGTATTTATATACACAGTTCTCCTGCCAAAACACTGCATCAACATAGCTGGTGCTGGTCTGGTGCTGTGTTGTACTGCAGTATTCAGTGTATTCCTAAGGCTTACTCTTAACCAGTGCTTCTTGTGCCAGGATCTGAATGCAGCTGATGCTGAATCTCTTTACAATTACTGCCCCACATCCCGCCCCTTTACTCTTTGCTCAAGTAGGTTTGTCACTTATTTCTTCAGGATTGTGCCTACTGTGGAACTGAAGAGTCTGAATCACCACTGAATGCACTGGCAGTAAATAAGCCATCCTAGTTGTCCTCCTCATCCATTTTTGGTTGCTGTATTTGCAGAATACATTGCATTATGCATCCACTTTCAGTGAGATGTTCTGAAGACAGAAATTTTAAGAAAGAGAATCCAAGTTATTTGTTGTAATAAATATTACCATGTCATGCACTTCCCCAAACTCTTTCACTTCTCAGAACAAATTAATTTTTCATTAATCCATTCCTGATGAAACAGCGTTTGGAAGAGCAATTTATACGTCTGCATCTCCCATTAAGCAAATAATTCATTTATGCCATTACTCAGCAGCATTGTGATGGGGCAGCCATCTGATAACTGCTTACAGTAAGCTCAGGTAAACCATCAAAAGATTCCAGATAAAAATTTGATTGCTAAAGCCATTCACTGCTTCAGTAAGTTGCATATCCCACAGACTTTGTGATGAGTTTGTAAGTACCATAAAGGGTAATAGGGATGCATTCTAAGAATGCATTATTGCTAGCTGTAAGCCAGCTGCCCTCAGGCTGATGACATGTCAGTATGCAGTATGTTCTGTGAAGCATGAGCACTGTTTTACATCTGGTATTATTGGTATTAGTATAAGGTGATGCTGCAAAAGGTAGTTAGGATTTGAGGTGGAAAACATTTGCCTTTGATAAACCAGATGGTTCTTGGAGCAATTCTGAGCATAAAACCATAGCTTAGTCTTTAAGGACTAGCATTCCCCTATCTCAACCATCTACATTTTATATCTTCTTCTAAGATAAAGAACAGGTAAGCTGAATTTCTATTCATACTGGTGTAACAGGGCCAGAAAAACTGTTTGCCATGGCCAGGTAAACCAAATACGGACAGTGTCCTGATGTAAAGCCAACTTTGGCACATCCTGCTAGCAGAACTGGGTACTGGAGACCAGCTGTCTGCATACGATGGATAATTTTCCCCTTGCATTTTCTCAGATCATATTGTGTTTTGTTAGTCTTAGCAAGGACTTGAGTTTTGTTTGGGTCCAGATGTGAGTGGTGTGACTTACTCTTCATCCTGTATTCCCGTGACTCTTCTCATGCTTCCTGTCTCTTTCCAAAGCCAAAGCCAAAAGTTCCAAAGCAGAAACCTACGGGAAAAGCTTCCCTGGAAATGTTTGTCTTGAACAGAAACAAGCAGCAAAATACATTTCCTGCAAAATAATTTTCTTATGGGAAATGTAGCCCGTGTCCTGGACCGATGGTCTGCCTAAGTGCATATTTTCAGATAAGCTTTTCAATTACAGATTCTTATTAAAAGCACATGTAAGTGTCTTTCAGTTTCTCATCTTTAATTTCTTTCTATCCCACTTGGCCTCGAGAAATGTGTTCTCCCTGTGCTCGATCACTTGATTGCTTTCTTGAAAAGGGGTGGGTGGACCTGTGGTAAGTTAAGATTGAAAAAGATTTGAACAACACTGATTAGCAAAGAGCTCACGTGATAGCTATTGTAATTTCTAACTAATAGCTATAATCATTCCAAGCCTCACACAGTCCACATCAGGAGCAAAGGTCTTTTCGTAAGCATTTAGGATGGAATTTTTGCAGCTAAAGTTTGAACAGTGGAAAATTTGTTCTACATCAACATGTGCTGTTCTGCCATTACTGCGAGAAGGAAGCTGGAGCGAATAGACTTTTCAGCTGTGACATATAATCCATGTGTGGATTAAACTGAGCATGCAACTACAGCTGAGAATTCCAGAGAATCCTCCTTCCTCCCCTCTGGTGCAGAGGTAGGCTTTTGACCCAAGGGGATGTGTATGAATTATGAAGTATTCCAATATGGATTGTATTAATCTCTTCTGTTTTTTCTCTCTCTGCTCCTGTTTTGCAGGATGACTCTTCAACTTTTCAACTGTTCTAAGAAAATTTGATTGATTGTCAAAAGTGATTTTGGGCATCCTTCCAATGTATGTCTGGGCTCATCTTTAAACTCTTCACCCCAACATGACTTAAGCTGCCTGTGCAGAGAAGAAAAGTAACCTTAAGCAGGCCCTTACTACATTATTTTTCACTCTGTAAGGTAGTGCATGTAGAACTTCTTTGATCCATTCTACCTCACTGGAATTTTCCTAATTCTTGTAGCACATAGTGCTTCCATGTAATATGAAAAAAAAAATTGCAGAAGGATTACATGAAGTCTTCAGTTAAAGTCTGCCCCATGATCTACTCTGATCTTTTCATTGGGCACTTCTTTGAGAGTCCTCTTTTTTTTCCTAGGTTCTCCACTGGGAAGCAGAGATAAGTTACACATGGAAAGAAGTTCCACAGTCAGCAGCTGAAATAATGAAGCCTCATTGTTTCTGTGTCTCTTGTCCATTAATCTTTGTGGGTTTTTTTCCCCCACCAGCAGTACTATGAATTCATCTGCTTATCATCTTCAGCATTCCCATCAAACTTTGTCACTGTTCTCTAGCCAAGATAGATCGATATGAAGCCAACAATTCTGTGTGTTTGAATGGTCCTGTTCATTGCTACAGCAAGGTACTTCTGGCTTTTATATTCCTTAGGGGTCTCTCTCTTTCTGCTGACTCTCCTCTGCATGCATACCATTTTCTGTGGGTTTCTTTACGAGTCAGGTTACAAATGTGTGACTAGAAATCAAAGCTGCCCTTCACTGGAATGTATAATTATTGCTTTTTCGTAGTGAAGAGTTCTTAATAAGATGCAGGTAACAGTAAGTAAAAGCAGTGCATCCAGTGTTTTGTACATCCAGTGTTTTTATGTGAGACTGTTAAATTAAAGTAGATCTTTCCAGCTGAATCGGAAAATACAGATAAGCTTCTCTGATTATTCAAGGTTTGTGTCTTTTTTTTCCATTTTGACAAAGAACCACAAAGGTAAAATGTGACAGAAGAAAGGAGCACCACCTACTGGTCACGGAATGATACTGGGGAACGAAAATGGCATGAAATTCTACCCGTCCGTTAAAATGCACAGACCGTGCAATTCTTGGCTGCCTTATTTGTATATAAGGAAAGAATTTGTTCTGGAAATGCAATAGCAGGGTGTTCTTCATGGGCACTGCGATGACTGAGAGGCAGGGGAATTTAGAATGATGTCTGGTGCAGCTGAAGGAGGATGGTTCTGACTGTATCGCAGGAGGTAATTTGAGAATCTCTTGCCTGTTTGTCTCCTGTGGCTTTAAAAAAAATAAAGAGTTTAGGAAAGATTGTGGTTCCTGATCTCCAAAGAATTTAAATAGTAGTAGGCCCAAACCATTCACTCTTTGAAATAATGTACTCTTGTATGCAAGTTCTTGTATGCACAGTCACTCTATAGCAGACTGAAAATGTTCATCTTGGCATCAACAGTCACAGAGAATTGGCAAAAGATTTTACTAGAATAGAAAATAATAATTTAACCTACATCTCAGCATGCATGTTTGGACTGACACTGTGTGATTCAGGGCTTGAGGGGGCTAATCACCTGTGGCTCCTTTGTTCCAACAAAGAGTGGTTGTTTAGTATGGACTCTGAAAAATACTTCTGGGTTTTATCTTTAGCTAAATCCTTACACTTTGGATATTATCAGACAAGAGACAAAGCCATTCTTGCTTTATCTTCTGTGAAAGGAAACAATTTATGCTCTTAGTCATCAGTATTTTTGACTTGTGATCTCACTTTAATCAAAAGCAAGGTACATGTGAGCTGCCTGTAATTTACTGAAGGTTCCTGTGCTTCTATAAATATGATAGCATGATACTAGGATACACCCTCTGTACCTCAGTTCCCTTCCCTTCCCTTCCCTTCCCTTCCCTTCCCTTCCCCTCCCTCCAAAATCAAAATTTGTTCAGGAACTATGAGTGCGTTTATTCATTGTAGGATAAAAATGTTCTAATTGTGATGCATTAGACCAGTCTCGCCTTTTCGGAGTAGATACAGCTTCATTTTACAAGTGCAGTACACCATGTTGAAGGCCATCTTTGCCAGCAAAAAAGACTTAGTAAAAAATGGTGAAAAATTTGGGGGAGAGAAATACATTCCAGGAAAAAAGTCAAATATTTTCATGTCTGTCAAGCATCTTAGTCCTCTTGGGAGTGTAAGCACTATTTCTCTATAAACAAAATTCACTTGGCTATTGCAGTATGCTTGGGGATTACTTCAAACCAGAAGGTTCACTGGGCCTCCCCTCTCAACAGGAGAGAAATCCCATCTTTGAGATGTAGCTATATTTGTTTTCTAGGCATTTGCTAGCAGCAGAATGTCACCTATCCCACTTGTGCATTCTAACATGAAGACATGAAAGAAAGAAGGGAAAGTGTTGTTTTCACGTATGTTCCCTGCAGCAATTCAGAGATATGCTCCTATCATTTACCATTCCACATCTGATCTGTTTTGAAAAAGGTTACATGTGAAATAAGGAACTGATGTCCCCAGGAAGGGGAACTTGTTTACATGAATCAGCTGTAAAAACAGGGGATTCTCCTGCTTTGTGTGCTGCAAGGAAGCTGAGCAGCAAACTGAAAAAAAAGAGAAGTACTAACAGCAAAAGTTTTTGGGCTTAGGAATTGATTCTGTGAGCTGTTGGGAGATACAAGTATTGATAGCCAGGGATTCAGTGTTTTCCACTTGTAATTTGGGTTCTGGCAAATGGCACATGCTGAGGAGGAGTATGATGCTATGAAAAGACCAAGAATACTTTGTGTTTGGAGAAGAATACGATGTGCAGTATGTAAAAGAGAAGTCTGACTTGTCAGGGTCGCTCCTAAGCAGGATCAACCCTTCTTATTTTCCACGTTTCCAAAAAAGCTCTCAACTTTCAACAGAACAGAATCAGTCTTTCTATTCTGAGAACAAGGGAAAAAAGGTGCCTGGCCCTAGTTTGCAACATTTAATCTTTTGGTGCGTCACACTTCTTGTCATGTGAATTGACTGGGAAGAATTCCATGCCTCAAGTTCTGTAGCAGCTTCATCTGCTAGCAGAATACTGCCTGTTTCCTCACTTGACACATTTCTTATCAGTGAGCGAAACCCAGAGAGGAGGGCTTGAAGAACTGCAGTCCCTTACATCAGCATCAAAATGGAACCCAAGGACAACTGTGCTGAATATTCAGGTTCGTTATATCCTTTATACCCTATAGTAGAGAATGAAAATGTTGTCTAGCATATGACGAAGTTACTTTTTTATTGAAAAATATGAATAAAGGGATTTAAAAACACAGACAGAGTTGGAAGCTTTTGAGAATTTAGGATTTCTGCATACTCTGAGGACTTCCAAACTAGCAGAATTCAGTTCATACATAGTGTAGTCCTTACAAAAACACTGCTGCAAAATCAGCTCCAGCCATGGCAACAACTATGTAGACACCAAACCTTTCGTGCTATCTTCCCTTCCCAAGCTAAACAAGCCCATCTCCCTCATCCTTTCTTCATAGCAGAAATGCTCCAACCCCCAGGGTGTCTTTGTGACCCCCTCTGAACCCGTTCCAAAAGCTCACCATCAATTCCTTTAATTATTTGTTCGATGTTGACATTTTTATTCATGGATATTCCGGCCGTTGATCCCAACTTTAAGTACGATGTGGCACGCGTACTGTGATCTCTTCACTGTGACAGGTACAGAAGTTCCTTGTTAACAGTGCGGTCCAAAACGGGCTGAGGAGTTCAGAGAGAAACATCTGTGGTTCAGCATGGAATCCTCACACGTCTGAAACCTGCGAGCTGCAGCTTTTTCCCTATCGCTGCCTGTGTATTCTGTAGGGTTTTTTTGTATGTTTGTAGGGTTTGTTTGTGTGTTTGTTTGTAGGGTTTGTGTGTTTGTTTGTTTGTTTTCCATAAATAACAGCAGCTGGGATGGGATCCAGCAGGCCAGTCAGTGGGCAGAGGGGTGGTGGTTCGCCGGGCGTGACGAGCATCGCAGAGGTGCGGGCTGCTGGGCAGCAGCAGCGCTTCCACTACAGCCGCGGCCGCAGGTGAGCGGCTGGGGCAGAGATACGGGCGGGAGCCGGAGATCCCGAAGTGCGGGGCCGGTCCTCACGGACAGCCACAGAAGGGCCGGGGCCGCCCGCGCAGCGCCCAGCACTCCCGCACGGCCCCGCCCTTCCGCTCCGCCTGCAGCCGCGCTCGGGGCGGGCGCTGCGCGCACTACAAGTCCCGTGAGGCGGCGCGGCGCCGCGCCCGGGAGAGGCGATGCCGGCGGCGGGCTCGGAAGGGGACGAGGGCCCGGCGGGGGAGCGGGCCGCGCCCGGAGCCCCCAAGCTGTGCGGCTACCTGCAGAAGCTGTCGGGGAAGGGCCCGCTGCGCGGCTTCCGCAGCCGCTGGTTCGTCTTCGACCCGCGCCGCTGCTACCTCTACTACTTCAAGGGGCCGCAGGAGGCGCTGCCCCTCGGGCACATCGACATCGCCTCCGCCTGCTTCGCCTACCACCAGCCCGAGGCCAGCGCCGCCGCCGCAGCAGCCGCCGCGGGCGACGAGGCGGCCGCCTTCGAGGTGCGCGGGCCCGGCGGCGCCGTGGCCGTGCTGAAGGTAGGCCGGGCCGGGCGGCCCTGCGCGGCACCGCGGCGTCGGAGGGGACGGGGCTCCCGGAGCCGCCCGTCCCGGCTGCGGACGGGGCCTCCCGCGCCGGCTTCCGGGAGCGAAAGCGCGGTGCCGGGCGGCCCCGGGCGTCGGTGGCATCTTTCCCTTGCCGAGCCGTTTTGCAAGCGCTGCCCTGCCCTGCCGCGCTGCCCCGCCCGCCCTGCCTGCCCGGGTTGCGGTGCGATCCCAGCGAACGCAGGCTGGCGTTGGGCCGGAGCCCACCGCTTGTTTTGAACGGCTGGTGCGTGGCAACAGCCTTCGTCTCTGCCCGGGGAGGAAGGAGGAGGAAGGAGGATCGTTTCCTGATAGCCGAGCTGTTATCGTGTGCGCTGTTACCGTGTGCGTCCCGCGGGCTGCGGACCAAACAGCGGGCTGGCTGACGCCTCTCCTTGTTGCTCACGCACACACAGAGCGGAGAAGCAGCTGAGATTTGTACAGTGATCACAAATGCTGACACGGCACAATGCGATTGCAGTGTGTTTTTTGTCCCCCCCCCCCAAGATGTAAGCATTTATCAAAATTAGGAATCGTTGACACACTTTGCTGAAGAGTAAATAAGTTATCCAGCTGGAAAACGAATGCGGTAATCGCTGTGAGTATATCTGGTTGGAGCAGAGTGATGCAGTCAGCAGTTCTGCTTGTGATCACTTGTGAAAACAATTTATTTTTTTCCCCACGTAGCCATAACCAAAGTTCTCGTCACCTTCTGTGAACCCACCGTAGCCCTCTGAGCGTTTGTCTCGTAGAAGTTAAAATGGCAGAGTTAACGTAGGGGTTGGTCTGTTCCTTAGCTGCTATTGAGTGATTCCTGTTATTTATTTTGCTGTGGAAACCTCCAAAAAAGCACACAGTGCCGTGAGTAACTCGTGTCAGACAGTGCTGCAGCAGCAGCAGGGCTCACACTGGCCTCAGCTGCTGTGCACGAGTGTAAGCAACAGGAGGTTTCCTTTTTGGTGTTTCTCTTGGTACCTTTTCGTCTGTGACATTACTCTGCCCTTCCTTTCCTTAATCGTTTCTTGCTGTACTTTTGGGAAACAACTGATGTGAGTTGGAGCTCTCTGTGTTTCCCTTATGGAGACTGAGCAAAGCCAAGGTCGAGTCTGCAACATGCAGAAGTAAATTTGCATCTTCTACCCCTTATGTTGTTTCAACACTCGCCTTAAAGTGATTTCCTTTAAAACTGGTATCACATTGTAAGCACTTAGGTAATAAACAGGGAGTAAGTGGACACGTGAGAGATGTTAGGGACCAACTGGCCTTCGGCAGCCGTGTGGTTCACCAGGGGTTAAGGCTTTTAGGGCTGGAATTAATTTTCTTCTACCCAATGTGGTAGATCTTGAGGGCCTATAAAAATACATCATAGCTAAATTAGGTAGAAATAGGAATGAATTCAGATAGGAAAACCGAAGCACTGCCTGATCCAGTCCCCGTTGAAAAGAAATGTGGTTTCATTTATGAAGAAAACATTGCACACAGAGCACGAGGAAGAAAATCAAATGAAATGTTGCCTTCGCCCTCTAACTCACATGCCTTATTTTCCTCAATTTGCTGCTTGTTCAGAATTTCCAGATCTCATGATCTGGTCTTTCTCATTCAGTCTTCTCAGCTGAGAAGAGCAGTAAGAAATAAGCAACTGGAATTCCAGATTGCAGTGATGGTGCTGTTCAGGAATGCATTATTTCTTCATAATGCCTCATTTTTTTGTTAATGTAATGATTTCATCATCTGGATTGCTCAGGCTTTGTAATTTAGTGGGAACTGAGGACAGTGTGATGTACTTGTGGTTTGTTGTTCAGTTTGATAGCAGTCTGATATAAAAAAAAACAAAAAAACAAATCTTGAGTTGTTCCTAAGTTCATTTTTAAAGTAGTGTCTGTTGTGGCTTATGGCACTGTTCACTTGCTCCTGAAGCAATAAAGCACTGACCTGTAGTGATGCTCTGTGTCTGCTCACGTGGTTAACTTCGGTGTGGTAAAGGGTGAGTTGGAGGCAGTGACCGACTAATTAAAGAGAGAAACCAGCAACCTTTTGGAGTGGCCAAGCAGTCGGTATTCCAGGCACTGCATTTCGGAGCCCAAGTCCTTGAAAGTATCGGACACCAAAGTCACTGAACCTAGATCGAGTCTTTTCACCCCAATTTGTTGTAATGCTTAAGGATGTGGCAGTGATTAATAACAGAGTGCTCGTGCACCTTTTGTGATGTTAAGGGCTGCAGTAGCGTTGGTTTAGGAGCTAACCTCATTAGGTCCTATCTTAGAAGTAGCTCAGTCACAGAGGTGGTTTGTTTCCAAAGCTGGTCAGACTTGTGACTTCACTCATTAGTGGTTTCAGTGCTTTAGCTGAAATTGGGCTGCCTCCCAGAGAGCTTATCTGGCTCAACACCTGCTGTTTGCACACAGCAGGGTTAGTAAGGCCTAAGAAATGCTCATTTTTGGTGGTGATTCTTCTATCAACATTTCTACATTCAGAAAAGGATTGTGGCAAATGTTTTCTCGAAATGGAACATCTGCTTATTGATATTTCTTCAGGCTCTTCTTCCAAGTCTGTGATGTAGGCATGTGTGGTCCAGGTAGGGGATGGTACTGTGCAGTAGATTCCTCCAGATAATTTTTTGTTCATGTTACGTGTGTGTTGGAAGAAGGCAGGTCCTCCAGCATCCTTCATACAGTGTGGAGGGGAGGGTATGAAGTAAATGATTTTCCATCATTTCTGTTGAAAAACAACCAGAACTGTCTCTCTCTTTAGTTACCTTATCTTCTGCTGCTACCTGTGGGTTGGCAATGGCAGTTCCTTGTCAGGCCCCAGTTCAGGGGGTATGCTAAGTCAGTCCTGCCAAGAATGGCCATGTGCTCCATGGACCTCAAACTGGTATGGGGTGTACAGTTATGTTTCAAGAGAAAGGTGGGTCTTCTCTCCTTACTTCTTCTCTCTCCTTACTCTGGAATTCTGAGCCTTTGGCTTAGGCAGTAT
>JAPSGF010000010.1:4519880-4784199 GCA_035772895.1 Perdix hodgsoniae
ATGTTGCCACCATCATTTCCAACACATAGAAGACAATATTTAGCTTTATACGCAGTTCTCTGGTTGCAGTCCGGTTCAAATGACAACTTTGTAAGTCTGAGGCTTTGTACATCTCTAAGACATGAATGTTCTTTACATTGTTTTGGGATCTGTTCTGTTGTGAGAATGTCTCTGTGCCAAAACGAATGGGTGTCATCTTGCAGATACAGATCCTTCCCGACATATCATTAATGGTGGTTTTCTTCCTGTGAAAGATGTCTCCGTCAAAATGTCACTGGCCTGCTGTGGCTCTGTCTTGTTGAAGAGCCATGCAGTAGTTGAGTACAACTGAAGGTTCTTTGCCATGGCAGCTCTTGGTTCTGTCTGACCAGCAGCCAAATACTCAGAGAAGCCACAAAAATGGGGCAAGTAATGGGAGAGTTCCCTTCTCTGACAGGTTTTTAAGTGTTCGCAGATTTCCCTGTTGTTTATTTAGGAATAGAGGAAGAGAGAAACTTGTGTTCTATGAGATATTTGGGGAAAAAAAAGGTACAGTCAATTTCAAACAACGCAATCTTTAAAGATGGTTTTGCTGAAAGAAAAGGCCATCTTAACAGAAGGGTTAATTCTGGGGCTCCTATAATTCTTTAACTTGCAAAGTAAATAATTAAGATACCTGCATGAACTCAGCCATGTTCAAAGGAAGTGGAAATCTCCATAAAAAAGAAAAGGAAGGCCGTGCATTTGGAGGAAGGAAGGTCAGACAAGTGGGCTGCAGCAGCAGGGTGACCAGGAGTCCTAGGGAAAATGACTTCAAATAGGGAGGGTGAGACTCAGGGTGCACTGCAGTCCTGTTTTACACTGCAGGACTGCACCTGCCTACCCCTGTGTGTCGGTGCCCTCACTTACAAGCTGAGGCTGTGTGTTTGCTGCCTAGCAGAGAACGGGTGTAAATGGGAATTGGAAAACAACAGCAAGCAGCAGCTCCAATAAAACAAATTTGTTTTCGCTAAGCAGCATTAGCAAGAGGGTAACGGTGCAGGACGTCAGCGGGACTCATGAAGTCGAACTAGTCATGGGCAGAAGTTAATTGTAGGTGTATGTTGTATTGCCTCGTTAGCGATGTTGTGGTAGCAGAGAGAACCACCTACACATTACATCCTGTGTGAGTGGAAGCTCTTTGAAGACACGGTGGTTTTCTCGAGCTCGAGCACAGTAATACATACCTGGACAAGGCCTGTGTGCACTTCTAAAGGAAGTATAGGCTCTCAGCTGTACTGCAAATGGACACTTGGCTGCTGGGCAAACCTCCAGAGGAAATCCTTTGGTGCTGGGGGTGGAAGGGAAGCACGTATGCCTTGCAGAGAGCGACTGGGTGTGGAGGCTGTGTAGGTCCTACTGTGCTGGTTGTTCCTGTGATGGCTGTGTGCGTTGGCTTTGCGGTGCATGAATTCTCTGATGCTTTCTGGCAAACCTCACAGACACATTTAAACTAGTCTCTTCCCCTCTCTTCTTTAAGGCAAACACTTCTTCCCCTAGGTGCCTGTGAGCAGGCAAGACTAAATAGACAAGGCTTCCATTCTGGAGCAGGTGTGTGTTGCTTACACCTATGTCATACCAACTGAGGGAGGCGAACCTGCAGTGTCCTCCTGTGTCACTGTTTGGTTTATTTCACTGCTTGGTTTGCATTATTTATGCTCACTTGCTAAAATTCCCATGTTTTGTGTCGTGTCATGCATTTGATCTGCTGAGAGGGTCTGCAGCATCAGCTCTAGGAATGACTATTTTGGTTTTCTGACCAGCTTGCTTGAATGGTGCTTTGGAGCCATTTGCCATGGGCTGTGTGGGTACAGAAAGCCAAATTATAAAATAAAAACCTGACTCTATGATTGCTAAAACCAAATATTGCAGATTGCTGAGGCAGACAGCGCCCTGGGGGAGCATTGCTTCCTGTTTGCTGTATTGCTAATGCTCTGGCTTGAAATTAGCTGCTCTGAGTTGGGATACGATGGTAAATGGATCTTCCATTTGACTAGACCAAAAGTGTTCTTAAATCAGCAATGAAGACGAGTCTGTGCCATCTGTGTGCTTTGTGCAATACTGAGTGTATTTCTGTGCAAAGGAAATGGCATCTTCACGCTTTTGCAGCTCTGCCCTACGTAGGCATCCCCTTCAGTTGTGATGAACAAAATAGGAAGCTTGTAGAAATTGAGTTTGTCTGAGGAGCAAACAGAGCCATTTATCCAGATAGTGTTTTTTTTTTTATTAATAATGCCCACCAGGCACTTGGGGAGCAATTAGAAGAAACACTAGCTGGAAGCTAAGCACTGTGTGTACTTAGGGCCGTAGGATCACCAAGGTTGGAGAAGACCTGTGAGATCATCCAGTCCAACCATCCACCTACCACCAGTATTTATTTCCCCACCATCCCATGGCCCTTACAGGCCTGAGGGCTCAGGTGAGTGTCTTTTCACAGCCTTAACTTTGTACTCCTCAACATGCCATGTTATTAGTGTCAAGTGTTTGTTCTAGATTGGCTGTTGAGTGTATATTTTGTAGCAAAAATAACTCTTGAGAGAGCACCTGCAACACCATTTGCCATCATTTAGTCTCTTACTGATATCTGCAGGCCATGATTTGACATATTTTGAAATGAATCCCGCAGCTGAGATTCGGTCTGAAGTATAAAGATGTTTGACTTATGTCATTATAATGAATGTAGGCTTGTAGATTAAATGTTTGTGTGTATTATTAATACATCCTCCGTGTAGAAGATGATCAACTCATGGTGCCATCATCTAACACAATGAGCAGGTTTAGTTATGGAAGTAGAGGGCATCACAGCACCTTCTTATGCTGTTGGTTTCTGCTGGTAGCATTTTTCTGTGGATGGGGCTCTTTCTGTGATGTGGAATTGTAGTTGTGTCTGAACAGTGCTTTGTGTGTGAAATATAGCATACTGCTGTGTTCTCTGATGTTTGAGTCTAAAACTGGAGGAAAAAAGACATGCTTGCAACTACTTCTAAGGGAAGGTGGGTTTGGTATGGAAGTCAGGGTTACATGCACAGCGTGTGTTGAGTCCATTAGTGATTATTTCCTTTAAGTCATCCTTGATTGGGGTAATTGTAATTTGCAGACCAGCAAAGAGATCTGGGTTGTTGCTTTCTGTATTATGCTTGGAATTAGCAAATTCAGATACCAGAGATGGACTGATCTCATTAGTGCTTTGCTTTTCTGTGCTATAGGCTGCAACCCGTCAGGATATGACCTACTGGCTTCAGGAACTTCAGCAGAAGAGGTGGGAATATTGTAACAACCTTGATGCAGCCAAAAGGGACAGTCGGACTTCTCCTACACCGAGTGACTTCTCCAAAGGTCTTGTTGCCAAAGACAGTCCTGGTAGGTGGAAGATCTGAGTGAAAATGATGAGGGCTTCTGTTTGGTATCTGTTAATGGGCAATAAACACAGTGTGGAGGAAAGATGGAGGGGTAGTCTCAGGAAGTTCTTTGTTACATCTTGTTCATAAGTAACTAGTTGAACTTTGCATGTATTGGTGCTGCTGAAGTTACTTGGCGTAAGTGCAATTTATGTGTGATTTCTTCTCTTCTGAAACCCCTTGGATTCTTTAAAAACAGATTTTACAGTAGTGTAAAACACATAAAATGTAGTATGAATTATTCTGTGTTTTGTCTTCATTGCTGAGACATTCCTGAAGTGTTTGATTCCTGGATCGCTTAAAAAAAAAGGGTTGCTTGTTTATCTCTGTTACCAATAAATAAGACCACATTAAGAAATCCTATTCTTTGCCAAGTTAAGCATATTAGTAAAGCTACTTGGGGTTTGGATTCTGATTTGAGGTCGGACATACTTCATCAACAAATGTTATATTTTATTGATTTCAATTTGCTCATTTTGTCAAAAGAATGTTAAGATGTCTTTGTCCCCTCCCTTCTGTGCTCTCCCATGTGGCTGTGTTGTCCTCTAACCCAGTTTACTGCTTTCATTCGGGAGCAGTTGCTTGTGACTGCTTGCTCAAGCACAGCTGGCCTGAAGGAGCTCAGCCTTTTGTTCAGCTGTGCTGATCTAACAGCTGCCCACTGCTTCAAGGGCTGCCCAGCAGAGAACAGCTTTTTCTCCAGGTTGGCTTTTGCCTAGCATAGCTTCCTGAAGTGTTTTACTGCAGGGACAAATGAGAGCTGGGGTTAGCATGGGAGAGTCGGTGGGAATGTGGGATGGTTTGAGATCTCCTTTCTGCTGGCAGCCCATTTGATTAGCAGCTTGCTTAACCATATGCTGCAAAAATATACTTATTGCTGCTGCTGCCAGAAATGGTCACATGGTTTTGTTCTTTTAAGCCTTTCTGGTTCTGCCAGAAGCCTCTCATTCTGCTAGGCACTTTCTTGCATTGCTTGTGATGTTTGATGCTGTGCTGAGTTGATTCAAGTCAAAGCTTAGCCAAGAGGGAGGGCTGGATTTTGTTCTGTTCTGTTTCCAGCTGGATTACTGAATGGAATATGTTTACTATACAGTCAGGTGACTTGAAGAGCTGGTGGGGAGCAAGGTTTAGCAGCTGAAGATGGAAGTCAGAGTAGCAGAGACAGGAGTGCCCTCTTCTGGAGCAGACCATTGAATCAGGAACATTAGTATGGTTTGACACCAAATCTGTTTCTTCTGCTATTTTCCTCAGCATTCAAGTGGTGTGAAACACATCTGATGTCTCCACAGCTTGTGTAGATACTGTGACCTCATTCGTGCTTTGCTTGGGGTCCAGCAAAAGCAAGTGAAAAAGACCTATCACTTCGGATCACTGACCTAATGTCTTTCTTGCTTCCAAACTGTTGGTTGGGCTTTTCTGAATCAGCAAGCTAAGCAGTGTGTTATAGGACTGTGATGGGTGGTGTGTGTTTGTTGGTTGTTTTTTTTTTTTTTTTTTGTGTGGTTTTTCCAGTTTATTAAATCCACTGCAAGAAATGTCTGGGGGTGCATGGGCTGAGAAAACACATCCCTTTCAAGGACAGCTGGCAGTTAAGCTGCATTACATTTAGTTTCTGACTGCATCTGTAGCATCTCGTTTTTGAGGACAGATCACAATGATGACTTTAACATCAATGGAGCTCTTGAAGTGTCAGGATTCCTTTGGGGAGAGTGGGAAAACCCTGAATGATTCTTTTTGCTTTTTAAACAGGTACTGCAAAGGTTTCCTGTAAAGTTTGGGATCTCTTTAAGGGCCTGATTTCAAGCTGATGATGAATCTACATGTCTTGTTTAAAAAAACAAACAAACAAAATCCCTTATTGTGCATTCAGTGACTTCAGTCATTGAATCCAGTACTTCATACTGGAGCGTACAAGTTGGTTTCTTTTTGCTTGTGCTTCAGTACAGGTGCTATTACTGACACTTTGAATGGGAAGAAGTCTGTTTTCAGTCCAAAAATAAAATTGCTTACTATAGTTTTGTCTATTTTTTTGGTTATCTAGTACTGGATTTATTGTCTAGTCTGTAGTCTTAGCAGAAGAGCCTGTAGCAATGTTATTAGTTAGTCCTTTTGTATTTTAAGTACACATCCAAAGTGTTAAGATGAGCTGTGACTTGAGTTCTCATCTTTCAACTGTTGTTACTCTTAAAATACCTGTTAAGAAGTTCACAAATAGGTGTATGATCTTCCCTCATTGCTCACTGTAGGAGGTATGGGCATGGGTAATATCAGGCAATGATTTAGAAACAAAACCCAGTTGCTATGTGATGTATGTGGGGCTTTTTGGTTGGTCGGGTTTGTTTTTTTTCCCCTCTTGGCACTGCTCTGCATGTCCTCACAGGCAGGAGTTATTTGGGAAGATGGTTCTTGCTGCATCCCTTCCTATTATGGCTTAAATAATGGAACTAACTCCATTTTTTTTTCCTTCCCTTTTCCTTCTGCCTTGCTCTGTGTGTGTTTTTGACAGTATAGAAAGCAGGTGAACTTTCCTCGGCTTTCTTACCCACTTAAGCTGTTGAACTCCATCCTTAAATACTGGGTCACTTTTATTGATGTATTCCTTCAGGGTCACTTTACTCCTGTTCCAATTGACTTTCTGTGCTGTGATTGGTGAGCTTAGTTGATGTTTTTCAGATGTACTTTTGTTTTTCACCAGCTCAGATTATAGAGCAGAACCTGCTGTTTATGATAAACTAGTGGTAGGTGTTTGACTGCTTCACTTTTTTTTAAAGACAACTGAAGACCAGTCAAGTTATCTCAGTGTTAGCTGTGTTACATGGCTTTTAAGAAAAGGAGCTGGGCTTAGGAATGACTTGGGTTGGAAGTCACCTTGAAGATCATCCAGTTTGAATCCCATACCATGGATGGTTTGCACCCACTAGATCAGGAACCAGACCAAGTTGCCCAGGACCTCATCTAACCTGGCCTTCAATGCCTCCAGCAGATAAGATGGCAAATAAATTAGTTGCCAGTTTGAGTTAGATTACGTTCATTTCATCTTATATGCCTTATTATGCTCGTGATAGATTACATAGATTTTGACTGTTTCAGGAAAGAAACATTGCAGACATGTGATGTGGCTTTGGATTTCTTCTCCCCCACCCCTAGTGATTCTGGGCTCAGAATTCAGTAATGTATTACTTCTGCTGTTCTACTTACTGAAAAATGTCCTTTTTTTTCCATTTTTTTCTTTGTCTTTTTTAATAGATTTGAGTATCCTCAGCCAAAATGCTTCAGCAGAGAGAGCTAGAAATATCCTAGCTGTGGAGACTTCTCCTACAGACCTAGTAGGGGAGCAAGCAGCTTCCCAGCCTGCGCCAGTCCAACCAAGTGCCATCAATTTCTCACTTAAACAATGGAGCACTGAACTCAAGTAAGTTGATGACGTGGGAGAATGATAGTTGCTGAAAGAGGAAGTTTTCTTTCTTAAATCCTATCAATTTTAAATGAATGTAGCTTGAATTCCTGAGTATAAGTGTGGTAGGTTCCTTCTGAACAACAGCAAAACCACATTTTACCTTCTCACTCTTTAAGAGTTCAGTCTTTATTAATTGTTCTAAGGAAAGCAGTCCTAGCGGTTTTCAGCTCTCCTGCCTGTGGCTTCCTTGATTGTTTTTACACTTTGCTTTGCCAACATAGGTGAGCCTCCTGCATCTACTCAAAGGACATTACAGTAGTATCACAGAGCAATTCATAAGGCTGAGCTGTGGCTTTGGTAACTACGCCACGTTCCTCTTAAGCTCCCAGGAATGTTGTTTGCTTTATCAGTCTTGTGGAGTTAAGCCCTTTTGAAGCTTACTTGTTGAGCACGGAGATCTAAAAGGTCATAAATGAAGAAGTGCACCACTTTCTTTAAATTTTAAGTGGCTGTATAGACCACCATTTAAGTTCTAGTAAAGATGACCTGTCATTGTCTGACCTGCTTCAGTATTTCAGTTCATAGTCTTGTGGGGCTGCATGGGTTTGCACAGAAACTTTGCTGTGGTAGAACGTTAGATTTGATCACAATACAAGGAAAATTCTGCTATCACAATACAAGCAATTTCTGCTAGATAGGATAACTTTAAGAGTATGTCTGGTATTTTGAAACTTTCTTCTTGATTTTGTTTTTTCTGAATTGCAGATATTCTTTGAGGAAGTCTAGCTAGAAGGGCAGTGTCAGGGTAAGCTTTTCAGTGTTGCCTGGTTGGTGTGTTGTGCTGTTTCTTTTTAACACAACAGAAAGGCTGTCAGCAGACATCGGGTTGGGAAGGCCTTTTGTTTGGAGGGAGTTGCTCATCATGGCAGTAGCCCAGCAGATGTTCTAGCACAACATCAAAGTGTTGGCCTTTTTCTGTTTGGCTGTGATCCTAACAGTTTGGAGTCCGTGCGGATCTGTGGAAATAAGTATGTCAGAAAAGGCCACAGAAGCTTTTTCATACTGCGTCGTTTCTTTTTTTGTTGTTGTTTTTTTTTTTTGTCCAATCCCCTTCAGAAGATGTGTGTATGCTATAGATAGTCACTAGTTTTAACCCCAGCGTAAGAGAATGAATTGAGGCACCTCTGATACAGCCAGTTTCCTACATTGCTAGGAGGGTGTACTTAAGTACCTATTATGTGTCTTACTGACAGACTTACCTTTGCTCCTGAGTGCGTTTGTGATGTGTTTGCTTGAGAAGCTATTGCTATAGCATTTACATCCTAAGTAGCAGCAATAAACTCATAATTGGAAGAAGGTGAGAAACGTGTCTTTGAATTAAGCTGTATGTATACTTACAGTACCTAAAGCTGAATGTTTTTTTTCTTCTTTTTAAGAATCTTTTCAGATACTAATTGGCATACACAAACATTCAACTCTGCATTTTTTCATCTTAAAGCTCTCACTTTCTTGCATCTCTTGTTGCTGTAAAATACAGAATTGAAAGTATACTGAACTGTAATAACCTCAAGTTGTATAATCAGAAAATACAACTTGTAACCAAACATTTAGAAATACAGAATCTGTAGATCATATGTTCAGGTTTTAAATAGATTATACTTGTCATGCTGTGCACAGGAACATAAATGTGTGTTGGTTTTTTATTGTAAATTCAATTAGCTTTAATCTAATAGAACACAACAAAGCTGTGCCAGTTTGGTGCTGTGCCAGAGTTTTACTAAATTCGGCTTCAGCTGTGATTATTCCTGGGTGTAACAGCAGTTTTTGGAGGTTTCCTGGGAGTCATATGACTTGTTTCTTGTGATTCTTCAAGCTTCTTTTAAAGGTGGTGTTTGGACATGTTTTATATACAGAAGCTGACCAAGAGCGGAACAGGCAGCTGGAGGCTTGCACTGTAAGCATTCCTCAGAGGATAGCTGGAGAGATGCCAGCTGATTATAATTGAAGGTGCCCTGGGTGATGTGTTGATCATCACCTAATTTGATCTATTGACTGTAAACAATAAAAAGGGAATCCTTGACCCTAACAGAAATTGTGATCTTTTTTGCTAAGAAGGCTGGAAGAAAATTAAAGGTGCTGTTTCACTCAGTATGTGTCACTTCTTCAAATTTGTTGTTAAAATAATTTTATTAGTAACTGATAATTCAGAATTATTTTTTGACTTGTACTTGGTAGTCGATCAGTTAACCAGACTGTAGGAATTGGGCACTGCGTAACGATTAGCCTAGAGTTCATTTTCAGCCTGGCAAGGTATTTGTCATCTGATCACAGGTGGGGCTGGATCACAAACTGATCACAGAGGTGCAGTACAGCTTACTTTCTGCCTACAGCTTGCACAGTAAGAAGAGAGAATGGGGCTGGCAAAGTGAAAGCATCTCCGTGGGCTTCTGACTCTGACAGCTGTGTATCAAACATGGAAATACCAAACATATCTCTTTCTGGCTTTTTATCTAAAACACTAGGCTGGTTCATGTGGATTGATGTGGAATCCTCTTTAATTGAAGAAAGACTTGATGATGCTGTGCAGTGCTAGTACTATGGATCAGACATAACTGGGGACATTTCTGACAGCGTGATCATTGTGGGGGAAGCTGGGTAGGGGGATCTCATCTTGTTTCTGAAAAAATTGTTCTTTATATAGAATTATTTGTTTGGAATTTAGAGGTTGAATCTGAAATGTTCTTGCAGATGAATTGGCAACGTTCCACCTCAGGAAGGAAAAACTTCTAAGGAGTCTGTCATCAACAGCTACAGCAGCAGGTCCCTTGGATGATCCTGAGTTTGATGTTAATACAGAATATGATACGATAACGTACATGCATTTTGATTGCATGCCAGTCTGTTTAATACTTGGCCATTTTCCTAAAATTCTGAGCTGAAATACCAATCAGTAAAAGAGATGCTGCTTCTAAAACTTTAATTCATCTTTTTTTTCTCTCTGCCATAACAAAGGGTAGAACAGGGGATGATTCAAAAGACCTTTCCAAAATATTAACTTATAGTAAAAAAAAAAATAATTCTTCTGTCTTAAAATGTACAGCAGTTGGTAGCAGGTGTTGTTTAATAGGACGTGCTTTGTTTTCTTTGGGCCTTTATTTGGTTTTGGTTATTTGGGCATATTTATCATTTGCATTGTTTCAACAGCAATGATTGTCTTGAAAAACCACTTTATGAAATGAATAGACAGTGAGAAATCTTTTCCTACTTTTTCTGCTATGTTTTTCACAGGAATTCCATGTCCTCTTTAAGAAAAGGAAATAATGAAAACCGCAGGAGCGTATTTTATACAAGTGAAGACTGGGAGCTGCTGGATGCAACCCCCAAAGACTTGGAGGACTCCATGGCCCTGGAAGAAAAGAGGAAGCATCTGGCAGAAGGACATAAAGGTAAACGTGGGAGGGAGGGAGAGGAGCTCATGCCTTTCCTCCTTTTGTGTAGTTCACTGTGATATCTGTATCTCCAGAAAATAAGTGAAAACTTGTCATTTCTTCACAAACCATATCCAGAGCTCTGTGAAGTATTTTAAAAGTAACTTTGGTATGATGTATTTGGGAGTCTCCAGCCATTCAGATAGAACAGAACACACAAGAACTCATTTCCCGTTGTTTCAGGCTCCTTCTCTGCTTCTGTCACTCGGGGTGCAGAATTGCAAGTAAAGGGAAAAGTTGGGGCTTTTGGTTACTCATTTCTGTCACCCATTGAAGTAGATTGACTTTTAGACCCTAACACACATTTATGATACTGACCTGCTGATGAAGTGAGGAAAAGGGGCATAGATGCACCAGTAGCTTATGAATATCGCAACTCTGATGAATATCTTGCATGTTGCCAGTGCTTGAAGTCTTGTTGTGAGGGTGTACGTACAGCTCCTGAGGGGAACTTCAGCTCTTAAGGAAATCCAATTGATTTCATCCATTAGAAAGCATATTTCTCTCTAATAATTCTTGCGTGGTTCTGTAAAGACAGGCAAAACTACACTGAATGCATCTTAAAAGAACAATGTGCAGTGATTACTTCTAAGCAGATAATTATTTAAGTTTGCTACAGTTGGGAGTGCCTTTTATTTTCTGTAATCAAGCAAAGTTCTGCTTATGTTTTATGTCACAAATACACATTTGAGTGAAATTGTTCTGAGAGAGTTGGGAGAGTTTGAGCTGTATATTCTTCTTACTGAAGGAAGCAACTGGGAAAGCAGTTTAACACTGTTGTTTTGAGCTATTTAAATGTCGTTAAGAGTCTAATTTCAATGAACATATTTTTAAAGGAAATTTGAATGCTTAGGGATGCCTTTTAATTAAGTGAACTGAACTAGAAGGAATTCTTTTGTGCAGGGCTGACTAGTTCAGCTTTCCCATTTGATTTTGGCCGCATTCCACAAAAAACGAGACGCCCTTTGAAAGACATGATTGGATCAAGCAAAAACCGGAACAGCAGTGACTCTTCTCCAACAGAGTGGTATTCTGGTAACGGCAACAAACTAGTCTCTGAGTTGCAATTGAAGTATCAGAGCCAGCAAGAAGAGTTGGAAAAGCTGAAGAAAGATCTTCTGAGCCAAAAGGTAATTAAGCTTTCAGACAAAGTGCTCAGATGCAAATGAATCTGGCTGGTAATTGTTAGTTTACCCTTTGTGGCCATCTAAATACATAAAGAGCTAGTTGGTTGTTAGAATATAATGGTCTAAATGAGCTTTTGTTTGCAGAAAGCCATAAACCAGGACCAACTTTTACATCTGTTGAAGATTAGATCTCTGAACAAATCTGTCATTTGTACAGTGTTCATTGTTTTATTTATGTCTCTTTCTCTCTGAAGGTAGTTTTCGCAGAGTCTAGGAAGATTCTGGCAGATAATCAGATCTCGTGTACAGAAAACTTATTTTTTTTGAAAGACTTAGCAGGATTTCTTGCCAACAAGGATGCAAGCAGGGTTTTCAGCATAAGTACTTTTATGTGTGTATACCTGTGGATGTGAGCATCTTTTGTGGAAATGAATAAATGCTGTAATGGTCCTGGATCTGAGTGTTCCCCTGGACAACAGTGCTTGTACTTTTAATTTTAATGATGTGATGGAAGACAAAAATTGTAGAAATTCTGGGTACTTTAAAAATCAAAAAAAACAAGGCAACAAAACATTAAAAAGTTGCAAGGTGTCAGTGCTGTCTTTTGTGAAGACCACAGAGGTTCCATTTTTTCCCTTGTGGCAAATGAGTTAATTACTTAGCTTTGTTCAAGGTATTTCTAAACAAACCTGCCAACACTGTCTATTTAGCCAAGTAGCACATGCTTTTTTCCTCCTTCATATCTTCTCTGAATCATCTGTGGCAGAGAAGCGAGCTTTTACTTATCTTTCCCATATCTGTACTATCGTTAAACGTTTGAACATTTCAAAAATTTCTCATGCTTGGTATTAAAATTCTGAGTTGTTATAAATTCTACAGCTTTCTGTTTTTGGTTTTGTTTTTTTCTTTTTTCTCCAATTCATTTTGTTTTGTTGCTGCTGTTTTTATTCTCAGGAACTTGTGCGCCTTCTGCAGCAAACAGTCCGATCTTCCCAATACGATAAATACTTTGCAAGCCGTCTTTGTGAAGGGGTTCCCAAAGACAAATTAGAGCTGTTGCACCAAAAAGATGACCAGATTTTGGGTCTCAACAACCAGCTTGAAAAGTTAAATTTGGAAAAAGATAGTCTTCAGCAGGAAGTAAAGAATCTGAAATGTAAAGTCGGAGAACTCAATGAGCAGCTGGGTATGCTGATGGAAACGATTCAAGCTAAAGATGAAGTGATCATGAAACTGTCTCGCCAACTCAGTGAATGTGAGGACAATTCATCCTCCCCAAGTGGATCAGTAAATTCTCCCGTGGCCACTTGTGTTAATAAGGAACTACAGGAACTGGACAGGCTAAAAGTAAGAGCAATGTCTCTGTCTTGATGGATAGGGAAATCTCTGCTGCCTATACAAACTACTTGCTAGTCTGCTGTATGGTTTGGGGAGTTCACTTCAGCATTTCTCCAAGATGCTCATCACCTGAGGCTTTCTCTGCTTGGAATCTACGCTTTGAACTGTTGTCTGGCAACTTCTATGCTTTGAGCTGGTCTGTACAGCTGTAGTACAATGTCTCATACTTTGGTAATTAATCATTGGTGTGGAGGAGGAGTGATGTGAGAATCAAAGGAGCAGGAAAAGAAGTAAGGGTAAGAGGAAAATACTAGCATGGAGGAAAACCATCAAAAAGAATCAAAAGCGAGGAAATAAAGAGCATGTGGCATGTAAGAAAGTAGAAGAGAAGAGCATAAGAACTTGTACTGCTAATGGTATTACCCATGCACTTTATTCCTCCAACCAACCTCAATGAATGTATCAGAGGTTCTTAATGGAGTTACTCAAGTTACTCATTTTGCTTTAATGTGCTTACTTGCCTTTGGGTAAATGTTCTTTTCCAAATAGATTAAAGTTCCAAGTCATTTGGAATGAGGCATAAAGTACATGAAAAGACTTAATTCCTGTATATGAGCCTGGGAAATTTTAGAAAACAAAATGGAAACTGTAGAAATCAGTGTTAGTAGGAGGCAGAGCTTTCAGATACTGTGCAGTGTTGAGATGGTCCCTCGTCCCATAGCCACAGGTTTCATAGGTAATATTTGTAGCCTGGAGCCACGTGGGTTAGCTGAGGAATTCTTATTGATAACATTTTATATTTCTGTGCGAAGGCAGACATCAAACTTGTTCTTTTACTGAGGACTGGTGAGGGTAACCAAAACCCAAGGGATGTTTGTCCCTGTTTCTTCTACTGCATGTGCTTCTGGCTGACACTCAGCACCGTGACCCCCTGGCATGCTCAGTGTGCATGTTGCTGTTCTCCTGCCCAGTGGGGCAGCATGGCAGGGCTGCTCCTGCCTCTGGACTGCAAGCAGTCACCAGCTGCCTTCTGTTGTGCAAGGTTCCATGCTCATATCTAGCCTTGTGTGTTTGACTTCTGTGAAAGCTAAAGATAACACCTGATTTGATCCTAATGATTTTAGTAGTTATTAGTATACCTATTAGTAGCTGCTTGATCTTTGTTTTGAGGTGTGCTTTCTCTGGCAGGCATTTGCTATCTGTAAGATACCTTTATTAAAAATCCAGTTTGCTTTCTTTTATCAACAGGACAGCCTTCAGGGTTATAAGACCCAGAATAAATTTTTAAATAAGGAGATTTTGGAACTTTCTGCTCTACGAAGAAATGCAGAAGCAAGAGAGAGAGAATGGCAGGCAAAGGTCAGACTCACAAAGCATGTTCTCGTTTTGGCAATGTCTAAAGCAGTTTTTAAAAAGTTAGTTGTAAATCTTCTCCAGAAACATACCCATGTAACAAAAGTGAGGCAGTTCAAATGTGTTAAGGCGACAGAATCACAGATTTACAGACTGATCTTACTGAATGGATTCTTGAAAAATGTGATGGACTTGAAAACGGCATTAAGAAGTGCATCATTTTAATAACTTATGCATACAAGCACATGCACTTCTAAAAACAGTAGCAGTAACTTCAATTATGGCAGGAGCAGAATATGTATGAAAGAACATGATTGTGTTTGACGTGTTTCGTTTTGGTGATTGACACATCACCAAGTAGAGCTTTCTCCTTCAGAGCACGAAGGATCAATATGTTACAGTAATTTTGGAAGTCTGTTTCTGTAAAGCAGAATTTGAGTGTAGAGAAGCTGCATGTAAATGACAAAGTTTTCCATTGCCTGGAGCTAAGAAGGCATGCACGTGTCCATAGCTAAGGCAGGATACCTGTAGCTAAGGTTTGGTAGGATGTGCTTCTGTTTCTTGGGAAGCCATGACTGTTCTCGATTTAAAAGTTTCTAAGCAACATATAAACAAACAGAAGAAACTTACTTTAACAGATACGTAGCACAAACTGAATTCCTGAAGACATGCCTTAAATACTACATGTTGTTCCCTGCAGTATACTAGCTTGGAGGCCAAACTCTGTCAGATAGAAAGTAAATACTTGATCTTGCTTCAAGAAGTGAAAACTCCTGTTTGCTCTGAGGAGCAGAGCCCTGCTCGTGAAGTTATCACCCAGTTACTAGAAGATGCCTTGAAAGCAGAAACCAGTGAACAGCCAGAACAAGCATTTTTCAAACCACACCTGGTCAGGTAATTTTACTAAAAGAAACGTTTATGAGCAGGAATAAAAATTGTTTTGTGACCATGTCATTATCATTTGTATTAATAACGGAAGTACTGTCATTGGCAGCTAGAGCATCTTGCACTTACGTGGATCACGTATTGTACCTCAGAAGATGGTTGTGTCTTGATCAGTGGGCCTGGTTCTAACACTAGGGAACAGACAAGCAGTGGTGTGTTTGCAGGATTTGGGATTTTTAACATATTTTCAATCACAAATAAAAAGTTAATCATTGAAATCCTTTTGGACACATAAATAAACTGTCTTCTTAATTTGAGATAAGGTATGAAATTTAGGCTCAACTGTTGTATAGCTGCTGGAGGGATGAACTCACTTGGACTTGACCCCGTTCTTAAATCACTTACTCTATGTAGTGCTATATATTGCAGTATGGGAACAAAACTTTTTTAGTTTTGGATTTTAAAATATAAAATATAAGATACACCTTAGAAAATATTCAAATAATAGCTGTTCATTAAAACTTCTTAAAACTTGGGGGAGTGGTGTGAGAGGTATTATAAGTAACACTAGGGCAGGAATTTGGGATTTTGGGGACTGCTGAACACATCTTTAGGAGCCGTTTTGTGTTTGTTTTTTGTTTTCTTTCCCTCCCTTTCAGTGAGTATGACATATATGGTTTCCAGACGGTTCCAGAGGATGATGAGGAAGAGAAATTAGTAGCAAAATCTCGAGCTTTGGACCTGAGATCTCTTTCTCTCAGTGAAAATCGGGAGATCTCCACAGGGGTAAAATGGGAAAATTATCTTGCAAGTACAATGAATAGAGAGATGATGTGCTGTGCAGAACTGAAGAATCTTATTCGATCTGGAATTCCACACGAACATCGCTCCAAGGTGTGGAAATGGTGTGTCAATCTCCATGTTAAAAAATTCAAGGACAGCACTGTTCCCGAGTACTTCCAAACCTTGCTCCAAAGCGCCCTAGAAAAACAAAATCCTGCATCTAAACAGATCGAATTGGATCTACTGAGAACTTTGCCAAACAACAAACATTATTCTTCTCCCACATCCGAAGGGATCCAGAAGCTGCGAAATGTGCTGCTGGCCTTTTCTTGGAGAAATCCTGATATAGGATATTGCCAAGGGCTCAACAGGTAAGGTTTTTGTGAACCCAGAGTTAACCAGTGTGTGATGAAAGTACTCCTTAACCGTGCGGTTTCAAATCACAGACATAGGAAGAGGCTTTTGGACAGCAGTTTTCTTTGTGCTTTCTACATTCATAATTTGCAATATTATAAAAACTAATTACATTTTTTTAACAAAACAAAAAAAGAAGACTTAGATCACAAAATATGTAAAAAATCAGAAAGAAAGTATCAAAAGAACTGGAACTGGTATTAAAAGAAAATGTTACCTCAGTGTGGGATGTCTTCAGTTAAATTTGCAGCGATCATTTTATGGACAATTCTGGTGTTAGAAAGCTAGAAAATATTTGAAGCATAACATCATAGCAATTGGCTTTTGCTGAAATAGTTTCAGGACTTTGAAATCTGTAGTGAGAGAAGGTTTTAACTGAGACAGGTATGTTAGTCTAACATGCTGCTGTTGTCCACTTGGTATAACTCCACAGATGTTAGCTTGTGCACTGAGTTGTTCCAGAGTAGGGTAAGAGACTTTTTATCTAGGGCAGTGTCTGAGATTTGGACTGAGGAAGGGTTCAGACACACTACAGACCCAAAGAAAAATATTTGAAAAGCTGCTCTCCCTGCCCTAGGACTTGGTATTTCTTATTTATTTACTTTATTCTGTTTTCAAGTTGCACCGTGGATCTTTTAAAGTCATTTCTCTTTTTGTCTGGTCTGCTTTATTACTTTTTGTATAACACTGCCCAAAAGTACTCATGCAAACTGTAGAACAGTGCATGCACTTCCTTTGTTTCTTCCCCTCTGCTTAGTTAATTTATGGATGTTTCATAAAAGAGAAATTAAGAAAAATAATTAAGCTCTTGGGTATACTTAAAGAAGTTAAAAGCAAATTACATATGAGTTCCTTACTTGATTCCCTTAAGACTGGTAAGTGTGTGATGATGTTGTTAAGCTGTGTAACATCAGGAGCAGCATGTATTGCAGTTCCTCTCGTGTGCAGCAGTAACACAAGTTGACGTGGTAGAATTCATTTGAGGTAACGTTTCATATTCAAACAACTATCCATAACACAAGGCCTTTCCATAGATTTCTTCTTTTCTGTCATAGTACTCACTGGAAACAGGAAACCAGTGATGCTGCTTTTCTTCAGTTCTTTTGTTCTCATGCTTAAGGAAATTCTTAGAAAAAAGCTTAGTCTTAGAGAATTAAGTCTTAAGATGAAAACATTATTTAAATTTAGCATGGCGGATGTAAAGTAAACTTACTACAAATGGTTGTTCTAAACTTAAAATCAATTTTGTGTGTGTGAAATGTGGGGACTACCTGTCTTCTCCAGTAAGGAAATAAAGCCTGAGGATCTGAATAGAAGGTTTAGGACTTCCAGACTTCTAATTACTTTGCTTAGTTCTTGGAAAAAAGTTCAGTTCTGTTACTGAACTGAATAAAAGTGCTTGGCTTGGCTGAGAAGACATCTCCTTGGTTCATCTCACACTGCATTTAATCCAGTTAATTCATTTATGCCTGCTGAACAGATAGAAAGGCTGTATTGTAATTGCTGTTACTGGATTTTCTGGAGTTCATTATGATTTTCTCCAAATAAACTCTGTTTTCAGATTGGTCGCAATTGCCCTTCTGTACTTGGAACAGGAGGATGCTTTTTGGTGTCTGGTAACAATAGTGGAAGTCTTTATGCCTCGTGATTATTACACTAAGACACTGCTGGGATCTCAGGTATGTGCTCTACCAAAATAAGACCTGACTGTAAACTGCTGCCAGTCAGAAGCTGCTAGAACTGTTTGGTGCCCTTTCTAGGGGAGATGTGATGAGTTGAAAAGTGAGTTCTAGGCACCAAGGGCAGGAGTTCCAAGTGTAGCATTGAAGTGGCTGTACAGTAACTTGTTTGGAGCTCCTGTTTGTAGCCTGTCTTTTAATTGTCAGCTGAACTGATTGTTTCTTTCCTTAGAACTAGGGGGGAGCTGTGGGCTTTCTGAGAGATTTGGGCATGAGAATACTGTGTATCATAGTACTGTGAGCAGCATGTACTGTAGTGTTCCCCTGCTTCTAGTTGGTGCTCTGAGTGTTGCTTCCTCCTTCCTCCATCTCTCCTAGCTTGTTCTCTGCTCTTCTTGTGCTTATGTGCCTACACAGCAGTGGTGCCTTATGGTGGGAACATAAGGTACGTGTGTGAGGAATCCTCTGAGAGAAGGGATGGATTAAGAAGCAAAAAGTTGCATCAGCAAGGGAAGTGTACATTGTGACAGCAGTGTATGGACTGGGTGGAAATAGCTTTAGACAGTCCTGGGACTCCTGTTGAGCTCTTGAAAAACTGACCCTGTGTTGAATCACACATACATTGATAAATATAGCATCAATAACATCATTTTTGTCTACTCTTTTAGGTTGATCAGCGAGTGTTCAAGGACTTAATGAGTGAGAAACTTCCACGTCTGCATGCTCATTTTGAACAGTACAAAGTTGACTATACTCTCATAACTTTCAACTGGTTTCTTGTGGTATTTGTGGACAGCGTGGTTAGTGACATCCTTTTCAAGATATGGGACTCATTCCTATATGAGGGACCAAAGGTGAGCTGAACCAGCTGGGTTTTTCAGTTGCTATGTTGTGGCAAGGTACTGTCCTGTTACCAAGAATAGGGTGTGAAAGATGGTGGTTTCACAGGAATCCTGTTGGTTACAATCACTGGTAGGAAAAAGGGAGGAAATGTGCATAAATAGTCAAAATGCTTTTTTTTTTCCTAAGTTTTGCAAATTCTACTTGAGTTACATGGAGGGATTCTAAATGCAGAGTTTTCCTTTGCCCACCTATTGGTTTTTACCACTGAGGAACAAAACCTTAGACAGTACTGGTTATCAGTTTATGGGGATTATGTGAAAATGAGAGTTTCTGTGAAAGCTGAAGTGAAGGAAGAGTAAGTTGGAAGTATTGAAAAGATGTGAAAATGAGTTGTAAGCAAATGCTAATGATCAGGCTTACTTTGCAGCAACTATTTGCTTTGTTTCTGCTGACACCTTAATTCCTGTTGACCATGTCTGAGCTCTGAGCACAAATTGAGAGAGTGAGGTTGTAACAACTTTCACATGTTTTGTGCTTGTGGAATTGCACTGAAATAAAATCAGTGCAGGTAGATTGTGGGATTCAAACACAGTAATAGCATCAAAGCAGATGTTGGATACAGCGGCAGATATGTCAAATAAGTAGACAAAAAATGCGTGTTTCTTACTGTTAACTTCATCTGAGTGTTCTAAGATGCAGTTAGATGCAGGGATTTGGGATGAGTGTTTGTTCAAATAGGTTTGAAGCACCATGGCGTTTTGTGAAGGTAGCCAGGCACAGACTGACAAAGTTCCAAACTTAGGAAGTCCTTCTAGAATGAAGTAATGCTTTTTCACCTTATGCCTAATTTGGTTGACAAACTAGTATCAAGTTGTCCCAGCATCAGTCTCCTTACATGCTGTGAAAATGGCAGCTGTTAGATAATAGACAAGACTTAAATTTTATATGTGAAGTAACTTTATAGGTGTGTTCAGCAGTCTTTGTTCTACAAGTGAATTAGGAAATCAAACCTTCAGAGAGTTTTGTATACTGTGAATCCAATATTGTATTTTTGGTTGAACTCCAGAACAGCCTGTATTGGTTACGCCTTACTGACAGAAGTTCTTTGGCAGCTTTTGGAAATGAGGGATGGAATGGTGGGGGGAGAGGGGCAAGTATGGACAGTTAGTTTAAATGCAGGCTGTAGGAGAAGTAACGCTTTTCTTTTGAGTTTATAATAGATAGCAATGAGAACGGGTTGTTTCAAGTAACAGAATGCTCTCAATGTTCTTTTTGTTTTTATCAGGTAATATTCAGATTTGCCCTGGCATTTTTTAAGTACAAAGAAGAAGAAATCTTAAAATTGCAAGACTCAATGTCCATTTTCAAGTACCTTCGATACTTCACACGTACCGTAGTTGATGCTAGGTGGGTAACTCACACCTGTGCAACCAAAAGGCTTGTGGTGGGGCATGGTACAAGTTTGCTGTGTAATTTAATTTAATCTACGTCTTAATTTTGATACAGAGAACTGGAGAGACAGCTAATGTCTAAGATTTCTCATGAGCAGTTGATCTAGCATCTTATTAAGACAATGTGTGAATGACTGTTTCATGCTGCAAAAATGAGAGGAGGCAAAATTAGAAGTGATGGATAGTAGTTTTTTTGATTACTTTGCCAGGTTAGGTATTATTTAGCAGGTGTAGAAAAGGTGTAGAAAAATTTAAGAAGTTCATATATAGGAAAAATGTCTCACCTTGCATTATGGACACAACTCAAGTCAGAAAATGTTTTACAATAAATAAAAACCTGTCCTTTGTACAAGTATTTAAAACATGAGCTGGGTTCTACCAGAACTAAATCAATTAAGAAGCACTAATGTGTAGGCTAATGCCATGTAGCTTCAGCTCATTTTAAGCACGTAGTTTGAAGCAGAGATAAAATACAAGTTAAATACTCCACAATATCTTGATCTTTGCACAGGATCTAAGGTGAGCGTAAGTGAGGGTCAAACATTTTTAGTTCCTGGTTTCAAGACTGCAGAGCAGCAGATGAAGACTGAAGTTATACTGGGGCTGATTTAATGTCTGAAAATATATTTGGCGTAGGTACTGGGACAGACTGATTCTGAATTCTGTACAAAATTAATATATTAGAATCTGAGCTGTTTGTTTTTGTATAATTGAACTCCTATTCCAAGAGTTATTTACTATTTGCTGGAGCTATTTTCTCGAGACAAATTGAAAAGGAGTAATTGTATTCTATCCTTAAAAATGTTTGCAGGGACTGATGCAGGGAAAATGTTCTCTATCTGGTTCAAATGGTGAAAGTCTGGATTAAGAACTGCTGCTTTCTCTGCTGAAACACCTGCAAGAAGTAGCATGGCTTTCTATGTTAGCATTCACTCTTTGGTGTGAAAAATGCTGAGCAGTCAGTGTACCCAGGCATTGGTGACTAGCCAAATGTTGACCATGACTCCAAATCTGGAAGTGACAAATATGTGCTTGGTTTTGGGAGGAGGGAGCATGTACTCTTTTTTTTTTTCTTAAATCAATAAATGAAACTGCTTTTTTTTTTTTTTTTTACCCTCTGATATTTTAAGAACATGTGTATAATGTGTACTGCAGCAGCACCATGAGAAACTTCAGTTGGAAAAGGTGTGAGGAGGAGGAAGCCATGTTTAGATGCTTAATCAGGGCTTCAGATTTGGCTCTCCTTTCCTCTTACAGTTATGTAAAGCACTTAATGATATATCTCTCCTGTGTAAAATCTGTAGTGTTAAAATATCTTATTTAAAGTATTTTTAATGTTGCTATGAGATCTCATTTTGGTATTACCTAGTTGAAGCGATCCTTCCCTGTTCTAATCTCTGGCAGATTCAGGTAAGGACAGACTTCAGTGCATCAGAAGTGTTTATGGTAGAAATGCACTCAGTGCGCTCTATGCCAGTCTGTAAATGTGTAACCTCTTGGGATTTTAAGTTGTCGCTGAAAGAAGGTGGTGTGGTGCTGTGGTGCCACCTAGGGGATATAAACTTGCCTGAACTGATTTGTATGATCTTATTGTAAAATAAGGCGTGACTCAAACCACCTGGTTTCTTATTCTACCGTTTCTTGTACAAGTTCTACGGCATCAGAATTCAAACAGTACAGAAACATGTAGAAATTGTCTGAAGCAGAAACATGTAGAATTGTCTGATACTGGGATGGACAAAAAAATGGTATGGTAGGCCTGAAATTCAGGAAGACTTCTATATGTAGAATTAATGTATGTTCTCAATGAGTTAGAAAATCATTTTGCATGGAGTTTCTAAGTTTAAGGTCCCTAATGGAGAAAACTATGCACAAAAGTGTGTGTGACCTTACTGAAGGTGATAGGCTGTGCAGCTGCCTAGGTTTTCTACAGCTGCATGTTGTCCCTTAGCACATTGAGAAGGCAGGCAAGCTGTTGAGTACATTCTGTTCATAGATACTGAGAAATTGTTCTTGCTTACTGAGAAATACATGCCTAGGGAGAGCTTACTCTTAAACTCTCCAAATTTTCTAAGTACTGAGGACTTGTTTATTTGCAGATCAACAGTAATGACCAAGTTTACTCTATTTGGACTGATTAGGCAGTTTAGTTAGTAGTTTTCTGGGGCTGAATGATGGGATGAGATGGCATGACACACAAAGAGGTGCACATTTTCAAGTGAGGCTTGACTGACAGTGACTCAGAGATCTCTGCAGCAGCAAGAGTAACTCCTGAGATGTATCACAGTTTGGCTTAAACATGTTTTGTGCTATGCTTGTTTTCATCTGTGCTGTCTCAGGCTTCATTAGATCTCCTTCACTATTCCTTTATCCTGGATAGCTTGAGAGCTGACTGCCCTGGGATTGAATGAGCTTTCCAGCCTATAACTGAGTGACAGGATGTGCTATATATTCAGCCCAGATGACGAAGTTCTGATCAGCCAAGCTTACATCTGTTCAGTGTTGTCAAGAACTATAATTGCTGTAGCACTGCACAGAGTTTGCAGGTGGCTTTGAGAACTGATGAGCATTTGAGAACACTTTACCAGCTGAAGTAACTTTAAAACTGAGTGCTTTCCTAAACTTTCTTTCAATATTGACAACATATGAGATCTGTCAGGTATGTGAAGGAAACCAGAGATGGCAGTTATATGCTCAGTATGGATACAAATGAAGTACAAAACTGATTTTAAAAGATTCTAAATGTGAATGATTATCTTCTTTTGTTGCACAATCTCGCAGGAAACTGACTGGCATCGCTTTTGGAGACCTGAATCCTTTTCCATTACGTCAGATCAGGAACAGGAGGACCTATCACCTGGAGAAAGTGCGTCTTGAGCTCAATGAACTTGAAGCCATTCGTGAGGATTTCCTGCGCGAACGAGAGACCTGCGTAGAAAAAAGAGACCTTATTAGTGATGATGAGGAGGATAGTTGAAATTCTCAACATAAACTTTTCTTTGGGATCCGTGACCCAAGTGAGTTAATGTCCTAAACTTCTTATTAATCCTATCAACCAGAATGTAAACTAATTGCTTTCGGAAATATGCAGGACAGATTTCCAAGCCCCAGCACTTTCAGAAACGTGTTGTTTTATGGAGGCCAAACACTTTTGTTTACGTTTATGTTCATGGAATTGTATGCAGGGCACTTACTGTATTTCTTCATTTAGTCAAATAGCTGAATTTGCTGAAACTGTTGACAGTTGTTCTCCTGCAGCACATTTTCAGTTGTCTATATGTGAAACAACAGTAAGAAAAGTCTGCATGGTGTTTATTGTGTTCATTGCCAGGCTTCTGCATTTGTGTGATTGTAATCATTTTTTATAGTGCAAGTTCAATGTGGGAAGACATCTTATTTTTCAGTTCCCAGTTGGCTTAATAAATGGCTTTTATTGTTTTGTCCTTGGTCAAAAAAAAAAGCCCGTTTTTGGTCACAACTAGAAAAGAATGGCTTGAAGCATGAGAAGGACTTTCAGGTTCCTTTATCTTTTCCTGAAGTGACGTGAAGTGGATCATCCAACAGAAGATTTTAAGTACTTAAGTGTAAGATAAGTCCTTATTTGTCATTGAATGTTCAGTGTATACTACTACAGAGTGATATCAAATATCATGTATGCTTTTCTGAGCAGGTGTGTTGCTGAAGATTAATGTTATTACAGAAGATTTAATTGAACAAATTCTGTTCAGTTTGATTTCTATTCTCTTCTTTCTGGTTGTTATCTCTCAAAAAAACAAAGCCACAACCAAAACCCAGCTATTATGGAAGAAGAACAGAGCTTTCTGCAGGAGTATCTTTTAATACTGAATTAGTATTTCTTTCATTATTTTGAATTTAATTCACTCTATTTAGGTCTTAAAGTAGGAGAGTCGTGATCTTTAAAGAGACACGGCATTCTTTCTGCATGAACATACAACTAACCTGTAAGAGTGGTAAAGAGGGCATTCAAAAAACAAGCGTTAATCAAAGATCCCTAAAGGCCACAGCACGTGCATACAAATTTAAGACCTTTTTCCAGCAGAAAAATGCAATATTTTCTTAATCTGCTCTGGTTTCTGTGAGTGTTGTGTGCCCATGCTTTAAGGCAGTTCTTAAGAAGGATTTGGAGCACCTGTGAAAATGTGACTGGAGGCCATTCTTTGTCATTTAATCACTAGCTGTGTTCTTAAACAGATCTGACAGTGAGGAAGAGTTCCTGTGTGTGTGGATTTTTCTGGTGTGTTTTGTTGTTTGTTTTCAATTGGCTTTTCTCTGTACTCCTGCAGTGCTCTTTCTTCAGCTGTTGAATCTTAGTAATGTTAGATTGGCTTAGATGTTGGCTCAGGATAGATCGTGATAAAACTAACATTCAAACACTAGTCAGCAAATTGCTCAGCTCTGGGTAGGAGTGGTTAATTGGCAAAACAAACCAAAAACCAGTGGTCAGCAGTCCAAGTGCATAAAGCTTCTGCTTCATCTCTTTCAGTTTCCTGAGAGCAGGTGGGATTTCTCTGACAGGTGTCCTCTTGTGATGATCCTAAAAAGTTTAACATGTTTGGGGAGAAATCTTGCATCTGTTTCACAGCACTTTTTCTTTTTTTTCCCTTGTGAATGTATTTATAGCCTTCTCTAAACATATTATTAGTCAGTTTATCTGGGAGGGAAATATTTAATCAATGAGGTGAACATAACTTGCAGGTTTTACTTTGACAGATAGTGTATGCCTCTTCCTACATAACTTCAAATTAGCCAGCAAATCCTTGCCAGTGAGGGCACGTGGTGGAATCATCTTGACTTGTATGTCATGTGTCTTCTAAAATGACCCCTACCTTGTTTTGTCTATTGTAAGGGGTAGGTTTTCTTTTTTTTCCTAGTTACTCTTGGTTGTTTACTTGAATTTGTTAGGCAGGGTTTTTTTCATGTTATTATTGCATGTACTGTATTCTTTTTACTTACAATCAGTATTTGAATAGAAAAATGGGACCAGCTTTTCTAATTTTCTACTTATACTGTTTTTGGAAAGAGCTGGTCTCTAAATGAATCTGTAATGTCCAGTATTTTTTTTTCTGTTTTCATCTTATTTTCGTGTGTTAAATGAAATTTTTTTCTAAGCTGAAGATCTTCCTTCTAGTGGCAACAGTTGAAATGCGGAGGTGAAGACTTGAGATGTGTGTCTGCACTAGGAACTGGTTGTATGGCTTCAGACATTTTCATGCAGAATTCATTGAAGTCTTTGGGCTGTGAAGCTAAAACTAACTTTAGGGGACTGTTCAGGAGGTTCTGCAGATGACAAAAGGTGACCTGCAATGTAGCAGGGCCACTTCTTTTTTACATTTGTGCTGAACTGTAAGTGCTATTGTTGTGATTCTTTATACAAATTGTTAATGGATTGTATGGTGGAACAAAGTAGCTCTGTTTCTTATTCTGTTATGTGAATCTCCTACCTGAATAGTAGGAAATGATGCAAATCATGTCTTCTCTGGGTATTTTGTTAGCTATTGAAATGAGTTGGTGTTAGCATTATAAAATGAGTTGGTGTTCATTTACTGAAGTGCCAAGCAAGCTATTGACTTCATTTGGTTAAGAATCCTTAGTTAAAACGTAAATAAATAAATAAATTGAAAGAGGCATCTGAGCAATGACTGCTAGAAATCCACATAGAACAGAAAAGCAATGCATGTAGCAGGAAGTTTACCTTGCTGTTACAGATGACTTCAGCCAAATCCTAGTTTTCTAGCGGTGCTTAATCTGGCAGCTTTGAGCAGTAACTGCAGTTGGGGCTACACAAGATAGACAACCAGTATCTGAACCAAATGAACAGAGCAAAAGCACAGTGAGACTTGTCAGCCTGCAGAAGCTGAGCTGTGTAGATATGAAGTGTTCACAACAGGGGGGAAGTCTTCCAAAACAGTCTGAGGATTTAACATTCCTAGCAGCCACTTAGGAAGTGGACTTGTTAATGCAAATAAAGACTGTAGAGAATGTGTTTTTGTTGTATTGTTCTTTTTTTTTTTTAATTGAAGATCGTGCACTTCTGTGCATTGAGTTTCTTATGCATGATTCCCAGTATGTTATGTAAACCAAACTGCTCACTTGCATACTGTGGAATATTTCTCCATGTTTGTATGCTTATACATGACTCTCCAGTGAAACTGTTCTGTTACCTTCTGTTAAATAGCCAGAATGTTGGTGCACAATACCTCTAGCTGTTAAGACTGTACAGTATTTCAGCTTTACCTGCATATGTGTCTATCATCAGCTGTTACCAGGTTATTTTTTTTACCAGGTATGTAATCAATAGAATATTTGGTTGCCCTTTAGGTGTCTTTTGTGACAGATTCTTCTCTTGCCCTCAATCTCTGTAAACACGGTGAGATATTTCAGCAAAGGGAAATATTTTTGTTCATTATGACATCAAGAATGAATGAATTGTCTTAAATTTGATAAATGGAGTTGTATGTTCAGTCATACTAAGGTGAGAAATGGGTGTTGAGTCACTTCGATGAAATTGCATAGCTGTTTTGGAGAACCTTTCCTCAAGTGCCACGTTGAAAATGAGCAATACACGGTACAAAAAATTTGAATCACAAAACATGAGTGTGATGTTATTTTCATAAAGATTGATGTAAAATAAATAAATAGTTTACTTTGCATTACAGCTTGTTCTAGTTCTTTTTTCTTTCTGGAAATAATTGCAGGTGCCATCAGAACAAATCCCAAGCAAAGCTTTTTGTCTGATAACGTGATTTCAGAGAATCTCTACAGAGAAACAAGAAGATATGGCATGCAGGTGATGCTGACTGAGTACATTTGTGATTGGTGCCCTTAGTTTCTTTGGGAAAGTGTGGGGGGAGAGGGGAGATGAAATTTTCATTGCTTACTTCATGCTTACAGGGAACAGACTTCCTAAGAAACCTGAGTATTTGTATGCTATCTCCTGACAGCCTCTTTAGCAGAATGTCAGTTCCCATCTTATTAAAGCCTTCAGTTGCTGAGTGTGTAATTTCAGCTGTCTTGAAAAATGGGAAATAAGACTTGGGATATTATTTTTAACTGCATGTTGAAGGAGATCTTCCATATTAGAAGTGAATAGTTCGTATAGTTCTCTATCTCTTCTACAAGCAAGTTACAAGTAGATATTGGCACAGCTGGAAATCTAAGGATTTCAAAGCAGGATAGAGTGGCAGCTGAGGCAGAATATGACTGTGGCTTAAGGACCTCTTGTCCTCTGTACTGAAGGTTTAAGTCTAGAGGAATAAAGAGAAAATTCTGCGTGGGGAACAAGGTCTCACTTGGACACTTAATGCAACCTACTCATGTTAAATATGTTGTACAGGCAGCTGTTAAAGAACAGCTGAGGCTCCTGTTTCCTCCTTGGAGCTGAGTTAACACATTTGTTCTCAACGGAACTGCAACAAAGATGTGAGTCCAGATGATGGATGTAGCTGCTAAATGTTGTTAAATATCTTACTGCTAACGAATTCATTTAGAAGGGATAAACACAGTTGCTCTACTCTGAAGTGAGTCCATATATGCAGAATCTCACCCTCTGTTCTGAGCCCCTCAGAAGTGCAGAGAACATGCTGAAGTCTGCTGGTGCTGTATTACAGTCTATCAGGTGTTCGCTCTGGGGGAGTTCCAGGAGTGCTAAACATAGCTTCCTTATCTTCAGCTCCTTGACCTCACTGCAAGCAGAATCCAAGTAGCGCTGATGCTTGAAGATTTCCCACACATGAAGGCCATGAAATATATTCATTCAGATAATGAAAAGGAAGGGTGTGCTCTGCCTTGGAAGCTCCTGGAAAAGAAGGCAAAGGGTTCAGTCACAATGAAGTTAGAGTGGCGTTTTTTGTTGTGATATAATGTTGTAGAAGCCATACTCCTCTCCAATTATATGTTTAACCGATGGCCAGTGATGGCCTAGTCAACATGACTAGGTTTTCAAAGAAAGGAGAGCAAAACTCAGGACTAAATGATAAATGTGAAATAAATAAAATAAAAAAAGTTAAAAAACAGCAACAACCAGCTATTTAATGAGAAGACTGGCTGTTCTCTACCCTACGTGATTCTAAGGTGTTGTAGAGAAGTGAATAGCTAATTTAAACATTCAGTCCTACAATACAGATGGGAAAATCCAGGGGGACTTTGGCCTTAATTCAGATGCCCCTTCTTGAACGACTGCATCCTGCCAGTGTGTTTCAAGCAGGGAGTACTTTATGTAAGTATAAAGCAGCTTCATGTTTTTTTCGGTGAGTTGCCACTAAGACTTCATGTTTGAGCTGATAAACTGACTCAGCGATGCCTTCAGGTGCCATGGTTTGTGTTTAAATTGTGAAGTAGGCTATTGAGCTGTTTTTATAAATGCAGGTGGTGGCTTTTGGTATTTACACGTGAAAATTCCCCTTGGAAACTTAAGGTATGGACTTCCTTCTCTATCGCTTGTGGAGAAGGACTGGTTAGCAGACACTGCAGCATTTGTCTGCATTTGTCTGCAGTTTTCAGTGACTTACCAGGTTCCTCGTATTGTCTGCTTTGAAAGCTACTGAGCTTTGAATTTTCCCTCTTACTCTTTTGTCTTGATTGCCAGAAACATTGCAAAGAAATTCGAGTTAAAATGTTCTAAAGGTGTCTGAACAACTTCTAAGAGCAGTTTCTTATTTGTACAGAACCTGTGTTTTTGGCTTGTAAACCCCATGGATGTAGTATTGTGAAGGAGATTCAGTCTGCCTTTGTGTTTTTGGGCTGACAAGTAGAAACTAAATTGAAATGAGGATTATTCAGGGTGTAGAGACTTGGAAAGTGATTTTTTACCTGTCAGGATGATTTGTGTCCTTTCCAGTGTGCCTCTTTCTCTGAGAATTTTGTAGAAGCATTGATGCAACTTTAATGTAATCATATCACATTGTGGACCTAAAGATGAGGAATTAAGCTTCTTCTATTTCTGTTTATGAATTCTACTGGTGCCCTTTGAAACCTCTACCATTTCCTGTCCTCCACCCTCTCAGTTATCAGATGCAGCCACTGATTTTTTGACTTGGGAGAGCTGGGTGGAACTCCTGGGCCGGGGAGCAGGAGCACAGTTGAGTCCAGTTCACTTCAAGTAGATCTGAAGCCAAGTTTCTTTTTATCTCTGATAATTAAAAGCATTGCCTTTAGGCTCTTGCCTAGTGTAAAATGATTTTGAAATGGATTTTATTAATTTGTTATAAAGGAAACAGCCTGCCTGCTTCTGCATAATTTCCTATTGCTTTATCTTAATTGCACGCAGAATTGAAAGTGAAGGCAGCCTAGCATTTATATTCAATTTGTAAGGTGTGAACAATGCCACATCAGCCTTCATTAACAAATGTTGGATATTAACCTGCCCAGGAGAAACTTAAGGAAACCGTACAGTACTTATCACAATTACTGCCTGCCACACAGGGGGAGAAAAATCTAGTTTTACTGGTCTGGGGAACATCTTTAAGAGTAAACAAATGAAGGATGTAATTCTTGTTAGTCAACATTTGGTCCAGGTCAACTTGGGAAAAGAACGGCACGTGTCTGTTTTGCAGTGGTACTCACTGATTTGTTTTGAGGTCCGCAGTGAGGACTGGAAACCCATGCCGTCCCTTGAAATAACAGGGACTTGCACTGGGCAATGTTGACTTGCAGAGCACATAGTAAATAATGTAAACTTCTATGTAGGTCACTCTGAAAGTAACGCCTTCTATTTTTTCTGATGGAAACTACAAAGATACCAAGAACACAACAGTGCTGTTTGCTAGAACAAATTCTCACACAACACTGTTTTTCAGCAGCATCTCACCACCCTTAGCTGTGCATTTTTGCCAGCCGTGAGCAAGAGCCTGCATGCCATGCTTGTAAAAACAGAGAAATACATTAATTTAATGGTGTGACAGCTGTGTACGGCCTTGCTGAACATGGCTTGTTGCCACATGGCTGCAGTGCACCACCCCGCAGCTCCCCGTGCACACATCCACTCTGTGGTCTCCACAAGCAGTCAGGGGGTATCAGTGAGTATCAGTGGTGCCGTTTTTTTCTGTGAGGAGGAATTCACTGACATGCCTTTTCTTCATCCACGCTGCCGTATCACGCAGCGTTCTGTCAGCGTGCCCTTCTGGCCCCGTCTGTCTCAGGGCAACAACACGTGGTGGAATGTTGGTGGGAAGGCGCAGCCTGTGCTGCCATACCATCAATATTTGCCACCACACCAAGGCACTCCTTGCACAGGAGGCGCTGTTTTCAGAGTAGCCCCTGTATTTAGGCTCGTACAGGATATAGAACGAGGCTCAGTGTTTCTAATGGATTCACCACCTCAGCCCTCTTTCCTTCCAATCGATTTATTTTGCCCTGCTCTCTCGTACCCCGAACCTATTAAAGCAGAAGAACCCATGCAGTCTGTGTAGCTGCAGCACGGCAGCGCGGCCCCCATCGTGTTCTTCCCTCTCCTTGCGCCGGTTTTACCCCGCAGGGGAGGCGGGAGCGACTCTCGCTGCCCACCAGGGGGCGCCACAACACCCGGCGGCAGCGCGCCGCCCGCGCCCCTCCCCGCCCGGTCCGTCCCGTCCCGCACCGCACGCCCAGGGGCGAGGCCCCCGCGGCTGCTCCCGGTGAGCGGCGCCGCCTCTCAGCCCCGCGGACCGAAGAGCCCGGCGGTAAGTGGGCGCTGCGCCCCGGGGCTCCGCGGGTCACTCCGTCCCTCCCCCGCGATGTTCCCGCACTGCTGTCCGGGGTGGCTCGGCTTTGACCCTCCCTTAGAGTGGGGCGAAAAACAGCGCTCGCTTCGGGGCGGCGGTGTCACTCGTTTGAAGCCGTTAATCCCCCAGGCGCCCGAGGGCCGGGCACGGCGGGCTTCCCCCGCCCGGCGGCGGCACCGAGCTCAGCGCTGGGGCACGCGGGGGTCGTGGACGCGGGGACGGGAAAACGACGGGCGCAGGTCGGGGGCTGCTGGGGTGAGCGCTGCTCCTTTGCTGCCCTCTGAGTTCTTTCACCCGAAGGATGAGAAAAACGAAGAGAGCTCCGTGGAGATGAGGAAGGGTGAAAGAGGAAAAGATGCCGGTGCTGATAAATATCTGCTTAGTTGTAGCATGAAGCACCGCGTCGGTTCGCTTTGTTAATTCAGTCACTGGTTGGGGCAGTTCTAAAGTGCTGCCGTCACCTCGCAGTACCGAGAGCGTAAGGAACGTTGTCTGGCTGTGCTCAGCTCTGATGCCTGCTTTGGGTTTTGCTTTGCTGTGCCTGTTTTGCAGCATAAATCGTGCCTCAGGGGATGGATGCGTGGAGTCTGGCCAGGGGTCTGTGGTTCAGCTCTTCCCTCGTGGAGAACTGCTCGGCCAAAGGGCTGGAGGAGGCTGCTTAGGAGAAAGGTGCAGAGCTGCCGATGGGCCGTGTCCTCTCTTATTCTGTGATGGACAGATGTTTATCGCACGGTCGTTGTGTACAAACCAGTCATCAGTTGTCAAATTGTCGATGGCAGGCTTCATAATTTACCTTCAGAAGGAAACCTTTATCCTGCTCCCCTTGAGGTGTGTTTGCTGCTTTCTTCAGAAGGTTCATTTCTTTCCCCACAGGGAACTGCGCTGGAGCAGGAACACCTACGTATGGGAGGTGTAGTGGTAGAAAAGAATGTATTTCCATCCATGCTAAACCTCCATTTCCTGGGGTAAATAAGTTCTCATATTATGGTATGAGGGAACTTAGGAGCATGAAGTGAACTGGCAGTAAATGTTCCTAGTGCAGAAACTGGAAGGTTGGGAGCTCTGTGTTCTGTTGCTGGCTGCACAGCTGGAAGAAATGGTGTGGTATTATAAATACTTTGTCACCTCTTAGTATTTGGAGTGTGTAAAAGGTGAAACTGTGCTTCAAAGAGTCATTGTGGAAACACAGCAAGTGATAGGAATGCCCAGTAGATGCTTTTGTATTGAAGTGCTCAGCACTGGAGCCGTGAGAAAGGAGCGTGCCCCAGCATGGGATGACTGGGGAGATGTGGTTATTCTGTGAGAGAGCAGACCTGTGCCTGCACTCCCTGCTCTGGTCACTGGTCAGCCTCCCACAGAAACCACTGTGTGAGTAAAGAAGAAGTTCGGGCCCTCCTTCCTCCTTTGCTCCATGTTTGCAATGGAATCCAGCAAAATCTTTGTAGTTTAAGCCTTGAAATGTGATGTTATCTTAGTTTCCTAAGGTCAATGTGCAATACCTGGGTAGGATCGTGTTTATGACTGTGTAGGGAATTTTTATTTTGGTTGAAATTTAAGTGCATAAAGGTAATCTTTCATTATCTACCTCCTTGCGCACTGTGCAATTGTCTCAGGTCATCTAGCGTACAATCTATTTTGGACGCCTGCTAACTGCAGCTGCTGGGTGACAGCCAGGGGGAGAAACCCGCAGAAGAGAAGAGGGTGGCAGGCAGTAAGTCTGTCTCCTAGGACAATGGTGGTGGTTGGTTTTTAGATTATTTTATTTTTTTAATAGGTGTGTGAATTAATGTCATTTATAGCCACGTACCCTGAACTCTAATGAAGGGAGTAGGCCATCTGAGTAAATCCCTTAGGGTGAGTCTTAGTACTCTCTCTTAATATATGAGTATTTTTCTCTGCTTGACTTTCTCATGGGCTCAGAACATGATCTTGCAAATCAGGATGAGCAAAAGGTTTAGGTTTTTGGCAGAGCTTGGCTTTGTCCTTTATTTACTTTTTTTGAAGTCTGAGTGTTGATTTAAGTTCACTCCAGCACTTCAAAAAATGCTGCTCTGAACGACTGCAAACAAGATTACATAAACTTATGATGATGGGGCCAGTAACTCACAGGTATCCCAGTTATGATAAATGCCACTATAGCATTGATTTACTCTGGTTTCAAGGCTTAAGCACAACTGGTCAGCGGGCTTACTTTGAAGTTATGACGGATTGTTTCAGGAATACTGCAGTTTTAATTTACGAAGCAGAATTTGAATTATTTATTTAGGCTAAGAGGAAAGAGGCATTTATATCCCAGGCATTAACATGGCTTTGGGAAGAGGAAGGGAAATAATGAGCAAAGCAGCAGCAGCATGTTTTATGTGTCTTCATCTTGCAACACTCTGAAAATAGAAGAAAAGTATGGATTGCCTAGAAGATGCCTCAGAAAATATGGGGATCGAAAGTGGAAGTGAGAAACACCCCCGAGACGTGACTGGTCCAGGCTCACCAGTGGAAGTGTTGGTTTGCACAGTACAGTGCTGTGGTTATTCTGGCCATCACTGCCACAGCCTATGCAGTTTCTACCATTTGCCTTAGGTAACTGAATGAGAGAGAGCATCATTAGAGCAAAGTTAAAGGAGGATTTTGAAGCAGTGGTCTGCAGAGGTTTGTTAAGGAGAAAGCAATAGGCCTGACAGTCTGCAGCCGAGCCGTCACATCTGTGGTGGAGACTTCCAGCAAGGCTGCTGCTGAGGGCATGGAAGGTATTGCTAGGGGCGTTCTGTGCCTCTCCTTCATGGGTTACTGCGTGTGTCCTTCGTGCGGTGAAAATGGTAACTTCTTCCAAAGCATGGCCAGAGTGGATGTGTGTTGGTCAAGTGTCAGATGGATGTCAGTCACGTCACATCGCGTGCTATCCCACGATGTGTGCAGACATGCACCCTTCACAAGGAAAGCTGAAGTACTTGCTGTTGTCTGCTAAGAGTGATACTGTGGTCCCTTTGGGGAAAGGAGTGGCTCTTGCTGGAATACTGCACGTGCCCTGGGCCTTCCTCCCCTCTCTGGGGAAAGAGTATTGATAAGGGCAGGCTGCAGGCCGGGCCTGGGCTTTCAGGAGCTCCCCAGCTAACGAGTGGGTTGTGTACTGGAAAGGAGTGTAGGGAAATGAACGCTCCCCCAGGCTCCCCCTGTGGAAATGTCAATCCAGAAGGACGTGCTGCACAGAGATGCCAAGCCAATTGGTAGCCAATAAGAAGCTGCACAAAATGGTGCTGCGGGATGGAGGCAGGTACTGCTCCTTGGCTTGTGCGCTGTGTGACTGGTGCTGTGTGCTGATAGAGGGGGTGTCATTCTTCTTGGCGACTGATTTGTACTCCTTATCGATTTGTAAAAGCTTGAATGTTGCTCCCAATGTAGATAATGGTGGATGCAGTTGCCCTTTCAGTTGAGATGAAGAAATCAAAACATTTTTGTCCTACTGTGTAGGTTTTGCCAACACCAGCCGAAAAAAGTATGTGGAAGAGCAAGGAGAGACTCTCTCTCTCTCTTTGAAGGAATGCTTTTGGAAGTGAATTTGATTGATGCTCAATCACCCTCCTGTTTCTTAGAAGCCAACAGCTTAAAAGGAAGAGAGAGAAAAAAAAATAGCAGATCTGTTTAGGGAGGTGAGTGCATGACAAAAGCTGAGTTTGTTTTGACAAGCCTGTTCAATTTTTACAACACATTTGCTGCTTGTAATGTACACTTACAGAGATGGGGAGAAAATCTTTAAAAAAGAAAGTGAATTTGGCAGAAGCCCTGCAATCACTGTTTGATACTTTGTCCTATTTTATAGGAAGATGGTTGGTCTGTCAAAATAGCTGGAGCTTCTTGCAACATAGAATTATGTCTGTTTCTGGATCAGAATAGAGTTCTGGAACCTGGAAGTCCCTGATGCATCTGCAGCGAGCAGCATCTGGGCTTCATATGGAAATGAGCATCAACTGAGGGTATGAGTGTGGTGCTGAAGTCCAGAGGTACAACAGCTCTATTGCTCAGTGCAGTTGGATTTGTTAGGATTTCCAGAGGTCTGACCATTACCTTTCACATTCTGATTGAAATAGTGCTGTTTGTAACATTAGGGGTAATATGAGTATTTATCTGCGCAGGACACATCAGCATGTTGTGAAGTGTTTGCTTGGTTACTGTGTTACAGTGTCATCTGAACCTGTATGGCTGTGTTTGTATATGTGATGAGTAATGTCTCTGATCTCCTCTTCCAAAAGCAGCAGCTTCTGGATCACCCACCCCAAAAAGGTGAGGGGACAAGCAAGGTTCAAGCAAACAAATGACAAAAGTCACACCTGGGAACAGGTGGAAAACTGAGCTGATTAGCATTGCTATGGAGGGAGGCACACCTGGCAGCACTTTAGGAACCCACTGCTTTTTTTGTGATCCATTCTTATGTATCAGGCCTGATGATTTTTTTCTGTAGTCATGACAGTTTGTAAGAGGAATATCATTTGCTGGACTTTGCTTTGTGATTTTCATTGAATGCCTCTTCGTTTCTGTTAAGTCTTCTATCAGCAGTCTAGACTTGGGGCAGACTTTGGTTAGTCCTTAGAGTTCCTGGAATCATTAGCATTGTGGAATACAAGTATCTGAGTAGCACAGTAAAGTGAGGCTAAACATGTCACAGTGAATTCCTTCTCAGTTTTACTCTGTCCCCATAACTTCAGAGCACCATTCTGGGAGCCAGGACTGATCCTTGCTGTCAGAACACCTCCAGGATTTCAGTCCAGTGACTCTGGTAGAAGTAGCAAGTCCTTTCCTCCTTTCCCCAGCAGCCTCATTCTCTGGTTAGTGAATTTTGTGTCATGTATTCCCAACAGAGGTCCTCAACTGCACCAGCGAGGCTTGGTCACAGGGCTCATCAACTTAAACAATTATGTTCAGGAAACTGAACATAAACTTGCACTGTTACACAGAGAGACACGTGCAATAAATGGTGCAGCTCTTGTTCTTATTCAGAACATCTGGTGTGCGATGAGAGCCATGGCGCTGAGCATTCTGTAGGCAGAATCATAGTGCCTTTTTTGTAGCAGTTGTTCAGACTTTTGTTTGCTGCCCTGCCTGTGTGCTCTAGCACCACAGCCTCAGGTGAGAAGAAGGAAGTGCTGTCATGTGGTCATCTTGGTTTGTGGTCTGCCTGCTGACGCTTGTAATGAAGAAGCCTGCAATGCTGATATTCACACTAGCTCTCTCTTGCATAGTGTGAAGATGCACGATGCTCACAAGTTTGTCTGACTATTGGTTGGATGCATATGTGCTTGGTTATTTCAGTGAGGGGCACTTCACTTAGTGCTGCTCACCGGTTTATACAATCAGACCTTCATTGTTCAGCTGAGACTAATAAATAAAATCCTTCAACCTGTCCACGGTAAGTCCAGCCACTATAAGTTGCAGTGGATCCCAAGTGACTGTATCAGAAATGTATTTTCTCTGTTCTTTGCTTGTTGAAAGGTCATGATGAATGTCATACTTTCTTAACGTTCTAGTTGCATCGTCTCTGTGCATCAATGAAGAGTCCAAGTATGGCTTTGTTCAAGCAGCAGAAGGTGGAGGACGTTTATGAGATTGGGGAAGAACTAGGAAGGTAAGTCTGTACAGTCACCACATGGTTGTAAAAGCTGACACACAGCGCTGCAATATTGGCAGCATTTTAAAATAGTGACTCGATCAATGCACTGCATGATAGTTTAAATCAATTTACAACAAGAATACATTCCTCTAGAGGAAGTTCACTTGGGCATTTATTGTTCTGTTTTGTTAAATGTTACAAACACTTAGGGTTTTATTTAGGGTGTGCTTTCTTAACAAAGTTAAATTAGCTAACTTGCTAACTATTTTTCCTGTTTCCTTTCTTGCAACTAGGACAACAGAAGGTATGTTTGCATTTGTCTTTTGTGCACATAGGTGTCATCTGTGTGTGTGTGCTTTAAACTGGGTTCACCTGTCTGCTGTGTGAGTGAGCCAGGAAGCAGGAAGCCACACGACCATAGTCTCTGATGCAGCCCTTTAGTTCAGCATGCTGTGTTTTAACAGTGCTGCACAGTCTCTGGTGGGCTCAGAGCACTGACAGGTCTTGCTGCAAAACACTGTGTATGTATTCCTGAAAAGATTCACCAATTGACATCTCAGCAGGACTGGTTAAGGCCTTTATAGAGCTTTTAATCTATAAAGAATTATCTACAGATATTAATCATGGGTGCAGTTAATAGGCTGTTGCCATGCTTAACCATGATCAACTCTTAAACACAGTAGTGGATTTGTGGGCTGGATGACTTGGGGCTTCTCCAGTCACTTACAAGCACACAGGGCTCTGAGTGATTCCCATTCAGTGTTGAACCCTCCGATGATTTTAATATGCAAATTGCTAAATTAGGGCTATATTTGTTGACTTCTTTCCCAACATCTGGCAGTTGGATTTGATAAATGACTGTGTATGTGCGATTACTCCTTTTCAAGGGCTGATGATTTAGTTACATTAAAACACTTCGGTTCAGGCTGTTTCCCTGCCAGATCTTTTTGTGGGGGATGTTTATTTTTTTTCCATTCTATTCCATCCCAGGAAGACCTCAGCTTTTAAATTTTCCGTAGCTGCTTATTTTCAAATACTGACTAGTTCTGAGAATATCAGCCTGAAGGTGAAAATTTGGCAGAAGTAAGCAATCACAAAGTGTAATCCATATATGCAGTGTGTATAGGGTGTGCTTTCTTAAATCTAGGAGGTACTATTCTGTGCTGTAACAACCAAGTTAGTGAAAATAGAAACTGGAAGCTAAATAGTGTATTTTTACTTTGATTTCGGAATTGGTTTTGGAAATCCAGTGCCTTTTGAGATAACCCTTGCTCCCCTCTTTGAGTTGATGACTGTAATGCTTCTTGTAGATGAGAAATCCAAGTCAACTTGTCACTGAGGTTGGAAGGAAAAAACGTTCCCTAAAGGAAAAGGACAAACAGTGACACCTCTCCTTGTTATATAATGTCACGTAGTCTCTGCTGGCTTTATTTTCACTTTCAGATTTTGTGAAGAGCTTTACAGACATCTTGTTTCAACTGTGTTAGGTGTGTAGTGTTACCAGGTTGTCACCTGTCTCTGAGCACTAACTACTGATTAGGGCCAATGACAAGTGATACCTTGTTTTGTTGGAAGTGAAATAATAGACCAGACAAGTTGTGATGGCTGTACCACAAGAGCTTTTTCCAGTGCTGACTGATGCCCTTGGAGCTTGTAGGTGCCTCTTTTTATTACTTCAGTACAATTGCAACAAGCTGTTGGGGCTGACAGGTACGGGAGTGTAAAAGGATTTGGGTTTTGTGATTCTGACAACAAAAGTCACTTGCAAAGCAAAGGATTTTAAACCAAGTCTGTGAAATGTCTGTCCTGTTTGTGTCTTCCTAACTTCGTTTCTGATTTCCTGAGGACAGAACTTGTCATTAATACGGATTCCAGATTGGGTTCAGTCAGAAGTTAAAAACTAGCACCTCATCAGCAGAGCCAGACACTGTATCTGAAAGCTTTTGCACAGCAGTTAGGAAAGGGGGCTCCCATTGTGTACTGTAAGTGCTTCTTTGCAGGACTCAAGTGTGTTTGGTCTGGAGATGAAGTTGGACCTTTTCTGGCATGGTGTAGCATGCAAGGTAGCTGCAGCAGAGGCTGTTTGGATCCAGCTGCGCAGCACCCTGCAAACAGTGCATTTGCAGAGTCCTCAACCAGGATATTTTCAGGATCGTGCTGAGCTGGAGACCGTTCAAAGGATGCTGAAAATGTTGTTCGTTGTGCCAGGGCACAGTGCGAGGGAAAAGTCAGCAGAAGCGGAGAGCAGGCTTTCCATAGCTGCAGCTGTGTGCTGTAACCAGCTGCCTAACTCCAGTGCTTTCGCAGTCTTTCAAATGTTGATCTTAGGCTTATGGTTCTGTTGCCTAACTTCTCTGAAGTATACCTACAGGGAACCAGAAATCAGGTACGTGGCATTAGACAAAAGAAGTTGCTAATGGGCTTTTGTAGCTCTGGCAGTGACACTTGGGAAGTTTAGTGTGGCTTATACTGAAGGAGGACAATACCTTATTGTCATATAATACATCAGAGGAGTGTTTAAAAAGTCCTCTGTTATACCAGCTGGTCTGCAAGCCTTAGGAGAGTTAGAATGCAGTGGGGTTTAAAGCTTTCAGTATCTGGAGAGGTATTAGAAGATTCTCCTGTTTTCTTTCTTCCAAAGGCAATAGACTTTGCAGTTTGGGAGTACATCATACAGAACTGTCAGGCATTTAATGCTGTCGCTCTTTGAAAGCATTAAACCATGATTTCTGGCAAATTCAGTTTCTTTACGTGTCTGAGTTGATTAAAAAAAATGGGTATGTTAAAATTATTTTGCACAGAATGTTCTCAAGATTCATCCCTCCCCAGATGTGGTTCTGTGTTGCTAAATGTCACTTTTATTAAAGTAACAGGAAACGATGCCTTTCACCATTGATTTTAATAAACTTCTCTGTCAGAAACCTATTACTGCTGTTATGAATGTTGTGAGGGGATCCTGGCATAAGCTGTTTGCAGGAGTGTTGGTAGCAGTTGATTCTAACTGCTTATCTAAATGATGGAAACATTTCTTGAAAAATGTGCAAAAGTGAAGGTGAGCTTAACTTCCTTGGTAACACGCAGCAAGCCAAGTGACTCCTGGCTCTTCAGGCAAGGAAACAGGCAGGGAAAGGAGATCAAGAGTGGAAATTCTTCAATCGAGGCCAAAGTGGGTCAGGAGGAAGGAAGAACTGGCCTGTCCATCTCATAGTCCATTTCCCAGGGGAGTGGCAGTAGCAGAGCTCAGCAGTGGGCCTTCTAACAAAAAGTGTCTTAGCATCTGTCATGATTTGGATAGGTTGCTCTGTCTAGCTGTGCAGCGTAATTCATAAAAGGCTGTACCATAGAGTCATCAATCTCAATGTGTCATCAGCTAGGCTGCAGAGGACTGCTGACATTTGTGCCTTCTGGGCAGTGTCACTGCTACATGTCTGGGCTGAAGGGTGATGGGGGTGTGCAGCGCCTCTCATGGCAGCGCCCACTGGGAATTGTGTTCCTGCTCACCACAGCTCAGCTCTCCGCAGCCTACAGGGATTAGATTGCGTTTAACAGAGGAACTCAACTGATAACTGGGTGAGGAAATCTTTCCTTCATTATTGACCTTTGGGTGTAGGGAAGGGACTCTGCTTGTTTCTTGCTTGTCTCCATCACTGGAAGCTACACTCACTTATACTTTCTCCTCGCCCCAGCTTTTGGTTGGCTTTGCCATAGAAGGTGGGAGACCTTCAATGGATGGAAGAAGCGTGGTCTGATGTGCCAGTCTTTATAGCAGGTCAAAACCAAGTATTTGAATAGGCACGAGAAAGGGGAAAGGCATGTGTTTCACTTGGTAGTTTGATATCCTCTCTGCTGGCAAATATACTTGGTTTGCTGCAGTTGCAGTGTGCTGGTACAAAGAAGGTGGCTGAACATCTCTTCAAGATTGTAAGAGCATTTCTTCTGACAAGAAAGAAGCAGGGCTCTCTGGGGTTGTGGAAACTGAACTGCTGGGGTGGCAGTTTTTTGTGAAGCTCTCTGCATGAAGAGGCTGTAGACTGCCAAGTCAATGCCTGGTTGGTGCCAGAACTGAGCTAACTAGGAGTGGATCTAGGCTTTACCTGCGGGAAATGATTTCACAGGAAATCTGTGTTGTTATTCTGTGCGTTGGGGTGATTTGCATTTCACCTTGAGGAGTTTCCTGCTGTGGATTTTTAAATATCAATTCCTACTTGTTTCTTTCCTGTTTGCTTAAATGATAAAAATCCTTCCTTGTATTTCTGATCAGATATGTTATTGCAAACATGGCATTAGTCCTTCTGCGTCTCTATCTGATAAAGACTTTGTGTTCACTGAGATGAGTGAAAAAGCACATCTCGTCATTTGGAGAAAATGACACACTTGGTTTTGAACAGTGATGAAGGGCAAATCAAAGAAATGCAGGCAGAAGAGTACCTTTCAGTGTTGGCAGTACTTTGTTAATAACTTGGACTGCTTTTGTCCTATCTGCTATTCTCTCAAATTCAATCGCTAACAAAACTTCATTTTCTGGTAGCTCTGTTTCAGAATTATAGGTAAGCTGAATATATATTGTTTGATCTTCTGCATTTTATTCCATGTGGAAGTGTTGAAGTAAAACTGCTTAGTGTCCATCTCTCCTATTGCTTTTTGTGCTGGATCTAAGCTCTCAGGGACACGGGTTGTCTCTGAATATGTGTATTTTTAGCACTGTGGTTCCTGGGTCATTGGAATCAGTGGTTACTATAAGAAAAGCTATTCATAATATAGAAGAAAGCCCACATTTCTGTGGCTATTTCTGTAATGTTGCTTGGATTTATAAGTGTCTGGTGAGCAGTAGGAGAGAAGCAGTTCTACTTCCAATCATGGATGTGTTCAGTGAAGGAGAAATTTGGGGAGCTGGTAGTTACTCCACTTAATTTTCCCTCATCCCCTTGAATGATCCAGTTTGGTTTTACAGGCGTTTTGGATTTAGGGAGCAACAAGTCTTCATTGTAAGGGTTTGGCAGGGCAAGAGAGTTGGAATTCTTGGATCAACTGTAGAAACTGATTTTTGTCACATGGATGAGCAAAAATGTATAAATTTTAATGTGTAATTTAATTCATAATTTGTAATTGATATAATAATGTATTACATATAGTTGGATGCTTCCATATTTCATGGAAACATTCTTTCTGGACACTTCTGAACAAGTAAATTTTTTTTTCTGCTTCAACATGCTATAGTCCAATGTATTTTTGGGCATTTAAGTATATGAAACTTTGATTCACTCAGGATTTCAAAGGGATTGCTGGATGTTCTTCTTGAACAGAGTACTTCATTTCTTTATATAACCACAAATTCAGTGATGAGAGTCATCTTGTACATAGCTACTCTGCTAGAGAACAACAGAACAGGAGCATGCATCAGGATGGACTTCAGCTGAAGTTGTTTCTTTCTACATTTTAAGCAGGCTTGGAAGAAATCCCAGGTGATTTAGTCTCTTCTTTAATGCAAAAGGTAACAACTGTGATTTCTGTTGATTATTGTAGGCATAAACCAGCTCCCAGTTTCTCAGCCTCTGCTGACTTGGGATGTGGTTAAAAGCCAAGCCAAATCTTTAATCAGTGCGCTGTCGTCTCTTGTGGTCCTGCATCTCCAGCCACACGTTCACTCCTTGCACCCACATTCCTTGTGTGTAGAACATCCCTGCAGCTTCCCTGAGGCAGGTGTAAACGTTTTTTGTTTTTTTTTTTTAAGAGGGCAGCAGATATAACCTTCAACCTGTGTTAATAGAGCCTGGCACGTAATCTGTTCCGACAGCGTAACTAACAAATATTTACTTAGCAAATGAAAACAAAAAGCAGAGATAACTCAGGTATTCTTTGTAGGGGAGGAACTTGGAAATCCGTGATTAAAAGCCATGTCATCCAGTTAGATGGACTCTCCCTGGCAAACAGCAGGGTGCAATTACAGGTAGGAAATTTACCCTTCACACACATCACACACTGTCTTCATACCAGGAATTTTATTTCCTGTCTATAGAAATTATACAGTATTGTGCTTTCTCAGACATAGACTTGAACTCTTCTTGGATTCATTTGTACTTTGAATGAGTTCTCTAATTTTTTAAAATAAACTTGGATTATTTTTTTCCTGCAGTAAATGCAGAGCAAGAATTCACTTTCAATGCAAAAGTAACTTTAATTATTGAGCATTAACCAGCAGCTATTAATATTTCTTTGTCATGTGCTTGTTTCAACAGAAGAATCAATGTATGTTTTAGTATCTGATACTTGAGCACTGTAACTATCATTGCCATCAGCCATCCGATAGTCATTATTTTTAGATTCTTTATTCCATCCAGCAGAGTGATCTTAGTGTTTTTTTTCCTTTTTTAGCAGATATCATTGCTAGTTTTCAATGCTCTTTCAACCATTTCCAGAATCTTTTATTTCTTACACAAAGTGCAGAGAGAAATTGTTTCGTTTTGTAATTAGAATAACAACTCAGTCTCTGAGTTTCGTGGGTACACAATCCTCACACACAGAAAGAATTTCCTTTGGTATATCTGTTTCCTACGTGGGGAGTGCTGACATATTAAATTACATAGCTTTTGTGCCGTCCTGCTGCTGGAGGAGGTTCTGTTTATTTCGTGTAGTTGAGACTAAAACAGATGAGGAATGATTTCCATCCCTTACATACACAGGGAAGGGGAAAAATTGCTTAACCATTAAATTAAAATATTGGTCCCCTCTTACAATTTGTTATTCCCAGGTATTTTATGTCCAGATCACATTTAACTAGATGTGGACCCTTAAGTGCTAAAAGTACAGTGTGCTAACCTTCTGCATGCCTGTTATGTATGCACTGGTGTTGCTCCACATAGCAGAAGGAACAGCTTATCAAATCTGCTATTCCTGCTGAGCATGAGTCAGCTTTGACCTTCCCTGGGTCTCTGGACTCTGTTCGTTAGCACTCTGAGAATTGATATTCAATCTGAGACCTCCATGTGGTAAGTGGGAAGTTTTTCTATCATGCACATTTTATTCTTCAGCTTCAGATTAAAGAGATGCTTGCCAGGCTGGCAGGAACTTCCAATGCAGATTCCGCTTTTCCAACCTCAGGGCTGATAAGGGTCACATTGCTTGTCACTGCATGATGGGGAAATTTCCAAAAAATAATCTTAACAGCTTCAGAAGATGCTGGTGATGAGTCAGGAGGTGGCACAGTCTCTTGTGATTTTGGGTTAATGATCCAAAATGGTGTCTAAGGCATTAATTGGCTGTAATTCAGATAACGTTATTTAACTGGTTGTTGATATTATATATGTTAATTGATAACATGGTACTTAATTAGTTGTTAAGCCAGTAATAAGTCATTGTTCAGGAACATGAGATTTGTTAAACAGTTTTGAATTCAAATGGGTGCTTTGCTTCCTACTTACTCTAATAGAGTGGGTCCTTCTGGCTGAGTCCAGATTTCTCCCCTGTTGTGATGCTTTTCTGTCAGTGGGCATGTTGTCTTTTGCCCAGAACACATCAGTTACAGTAGTCTGGGCTGTAATGTGATGTGGGTGAAAGGCGCCAGTGACGTTATCAGACGCAGCCTCTGTTCAGAGGTGCTCAGCGCTTTCCTGCTGGGAGCATTGAAACCTGCCCTGTAAAGTCACTGTGTTCTGGGGTCACAAACTTCTGTGCTTGGAAGGCATCCTAGCACTGCCCAAGCACTAAATCAACTCGAAATGAAATGATGTTAGTCATTTCTCATATCGTAACGTGTGCATTCCTGGCTCACAGGGCTGTGATAAGAGCTGGTAATACATCTGTGCTCTTGTCCAAAAGGTCTAAAAGGGAGCTGTAGGGTTATTGTGGATAGGATTTACTTGCAAGTCTTCCACACGTTGAACCATTTATCTAATTTTAGTAGTCAGAATTCCTATTCAATTTTCGTTTGGTTTAGAGCGTTCTGGCACCGTCTGGCATCTGCTGCAGTGCAGCTTCTGTGCAGTTGTGTGGAGTTCTAGGAGAGGTAGCCACACTGTCTGCATTTTAAAATAAGTGAATACAACACTTTATTTGCAGCTCAAACACGGGAAGCACTGTGACATCTGTGACAGCTGTGTCAGCAGGGTATGAAACAGATCCGTATTTTGGGTTCTTCTAGAATTTTGTTCCATAAAGTCCTAGGGGAACAAGTCACCTCGCACTGCTTTGATATCCACTGTAGTTTCTTCCTAAATACTGTCCTGTTGGACATAATACATGTTCACTAAATAGATTAAATTTCTGCCATTCCAAATTCTGGTTTAGATTAAATAACAATAAAGTCTTTATAAAATAAAGCGCACACTAAAAACTGATTTACAGAAGGCTCCCAGTTCTCTATGGCTGTAATCTCAGACTTCCTACTGAGAGCTTCCATTGAAGTGCTTCTGTGCATATGCATTGTGAGCCTTGCACAGCCTTTGGTTGGGCTGTTTCCTGAGAGCTCCATATGTGGATGGCCTGTAGGAGTCACCAACAAATTGCTGTCCTCTGTGCTGAGAAGAGCATGCCAGTGCAGAGACAACTCACAGAATTTGCCTCTGAAGTGTAAGGAAAGAGGGAGGAGAAAATTCAGCATGATATTATGCAGTAGATTAATTGCTCTAATCGTTTAAATTTGGAGGGAGTCTGTTTTAAAGCCTTGTGGTTTTTAAGAAGCACCCGAGGGTTTTGATTTGGAAATTAACAAAAATATAACTATGAAATTATAAAATTATTAGAACCTATTTTTCCAAGGGGGAAAAAAAAAGAGAAGTAAGCATGAAAATAAATGGAGAATATTGAGGTGTAGCATTTCAAAGCATGGAATTGCCAGATGAGGTGCTTACGTAAGGTGAAACTGACTTGGCTCATGACGTACACTGGAAAGCAATGGATTCTTGTTGGCTGTTGCTGTCAGTAAACATAAATACTTTTCAGGGTTAAAGATATCACACTGTCTCATAGCTCAGAGAATGTGCAGTGCTGGGTAAGGTGTCACTTTTTTTTTTTGCTGTCAAGGGACCAAATGTAATTTATCATTCAATTAGAAAAAGAGAGCCAGCAACTGGCAAACCTTACAAAACGTAGTAAACCTAAAATTAGATATCCAAGCTGTATTTTGGCTTTCTGCACTTGATCACATATCTGAATGATGTCATTTGTCCTTGTTTGAGACAGGGTTTCTAATAGCAGATATACCCTGCTAACCCTGCATTCCTACAGATGAATGTCTTAAATGCGAAGGCACAAGTACAAATAGATGTTTTGTGTTTTTGTTCGTACTGTGAACACATATTGTCTCATGAAAGTTCTTGTCTTGGTTTGAATTTTTGTTTGTTTGTTTGTTTTTCACTTGGATTCCTTTTTATAGCAGGGTGTTTTTATGTTATGGCACCTTTTGGACATAACAGAGTGGTCCAGCCCTGCCTCTGGGTACGGCTGCCATTCTGCTGGATGGCAGGGCAGGGCAGGTGGAGGAAAGGATGTGCCTGAGGCAGCTCCAGCATTCTGCCCAAGCTGAGCTCAACACCTTGTGTTCCTCTTGTCCTCAGTAGGTGGAGGGGAAGCAGTTTAAACAGGATCACTCACAAGTGTGAAGTTCTCTGATATGTCTTTTGCCACACTAACATTGTTCTGCATTGCAGTCGGGCTTTCAGTTCTCCATGGCTTGGAAACTTGCATTGTAGGAAGTTCCCTTTGAGGCCCTTTGTCTGGAATGTAATTGTCCTGTTGAAACCAGCTGGCTGGCATACCAACCACAGTTACTTTACCTCTGCTCAGATCCTGAGAGTAGTGCACAACTGAGCAGGAACTAAAGCAGGTTAGCGAGCTTGGTGCAACCTTGCTAAAACACAAACAACTGCAGCAAAAAAACACATGAGGAAGGAGAAAGCCATCTCAATTTTCCCTTAAAGGCATTTGTTAGTGTCCACTGCATTTTAAGAGACTTTTCCATCAGGTGCAGTGATACCAAAAGTGTCGGTGTCGGTATTGCCATGCTCACACTGCTGCAGCCTGTGTGCTTTAGTTGGAGATGTTCTGTTTTTCTCAAATGGAAAGAGGAAGCTTTTCACCTTTCTGACCTGCTGTAGTTCAAAAACAACATCAAAATAGAGTAATAGATATTTGTGGCAGCAGGTCCTGTGTGCAAAAATATTGTTATGTTTTTTCTCTGTGCAACAGACTGTGGGTAGCATTCTTCCAACAGTGTGAGCACATACTGCTGATGTTGCTGAGCTCAAGTGGCCATTCCATGAAAACACCTCAAGTGAATGCCTCTCAGACTGAAGATCAAACAAATTCTCACTAAAGACTGTTGCTGAACTGAGTTTGCAGGTCCTCTATGAGAAGGAAGGTTGAACGTCTCGTGGTTATGGTGGTCTGCATGCACGTGGGCTGGCAGGTGAGGGATTGAGGCGCTGTATTTTACTTTCCATCTGGTAGTGTATTTTTGTGCAGGAACACCTACTAGAAAAAAAATGTGATTATAATTGCAATTCTAATGATGTCTAGAGACACGAAATTAAATGTAGGGCCAGCTGAGTGCTTTCAGAAGGGGAACATATGTTTGGTGTTTGGGGAAGAAGCAGTTTGCTCTTCTCAAGTGACTTAGGGTCAGCTTCCTGACTTCTTTCTGCACTGCCCTCCAGTGCCAGCCTGGAGTCAGGTAACCTGTACTGTCATCCCAGGGGTTTGTTTACATATTTTCAGTGTTTAATGATAGCAGCTCAGCAGTGTGGTGCTTTTAGCATATCAGAGGTAGACAGATAAACACATGCATATACATAGAGTTGCTTAAAGGCTCCTCTTATTTTAATGCACCGTGACAATATCAGTCTTAACACTGAGGTGATCAAAACTGGCAGGGTGTGCTTCTGTCATTCACTCGAGTCAGATTCTGCCCCAGAGCATTACTTCCAGCACCACTATTAAAAATAAACCTTGAGAAAAAAAACAAGAAGTTATGTAGTTGTTCTGGATTGTCCACTTTCTCTCCCTCACATCTTTTCCTGAACTACACAATAACATGGGCTGAACTGGTGCTCGTGTAAATCACGCTTCTGAAAATAGACCAGAGCCACCCAGTAATATTGTCTCTTTGTGTTCTAACTCAGTGACAAATCTCCTAAATGACATTAGCAATGCAAATAATAGGTTATCTTCATTGCCAGGACAAATTCCTATATTAATGGACAAATTTTATGTGGTACCTAATTAGGTATTGTGTGTTGTAACTGACAGGTTGCAGCAGCTATTGTTTGTGATCCTGATCTGCTGGCACAGCTGAGGATTCAGCCTGTGCTGAATTGTGACGATAAATACCTCTCTGCTTGTAGGGTGACTCTGTAGTCATCTCCATTTTGGTGCTATACTATAAATCAGGCACTTGGGCAAATTTTAGTTGACATTTGGACACTTGATCTGTGAAATTTGTTGTAGAGTCTAAGATCTGCCACCAACTCCCAGTGTGAAATCAAAAACATGACTCAATTTCTCAGTGCTGTCAACTCTTCTGTCAAAGAAGACATACTTTCCTTTCTCCCATCTTCCGCCTTAACTGGATTGCAAGTTTTGGGAAGTCAACACTGTCTGATTCTTACCACTGGATGCAAATGCAGTAGATGGCACAGAAATGCTTGGTCCGTGCCTCTAGGAGATCTTTTCTTGAGCAATCCGGAGTGTGTCTGACTGATTGTTAAGTACAGGTGAGACATCATAGCTGTCTGGGGCTCCTCACGAGCTATTCATTTTAGTACGTCTGACAGAGAAGTAGAGCAATGTGCTGCCCCTGTAACATTTGTTTAAGACTTTTTTCTCCTCCTTTGTCCTTTCTCCAGTCTTCAGCTCTTCTCTTAGTATACCATAATGTATCCTTGCCTGGCAAAGCACTGGGCTACTTATGTGGAAGGATAAAGCAGCTGCTGCTTTGTGGTGGTCTGGAAATAGCATTCCCTTGTGATGCTTTAATAAAGACCCTGAGAATTCACATGTGAGCATGGATGGAGCAAATGGCTCCCATGCCCAAATGAGTAGGGCATGCTTGGTGCTTAATTGCATGGTAACAGACTTAGATATCCTAGTCTCAGGAACTGTCCATTTATCTTTCTTTTTCCTTGTGGTTTATAACAAATGTGTGGTCACAAAATGGTGCAGTAAATATCCTGCTGTTCAGAAATGGAGGCAATGGCACAAAGATTGGGGCAGGAGGAGACGGAATGCGTGCTTGTGGCACCAAGAGGGAATTACAGATTCCAAAGGAAGCAGTGGTGTGATGAACAGCTGCTCCAGGTTATGTATGTTGAAGGTGAAAATGAGAATTCCTATCCTGTGTCACTACTACTTTCGTAAGCTTTTAGGTAAACATAAATTATGAAACCTACAGTATCACTGGGCTTTTTAAATGCAAAAGCAGCTCTATATACTCCCATAATCAGCAGTCATAAAGTAATATTGTTCCATGAGTTGCTGGCAGAGTTGGTCAAGGAAGTCAGTACAGCAGCACCTGTACTATGTCTCTTCAGAAAGCCTGGACCAGTTGGGGCGTGTGTCTTGTAAAACAAACAGCAACCAACATGAAATTCGTGATGTTTTACATAAATAGCTTTCAGAGCTACAGATTGAACTCATTTTACGGTAATGTTTAAGGATGATTTATTTTGTAGCAAGAATTTCATTCTCATAAGCTCTCTAGAGCTTACATCTAATAGCAAAATCAGGAAGCATAAATATTAATTAATGAATTTGACAAATGGCAGCAGTGTTGATTCCACTTGTGTTTGAATCCTAAGGGGATAAGTACACTTGTCCCATATGTTTCCACCTCTCTCCTGAGAAGTGTTTAGTATACGTCTGAAAATGAAAACCAGAAAGAAGTACTTCAGGCTGTCTGTCACTGTTTGAACTCTTGGAAAGAGGAGGCTGCTTCTGCCATGGAGTGCTGGCTTTTGAGAGCAAGTGAGGGCCAAGTGACAGCTTTAATTTTTAATTTTTTTATTCCGTGGGTTGAAGACAGGCTCCAACCAGCTGTCTGTGTTAATGAAGTACTAAGTGCATTGTGTAATTATAAGGTTTCTGAGTATAATTGCCGTGTGTGCTGCATAATTTGAGTTCCAACTGTACTTGCATCTCTTGTTTGCCAAGGTAGTGAAGGATATAATCATACTGAAACCAATAAGAGCTCAGTACTTCTATGCCATAGCTGTGGGAAGTTGCACTTAGGGAGTGTATTTGATTGTTACAAAAAAATCTTGGCTGATAAAGATTACTGTAGCAAAAGGTAAAGATTATCTGTAAGATAAAGCTCTTCCTTGCAAGTCTGGATATAATGCCCTGACTAAAGAAATGGTGCTACGTTTATATTCGGGGACTGGAGCCCTACCAGTTATTGCCTTATGAGAGATAGGTTCAGTGTATTGTGGCAGGAGAGAACGGAGCTGCAGATGGGTCTGATGAGGAGCTCAGTGCCTTATTTTTCTGCTTGAAAAGTGGTTGGCCGTCAGCAGAGACTTCTTGTACATCTGAGGAGATGAGGGCTGAGCTCAGATGGCTCTTGGTGGTAGGACCTTGCATACCTGTTACGCTTTATATGTTCCAGGCAAGGGTAGCTATTTGGCTTCCTCATTGAGAGAACATGGCATCCTATAGCAACATAAGAAGCGTTCTGTTTCCTCCTAAAACTTGGATATACATTTCTGTGCCATAGTGGAAAAATGGAGATGTATTTTGCGTGTTTTTAGCAAAAGTCTGAATCTATCAAATACTAATTGATAAAGCCCGAGGCTTTTCTGACTAAGGAATTTTTGGTAGGGTATGAGGTGTACGTGGCAGACTTGACATTTCCTTAGATTTTGCTCTAATTATTGTGAACATGTCAAAGGTTTTTAGCTGTTTTTTTTTCTCCTTACCTTCAAGTGACTTGATTCTGCAGGTATTGGCCAGCTGGCTCTTCTTCCTGCCCCCTTCCTGTTGCCAAAAAATACAGCTTCCATGAAGGAGCAGTTTTATGAAAAGCTGATATAACCAAAGTCCTGCTCTGCCATCACAGCTTGCTCATTTTTCACCTCTGTTATTACATGATGTGTTTTACAGTTAAGCAAAGCATGTGCTCAGTCTGCAAGATACTTGGTGTGCTACCACCTCAGTAAAGTTTCTAACAGTGCAGTCATGGCCCTGTGCAAGGTGGATACAGTGGTCTTTTCCTTTTCCAATGTCAAAAGGAAGTTTCAGTAATGGAAAAATAAATAACAAGAACTAACCTTCAGCTTAGGTTTTCTGCAATCCTCGGGTTAGTTGTAAATTCTTCTGGCTGCTTGAAATCACAGATGTATGCAGATGGGCTGTGAGGTTATTTAACTGGTATCCAAATGGAAGAGGTGGACAACTTTTCCTTCCATTCAGACTCTTGTAGGTCGTACTGCAGAAATACTGCTACAAGACTTGTCCTGTCGGCAGCAGCTTGCCATCAGACTCATCAAATGCAGTCAACAAACACTGCTATTAATTTTCCTTGACAGCTCACCGTTACAACACTTCCCCACAAGCTCCTTGTTTTCCAGCTGCTCCAATTTAACCACCTGGTTTTTTTTATTTACTTTATACATCATTATGCCCAGGTCTGTGCTCCTGAGTTGGTGGTTGTGAAAAGGCAGAGTAATGAATAATCCTGGAGTACCATTAGATCCAAGAAGACTCTACAGAAACTTGTCACAATTGTTTAAAAATGAGTGCGGTTCATTTAGTTAATTGAATCCACTGTATTGGTGAAAATGCTGAGCTTCCTATTGAGCAGAGAGAGCAGTAAGTGAACGAAATTCATCGCCAGAGGAGGAGCTGACTTCATTTGTTTCAACTGACTGAAGCTGATCTCGAGAACAGATATTCTTATTTCTTTTTGTTACTTGAGTTGGAAGCTAGGTTGTTGGTTGGTTTGGTTTGGTTTTTTTTCTTTTTAAATATGTCAGGTTTTGAGTTTAATTTTTTTAAGATCTAAGAAAAACTAAAGAATTGGAGAGTTTGTGTCCAGATGAGGCAATTTAGCATGAATTATGTGAAAAATATTTATCTTGATTTTAATAAGGACTACTTGATATTTAAAGATTATGATGAAACCTTAAGCTGTAGAAGTTTCACATAGTTTCAGACTGTTGAGTATTTTAATATCTTCATTAAGCAGCCTAAGGAGTCAGTAGATATTTGAATGTTTACATGCACTGCTCTGTGCATAATTTCAGTCTCATAAGTTTAAATGAAACATAAAAGGTACAGATGTGTTTAATGTAAGCCTACAAATGAACCATCACAAGAAGAAACACATTACTGTTTTAAATGAGATTTTTGTCTGCCTTCCGGAATCATCTGGGACAAGAGCCTGTTACACTGAGTGGTACAGTGGTACTAGCTGTCCTACATACATGTCTGTTATTGTTGCAGCAAAATAAGACAGACACCTTTATGCTTTAAGTGGTGTACAAGAACCCATAGGCATGTAGTGTATTAGAAAGGAAAGCCATTTCCTCTTTTGTTGATGGGATGGAAATGGCTTGCTAAGGAATATACGCAGTACATTCATGGCAGAAATCAGATCTGCAAAATTCCTCCATTACTTTTACTGTTTCCTGCCAAACTCTTGCCTCACACAGAACTGATATCATTTTAATCTTCAGCTACAAACCACCTGTCTTTCTTAATTTTGTGCAAACGTCTTGCCTTGATTGCAGTTACTTTCAGAAGGACAAATGAGAAGGAGGGGACATCAGCTTTGTGGAAGCTTTGCTTCTCTGAGTTCTATCACTGCACTCAAGGTCACGATGAAGGGAGAGTAGTTCATGGAAACTAGAGCAAAGAGGAGTCCCCTATTTACTATTGAAGAGTTGGTAACAATTGCCTCCTCACATCACTGACATAAGGCTGCAACCTGCAGGGTTACTATTGTTTGGGTTTGTCATCTGACCTCCAGGTGTTTCCCTTTCAGGATACGGAGGGGAAATATTACAGTTGAAGTGAAATATTGTGCTTTAGGAGACAAAATCAGGAAAATGTTATTAACAAATGGCAGCTATGTGGTTTTTTTTTGTTTGGTTGGTTGGTTGTGTTTTTTTTTTGTCTTTGACACAACTGCTTTCTGTTTAGTATGGTAGGAAATTCTCTGTCCTTGAAGTGCAGTGAGATACCTGAACTTGTTAAATTTAAAGCCAAATTATCAAGTGAAGTACAGAAACATGAATAAACCATTCTTTTCTTTGAAAACTGATTATTTGGGCCCAATTCTGCATTTTCAAAGGCTCATCAATCCCTTACGTTCTTTTCAGAGAGGTTATTCTTAAGGGAAATATTTCAGTGCACTCATGTCTTTCCAGAACACCCAGTGTTGTGTTGCAGACTAGAATGCCTTGAGCATTATCCAGCAAAGGATAATTTGAACATGAGCCATAACTTAATCATTGAAACACAAACAAGTTTGTGTGAATCTCAGAAGGGCCATAGGATGAAGCTTTGCATATTCAGGAAGCTGTTGCGTATTACCAGAGGTTTGTATGAAAGCTTTAAGAGACTGTTATCTTCTTGTTCTTACAGTGGTCAATTTGCTATTGTGAAGAAATGTAGAGAAATAAGCACCGGTTTGGAGTACGCTGCTAAGTTCATTAAAAAACGTCAGAGTCGGGCCAGCCGTCGTGGGGTGAGGCGTGAGGAAATAGAGCGGGAGGTGGACATTCTGCAGCAGACCCTACATGCCAACATCATCAAGCTTCACGACATCTATGAGAACAAGACGGATGTGGTTCTCATCCTTGAGCTGTGAGTAAGGGACTTGCTTTCCTCTGGGGCTGGGTGAGGCTGCCAGAGCACGAGGGTACTGTTAAAATGGAGCTGTTGTCAATGCAGGCCTCGCAGGTTTTGGCGGGAGAACTGGATGAGGATGCTCATGAACAGCCCCACAGTCAATTCTTGTGTCCTGGGGATATAGGTGCACCTTAAATCACCTGAGGCCATTGGTATTGAGACAGGTTCTGTTGTCAGCTTAAAACAAAAGAAAACAAAAGAAAAAAAAAGAAAAAGAGTTTGCCAACAGAGTGTCTGATGCTGCCCTGACATGAGCCTTTAAGGAACCACAGATGGCTGCTGAACTCCCCTTTCTTTTTTCTTTTTTTTTTACTTTTTTTTTTTTTTTGCACTTCCTGCCGTCTTCCCATTCAGTGCACGAAAATCTTGCAATATTTTCAGCCATTCTACTAAACCCATATTTTCCTCACTTGGACAATTGGAAGAGACAGTGAGAAAAAAGGAGAGGAGGGGGAAGGAAGTAGTGAAGAATTTTTGGGATCCCCAAACTTTCCTTATTAAGAGTGAATAGCAGCAGGTTGGGAATGAAGAACTGGTTGCCCGTCTTGTCTTGCAATCTGATGGGGGAAAACTCTTGCCATTTAGGACCTGCTGAGAAGTGTACCGCCTGACCTGGACTTCTGCGGGTTGTTATAGCCTCATTCTTGCTTTGTGGCCCACTGGGTGGCCAGGCTGCTGGTTTGGGGTGATTATTATGCGTATTTGGCTGCGAAGCATAGTCAGCTTTCTGCTGTTTAAGAAGAGATTCAGAAGCAGCTAGCAGCAGCTTCTCTGTCTGGGCTGAGAGAACAGTGGCTTTTTCTGTAGAACCTGTGCATGTCCTTGCCTGTAAGAATAGGTGCCCATCCCAAGGAAGCTGGAGATGTGGTCAGGCATCATTTTAACATGGTGAAGGAGCCTTTGCTTGGCTGGAATGTGATGTGAGTTTTGCATTTCAAGGAGTCACCTTTGGTGCTTTTGTCTATACATACTCTCACTGGCTGTAAAGAAGTGAGAAAACCTGGCTAGTACATGTTCACAATGCAGAGAAATGCCAGATGATTAGAATCTGAAGTAGCATCAAAATTGTTGGTCTCTCCAATAGCTGTGGGAATTCCCTGTGGGAATTCTTTTCACTCTTTGTTTCATCATCCTAGAAATACTACATCCCAAAGACATTAGCTCTTTCTTATACTCTGCTGTCCTTCCCATGTGTTCAGTGATGGCAAACTGAGATGAAACATTTTAGACAGGTGCAGAACAAAGGCTAATAATGCAGAGCTTTATAATCTAACTTGTTTTACACATGTCCTGCCTGTTTCTGCTGCTTGATCTGAGATTCAAAGTCCCTGGCTTGGACAGATAGGCCTGGCCATAATTTGAAAAGCAGTCATATAATTTTTAACAGTGCTTTAGAGTCATTATGTATTGGGGATTACGTGCAGGGATGTTAATCTCAAAGGGGTGGGGTAGAGTTTATACGATCTCTTTCTCTATGTGACCTCAGCTTATACTGGTGAAGCTGAAGTAGAGCTTTTCTGAAAAGGGACTAATTGCCAAAGAATGAAGAGTTTCTTTTGCAGAGCTAGAAAAGCCAGACACACAAAGTTCTCAGAAGAGAGCTGAACATTGTCACACAAACCAGAGACCAGAACTGTATGCACATACTCATCAGAGCCAGCAATGGAAGTGGCTATTGTAACAAACAGAGCTTTTCTGCTCAGGGAGTATGATTTTGGCCAGCAGGATGAATATTTGCCATGTAGAGAAAAAAGGAAAACAGCAGTTACGGCATTTTTGGTCTATATTTTGTTCTTTTGTGGAGTTGATATCACCTAGTTTACAGATCCCTGAGTTTTAGAGGAGCTGTGCAGAAGGTGACATACCCTTTGTCTGTAAATTCATGACACTGAACTAAAGCTGTAGTAAACAAGGAGGCATCCAGAGGTCTTCTATTTACAGCAGTTTTTAGGTACTTAGTAAATTATGCAGTTTGTGTATGAAGCAGGAATTGTAGGAACGCCATAACTGACATTATGCAGATTGTTCCCCAGAGCACCTGCCCTGGCCTTGTGCATGGAATCCAGACAACGAGGCTGTATGAATAACGACTAGTCTTCCAAGGGAGTCAGCATGCAGCTTGCCTGGAGATTGATGTGACTGCTGGCAGATGGCATGTGAGTGGTGGTGAGCATCTGTTAAGTATGTGTGTATGGTCAAACGTTAGTCTCTGTAACTAGAAGTCTCTGCTTTAGAAGACAGGAAAGAAGCTTGCTCTTTTTGACTGTCAGCTACTAAGCAACCTCCCATTTCATTAACTTCTACTTCTTCCTGTCCTCAGGTGGCCTGGCACATTTCGTATGTATTTTTGTCAGGCAGTAGCTCATTTCAGAGAATCATGGAATCATGGAATGGCCTGGGTTGAAAAGGACCACATTAGTCATCTAGTTTCAACCCCCCTGCTCTGTGCAGGGTTCCCAACCACCAGACCAGGCTGCCCAGAGCCACATCCACATCATTTCATTTTTAGAGGGCTGAGTGGAACAGTACTTTGAACTTATTAAGGCCACTGCATTCTGCTGCTGCACACAAATTGAGGATGATGATAATTGCTAATAAAGCTACATAGATTCTCTCGGTAAGCAGATAATTTCTACTCCTGACACACTGTTATCAGTCTCATACTCACTGCAGTTTAATCAGATAAGCATTTTAAGCACATGGCCTATTAATCTTATGACAAGCTGCAGTGGACTTTAGCTTCAAAAGATTATTCCCAGTGTTCTTATTAATTGAAGAAGCTGCCTGGATGTTTAAAACAGGCTTTGGCTTAAGCGTTGACACCCTCTCCAAATCAGATTGTGCTGGCACTGACAGTGGTATCTTCCCTTTATGTGGGGACAGATTCTACAGATGCTGTTTGTTTTGTTCAGGGGCAGAAAGAACGCTGCCAGTTCACTGTTGTAATGTGCACCTAGGCAGGCCCAGAGTTTGCCTTTCCACGTGCACGCTGCTCAGGGTTACGCTCTCCACAGCTTTTGGTGACCTTGCTGCTGTTCTCTGTCTCCTAGTTTCTGCCTTGAGCTGCTTTGCCAAAACGAAAGTGGCTTAAAGGCAGCTCTGAGTCATACGTCAGACTCCTCTACTAGTAGGCGTTCCCAAGAAATAAGGCAGCTTTATCATTTATTGGACTTTGCAGGAAGAGCAAAGTGTCATCCACTTGCTTCTTTCTTTTCCTTAGAAATAAAGGTGACGTGATAAGAGAGAGAGGGATGAGACCAGAAGAAGGGATTTTCTGTAAGATGAAGTCCCCCAAGAAGGAAGCACTCCCTGTTTCATTTGTGGTGTTGATTTGGAAAACACCCTTGTCTGGATGTTCAAATGTTGTAACCTGCAATGGAGTTATGATTTTTTTAATACTTTTGTTTTACTCCGTGTGTTTCAGGAGCCAGAGATCATTGTCTGCATTCCAAGTGGTAGTAGGGTTAGTTAGCTAAAAAAATGATTGCAGCTGCAACAAGTTATTAAAGGAATCTGTAAGTGAGATCTGCCAGTCTCTGCTGAAATCTGTGTACAAAGAGCAGGCAAGTCTCGTTTCCTTAATTATTTCTATTCAAACTACACACCAGTGGTCACCTCCTGCAGCAGTCTGGCTCTGCCAGCAGGAAGCCAGCTGCACTGGGATACTTTCTGCTACCCTTCTGGAATGTAACTATGCAAGCACTCTACTCTCTCTCCCTTTTGCGTTGTAGAAGCTTCTCATGGCGGGCTTTTTAATGAGAACTAATAATAAGTTCTGTCTGAAAGGGCCAGACAACGTTTCAGCTCAGCCTTCTCTCCACCAGCAGTTGCAAAAGAAGATACAGCTTAAGGAGAGCACAGATCCCAAGGCACTTTATGAAAGGCATTCCCTTTGCATTCCATTGGCACAGAAGACTATACTAAGGATGTCAGAGAATGTATGTACAAAGGAATGCCAGAAAATTTAGCAGAGGGAACTTTCAAGGTATAAAACACAACAGAAAAACAAATAAGGAAAATTTAAAAAAAGATTCAGAGAGTTTGAATTCCCATTGCTATTTTACCAGCAAAAGGCTATTTCTTAATACAAACACATGAGTGTTTTGTTTTCTGAAGATCAGAGCTCAGCATACAACTTCAGTGTCTTGTAGTAAAGTCTAAGACATTAGCCTGAGCTGCAGAGATCTTAAGAGACCGAGCTAAAGGAAAACTCAGTAGAAGAGATGTGATGATTTCTCATTAACATGAGGTTTGAGTAAATTGTACACAAAGTTAGTAAGAGTAAGTATGTAGATCACTCTGGAAGTAATGCTGGAGTACTTGGGGGAAGGTTCACATTCTACTGCCATGCTACCAACATCCACCTTTGATTTTGTGGGCCAACATAATAAAACAGTAGGCATTACTTTTGGAGCAGCTATTGTACCATATTCTCAAGTTATTTTTGTTTGCCAGCCACTTAGTAGCAACAGTTACAGATCAAGGGACTTCTGCAGGTGAAATGTCCTGTCTCATGTTGCATGGAAAGTTTCTTGCTAATGTGGAAACTGTGGGAAAATGTCCCATAACTGGCAGGCAGGTCATTAGGCACTGTGTACATCAGTGCCTTCAAAACAGGGAGGTGTAGTATGCTGTCATCTAAATTGAGGTAAGAATTGAGCCAAAAACTGGCATTAGACGTGGGGTTCTTGTTTGCTATTGACTTCTTGCCATTTTTGTGGCCATTCACAGTAGTTTGTTTGGAATGAGGCTGAGTAGGGAATCACTGTCTGTCACCACCAGTGTTAGAAAGGAGCCTGGGGTCAGAGAAATGATTGATTGCCTAAAAGACCTCTGCAGAGCACAGGCAGCGTGATCCAACTTGCCCGTGAGTCACAGCACTCAGTTAACTCAAAGCACTTGAACCTGCGAGTTCTTTTACTGCTGTCTCTTTAAACGGTCAAAAATTTATTTTCCTAATTGACTGTTGGATTGTTCAAGTCTTGCTCTTGACTTGGAGTGGTGAGCACAGGTAAGTGGTACATCTCAGCCCAAGAGAAACAACCATTTTGAGAAACGACCGCCAAGAGAAAAATTGAATTATGATAGATTATCAATGAGTGCGAACTGAAGGCAAGAAATGTAAGTGTAAATGTGAATAACAACCGCAAACAATGCGCAATTCGTTATCCAGATAATCCTGTTTCATGATGTATGGAAAAAGTAGCACTGAGGCTCTCAATATGAGACAAAAGAAATAGCTGTATGTACTAAATACATATGGAATTTCATTTTTGAGAACTCATATTAACTTGTAGCACTCCTTTGGTTGGAAACAACAATTTTGGGTACCTTCCAGGCTGTTGCAATCTGCTTACTTATTAGCACAAAATGAATGCTTTCCTGTCAGTGTATGTCAGGCAAGAATTTGTATTGGTTCTACAGCCATTGTAATGGCTGTTCTGGAAAGAAGACAAAAGTTTGCTGGCAGATCAATCTCATTGCTTCATGTTACTGATGGCAGCTGGTAAGCAACTATTCAGCAGTTGTTGGCTATTGCAATTTTCTCTGTTTCCTGTGTCTTATCCAAAGTGAAAATGTTGGAAAACTGCAGTTGGAATAGTTAACGTTGAAGCCTACCTATTGCAGTATGTCTGTAGGTTTATCAGGCAGCACACCTCTTTTTGGTCCTTCGTAACCCTTGATGAATCAAACCTTGCAGCATCAATGCATTGGGAAAGATAATCCTTCATTTGGAGGGGAGGGAGCTAAAGGCAGTTTTGGCACACCTTAGGCCAGAGCACAGAGCTCCAGACTGTCTCTAAAGGTGGCCTTTTCTAACTATATGGAAGTGCTTTGCTACTTCAATTTTCTTTGGTTACATTTATTTTATGTCCTAGAACGCAGTTGATAATGGGAAGTTTCCTGGTGTGTTTTGCAGGGTGTCTGGAGGAGAACTTTTTGACTTCCTGGCACAGAAGGAATCTTTGAGTGAGGAGGAAGCAACCAGATTCATCAAGCAGATTTTGGATGGTGTGAATTACCTTCACTCTAAGAAAATTGCGCACTTTGATTTAAAGGTGAAGAGGCTGATTTAGTTAGTGTTATTGTTAATTTCTGTTGACTGACTGTACCTTTTTTGGGATGAGCAGGGCCAGGGCCAGCTACAGACAACTGTTACTGCTTGTAGATTCCACCGTGTTTAGAATAATGTTAAACAAATAGATGTCAGTAGTACGTAAGGCTTTGAAAGCACATCACACAGAGCCCTCTGTGTAATGTGTCAAGTAGCATCCATAGTCTTGGTCCTAGCCTAATCAAAACAGAGCAGACTGTCTCTCCTTTTGATTGTGCCCTGCCAAGATGAACGTGTTTATCTGAAAGTTGAAATCTGTCATCCTCGGGGATGGAATCCTTGAGGCTAGAATAAAGTACTTTCTCAGCAGCAAACCCACTGCTACAGAACTGGCTGCCTCAGACATTACTACTTTCAGAAATATTTTCAAAATACTATTAATCAGTAGAAGATTGAATAAGAATGGGAGTGAAAGGGAACTGTTTGAAAATGAAGGAAAAAGGAAGAAAACTGTACTACTGCTTTACCTGTTCCTTGTCCTGACTTTAAATCCACATTAGTTTAGTACTAATTACTATACTGATATGTGTCCTCTAGGTTGACTCCTCCTAGGTTTTCAATGTAGTTATGCAGACTCTTTGTGCTAAATGCTTGCTTAAAGTACCTAGTACCTTATCTTAAAGTACCTAGTCTTAAGTGAGTGCCACTGGCACATATGCAGTCATTGCAAATGTTGCAAATTACATCTAACCAAATAAACTGCCACTGAAATCTTCAGGGGAAATGTGAAAAAGAATTTGAGATGTATGAGGGGATGAGGGGAAGTACATTTGATTTTGGATTTACTACATGAACCTAGAAGCCAAAGAATGAAGGTTTTCACTGTTTATCCTAGAGAACAGCATAATATCCAGTGGCATGAAGTTGTGTGAATATAAATGTAACTTTTTCCGTACTGATCTCTAGCAACTCATTTGATATGTAATGCTAGTGATGTCAGGTGGTCAATGGAGATGTTACAGAAAAAAAGCAAAATAGAAATGAGAAAGGATAAGTGGGGTATCATTTCACTGATGGAGGATATCAAATTACCTAAAACATATTCACAGATTAAGTCTCTTGGATTTAATTGGTCTGTTTCCTGGGATTTTACTAGTGTTAAATTAGACATGTATTTTTTTAAGCAGTGATCTGATCAGGTGGAAGAAAATGGATATTTATCTCATCACTGATCAAGGCTCCATCAATTACAGTGGAGCTGCAGTGTCTTACACACCTTAAGGAATAAAAAAGCGCAGGGCTGTGGCTGTGTCTTCTTGCCATTTCAGTCTGTTTTGTGTGCTCCAAACTTACATCACGTATCTGCAGGGAACACGTATGCCCTAGATCCATGGAAGAAAACCAGACTTGTTAGCCAGAGGCTAAAATAGGCTATGACAATAAATTATTCATATGCTTTCTTTCCCAGTGCAGCTCTGAGTAAGTGTGTATGGTAGCAGGAGACACTTCCACGTTAGGATCTGCTTTGAAAAGGCCAGGCAGCTGCCAGCAGTGAATCAAACTGTCTCACCATTGCTCTTGAGCTTATGATTAAGTTATGAAAAATTAATGCATTGAAGCTCTTCATCAGAGATAATTGAATCTGCAGTTTATTCTGAAACCTGTGAAATAAGTGCTGGCAAGGAGTAACTAATGCTGAGAAACCTAATTGGGGGGGGAAAAAAAAAATAGAAAAAAGAAATATCCATTGCATTTTGCAAAGAGTAAGGAGTCAAAGTCTATGACTGAGGTAAAGATAGGTCTAATATCAAAGTTATTCTAGCATTGGCTCAGGGCCTTGCCCTGTGAATCTGTAGGAAATGCTGCATGTTCTTCTAATAGCTTGTTGTCATATGTGATTTAGGACCACTACTCACTGCACTTTCCATTTTAAGGATTATTCAGGCATCAAATCCTGTAGATTTTTCTGGGTCTTCTTGTTGCAGGTGTAAATTTTTCCAGAAAAAAGATTATTTACCTTCCCTAAGTAGGTTCAGATGTGTTAAGAGCCATATACTAAGACATTGTCCAGTAGGTTATGGTACATTAGGAACAGCTGGGCAGAAATAATGGGATTTCTCAGTGTACATTCCAAGAACAGTTCAGCAAAATACTCAGTTGTGTAGCTCTCCTTCAGGATTGAGCAAGTGCATGCCGTCTTTGTACTAGGTAGTTGCACTGCTTCAGCTGCCCTCTAGCTGTTAAGTAGGCAGTGATGTTAGAATGGTGGCAAATCCATGGCATCAGGCCCTGGCATCTTCCTAGGAGGCCTTTCAAGACAAGGTCATATTTTCTGATTTAACAGAGGACAAGATGCACCACAGTGCCACTTGATGTTATATCACAGAGCTACTGGGATAATAAAATATTTATATATAAAAAATAGTTACGTATCTTATCAGATTAGGGAACTAAATACAGTAGTGTGGAAACAAGGATATGTTGCTTCTATCCTGGCAACAGTCATCATTAAGATGGGCTTAGTGGGAAGACAGAAAGATTTTGCTTGAGGTGAGAATAAAGACTGCGAGAAGAAGAATGTATTATTTTATTAGTTTTATTTTCATTATATTTTGAGTTTTGTTTTCCTATTGCAAAATTCTGGTCTGTTTATTGATGTCAAATTTTATGAGATGTCATCCCTTTTCCAAAAGAGTGAATTGCGTATGATTAAGCAAGGACATGTGTTTTTGTTTTATGGTGTTGTATATGGGAAGGAAAAAAAAAAATTGAGAACTGGAGGTGTAGATCTGTTATTTTCTAAGATAATATAATAACAATTATCTATCTTTTGTTATTTTTAGCCCGAAAACATTATGCTTCTCGACAAAAATATTCCTATTCCACACATCAAACTCATTGATTTTGGCCTGGCTCACAAAATAGAAGATGGAGTTGAATTTAAAAACATTTTTGGAACTCCAGAATTCGTGGGTAAGTGACCAGTTTGTATCAGGGTGACTTAAATCTGGAGATCTGCTTTATTTTTCTGCATTAGGCTTTCTGTATGCCTGATGGGCTACTCCTGTGGGAGTCAGTTGTTGCCAAATAAATGTTTAGAGACACCAATTCAAGGCTGAGGTTGCGAAACACTGCAATACAAGTTATAATTTTCTATAATTTTCTACCTGTTGCCTGGGACAAGTAAGCTATGTGCATTGCTGTACAATTACACAGGTTCCTCTTTTCTTTCTTTCTAGACAAACTGCCTCCCATTGTTTCTCCCTTCCGTTTTTCTACTTGATTTTATTGTTATTGCTTACTGATCATCATTCTAATTTGTCTCTCTACTTTCTATTTGTTTCATTTTGAGTTTTGGGGGTTGTGGTGGGGAAGATAGAGAATTGTCATTCATATTCCATTTAAGCATGTCTGTTCCATGACCTGAGATGATTTCAGTGCTGTTAGAGACACCTTTTTTTTGTCTCCATATCTTACCTTGGTCTTTTCCCTTGCACGCTGTCTTACATGGCAATGCTCTGAAATAAGAAATTTTTTCTTATAATAGGATTTCACATGGATAGCAGTCATCTGTTTTTTGGTCTTTCTCTGTTTCCACCTACTTTCTTTTTTTTTTTCTTTTTTTCCCTAATATCTCCTACAGCTCCAGAAATAGTGAACTATGAACCCCTGGGGCTGGCTGCAGATATGTGGTAAGCTTCCAACTTCTTTTCCAGGTTGCACTCCTGACAATTTTTCCTACTCTTCTCTGAAGGGAATCTTATTCTACTGCAACAAATTAAGCAAAAGAAAATTAAGTGTAATGATTACATATTCTTTGTTCTGTCATTCCATTTTTTATGGATTACTTTTATTGAAAAGATAACTGGTTAACTTCTTCAAAATTACAGTGAAAAACTTGAGTAATGGCCATTATAGAGTTAACACACTTTGCCACTGTCCACTGCAGTGGAGCACTCTCAAAAGAAAACATGTTCCTGCAGTGCCTGTGACAGCTTTATTTATAAGAGCACTGCATGCAGAGGAGACCTGCGTACTAATCTGATCTGCTGAGAATGCAGCCAAAAGAAGTCACCCCAAACAAAATACCCTTCCTACTGTTTCTGTGCATTTCTGGTAGGTACTGTGGTAAATATCTCCCAGCATAGAAATAAGTGATTTCAAATATCCACAAAACATGAATATTGGTGTAAAATTCGCATTTTCACTGAAACTATCTTTTAGATAATGGCTATTATCTAAAACAGTGAGAGCTTTCCTGCCTGTATTGCAGTACTGTAACCATTTCTGTATTGTATATGTTGAAAAGAATAAGGTAGTGCAGAAGCTTTGCAATTAATCTCCTTTGTTTTTCAGGAGCATAGGAGTCATCACCTACATACTGTGAGTACAAACAATACATTCATTAGTGTAGAAGTGTTCCTAAAGCTCTAATGCACTGCTATAGAGCAGCTTTTCCTTCAGTCAGTCAAGAAAAGAGCTGCACACACATCCTCTAATGGAAAAAACTTATTCCTCAGCTTTTTCAAATTTTAAAATAAGGCATTAAAAAAATTAAGAGGGACATTATGACCAGATGAAGAACAAATGGCTCTGCAGTTGTTGGGCATTTCAGCTTCCTATAAGATCTCATCAGTACAATCTGATAGAGGATAGAAAAGCCCAAGCATGTTGGCTGGACACAGAATAGCTGAATTACCAACGTGTGCAGAGAATAGAAACATAAAGTGTAATAGCAGCATTTACAAGCAGTTATTTCTGGTGAAAACAGAGAAGTTTGAAACTGCTTGTAAAGGCAGCAGTTTAGTTTATATAAATATGGTCACCCATATTCAAAAAGGTGAATTTAAGCTGAAGTAGGAGCAGAGATGGTTGATCCAGGAAGCAGAGAACTCATCTTGCAGCATTAAAAAGGGCTTCTTAAAAGAAGAGGGGCAAAGGCTGGCTGGGAATATCACCACAGTCAGTAAGCACAAGAAAAAAATGCTTATGAGAAAAGCATGTAAACTGTAATAAAAGAGATTCTATTGACATATTGGAAGCAAGTAGTTGAGATAGTTTTAAGATGGAGCTTGACAATTTGTGGAACTGCTTCTTTCACAAGTTTCCTGTGGTTTATGAAAGCTGTCTTCTTGTCACCTTCCTTTTGACTAACTGAAATGGAGCAACAGCTTAAGAGGGAGGGTGAAGAACCTGTTAAGATTGACTGTGCCTATGGGGCAGACTTCACAGCATCAAAAACAGCTGGAGAACTTAATTTGTGTTGCCTTACTGTGTCAGTAACGTCAGTGTCATATGATTAAAGCAGGAGAGGAAACTTTTCTGTGCTTATTCTTTGAGTGAAGCTGTGGTAGCTGGGGACTGGGCTGAATGACACACGTGGTCCTATGTCTTCATCTGCTTACCTGTGAATCCTTGGTCAAATTGATAGTGAAAGTAAAGACAAAGTAAGAGATCTGTATAGCAGTTTTTTATTCAAACCCTCACTTTAGATCACAGGAGTTTGCTGCGGTCCTATTTTGAGCCTGCTGCATCCTGAAGCTTTGCTATCAAATCAAAGCACAGGAGATGAGCTTAATAGTCCAGACAACTTTAAACGGGAATGAAATAAATTTCCCTGCAGGGTTGGCCTCTAGCAAGGCCACACCTGATTTCTGGTCACACATTGTGTTGTGATTCCATCTGAGAAACATCTCCTGGCTGAACTTACTGCACAGGGAACTTGTCAGTAGCTTTGCAGACAGAAAATTGCAGGCAGGATTTTTTCCTACCTGATGAAAATGAATGGAAATATAAATTTATCTGCTTGACCTGACAGAAGCTTCTGGCTGGTGATGTTTGTGGAGTCATAGCGACAGATGCTCTCCTCAGCTGGAGCTTTCCCTATTTTGACAAACTGTAACTTCTGTTACTCAGAATGGGAGAATCTGTGCATGTCTATCTGAGCACTCAGTGCTGCCCTAGAGACTTTCAGAATGAGTCTGATTCAGAACCACAGATGCTGGACCTATTATTTCCCAAGTGGCATGGCTGCTGTAATACAGAGATCCACAAATTTCCTCAGAGTATAGTACACAGCCACTGTAATTGAATTAGGGGACCTGTTTCCTACTGATTCTTCTTTATGGCTTATCTAGGCTTAGTGGTGCATCACCTTTCCTTGGAGAAACTAAACAAGAAACGCTTGCTAACATCACAGCTGTGAATTATGAATTCGATGAAGAATTTTTCAGCAATACGAGTGACCTGGCAAAAGATTTTATTCGGAAACTCCTGGTGAAAGATACACGGTAAGTGAGAGCTCAGAGTCGTTCATCGGTGTCTTAAATAAATCTGGTGGAACAGCCTGCTGAGCAATCTGCAAAGCCTTCCCTATGGTGTGTGTTGCCATTCAGGAGCAAGATGGTAGGCAGAGTTCTGCTGCTGTGCCCACAGTGAATCACAGTATCCACGAACTCTAACAAAAGGAACCGAAATCTCCTTTGTTAAATTTCAATTTCATTGAATGCATGACTGCATTTTCTCCAAAGTCAAAATGGTACAACAATGTGTAGGTAAAGGGCTGAAAATGGTATGCAAAATCTTTAGTTCTAGGTAACTACCACTCCAGTATTTCAATCTACTGTGAACTGCCTGCAAGGACATGACATAATCCTGTAATATTGGTCCAAGAACATTTTGTTTTTACATTTGCTCCTACTGGAATAGTTCTTTATGTCTCTGTGCATCCACTACAATCACCCACGATTTGCATAACAGCTATTCAGAGCTTTGTTCTCAGTCCTTGGGAATCACAGGCTTTTACATGTGTTTCTTTCTTTTAATAACGTGCACACAGAAGTAGCATCTCGTTTCACTTAACCCTGTTCATCCCAGAGGGAAGTCAGGCTGTTGCAGTTCTTTCTAGTGGCTTCATGAGGAGAAAAGAATGATATTAGAAGGAGGCAAGCTGTTGGGTGAAGCCCCGAGGAATTGCAGTGGTCTTAGAATAGGTTAGAGTAGGTGGGGTTTGATGAGAGGCTAGAACAGGTCTAGCAGCCTCCTTATCAGAAAGACAAGTCAGGCACACTGGTATTTGTCACATGTTATTGAGCAGTGTGGTGGTTCTGCCTTTGATTCTGAATGGTGTCAGGGTGCTGTTCACTGAGCTGCTACACTGCAGGAAGAAATTAGAATCGATCGTGTTGGATAAGATTTGAAGTATTCCTCTCAAATTCTGTGTTCAGGAAATGGCAGGAATGATGTCCTGTTGCACTCTAGAAGACACTTTTGATATAATTAACACTGTATACCATGATTCAGGCACAGTCATATTAAAGGTATATAGAAATAATTTACTCTCTAAGCCTGTAGGATGAATAATGTTTTATCACTTTCTATAAGAGGGTACACAAAAATAAAGATTTCAGTCAAGAAGGAATTAAAATTGTCTGGAATGGGGACGACTTCTTACTGAACATTTACTGGTAAACACACAAACAGCAAGCCTTGTGGAAAAACATAATCCTGAGATTTCAGCATTAGGCCTGAAGTTATCTTGATAAATGCTTTACTGCTTATACAAAGGCAAAGAGAAGGCTAATGGACTTGTGTGCAAGGTATTCCTCACTCCTCACTCAAATCTGTACTTTTTGTATTTATTTTTTTGTTTATTTTTTTAGGAAACGTCTCACAATTCAGGAAGCGCTGTCTCATCCGTGGATAACGGTAAGATCAAATAAAAAGGGAGATCTTGCTTTTTGCTGTGAGCCAGCAGAGATAATGTTCTCACTCTTATTGATGTGCTAATTGGAAATCTGACCTCTGTGTAGTTAGAGACCATTGACATCTGAAAGAGGAGATGTACTGGGAGGAAATTGGTTGGGTCTGACTGAATCTTGGGATTTCTGCAAGCCTTAATCATGACTTTTTATGATCACAGTTTTCAAAAAGAGGAGAACAAAGCTGTGATGTTTGTTGCATGTACAGCGTCCTACGTTAGACTGTGCTTTGCATTGTTTCATCCTTCTCTGTTTGCATGATAAGCACTGTATCCCAGATTTAGTGCTTTCTTGAGTCGGGAGTTGCTCACAGCCAGAGTGGAAATATAATTTACCTCAGAATGTAACTGTGCACCACATGTGTTGACTTGCTGACTTTTGTGTCTGAATGGATTTTTTCATCCTAAATGTTGCTTGTGTTTGTGGATGCGTAAATCTCATGTAGAAAATACCTTTGGATAACCTCAGCATGCACAGTGATCCAGTTTTTGCTCCTCACTGCAAAAAGCACTGAGTGGACTCTTTTCAGGACTGTTGTTTTTCCTCTTACAAATATTGATATTTTTGAGAATGAGTGATTAAAAAATTAACAACAAAAGAAACTGAGGCCCTGGTACTTCAACTTACCACGCTGAAATGAATGCACATTCCTTACTGCATTCATTTTTCCTGTTGTTTTGTTGTTTTTTTGTTGGTTTTTTTTTTTTAATTGAATGTGTGAAGGAAAATCTGTGGGAGAAAAGAATCTCCCACAGATTGGAAATTCAAGCTGCATCCTTTGTGTAGAGTTTGAATTACTGCACTGTCTTGTAAACGTCCAGTAATATTGGTTCCTCTATCTGAAGACTCACCAGCTGAAGGAAGAAACAAAAGTCGAAGAAAACAAGAAGGCTGAGAACACACAGCTCAAGACAAAACGACTGAGAGAGTACACCATAAAATGCCATTCAAGTATGCCTCCTAATAACACCTACATCAACTTTGAGCGCTTTGCCCGGGTAGTAGAAGACATTTCATTTATGGAACGAGAGGTCAGCACTTTGGCTGCATCCCATGATTCTTTGCAGGAGGACATTGATGCTCTGGTTTCCATTTATAATGAGAAAGAAGCTTGGTATAAAGAAGAAAATGAAAGCGTGAGGCATAAGCTGTCTCAGCTCAAGTATGAATTCCGTAAAACTGAATCCCTGAAAAGACATCTACAAGATGATATCAAGACTGTAGGTGCCAGTCTTACAGTCATAACCGGGAAATATGCTGCTCTGCAGAGTCAGTACGAATCTCTCAGTCAAGAGCTTTCTGAGGATCTTAAGTGGATACAGGATTTGATGAGTAATTTTCAACTGGAAAATGGAAATGAAGCCTGTGTGAATGGAAACTTTGACTCTGTTTTCAACAAAGATATCAACGAATCCCTAACGGACCTGTTAAACAGATCATGCTGTGAAGAATTCCTTGCAGGGCTGAATCTCAGTGTGGCAGAATCAAATCAGTAATGTTCTACATCAGGCTACATGCAGGCTTTGCTGCCTCTCTCAGTGTACAACAGTAAAAAAAACAATAATAATAATGTTTCAGTGCATAATCTCTACACACAAAAACATTACCTGGAACTGAAACAGAAATTCTGATGCGTTGCACAAGTTGCTGACCAAAGCCATAAATTCCCAGTGCTGAAGTTTGTAGTGTTTAAGTTCTTTCCCATGGTTGGTGTCTGAACTACAGGAACTGGGTTATCACTGTAGAATGGATCACAGCTAACCTGCATCCTTTTGCATTCCCAGTGTCATACTTCATCATATATTACAGTTCCTGAAGTTCATTAAGTAATGAATGCAGAGAGGAGAGTTCAGTCTGTATTTACTGGGCTGGGTGCCTAGAAACCAATAAAGAATTAATGATAGCATCTCCGTTTGGATGAAAGAAATAGTCACATAGAGCTGCTGTGGGCAGTCCTACAGAGTAGATGGGAGAAGTATTTGCAAAGGTTAAATCTGTGCTGTAACATGAAGTAAATGAAGTAGCAGTTTAGTGTGTGGAAGTCCTCTGTGAGAATGGCTGCTGCTGAAGAACAGTTAAAATTGGGCTTTTCAAGATGAAGTTTTTAGGCCTGTAATTCTTCTACCATCAGGTGTTAGCTGATGATTAATTCTTCAGTTCAAAATTCAGTGAAGTTTCATGTCCCATACCAAAGAAACTTACTCCAAAGACAGAATTGTGAGTTTGTACTGATCAAATTATTGTGTATATCATTTTGCAGTGCCAATATTAAAATGTGAGTGATGATAAGCAGTAACATACACGTCTGATTTGCTTTCTACAATAAGAATAATGAGACAGAGCTACAACTAATTTAATATGCCATGTGGGATTGAGGGCTAACGTTCTTGCTGTGAAGTTGCTTCTTTTTTCTTTTCTTCTTTTTTTTTTTTTTAAGTTTTAGAAAGTAAGAGCAAAGTTGGCCCAAGCTTGAATCCTGACTTGTGTTTCGAAGATTTCAATTGATTATACTGTATATTCACAGATGCGCTTTGCATCATTTTTTAGACTCAGTAAATTGTTCTTTATGCAGATGGCAGTTCTTCCTTGATTATGTAGTCAGTGACAAAAAAGGAACTGTGAGGCTTTTTTGTACTGGGAAGAGTTGTCGGGCAGCTGCTTTATGCCCTCTTTGCTTAGCTATTTGAATTTGCTTCAAGATAACTGCTACACAGATACAGGAGTTACAGAGGTGGTAGCCGGGCTCCCCTGTATCCATGCTCAGGTCCATCCAGAGTTGATCTTGAAATGTATTAGAAGGGGAGAATTTAATGATCTTACTGAATTTGAACCATTGTTGCTCATAACATTGTTTCCTACTTTGAGATAAAAATGATAAAAGCATACTTTGATCCAGTTCGTGTACAGTGGATCTGTCACTGTCATTGTGAAGACATACAGAGGCTGGTGGAAATGAAGGGTCCTGGAAACAGTTGCTCAGCAGGGGTGATGTTGTGGCATCTTGCTTTGCACAAAATTTTAGATAGCCAGGAGATGTCCCTCACATGCTGATGCTGTTGGCCAGGGACTTCTGGACTCCATAGTGCCAAGCAGTATTGGAAACATTAACTGTCTCTCAGCTTTTGATTGGCCCTGAAGGCTTCAGTCTAATTTCTGCAGGCTCCTTGGAGCTACAAGCCGCAGGAGATGCTGTCCAGACAAACTGGAACATAAGACTTTTTGTTGTTGTTGTTAAAGAGAGAGTTTCAACTCTTAAGAAGTAACTTAAAGACGACTGAGAGTCAGTATCTGCATACAAGACCCTCAGTGAAGAGAGTCTGCCTGCCTTCCCTCAGCTGTCATCTCACATCCTCTGATTTGTGTAGATTTTCTTGAGGAACAAATGCACTGACATGATGGGAAGGAACATGAAATGAGGCCACTCTGTTCCCGAGCGTTTGGGTGAGGTCAGTATTTTTGTGACTCAGTTCCTTGAGATCAGTGCTCTCTGGGCTGAAGGAGGTAAATAACACGCTGTTTTTGAGAAGGTGTTCTGATGATTGAGAAGGTACAGGGTCATTGTTTGCAGGCTGCTCAGCAATTGAGAGATAGCTATTAACAGTTGAGAGCAGTGTGAAGCAAGCTGTTTTGATTTGGTGGTGGCTGTGCGACCAAAAGGGCACTCAGAAATTTTTCATGACCATTATATAGCTGACATTTAGACTGTGACATTTTTTCCACTTCAAACTGATTCTACAAGGTTTTGTTGTACCGTGCTAGCTATTTGCAGCATGGGGAAATGCACTCAGTGCTTATGTGTCCCTGTGGTGGGGGGACACCCAGGAGTGGTGTGTACATCTAAATGGGAAAGGAGCCGAGCTGATGGCTTGGCTCTGACTTGCACAAATGTCATACACATAATGTCTGAGGAGAAAAGTGAATTTGTTGTCTCATCAACACTGCTTTGCTGGAAAATCCTCAGTGGTCCTTTTTCCATTCTCCTTTGGTACTCCTTCTCTTTCAGCTGTCTGCCTTGATTGCATTCTAGTCCAGTTCAGTGTAAGTACTTCTGGATTGTCTGCTCCCTACGTAAGCAAATCAAATCTGATGAAATGGTGGTGACTCTCTAAACTCTGTAACAGTTGAAGAGCTGTCTCCCATCCTCTTTTCTTTTACCAGATCTGGTATTGACCTTTGTTTTTGTCATTCCCAAATACAGTTGTCTGGTGCATGCATATGTTGATGTGGTTTTGGATGCCCCGTCCTTGGAGGTGTTCAAGACCAGGTTGGACAGGGCTCTGGGCAACCTGATCTAGTAAAGGTGTATGTTTGGTGGCCCTGCTAGGCAGGGGGGTTGGAACTACATGATCCTTGAGGTCCCTTCCAACCCGGGTCATTCTGTGATTCTGTGATTTCAGAGGTACTTCATTTTTAGCATCTGCAGAATATCTGTTTGTTAACACCAGGGTGACATCCCAAAATACTGGACATGTCTGAATTCTTGTGTGTATGTATTTTTAATTGCTTTCCTCCTCCTCTCCTTCCCCTTGCCATTTAACCAGCTATTGCAGTTTTTTCCTCATGCATTTACTGCTGAGGTGCCAGGGACTTGTGCTCTCATTCTGAGGATGGTTAAAAGACAAAGACGAAGCTGTCTTCAGATATACTGGAGTGTATGTCTTGGTAACTAATACTAACTGACAGCTAAACTTTTTCTATTTAGTTTTTATATTTTCAGCAAAACATCTTGGAATGAGATTGATGGAAGGGATTGGAGCTGACAAAGAGAGAGCTGGGATTGTTTGGTGTCAAGAGGAGGCCTGGGGAGTGCTTATCAATCTGTGTAAATACCTGGTGGGAGAGAAAAAAGAGACTGAGCCTGGCTTTGTCTGGTGGTATCCATTGACAGGACAAAGGGCACAAACGGAAATAAGGAAATTCCGTGTAAATACTGAAAAATCAAACAAACTTATTTACTGTAAGAGAAGTCAGACACTGGAATATGTTGCCCAGAGTGGCTGTGAGTCCCCATCTTTTGACACCGGAGTGAGATGTGGTTCAGGGCAAACGTTATCTGAGAAAGAGTCTCTAGAATAAACTGAAATACCCAACACTGGATGTTAGGAGAAGGCCCTAATGTATCTTTGCACAGCGTCCTTGTAAGGGGTCAAATGTGGAAAAAAAAGAAGTGAAAATTCCAAAAGTAGCATGGGACCCAATAGTGTGATGGTGTTGGGTTTAGTCCTACTCTGCCATCACCCCTTAGAAAGTGCTGGGCAGCAGTGCTGTTCTTGTGCTCATAGTAGCTTTCCATTAGGCACGTGTAGAGCTTTTTGTTGACTCTCCCAGTGCCTTTCTGAATGATGCGAATAAAGGCCAGCTGAAGTGAGCTCCAGTCAGAGGAAATCAGGGTGTTGCAGTGAGATACACTTCAGTGGCTTTGCAAAGTGAAAGCATTGCCTTAGCATCCTCTAGTCACTGTGGTTATCTCCCTCTTCTGCTTGGCTGTCATGCGTTCTGTCCTTGGGCTGTTAAGGCTGTTCCCAGCTTTTTGCTTGTGTTTTTCTGGGGATCATAATGAAGCAGTAGGCAGAAGTGGAGGTTGAAGCAAAGCCTGTGTCCTGCACTGCACCCTTAGTGCCAGGCTGAGGGGCTACAGGTGAGCACAGCACTCAGGGCAGCTGCAGACTGCTGACTGTGAAGGAGTTTTAGGGTTTTGTTTGAAATCAAGGGTATGGATCCCTTGACTGGACAGGGGTGGGCAGGGTGGGATCAGTGATTTAATTTTTTCTTCTGCTTATACCTGTACGAATCCACAGCTTTCCCAACATTATTTTTAGCCAGCTTCAAGGAGTGAGGAGAATCTTATGCATTTCATGCATCAAAGGAAGCCATGCAATAAAATTGCCATCTCTTATCTTCCAGCCAGTGGACAAGCATCAAGCTTTGGTACGGCGAGAATCTGTTGTTAACATGGAAAACTTCAAAAGGCAGTATGCCAGAAGGCGGTGGAAGGTATGGCAAGCATCTTCTCATCCTGCTTGTGTAGGGCTGATGGGGATCTGCGGGCCAGGCAGGGCTTACACGTGTCAAATTGTAAGATGCCTTAGACGAATGAAATGTATTTCAATGTGTTTGTATTGGTGTTTTCATATTCTCATTGTTCCTTCTATTTACTTGCAGCTTTCTTACAGCATTGTCTCCTTATGCAACCACTTATCTCGTTCGCTGGTGAAAAAGGTCCTAATTCAGGATGAGTGTTTGGTAGGTACATTCTTCAAAGGGGAAGAAAATGAAATTTTACTGCGGATTGAAATTTGCAGGACATTAACAGTTTGGGGTGGGAAACCAGGCATCTTTTGTATGCTGTTAATGCTGCTGTAAGTTGTGTTGTGCCAGGAATGCTGAGAAAGGAGAAACAGTGACTGCAAACCTTACAGGTGCTAGCCACATTTATTTTACATAAGAGCAGCATGGACGCTGCACATCGTTTGGATATGACAGCAGTGACTGTCCTGTCCCACTGAGAAATGAGCAGGTGTGGAGAATGTCTGCACAGCCCTCATGACCAGCTGTGTAACGGGGGACCCTTCAATGAGCATAACCTGCACTGAAACTCTGGCATTTCTGGTACCTCTGTTTTTCTCTATAATAGATACACTGATTATATCAGACTATTTAGCAGCATGGTATCTCATTTATTTGACTGGAATACCATGGCCTTTTTATTTCAGAGAAACTGTGAAAGTGACAGTGAGGATCTTCTGCGAAGAGAAGCTGCTCATGAGAGGAAAAGCAGCATATCCTAGTGTAATGAGAATTCTTCTGGCAAGAAACAGAGGAAACTTTCATCCATTCTGGAAAAAAGCAGCTCTGACAGCAGCCCTTGCCTTACTGTCTGGATCCTTGGAATGATGCTTCTTACTTCTGAAATGACACCAACAGCTGGATAATGTGATTAATTGTCTTCTGAACATTTTAGAAAATTGATGATCCAGATTTCCAGAGAAGTGCCACAGCACAGGCTCTACTGGAGTGCTTTTATATTTTGAGCTTTTTGTTGATATTTCAGTCTTTCTGATATCAACTTTACTCAGGATGCGGGCTTTCTACTTGATGTACTTTTACTGCAGAATCGTTCACATTCCGCACAGTGATTAAACCTGTGTGTATTATTTCAGTCAGGGAAATTGTTATCGAGTCTTAAAGAATTTTCTTATGATTTCTGTATTTGTTAATAGCATAAATATTTGATGGCAGGTATGGCAGGTATTGATTGCTCTGGGCAGTATTTGCTCTGCTATTGCTGTCGTTGAAGAGAGAACCATAGTGCCACTGCACTCCATAACTTTGCCTTCACAAACCTGGCAGTCAGCTGTTCTCCATTCCAATAAGAATTGCTCCAAAGCCATCATCTGGCTGACTGAAAGAGGACTAACACAGCTGCCATGGATAATGAGCACAGCCAAAAAAATATATCTGTACTGGCTTGGAGGTTGTCGTGCACCAAGTAAAACATTTTTACAGAGTGATGGTGGGATGCTTCACCAAAACAGGGCACTTAGAAAAGCCCTAAGGAACGGCCAAAATAGTCTTTATTAGACTTTTTTATTACTTTAATTTGTTAGCAAATTGGAGATTCATTAACACCTAGTTACATAGGTGTCGTTTACACATAACCCAAACTGCATACGTTTGGGTTTTATTCAAAGAGTTTGTATTGAAAATTGAGTGAAGAAGCACTTTAATTTAGCTCCTTTCTGCTAGTAAATTGCATCATTTTATCTATGTTAGTTTATATTGAATATGCTAGTATTATTCAGTTGGTACAAAAAAATGTGCACTGATGAGGCTATTTTTTTGTTGGAATATACTAGTTATTAAAAACCCGTATTTACTTTGCCTCTCATATGTAAACTAAAAATTGCAAAACAAGCTTTCTAGAAAAAGCTGTAGATTGATAGGGAAACCAGTTTTGTTTGGTTGTGGTGGTGGTCACATCCAGGTTCAAGTTTTAGAGCTGAAGGTGGAAACCAGTGTTGAAAATTGGTATTAGGTTAATTTTGCCTGTCTTCCAGTTTCTTGGGAAGAAGGAAAATTATGCTACTTGTATTTATATTTTTGTATACTTGCTTAGGTAGAGACTGAAATGCAATTGACAAGAAAGTGCTTCTGTGAAAGGACGGAAATGTGCAAGAAGCATTGCAGAAGAGAGGCGGAACGTAGGATCTGAGGGAAGAACAGTAATGTAAATGGAAGGAAGTAGAGAAGGGGCAAAAGCAGTGGGAAGGAAATAGGTAAAGGAGGAAGTGTGCAGGGAATTGGTGTGCAGGGAGATGTGAGCTGGGATTGAGAATGTTGAAGGAAGGGAAAGAGAAAGTAGGTAGAGGAATTTTGGTATTTTTGTTTGGTTGGTATTTGTTTGTTTGTTTCCCCCATCTCCAATGAAGATGAGGTCATTTTGGTGAAAAAAGGGAGTGTTGGATCTGTGCAGCTTCAGAATCTTTGGCCATCTTTTTTTTCTTTTTTCCCAGTAGTTTTGGTTGTTCTAATGAACCATGCCTGACTGTAGGCAGCTGGATGCTAGAAGTTTCAGATGGATCATCATCAGCCTGTCCGACAGTTTTATGAACTCTATTTTAAACTGAGTGCTGTGGCAGTTTACACCAGTTGGCAACCAGCTCTGTTGCTGCTACCATGTTTTTTCTTCCCCTTCTCTTACCAAATTTGAGCGTCTCTTTGCACTCCAAGTAAGACTGAATCCACCCTTTCCTGTTCCCAGGCCTGGAGGTGGGATGTTTTATAGTGATTGTATTATCACCTTGTCAAACTGGGGTTATCTCAGTAGTTCTCTCCACCAACTCGTACCCCAGATTAAACATTAGAAAACGCATTACAACAAACAAGGAGTAGTCATAGGACATTGAGCTGTTGTATGTCTGTTGTTTTTTGTTTCTTTTCTTTTCCTTCTAAATTAATTCTCTTTGATCATTTGAGCTTTGAGACATTTTTCAGTGAAATCAACACATTGCAGCATGACCTGGTTTGCTGGCAGCCACTCCTGTCCTGTTTCAGCATCAGCATGGCTGTGCAGAGAGTGCTGGGTTTGGATTATGCAGCAACATTAACTGTGGGACAGTTTTCCTACCTTTTTTTTTTATTATTATTTTCTTGCTTTCAGCACACTTCTACAATGCTAAATGATCTTTTAAGTAGGCTAATTTTTTTTTTTTTTTTTAATTTAGGTCACTCCTTGTTTGTTTCAGTGTTTTGGAAATCTGGTCTTGTATTCATTTCTGTGAAGCACTTGGTGATATGTCCTTGAAATTACTCTGAGCTGCCTGTATTGTTCGCAGAGCTTTCAGAATTCCAGAACTCTTCGTGCCTTCTGAAATCCTGCCCTTTTTCTGTGGAGGTAACCGGACACAGATTGCGGACATAAAATTCTTTTGCATTGTGAACCAATATCACGGGGACTGGTTGAAGCATCTGTTAGGCTTTCTTGTATGTTGTATTTTAGCAGACTGAGAAGAACAAGCTTCTTCTTGAGTGGAGCAGTTCCACTGTTTAAACCTCGGTTTTCATAAATTACACGTGGTCTAGTTAAATGTTTTACACGCTGTCCTTGACACTGTGTGATTTTTGAATGGAACAGACTCTATACTTGTTGTCATATTTATACTTCACTTTGTGTTGTTTTTTGTAATTGTGACAATTATACTTGTTGTAATTCGAGCTTAACTTGTTTATATCGTTCGTTGTCTATAGGAATTGCGAACAAATTTTCATTGTATTATTCACTTAGCTGCTTTTGGTATATGTATTTAAAAAATAGTAGCAGAAAAGAAAAAATATTCTTCAATGCGGGCAAAGCACTGCAGTAATGTGTTGTGAGGGAGCAGCAATGGGAAAAGCTGGTGTGGAATCAGGAGGGAATCGTTCCCAAACAACACGACGACGTGCATCCAGTGGGGGGCTGCCCAGTTCACCTGCTGGCTTGCCCTCGCTGCACCAGTGCATTCCCTGGGTTATGGAAAACCAAATAAATTCAGAGCCAGAGGTCTTTTTCAGAATTCCCCGTGTTTCACTGCATCTTCAGGTTACAAATGGGAGACTGTGGGTTGCACAGCCCAGCGGGGGTTGGCCTGGCCAGGCCGTGCCCTCACACCTGTTCCCCTCACTTGGAAGTGGCTCTCACAGGGGGTCCTGCCTGATTCACATCAACGGCTGTTTGGATAAACATAGTGCTCCTGTCACCTCTGTATGTGGGTCGGGAATGCTGCTTAAGTATGGGCACGTGGCAGCAAGTACATCTCTGACGGCATTCTGTGGAGAGCACTGCTAAATGGCTGAGAACGCAGAGGGTTTTTTGTTTGCTGGATCTCAGCTTTCCATGTGATCACTGTGACTTGGCTGATGTTCTCTGTGCTTTTCATTTCAACACTCATCTTTGCATAAACCTCAGAATTTGTGCAAGGCAGCATCAAAGCCTGCAGCGAGGAGCTGAGCCTGGTGGGGCTGATGAGGTGAGTAGAGCCAGCTGGGGGTGGCCTTGGGGCTGGGAAAGTAAGTAGAGCCAGCTGGGGGTGGCTGTGGGGCTGATGAGGTGAGTAGAGCCAGCTGGGGATGGCTGAACCAGCCCTTATGGGGTGGCTGCAGCTGTGCCTCAGGAGCCAGATAGGCTAGGAAGCAGAGGCTGTGTCCATAGGCAGAGTCGTGAGGAGCTGGAGGTGCAAAGAGTTATGAAGGCTTCAGAAGGGTAAGGGTTTGTGGCTCTTGTGAGCAGCTTTGATGGGAGAAGGGTAGTTGGAGGAAAGGCCTGGGGGAGGCTGGATGGGATGGAGGGCGAGCTCTGGCTCTGAGATGGAGAAGTGGGAGAGCTGCCTGGCTCTGGGTTTTTTTTGGTGTGAGTTCTGGATTAGTTTGCTGTTAGTGTGGTGATGAGGCTATCGCTGAGCGTTGGTTTTATATAGTAGTTTGTCACAGTGTGTGACTATCAGTCCCAGAGGTGTAACATTTTCCTGTCATATGCAGAACTGTGCTCAGTCACAGGGTGGGAAGCATCTAGTCAGGAAAATTAGATAATACTGTGTCAAGTCAATAGTTCCAAAAATACTGCCTAACCTCCCCCCCAGCAATAAGCTGCATAAACTATGTTGGATGTTTTGTTAAAAATGACTGATGGAGGTATCCTGTAATGGTGTATATGTAAGTCGTGATAATATGATAATTAATTGGGGGGGAGGGGGAAGCTTGTGAGTAATTCTGGTGCTTTAAAACGTTTTCTTGTTCTCTGTTTGTCAAAAATGTATTGTAATGTATTGGTATGGAATCTGGATTGCATTAGATTGCTTCCAAACATGGGAAGATCTTTCTAAGGTCTTCCTAAGGTCTAAGATATTTAGTTTAAAGCCTCTCATTCAGCTGACAAAGGATGGAAAATGCTACGTGAAGTTTAGTCACAGTTACACAATTCAAATGGCAGACAGCAACGTGCAGTTTGGATTACAGCAGTAAGCCTGAGTCTGTCCTCAGGTCCTGGAAAAAGCTGCAGCAGGGAAAAGTGAGTTCTCCAATGTTTGCAACAAGTCCAGTCTAATTTTGAAGTGGGATTGATTGTAAGGTCTTGAAAATAAAACACCTGGAAAGGTACGGTGCAGGCAGATGTGTGCCTGTAGTAGCCTTTATCTGACTCAATTAATGCAGCTGGTCTGTGTGTCCTGTGTGATGCTGACAGGTATCACACAAAAGAACATCTGATTTTTCTGGAGTTTAATTACATTTTAAATGGCACTGTGGTGAGTGAAATGATTGAGCAGTGAGCAGGGCAGGCTGTATGAATTGACTTAGGTCTTTAGTTTCTGCCCTGTTACAATAGTTAAGACAATAATTTTCTTGTCCAAAGTATTCTGGCATTATTTAGATAGAGATAAGAACAGTAATTCTGGTGGAGCTACAAGCACCTTGCTTTTTGCCACAGTTGATAAAGACAGCTTTATTCAGTCCACGGTGTGAACAACCTGCCTGCTCCTACAGGAGGGGGATGGGAGCTCTGTGCCCGCACAGATGTGGCACAGCCACGTGCAGGGAGGTTGAGCCAGGCCTGCCCTGCAGCTGCTGCTCTCTGGAGCACTGGGTGCTGCTCTCTCTGCAGTTTCTTTTCGTGCTTCAGCTGATACCTGCATTGCAGAACTGGCTTCCTGAGTCTCGATGGTTGGAAGCAATTGTGACCTCTTGTTTCTTTAAAAGCGGAAACCATTTGGCCTGTCATGACAGGCACTCTCAACACGTAAGCATTTTAAGCTATAACACATAAATCATTCTTGTGTGGCAGCCGGAGTCCTTACTTTTTCCCAGTGGAAAGCCCCAGTTGTGGGACAGGAGATCCCATCCCACGCGTGCTCTCTTTGGTTCAGGGAGCCTCTAAGTCCCATACACAACGTAGAAGCACTGTGCAATGGTATCTGGAGGTACCTGCCTCAGTTTCCACATCCTTAATACCTTCCCTTGGGCCAGCCATGGGGTTAGGGCTTTTTCTAATGAGTGCTTGTGCGAGTGTGGCCAAGCTCAGTGCCACACTGCTAAAGGGTCTGTTGTCTTTAACCACAGAGCTCTGTGCTGAGGAGGGTTTGTCTTTGTGCTGGAGCAGAGGAGAGAACGTCTGAGAGAGAAGGGAGTTTCCTTTCCTTCTTGCTTGTGGATTTTTGGTATGAAGAGTCAATGTAAAAGCAATCAGAGATACTCACTGCACAGCTGCACCACACTTCGGTCTGAAGTCCCCTTAGGAAAGTGTTGTCAGCTATAATCTTTTAATCTGTGCTTTTCCTCTATGTCTGGTAGTTGTGACCTTCAATTCAAAGGGGTGGTGGTCATTTGTCATCTTTTGAGAGTCATCCAGGAGCAGTGAGGAATTATGTAAACCCTTCTGTATTGTGATAAGAATGATCTGAAACACTGGACAAGGTGCTCAGAAGCAAGTGAGAAGCTTTCTTTTTTTTCCTTTTTTCCTCCTTTCTGTGTGTGTGTGTTGTATGGAATCAAAAAGCACCTTCCAAAACAGGTGGCTGGTACTTGTTGGTGTCTCCTGGTTTAATTTAAAATGAGCTTAGCGAGGCTTTCCTGGAAAGCTGAGGGAACACAGGACCCTAAATGACTGCGTATCAGTCTGAGTCTGTTTCACTCCGCTGCTCACGAGTAACACAGATGGTACCAGCTTGAGTAAATATACCTCATATGGCTGCACTTGCCGTGCTTTGTGTTATACCTGCACCAAGGTGATGTGATAGTGGATTATGAGGGGTACTCAGATGCTTTCCCTATTGAGCTTTAGCATCTTAATTTAATAATGATAAAGCAGGGCAGTAGCTAGCAATTTTCATTTTGTTTTGCAGAAGTGGGGAGAGGCATAGTGTTAAGAAATTGAATAATAAATATTACTAAGAGGTAGCTTAAAATGTTTAAGGGTTGGGCTTTCTTTTGGCCTCATATATCAGTGTCTATCTCCATCTACCTTTTAGGACCATGGCATCCCAAATGACAGCAGATCTGCTTTGGTTATTATTATTTTTTTTTCCAGCCTGGTCTTTTTGTAATTTTTTTTTTATTTTTTACCAAGCCTGGTAAATCTACACTGCCTACAGTGTACTTCACAGCACTCCTGATGGTAAGGTACTAGTTGTGCTTGGTAACTTGTCCTGACATTGGTGTCGGTGAATAAATGGAGAGTTAAGGTGTACATCACAATCAGAAGCTGATTGCTGTCTTTGTGCAAAATGAGAGTAAGTGCTCCCAGACTGGTATTCCCTCTGTGTCCTGGTGGAGTTTTATAATCACAGAGCACTTCACGTTTTTAAAGGACTACATAAAAATCAAGGCAACGGGAAGCTGGTCTGTTACAGATCACCAAGCAGAGCATATGAATAAACCTCATTCAGGTTTATTACAAGATTTTATTATTAGAGTCTTCATATTTGTGCAATGCCATGTGTGTATTTGCATATATTTGAATAATCTTCATCTGAAAGAAGACACAGCTTAATGCTCTTCTGGCTTGTTTGTATGCTTGTGGGGATATGACCAACAAACATGGTTTTAGTCTTTGTGTAAGGTGCAGTATTAGGAAAAGCCCTTTCTATGAATTGCTCCTGGAGTTCAAAGCCAATATCGATAGGTGAGTTCCAGTTTTCTTGGCCTATCTGATCAAGAAGATATTGTTTAGAAAGTTTTTGAATTTTCCAAATAATTTGTTTTGCAATGGTCCCTGAGGTTAGAAGCAGCTTCTAATATTCCAAGCTGCTCTTCTGCTTGGGAATCGGTGTGCGTATGCTGCTCACTCTGAAAGAAGAAAATAAGATTAGCAGCAATTAGTCTCATGCTGTGTTTGCACACACTTTCTTTTGTAGTGAATGCTAAATTACCTATTTCTCAAGTGTGACATTGTGTTGAAGCTCTGCATGGTCTGTGGGCACCACATCTTTTAAACACGCTCTAATTCTTCAGGATATAGAGTAAAACTTCTCTGAAGAAATAGAAACTGTTTTGAAATGGAGCAAAACAGGTTTTCAGTATTCCCATGGGAAGCTTAGAATCGGATGAAGAGCCAGTTTCCCATTTTATATCAATGTCAGTGCTCATTTAGTATCAACTTTAAACGTTTTATTTGTTAACCAAGAATAATTAAGAATGTGTTGAAATGTTCTTTCCAACTTATTTCCCTGGCCTTCAGTGCATTTGGCGTCTGTAGGGATGTTGTTTCACAGACTCCTCAGGGAAGCAGAGAACAACAGATTATGGCGAATTCGTCCACACACACACACACACACACACAAAGCTTAAAGTTGGAAAGAAAAAAAATGAAATGGCAGAAGGTCAGCAGATGCTGTGTACTCTCCAAATAAAAATGTTATTCAGCTGTTTTTTAATCAAGCTTGACTAATGTTTGGGTACAGTGGACTTACCCTGTACTTAATGGCACTGTACAACTGCAGTCAGCCAAGGGAAAGGTTCTGTCACTGCCATCATGTCCCTGTAAGTACCTGAAGAAGCGCTGCTGTCTCAGCTCTGTTTTCCTCTGATAACTGCTGGAACTGCTATGTGCCAGGCTGAGTTGGTTCATTATTTAAACTCTTCTTATGAATGTTGTGTGACACAACATTTACTTTTGAGTTTTGGTCAACAAAGATATAAACAGGACTGTGATCTTAAGGGCAGTTGTTTCAGAGCATGCAGCAGTGACAAAACGTTAATGGTGATCTCCCAAGTGCTAAAGATCAGCAGATTGTGGGTAGAAGCTAACAAAAACTTGCCTGGTCTCCCAGTGCCTTAGCTGCAGTATGGAGGGGCGTGCAGCTCTGTCACAGCATGCTATTTACAATCCCATTCTGTGCCTGTAACCATGGCATCTTAGCACCTTGTAGTCACGGACACGTTTTGTAACAGCATGAAATGTCCTCTAAGGATTAACAAGAAACCTCAACTGGTATCACCTCAGTTCTTGCTCATAAGGAGGAAAAGACTGCATTCATGCTTTTCTTTTTTTCCCCAAGTACAGCCTTCAGTTCTTACTATTGACCTGTAACTTCAGGAGGAGTTAACTGAATGAGGAGATCTGGAGCTGTGGACTTGGTGCTCTTTGGCTGTTCAGTTGGCTGGGCAGGCTGGCTGCCTTCCCATCTCAGTAATTGCTTCTGGCATGGCAGAACTGTGCCCTGCTGCTGCAGTGGGGTGCCGTGTCTTTCTTTTGCTTCCTGCCCTATCTTGTCATTCAGTTGTGCTCCTATGTCACGTTTGTATGAGAAGCTATTGGGATTCTTTAGCAAAACATTGTCTTCAGGCAGGTTCAGAATTGATTGAAAAGCCTGACCTTGAGATCTCTGAAGTATGTGATCCTGCATCTATTTCAGATGTTATTCTGAAAGACCCCTGGCTCGCGCTCTCCTGTGCTCTCCATCACTGGAGGCTCAGTCTGTCTAAGCTCAGGCTGGGCAGCTGATCTGGGCTATGTGAGAGCAATAATACTTGTAGGTTGAAGCATGCATGACCTCAGGGTGCTTCCTCTTTTCCCAGGTTGCTGTAACATCTGTAGCTTAACTTCTGCTTTTGGATGGGGTGGTCACTGCCTCCTCTCAGACTGGTCCACATTACAATACCTTGTGCTCCATAGCTCCTTTTTAGCCCTGTCCTGTGAAATCCTGGAGGCAGGGTCACTGACAGGAGTGCTGCTTCAGGCTGCCGTCTCATTTCAAACTGCAGCCTCCCTTGGTTAATGCTCTGAAGTTGCAGATAGGTATTTCTGTGAGGCAGTAATCCTGCAATTTGTTACTGCAGTGGTGATGCTCCTGACATTGAGCAGCAGTAGCAGTGTGAGAAGCATCTTCTGAGCAGAACTGTTGGTGAGAGCCTTTTCAATCCTTGTCTCCCAGATTGTCTTCCTGCAAAACTGCTGCAACAAATGTGACTTCTGAAGCACCTTCCTGTAGGGCTGGTTCCTAATTCTCACAGTGCATGTCAGCTTCCTTGCCAGGAGTACACCCTGCAGAGAAGCATGCAGATTGCTTCGGCTTAGTTGGGTCATGACCACGCTGTATTCCTTGGACTTTGACCCTCTCACCTGCATTATGTGCTGCACAACCTCGCTCTGAAATATGAATGTTTTCCATCATTTGTGTTTCATTCCAGGCTGTGTTATCATGTGCTGTAAGACAGACATCCCATCTTATAGGAATGATTTGTTTCTTTGTTGTAGTCTGTGTTTACCTCTGTCAGTATTTTTCAGTAGTTACTAAGGTAGCATGTGTTTCATCATGATCTTCCTTCTCTTCCTATACTGTGGCCTAACAGAACGGTTTCTCATTGCTGTTAAGCTGTGTCTATTGAACCCGTCTCAAATTTTAAGATACATTGCGTCCTTTTTTACGTTCCAGTGTTGCACGTTCATCAAAAAATTTTATCGATGCGTTTTCCTAATGTTGACCATTGCATCCACATCTGGTGCTGCTGTGTTTCCTCTTGCTGTATTTTTCTCTTACAGTGCTGGCACACCTATCCCATTGTGTCCTTCGTGCTGTGTTTGTTTTACTGGGAATCTGTTTATCTTTACTAGTGACCATGAAGGCTTGTACTTATTTTTGGAGCACGTCCACTATCCCCCAAATCCTAGCGTTCCTTCTCATGGATCAAAGCTTATTTGGTCAAATTCTGTCTTTTTACTTTTCCTACCTGCTTGGAATCTGTCCTTCTGTAGGCATTTATGGCTGTGGGGAAAAAAAAAACAACAACAACAACGTTGTACATTCAATTCCAGCTGAGCTCCCTGTTTATCCACTGTCCTTATAGCAATGTGATATTTTATAGTTAGCTACAAGTACCTCAAACACCCATCTGGATATCTTTTTTCTACATGCACAAAGTGTTTGTCTAATTCTGCATTTTGATTAAATATGCATTTGAAAGCAAGCAGGTGTATCTATGGGCCTCAGGTCGGTGGCTAGAACTGCTTAACGCTTGTTTTTGTAGTACTTCTGATTTCCAGCTGCTGAGCTGGAGATCATTGTCACACACTGTGCACAAGAGCTGTAGCTTTTGCTTCTGGTGGCTGTGAACAGCCAAACTGAAGTCAGTGGAATTGCAAATATAGAATAAGCTAAATAAGATTTTCACAAGCTGACTAATATTCCTTAATATATCCTTTGATCTCAGCATCCCACCTCAGATCACACAGAGCAGGACTAGAGAAGGTGGCTGGTACACCACGTGTCTGGTTGTACAGCTCTGTGACAGCAGAGACTCTGAACTTACGGGGCTCTTCAGCTGGAAGAGATAACTGACCTGTGAATTTCAACTTTCACTCAAAAAAAAAAAAAGCTCCTTTCAAAACATTTCTCTTGGTGCTTCTTTCATCCTTTTAATGCTTCCTTTTTTTGTCGCTCTGGCTGGTTATTTAAATGGTGGAGGAAAAATACCATCAATCAGTACTGCATTGTTGTGTTGTCTTTGATTTATCTGCTTTGCACTAGATGCTTCTCAGTAATAATTTCTGTGATGGCTTATTTGCAATATGAACAGGGCTCTATCTTAAAAATGAAGGCGTATCTTTAATAAAACGATGCGATTTAATGCTGGAAGCTTTTATAAGGAGCACAAGTAAAACTACTGACTAGCAACATTCTGAACAAATTAAATTGCACTGTCAGCTACTTTGTTTGGAAGGAATAAAGGAAAAGATAATTTTGAGTATTATCCACATTATCGAGCCAGTTGGCTGTAACTGGAAGCCATAGATTCTCCCATGCTATTTGCCTTTTTTTTTCCCCTCTTCTGTTGTCTATAGTTGACAACACAAGTAATGAGGCCTATCTAAGCTAGGTCAAAATCAGCCTCTCCTGCTACTAAACTGGGAGAGTTTTCAGAATCATAAGTACTGTGTTGATTAGTTCTGAAAACAAAAACAACAACAACCTGCCATATTTAATTATAGCACCAAAGGTTCTGAATTTGGGGTAGCTCATTAGGACAGAAGATAACTTGCTATGGTCGCTTATTAACAGTGAAGGATGTTAGCTGATATTATTTATCTTTCTGAAGAACTCCTTTATATCTTGAGCAGTTGGTCACCAATGGATCTTCATTAAAACTCCAGGAGTTAATGTGTCTCTAATAACATTTCCTTGCTGAAGCTGGGGGAGTGCTACGTAGTACAGAATGGATTCTCAGGTATTTAGGGAAATTTGGTAGTTCATAACATTAAGCTGGCCCATGGGAATTACAGACTGTTCTTTGCTTGGCACTGAGTAATTGAGAATTCATGTGGTTTGTCTAGTATTTGTTTAAGCTATTTTAGGAAAAGGGATATGAAAAAAAGAGTTAAAAAAGGAAGGTATCCAGAGAACTAAAAGAGGAGAAATTTTTGATGCCTGTCTGGTTGGATTGGGCTTGTGTTCTGTGTGTACCTCAAAGTCATGGTATTCAGCGCTCTCCAGTAGGTGGCAGAGATCACAACTCTCATTAAGCTGAGTGCCAACAATTGGCTTCTGGTACAATTTCAGATTTGTTCTCGGGTTTTGGATTTGGTGAATATTTTTGTTATTTGTAAGAACTTAACTCACTGATCAAAACTGCAGTTTCAGCCTGCAGAACTCGACTCTTCTAGTCTGAGTACCAGTGGTACAACGTCTGGTACCAATGTCATACCAATTTCCTTGAGGGTGAGAGCTTGAAAATACTGAACCACTCCTATGGGGTTTACAGCTGAAGGGAAACTCTAAAGTACTATTTTGAACTGTTGGAACATTGTAGGAGCTGCTGCTTGAAGACTGGCATTTATTTCCGAGGGAAAAGTCACCTTACGAAAAAGTACACTGGAAGTCCCTTCAACCTGTTTTCCTAGAAGAGCTCTGTTTTTTACTGAGTTCCTTGTGTTTTAATTGTATTTCAAGTAATTTTACAGCACCTGTTTTTTTCATCTTTTTCCTTGTGGAATCTGTACATTCCTTAGTTTTTATTATATTGTACAGCAACATTTAAAACCAAACTTTGTACAAAATTAAGATCCTCTCCTGCCTGTGTTCAGTTTGCATTGGATCAGACATTCCGGCACAGCTGTACTCTTCAGATGGAATCTGCTGACCTATGTTGACCATCTGTATGCTGTTGCAGCTGTTGGTGAGATCTGGTGGAAAGGGACTGGCTCTGAATATGAAACTGCCACTGTGATTTTAAGCCACTGAATCCCATCAGTGCTGTCTCTGAGATTTCTCTCTGAAATGAAGCAGGGAAACCTGAGAGTGCATGAAGCCTCCAGAAATAAGCAGCCTGTTTCTGTGAGTCAACAGAAAAAGTGACACAATAGTTCCTGCTGGACTTCACATACTGTTCAGAAATGTGACTCTGAAACCTGCCTGGAAGCAAGTGAAGTGGGTAAGGTTGGAGGCAAGTGAGCCAGTATGCACCTTGTCCATAAACTGGCATGTAGGCACGTACGACCAGGCATTCATATGGGCTGTGTGGGAAGGCTGGGCCCACTGGCCTGCCTCTCTCAGAGCCTGCTGGCTGTACTGGTGCAGTGCCTGCGGGTGGGCACCGCCCTGTGCTGTGCCTTGCCCCATTCGGTGATGGGATGGCACCTTCAGGAGCTGTGTTCCAGCCAGCAGCTATTTAAGACCTTTGAGGAGCTAAACAACTCCCACTATTTGGCGAGGGAAAGAAATAGGCAGCTTGAGGGGAATTAAAAATAACACCAAGAAAAACCTGTTTGGTAATCAGCTGAATGGTGGTGGCAGGGAGGCGAGGAGGAGGATGGCATGGAACACGGCCAGCCACGTGCCCCTTACTGCATTTGGGCATGGGGATTAGTTATACCAAATCCTTTCTGGTGAAGAAGCTAGAAAAACTGGGAGAAAATATCTCAGCCATCAGATAGACTGCCTACAGAATTTTGGGCTGCATTTCTTGCCTTTTCTCCTCTTCCTCATTGCTACTTTCTGCTCTCTTATGGACTGGCAGGCCATGTCTCCTTTCTGGTCATATGTTTCAGAAAGTGCTGTTCATCACTGTGTGTCCTGCAGTTCAGGAGCCATAGCTAAGTGGACAGAATACATCTTTCAGTGCACGTATTCTTCTTTTTCAAGTCATATCTACAGAAAATTGGCTTTTTCTGTCCCAAGCCTATCGATATATGCTATCCAAGTGTGCACTTGTTGTTTGACTGTAACACACAGAAGACCATAAATCCTTTATTAAAATAAATGAATAGCAGCTCTTCATCTCATTTTTGAGGAGCAACAGACAGGTTCCCAGCTCAGTTCCAAACCTTTCTCAGCTGGATGATTTTTCAGTTAATTCTTTAATTCACATGATCAAGACAAATTAGAAACAGCTGCAAGTAGGTATGTAGCTGATTTCAGAAGACCAGAGGGAGAGGTGTGTTTTTGTTGTTTGTTTTTTGTTTCCATGCTTAAATAAACTAAGTGAACTACTCAGATGAACTCAGATTGGATATTTGGAAAAATTTCTTCTCTGAAAGAGTGGTCAGGCACTGGAATGGGCTGCCTGGGGCAGTGCTGGAGTCACTGTCCCTGGAGGTGTTCGAGGAACACTTAGATGTGGCAGTAAGAGACATGGTTTAGTGGGAAAATATTGGTGGTAGGTAGACGATCGGGGTTGGACTGGAAGATCTTGGAGGTCTTTTCCAACCTTGGTGATTCTATGCTGTTCTCAGACTGTACACAGTAAGGCTTGTGTTGATTTCAGATTGTTGCTTCTCTGATTCTGGTGCTTGAGTTTTTGGTGTTTTTAATTTCTGCGGGGCAGGGGTTACAGGAGTGTTGTAAGTGCATGTGGTTACCAGGAGAGCAGAGTGCCTTTAGCCAATAGCACCAGAACAGATGATGGAAAGAAGCGCCTCTTTATAAATGTAAATTGCATCAATCCTAGTCATTTAACAGCATACTTAGGTTATGACAGACAAGGTTACCAGCGTACCCACACTGATCTCTTACAGAGTTGTTAATTGGCTGAGCTATTTATTAGTATTTTACAGTAAAACTGTTTTGGCTCATCTGTTTTCTGAATGACAGCCATGGCAAGGAAGAAAATGTCTGCATGTTGCTCAGTGACTGAAGGTAAAGCCCAGGGCTTCACAGCACATACAAATTCAGGCACGTGGAAAGCACCTCTGAGCTCTTGGGTTAAATCTGATATTGAGTTATGGAGACAGGAGCTAATGCAGGCTCAGGTGTAGCCTTGGGAAAGTTTTCATCTGCCTGGGTTTCACTTTCTCATTCCCTGAACTGAAGATGCTGGCAGCGTTCCATGTGAAAGATTTCTCCTTACCGCTCCTTTTGAAGGTGACCTTTAAGTTTCCATACCAGTTTTTGCGAACAGGAACTTTATTTGCCCAGCAGCAGTGTGACCTGTCAGTGGCAGCAGCCCAGGAAGTGCCGTGGAATAGCAACAAAAACTGTGCTTGAACTTCTTCACCTACCTCCTTCTGGACTGACCAGTATAGGCAAGAATTTTCTTACAGGGTTGGGTAATGTGCTGCAACATGGCCTATGCTAAATATGCTGGGATAAGATGAACCTCTTTGCACCTTGTAGTTTCCACATCTATGGGAAAGATATTTCCTGCTGGAAAACATTTTGACATCTCAAAGTGAAGGTGGGGAGGGTATTGTTTGTGGTGCTTCCTGGAAAAAAAAGGGAAAGCAAGAACAATGGAATGGAAGGAAATACGAGAACAAAGGGAAGAGAAAAGCTGCTTTTAGCCTTACACAGCGGCCATTGATTCCTGAAAGCAGAAGGATAATAATTCCTCATTGTGCAGCTTCCAGACAACAGTTAGAACAGAATATTTACTTTATTTTAGAGACTGGAAGAATACAAATGAATCGAGAAGACTGACAGAAGGCAAAGAAGGGTCAGGAAATTATTCTTTTTTATTCTAATTCCCTTGAGACTAGGGAAGTAGCTTAGGCAAAGAGGAAAACAAATGGAGCATAAGTGAGGAAGTGACTTGGCTGTTAGAGTTCTGAAAATTGATGTACTCAGATATAAACAAATTGCTTTTGTAGTTTGAGTTTGAAGGGGATTTCTGGGATGAAAGATATAAATAGAGTAATATTTTGGGGAAATATTTTTTTGAGGAATGACCTCCTAGTGAAAAATGAGATGTCATAATTTTTAATGCTGCTAACCAGTGTACTGGAGTATGCTGTACAGATGTGTCACAGTAACTTCTGGGCCTTCGTGTTCCACGTGGTGTGGTTACCTGGGTCTTGGCAAAATGGTGATGTTTGAATATTGCTACTTGTAGGGGTGGCTTTACTGCTTTTATGGTGAGTTTTCAGCAATGAATAACAGCAATCACAAACACAGGGAAACACTTATTTTCCTGGACTTAATGATACTATTTATTAAAAACAATGTTCTGATAAAATGTTATTATAAAACGAAATGACCTCTTGCTGAAAGAAATAATCGCAGTACTTTGCATGAAAGAATTATGATAAAACAAAAATGTGCATTTTTGTTGTTTCTTTCGATGTCGAGTCCAGTTTCATGTGGTGCAATTCTCTGTAAATATTAGCTTTATGAAATGCTGTGGCTATTCCTTTTTTGAACAGCGGTGAGTTTACTGTGCATGAAGTTAATGTGTACAGGCACACGTCTCTTGCGTACTACAGCTGGCAATCCTCCCGTTCATCCCCCCCAGTGTCCTGCCAAGGCTAACGAGCCTGTTTGCTTCTGTCGCTCCAGGGCCATGGTAGCTGGATAACCTCTCTGGGCTTTGAATGCAAAGGGACAGCTAGGCTCAGTCTGTTCACATCCACATGACACCAGACTTTGGTGACTTAGAGCTCAGTTTTGCATCTTTCCTCATTTCCATCTGGAGATGATGTCTTTGCTCACTGTGTAGGGGAGACTACGGGGGGGGGGGGGGGGGGGACAAACAATTTTAAGAAGTACTGTTATCTTTTGTAACTGTATTGCTAAAGGGATATGAAGTTGAGACAGCTACAGTGTTGTGCAATGGTGGCTCTTAACAGTGGAGAACCAATCTTGCTCCTAAGGCCTCATAGTGCTGTGAACTGATAAGAGTGCAGCTGGGAGAGGCAATCCTATGAGTGGTACTTTGACTCCTTCTGCTGTCTTTATGCATAGAATTACGAGCACAAAGCATTTAAGGTACATTTTGGCTGTGCGCTGAATGCTGTCGTGTTGAGCTTATTATTAAAACTTCAAATTAGTAATTTAAATACATACACTCTAAGTGCTATGTATCCATGCATACATTAGCTTGGAATTAGCGCTGTGTATGAATTTTAATGTTGTTCAGATATAGTTGTTTTATTTTCCCTTTTACATCCTCATCCTTCATCTTCCAGTGCAAACTCCTGTGTGTTTTTCCATTTGTTCTCTGACTTTATCATCTTGGCCTGAAGCACAGAACAGCATCTTCACAGAAACTGACTTTTAACAATGTGAAAAAGTTACCAACCAGATAAAGAAAGGAAGAGATGGTGATGGGCAGATTGTAAATGTGAGTTACTTCAGAGTGGCTCCTACTCTGAATTTCAGTGTGTTGGGATCTCTATGGGAGCAAGGGAAGTGAGACAGCCAGCTGCGTTCTGGAGCTCTGAGAAGTGCTGACAATGTGGCAGTGATGGGTTTGTACTGCAGCAAGGGCCAGCTGGCCGTGTGGATGTGGCTGTACATTACTTTGTGATAAATAGCAGTTAGTATGGCTCTGCTTGGTAGGAACAGGAAGTGCCATGAGGAAGAACTGACACTCCAAAATATGAGTCAGAAAATGAAATTACTGAGTGACACAGATGCATATATATCAGTGCCTCCACTCCTGGCATGCCTGCACAGGCAAGATGTTCTCATAACAGCTTCCTTCATATACCTTGGGTGCAAGTTAAAAGAGCAAGTGTTGTGATGAGTAACGTACAGAAGACTTGGGTGTCTGGTATTTTTAGTTTAGCAGTCAGATTTTCTGTGCGCTTCAGAGAGTGATGTAGGCTGGCTTTAGGCATGTTTCTTAATGGTTCAACTCCTTCTTGCACACCTGAACAGTGGCTGGCACCTACCTTCCTTTGTCTTCCATCGGTAAACTTGACCCTCTAAAATATGTTTCTCTTTCTCTTGCCTTGTGTGAATTGTGAATTCATTGGACAAGACATGTCTTGTCTGTGAATGAGCCTTACAGAGGAGTGATTGTGTCATGACCTTTCTTTATTGAGACGAGTATATAATAAGACTCTTTTCATGTATTTTTGAACAATAAGAGCAGCATTTATTCCAACAAATCTGGGTCCTGGTTTGGTTATGTAATTGCATAAGCAAATGACTGTGAATTTCAGTAATGCCTTCAGCTGACAAAATTCTACCCACACAGACCTAATTGCAAGATGGGGTCACAAGCAGCAGTTTGATATATTCTATCTAATCAAAGAGCATATGTTCAGCCTCTTACACAGTTCAGGTGCTCTCCTTTTTTTCCCCTTTAAACCAGTTGCTTCAGTGCTACCAGTGTACAATCCAGTATCTGTTCTTCTAATTGTTGGCCCATTTCTATATAAAATGATTTGAGTCACATCCAAAAACATATAGACTCCTTTCATTGCCATGACAACAGCAAGACATGCCAATGTTAGCAGTGTCTGCTAGAAAAAAGTCAGTAAAAGCAAAACACAGTTAACTGAGAGATTTCAAATATAAATCTATTTTTGTGTAACAGTCCATAGTTAACCTTGTACTGTGAAGAAGTGGTTAAGAGCAAGCCCTGTATAAATAGTTCACTGTAGTGAGTCCTAGACATTGCATTACAAAAAACATTTACAAAAATAATGACAGTGGTCATAGCCCTGGTATCATGTCTGCGTTGGAAGAGAAAATAAGGAGTTAAATGTGGCTGCTAAACAAAGGACAATTAGTTTTAGAAAAAATAATAGATGTTATAGTTCTCTCATTATCATACTGTTCTCATTACTGTCTGGGATGAAATTACATTCGATGGGATTATAAAATGATGCATTTAAGATTTATTTTAAAGTAAATAATGTAATAATAGGAAATCACAGGTAGAATAAACAGCTCTTGTGGACCCGAGCACTAGAAGAAGATCAAGCGAAGCTGGTAAGGAATAAAGCCAGGGGACATAAACTTGAGAGGCCTCCAGTTATCAGGAGAGAGCTTCCATTTTATCAACTGTGGTAGAGCAGCTTGTAGAGGCAGTATGTACAGTTTCCTGTCCCTAGGAACCTGCATGATCTTAAGGGTTTTCTCACAGTCTCCCCCTATTCTTTGAAGCTAAGATCAAGCTTGTCTTAGAAATGGAAATTGAGCATGAATATCCTGTATTCAGGAGAATTAAATGTAGAATTCTAGAAATCTATATGTTTCAAAGACTTAATCTGCTTAATCTTGCTGTGAGGGAGAGGACAAATGCTGTTTCCCAGTGAGGAGCTGTGATTCCGTTCTTCTTGGTCTCTATCTGGAGTTTTCCCATAAAGGAATCTTACCAGCTTTTTCCTTATTTTTTCCCTTTGCATCTGAAGCTGCACATGACTGCAGGGCTAATCTTCCTTCTGATGTACTCTAAAGAGTTTCAGGAACCTATCAATTTCCAAAGGATAGAAATGTTATATTATCTCAGTTGAGATAGCAGGTACCTAGTGGCAACCGTAGGCAAAGCCATAGAGCTTGTTACCCTATAAAATGTTATTTTATATCCTTATTTTTAGACCTATGGATCCTGTTGGCTTCAGCTGGGTTCTCAGGAATTTTGAAAATGCCTGCCTGCTTATTACAGGACAAGGAAGCCTCATTGACCTCCTTGTATTATCTGCCATCCTGGGGTTTCTATGGGTCAGAGAAGTCCTGAGTGCCAGCTGGCTGGAAGTGCAGGCAGTATCTCAGGCGGTGTTTCAGTGGGTGGGTGCTAAAAGAGCCCTCCTGAATTCCCAGAAAAACTGTGCAAGTCACATCTAGATGCTGTTTGAGACTTCTAAAATATTGTAATCATTTCACAGTGTCACTGTGCTTACTGCTGTTGCTTTTAAATTGGGTATTAAAACTTTTTGGCAGGTGGGAAGTGGGCAGTGAGGAAGTTGTATGCAGCCTTCCTTAAAGGTGAGGCAATGCTTACAATCCTAAAGAACATAACTTAAATCCAAGATGGTACTTGATCAGCCTGCCCATCTGTTTCTCTCTCTAGCCATAGACTAAAACATACTTGTGATTTTTGTATATTCACCAGCCTGAGTTGCACAGGAAAACAGAGCTTAGAAGTCTGTGGAGGTTCATAGACTTTTCAGCACATAGTCTGTATCGCAGAACACTTTAAACGATGGCAGGATTTACCTGAGTAGGGGAAATGCGGTGAAATTTTAAGACGTGATCAACTCGTTGTATGAGTGAGTCATATGGAAAAAGAGGGAGCGTTTTTACCAAAATAGATAAATTTTCATAGATAATGCTTCTAGCAGAGGAACATCGTGAACTGTTGTCAAATAGTATTCTGAGTATGAACCAGCCTACGAGGTCCCAGATGTGAAAGTTCTTCACAGGCACATCATGTCTATTGTAGGTATTTCCAAGCTCTATACTGATGTATTTGAACAGTGTTCTGCCAGTGCTCAGCTCTTGGAAAACACCTGCACCGGTATGGGGAAAAAATGCCATTAAAAAGTCAAGATGTCCTTGTCAGCGCAAAGTGGAATATCAGATATCATCACTGAAGAATTTGAAATAAGAAAATGTTGACTGGAAATAAACCACATCTTTTAAAGCAGCGAAACATGCTAGTTTCTTTTAGTTTGAATGATGGCCTTGCTTTTCTTTCAAGATTATTTTAATAGTTGCTATCTAGTAAAACTAGCTTTATATGACAGAAAGAGAAATTGCAGTGGTCCTTGGGACACAGCACTCAAGGGGATGAAATCAATGCTAAACTAGAAATCCTTCATTTTTGTTGCTCCTCTTACTCCTCCCCGCTTTAATTGGCAGCATGCTTTCTAAACCATAGTGACAACAAAGTAGACAGCAAATGCTTTTTCAATGCATTTTAGAGAGTTAGGTACTTTAAATACCGTTAGAGTCATCCTACACACTTAAAAATACATTCTGAAATGATAGGAAGATGGTCAATTTAGAACACACTGCTGTTAATTTGCTCCCTCGGTTCATTTGTGTTCTCAGCACTTCAGGTCCCAACCTGGAGATTGGTTGCATCATGTCTCCACTGTAACTTTGTAGATTCCAACAAGGATGAGTCTGTAGAAAAAGAGATGCATTTGCATATAGCCAAATTTCAAGACAAAAGTCCTAGGCTCTCAGTATTGTGAGATGGTTGAAGAGCTCTGTCAGAACTTAACAAATGAACAAAAAAACACCACCAAAAAACAAACAAACAAAGAAACTTGTGACATATGCATGATTTGAAAATATATTTAAGCGTTTGCAAGCCTTAAGAACCAACTTGAGTTCTGTACAGCACTTGGCTGATGATTGAGCCTGCAAGCCATAAAAACCTGCAGTTAATGATAAGGTTTGTGTCCATGCTGTGGTTCATGTAAGCATGTGGGCGTGGGGCATGTTAGCGCGTTGAAGAGCGCTGCTTAGTGTCTGCTTCCCTTCCACTTCTGTTGTGCAGAATGGCAGATCTGCGTAGAGGTAGCTAAAGGACACTGCTGAGTGTAATGTATTTTGATGGATCTGGTGAACTTATTTCTCACAAAGCATCCATATTTCAAATGTTTAAAGAGTGCTTTCAAGTGTTCTGAGTTTACCCTGCTTCTGGTGACGTTTGCTCTCAAAAGCGGTCTTATCAACAAGAAAATGCTGATTCATAGCAGAGACTGACTATGGTTTTTAGACAGATTAGCCAGTGCACTCGCAGCTATAAAACTCAAGAAACTGCAGACTTCCTGAACAAAAATAGATTTTTCTCTGCCATTTCTCAGTGGAGAGATACTGCACGGATAAGTTGCTAACAGAGGTGTGTTTTGTCTGAGTTTTTTTAGCTTGGTTCAGGCTTTATTTCCAAAGCAAGACACTTGTGTTTTCTGCTGCAAATGATTACGAATCCTTATTGAAGCTCTTAAGGGGGAACAGAATAGGGGAACACTAGTCCATGAGCGTCATGTGTCAGCATGTGCCTAGGGAAGAAAACTCAACAGCAAGCACGTAGCAATGTTTCCTCTAATGATCTCCGGTGTTGTGTGTGATGTTTCTGAACTGGACTGTGCCTCTTGGTTTTTGGTAGCCTATGATGGGCTTCTTCCTCACTTTTCTTCTGATCTCACATGGACTTCTGTGAGGTGCAGCAGTATCCTGTAGCACAGCGTTTGAAAGCTTAATTGTGTGTGTAAAGAAATGACTGCTCTCGCTTGTTTGGAGTTTGACGCCTCGTGACTCCAGTTCCCCTTGCTGACCACGGGAAGAGGCAGCACACGCTTGTTCCCAACCCATCTCCTCTGTGTTCTCGCAAGCTTCCATGCTGTGCCTGCCTTGGGCTTCTGTACCCACACCTCATACTGAAGTTTCCCCATTGCTTCTCTTATCAGCTTTTCACTCCGCAGTAACACCTCTTCGGCACCGTGCCCGCCCGCCCGCCCGCCTCGCCCTCAGCCTTTCCCGCCCTCCGCCTTTCCCGCTCGGGGTCGCGCTGCCAGCAGGTGCCGAGCGGGCGGCGGGGAGCGGCCCTGTGCGCGGGGGCGGGGAGAGGCCGGCGTCTCGCGAGAGCCGCGCGCGGGCCCCGCGAGATCTCGGCGCCGCCTTCCCCCTCCCTGCCCGCGTCATGTTTTCTCTTTGACAAGCCGCTGCCGCAGGAAGGACGCGGCTCCCCGCGGGGGCTCGTCGCGCGCCCCCGCCCCGCGGAAGACCCGGCCCGAGCCCCGCCGCCTCCCCGCCGCTGCCCGGTGAGCGTTCGGCCGGGGGGCGGCCGGCCCTGAGGGAGCGCGGCGCGGGGGGGGGAGGGGGCTTCTCTCCTCAGCGCCGCTCCGCACGCGGGGTGCGGCCGGGGGCAGCGCCGCCTCGCCGGGCCCCGGAGCCGCCGCGGGGAGCCTGAGGGGATGGAGGAGCTTGGGGGGATGGAGGAGGCCGCGGCTCCGAGGGCGGGGCGGGGATGGGCGGCAGGTGGGGCGGGCGGGCGGCACCGCACCGCGTCGGGGAGCCGCCGCGCTTCGCGGGGAGGGGGCGGGAGGCCCCCGCGGCCCTGCGCACCGCTCCGAACGCACAAAAGCCGCCCTGGGCTTCCACCGACCTCCGTCCGGACCCCGCCGGCGCGGGGCTGCGCTGCTCCCCGCGGCGTTACGGGCGCGGAATTGCGGAGCGGCCTTCAGGGAGCCGCGCGTGGCCGCAGCCGCGCTGCATCCCCCGGGCGCACCGCCGTCCCGTCCCCGTACGTGCCGGCTCCTGCTGGCAGCGCTGAAAAATCGCTCGTTTGCGAGGGCTGGCAGATTTTGTAGCCCAGCGCGGCGTGCTGAGTGTTTTGTTTTTAAATCTGGATGCTTTGGTTCGCTCGCAGTCGTTCAGGTGTTTTCTGTGCGGGCGGCTCTCCGTGTCTGTCAGGGGCAGAACCCCTTTGTTCACCTCTCTGCAGGATGTGTGCATACGCGTCTTTATGTCGCTTGAGACCTGCTTGTGTCATATCTCTGCTGCTTGTTGCTTCAAGGACTTCTCCCTTTGCAGTAGCTTGGATGCACATACACACATGGTGTGGTGATGTTGATCAAACTGGTAGCGTAGCTGGGTGTTCTATACTGTTACTTTATAACAAAATCCAAAGCTCTATGTTTATATGTCCTGGATTAACGCTGCTCTTTAGAGGTACCGTAGAAACCACATCGTTTTCATTGCTGAGGAATGTGGAACTGCAGAGGATGTGGATCTCAGGACCGAGTCTCACATAATTATGGGAAAAATATAGTAGGCATTTAATCTGGAAAGGTAGGCTGTGAACCTGGTCAGCCTGTTACTGCTTCCCAGTATCCAAAGAGGAATTTATTGATTTAGTATCGAAGATTGAAAGTTGTACGATGTTAAAATGCCATGGGACAGATGAAGGGCATGGCCAACCTCCTATACTGTTACACACAGTAGTTGTCTTTCCTTTAGCATGAAGCATTGGGGTCTTTCTCTCCAACTATAAACAAACCTGTGCATGGTTGAGACTTCGCTCTCTGCTCATACATTCTTGCTTAAACGTATCACATATGTTTTGTTCATTGCCTTAATATTAAGGGTTACCATGTTTCTTTGTGCAGTTACTGAGAGGCCTGTCTAGCTGTTCATTAAAAATAATAGGGATATAAAGTCTTTTGGCTTACTTTTGGTGGGCAATTGGTTTCTTTAAATTTCATTTAGTCCTTGACTTGAACAATAGCTCACTGGTGAAAGCTTTTCCTTCTCTTATTCCACAACTGAAATAAATGGATATAAGTTAATTAGGAAAGGCTTTTAAGTGGCCTAAAAAGTCATTTGGACATTGTTTCAGATAGGTAATTGGTTTAAAAAAAACCAAACAAACACAGCAGTGCAGTCATGGCTTGCATGGTTTAAAGTATCGGTGATAGCTGGAGTGGTGTTACAGATGGGATGGACTCTGTGTGGAATTAGTCGTGATACATGGGGTGCTAAAATTAAAGGAATATACATTTGATTACTTTTTTTAGGGTTCACTTTCAGTATTCTTTTTTTTTTTTCTTGCAGTTTCTCATGTAACTTTTATAAGATTGTGGGGTAGAAGAATGCTTTTATTCCTGTTTACTTAAAAGGGATGGAGGTGTAAGGATTGTATGGATTTTCAGAAGTTGGTAGAGCAGACATTTGAGTTGTGATCATAGGTTGGTATGAAGCTGTTATCCGCTCAGTAAAACAGACCTCATTCAGATACTGTAGTGATGCTCAGTCTTCTGTTTATTTGACTTGATATCTTCACAAAGATATTTTGCTTATATACGGGTGTATTTGTATCTTGCTGGTTTAACTTCCTGTTGCCAGAGTAATCTTACAAACACAAGCAGCACAGTGCTCAGCATTTGCTTTCTGGTAATTATTTCTCAGAAGTGCTCAAACCCTGATACTGCTGGCAGGTTTTGTTCTGTCTGCACAGTGGTGACATTCATAATAAAATATTCAAGTGCAAGAGGTGTTTTCTCCTTCAAAATATCTAAACCTTATAAAATGAAACACCTTTCCAAGGGCTGCTGAAGAAGCTGCAGGTACTTATTTTGCAGCGCAGTAACTTCACAGTAACCCATGTAATTTCCAAGGATAAAAAAAAAAACAAAAGAGCCTGGAACCCAGGCTGTGGAATTTGCCAGTCAACAGCGAGTGTAATTGTGGCCTGGGAACTGGCCAGGTATATTCTCTGGCCTTGACTGCCTGTTGTGATTGACCTGATGACATCAAGCTGATTGGGACTGCATTCGGGTGGCTAAAGCAATTGTGTTCTCTGCTGAGAGCTGGAATTAATTTGCTGCATAGAGAACAGCCTACATTTAGAGTCTTCGTTACTGCTGATAACTTAAAATTATTTTATTTTATTTTGTTTTCAGCAAGGTTTAACATGGAGATGTTATCCTCAAACATTTCCCTACAAATGCACAGATCTATATAGCACAACTTAATTTCTGAGTATTCAGTCAAGAAATGGAAATACTAATGCAAAGTGAATAATTTATTCGTTTGCATTTAAGTTCCAGTCTCACTATTGAGTACATTTTCTTGCTCTTTGTTTAGTATTGAAGTAAAAATGGGTTCGATTGTACTTAGGTTGCTCTGAAAGTTGTGCCTCTTATTTATTTCCATGGGAAATACGGGAACTACAACGGATCCAAAGAGCTCAGTAACACTATTAGATGATTTCAATTTAAAGTATTGCAGACAGTGTAGAACTGAAATGAATGTGTTTATGCTGTGTTGGTTTTTAAGTGTAAGTGATTAAATTGAGATTATTGATCGAAGGGCTGGAGCACCTCTCCTATGAAGAAGGCCAGCTTACTCAGCCTTTGTTCAGCTTGGAGAAGAGAAAGCTCTGGGGCACCTCATTGTGACCTTCCAGTCCTTGAAGGAAGCTTATATGCAGGAGGGAGACTGACTTTTTACATGGTCTGGTAGTGATAGGACAAGGGGGAATGGCTTTAAACTAAAAGAGGGAGAGTTCAGGTTGGATGTTAGTTTCCAGTTCGTTACTCATTGGCACAGGCTGCCCCATCCTTGGAGGCATTTGAGTCCAGGTAAGATGGGGGCCTGGGCAGCCTGGTCTGGTGGGTGTCAGCTTTGTCTGTGACAAGGGGTTGGAGCTCAGTGATCTTTAAGGTCCCTCTCAGACTAAGCCATTTTACGATCATACTTTGGCTGGGCACTAGAAAAGGCTCCCTGGGGCAGTGGTCATGGCATCAAGTTGCTGGAGTATAAGGAGCTTTTGGACAACGCTCTCAGACATAAGGTTTGAATTTTGGGTGGGCCTTTGGGGAGCCAAGAGTTGGACTTCACCATTTTTATGGGTTCCTTCCAACTCAGGATATTCTGTGATCAGCCATGCATTTTAGTCAGTGATGAACAAGAGCCTGCATGCCACACTTAAAAATCTGCATCAGCAGAGATGACCCACTGTCACCAACCACAGCTGAAAGGCATCACCCGCCGTGTCACTTGCTCACAGCCACTGTTTGGTCTCTATAAGTATTCAGTACGTGTGGATGAATGTCAGTGGGTGCCGTTTTTTCCACATGGAGGAATTCAGTTCCACCCCTTTGTTTCACTCGCGCTTCCATGTCAGACAGCATTTTGTCAGAGTGCTCCTCTGCTGCCTCTCACATGGCAACAAAATAGCGTGGAATACTGGGCAGAAGGGTCAACCTTTACTGCCACACCACCAGTGTAACAAAATGGGAGGCATTACTTTTTGAGCAGTCCTCATATTACAAAATAGAATAACGAGACATAGTTCACTGTTTTCCATGGATAAAAATTAATCACAAACTTGATAAGAGGATGATCAAATAATTCAGGTCATAAGTAACTTCTGGGGATCATACAGTCCACCTCTCTGCTTTAAATCAGGAACAAGTTATAAGGGGTTTGTAGAGGGTTTTCTCTATTCCTTGAATGCTTCCAAGATGGGGCATCCTCAGCTTCTGTGGGCAGCCTGTTACAGTGCCTCATCACCTTCTGAGAAAGGAATTTCTTCCTTGTGTCTAATCTAAACCTATCTCTTTTACTTTACTCCTTGTTTTATTGCATACAGGCTGTGTGAAAATTACTGAAATCCAGTATATGAAAGAATACTCCTAAAATGCTCTTCTTGGCCACTGTATTTAGTCTGATTTCACTGTTAATGACAGGTAGGAGGTGAATGGGAATCTACACATAATAGTCATGGGAACAAAAGGAGAAAATGGTAAGCTAGAAAATGCTGACACTGCAAAGAAATTACTACCTAAGAATAGAGAAGTGAAACTAAACACACAACAAATGCCCAGAGGTAGGAAAAAAAAAAAGGGGGAGAGATGCTAGATAATAGGATGGTAGAACAAGGCAAAAAAAAAAAAAGAGCAGCAATACAGCAAGGACCTAAAGACCTATATGAGAAAGAGCAAGTATGAACAGTCATTGCAGCAAATTGTTCTTCATTCATTTAAAAAAAATCTGACAGCATTACAATGAAATACACACGGATATGAATAGAGGTGGTGGATGTCTCTCTGCTGGTCACAGCATCTGCTGTCTTTCCTCCTTTCTTGCTGTCACCTTATGCTCGGAAGTTGGAATCCATATTACCGATATTGTAGTTCAGGTTACTTCTGCAACAGACAGTCATCTGTCGTCTCCAAACAGTAGAGCAGAGGTAGCTTCATGATGGGTAACAGCTAAGCTGTGCTGAGCTTCTGGTGGTATTTTTCCAGCTTTAGTCTTTCCTCCTAGAAGATTTTCAGTTGTTCTAAGACTAATTATTCCTTTAGCATCAGGCCTGCTCTTGAAACCAGTGTAATCCTGTGCTTTTAGCTGGTCAGTCCAAATAATTTCTGTGAGACGGATGGAAAGAGGACAAACTTAAAGATAAGTGTATGAGAAATTAAAGCTATTTGCTTTTTTTCCCCCCTCTTTAGAAGTAAAATCTAATCAATGTGGTCCTTGAATGCAAGTCTTACTAAATCCCTGGATGCTGTAAATGCACTAATGCAGAAGGGAGAGAAAAATGTGTTGTTAATATTCAGCAGAGAAGCTTATAGATATCAGTTTATTTCTTCAGAGGCATAGCAGTATATTAAAACAAAAGCTGAGAAAGTATGAGAGAATCCATAGAATCATCGAAAGTGGTTAGTAAAAAAGAAGAGCTGAAAAGCAGGCATCTCCATTCATGTCTAGAATACATTGCAGTGGTTTGGGGAAGAGAGGACTGGGAAAGTGCTGAAAACCATGGTGAGATGTTACAGCTGCAAAGAGCAAATAATAATTACTGTATTTCTTTTGCAGACCCTGAAAAGAGGAACACTTGTTGCACTAACAGTTGTATCACAGCACAACTGGTAGTTTGTGAGCAGAAATTTCCTGGGTAGTTCATTTTGCTGAAGTCTGAGTCCAAGTCTGTCTCCCTTGCACGCTCCCCCCAAAAAACCAATAACCCCAAAACAACAACAACAATAATAAAAATAGTAATAATAATAATAGCATTTCAAAGTTACAGATGAAGATTTGTTTCACCATAGGAACTATGGCTGGGCTGGGTGGGGCTTTAGGCAGCTGGTCTGAACAGAGGTGTCCCTGCCTGCAGCAAACATTGGAACTAGGTAATCTTTAAGGGCCCTTCCAGCCCAAAACATTCAGTTATTCTGAAATACTGAGCAAATAACTAAGCATCATTATATTCTGTTAGTATTAGTTTTAAGTGTCGCAGTTTGCCCTGGCCATGAGCAGTGTGGAGGATCTTCTAAATTTTGTGTTGTTTGTAGGTTTTACATTGTTGGCCTATGAAAATACTTGGGTGAACTCTGTTCTTAGTGAGGGATCTGCAGGTTGTTCACAAAGTGTCTCTGCCTGTTGTATACTTTATGGTATGCAAGAAAGTGATGGTCTTCATCCTGGAACTGAGTAATGCCATTGATTCACGCTTCTGACTCTTTCAGAAGTTTGAGAGAACCCAGGTGTGGTGGTCCACCAAGTGAAACAGAGCTCTGAAACACTCCTATGGGGACAACTTAGCATCTCTGCTCATAGTGATAGGTGTTGTTATGTCCTGATAAGCAGAAGTCTTGAGAAGTTTCCACAGCTGTCTGCAAACACCATCATAGTGAAACTGGCTTGTGTTAATGTCATTGCTGCCCTCCTTGATGGATCGGGAAATATCTAATAGCTGCATTGGTTTAGAATTTCAAAAAGCACATTGCATTATTGATGTATTTTTGGCTAGGTTGTTTCAGAACTGGAAAAACTGAGAGCTTCAGGGGAAGGTCAGCATTCGTTAGGATTTAGTTGAATTCATGCTGCTTTTTGAAGGCAGGTGCACACATGTCTGGGAATGATCCCTGCTTGAAGTTGTACATTTAGTTAATTTCTGAAGGTAGGATTTTAATTAATTTTGTATATACGTTTCTAAATAAACCTTTTAAGAAAAGGTATGTAAGTGTTTGGAGCACTGCTATCTGCTGCTAAGTCAGATGGGATTAAAGCAATAACATACAAATAATAATGTATGTAAGTCACTCGGAAAGTAATGCCTCCTTTGTATTTCCATGGGACCTACAACAGACACAAAGAATTGCACTGTTTGGTACAACAAGTTCTCAACTGCAGGTACATCATTATGTCCATATGAACAATCATATAGGAATAGAGGAAGTAGGAGGAGGGAAGTTGGTGGCAGTGGTTAGAGGTATGCATTGCTTCTGCTGACACTACAGGGGAGAAATAACCACATTGTTTGATGTCTCATAGTCTTGATGGAATATTGAACTGATAATTAAGTAGACTTAGGTAACAGGTTTTGTGGTAAGAATGTTACGTTTATTTCAATTAATGAAATGGTTTATGGGGATTCTAAGTGCTTGTGCTACAAACTAATCTGTTCCAAGTTTGAAGGGATTCCACTTCTATAGTGGGGTTGTATTGTCATCACAGTGAGGCAGGAAATAGAAGCATGTTATATATATTTCTTTTCAGTCATATTTAGAAGACTTCATATGTTCCAGACCTGTAATCAGGTGTGTACACAGAACTTCTGCCTTCTCAAGTGCTTAACTAAAATAACATTGGAGAAAAGGTGTTTTTAAACAACACATACATCTCATCCATTGAATGGCCAGTCTGCCAGGGAATGAGTTACTCTCCTGATGAGCTGGTAGAGTTACTTGATTATTTTGATTGTGAAATCCTTCCTGAGCTTTGTGTAAAGCACGCTACAGCTTGATTTTTCTGGGCCATCCACAGGAGTTATTTCTCACCTTTGCAAATACAGGTTGCACTTCTCTTACCAGCACAGAAAATGGTGGTGCACCTTGGCTGCCATCTGTTTAAGTACTAAATGTTCTAATCCTTTTCAGAAACCACCCAGGTGACACAGTGCTTAAAGGACCTGTAGCACAGTTTCCTCTGGGAGCTCTCACACTGAAAATAGTAAATGAAATTGTGAACTGGAGAAAGATTGTGTCAGTGAACCCATGCTGCGGAGCACCGTCCTTCAGATAGATACAGCTCTGTTTACCTGTTAAAGCTCTGCTTTTTTTTTACTCAATTTAGAAATAACTTTCCCTGTCCACTGGGGAAAGGCGGTGTTTTGTTACAGCAAGGCAGTAAATAGAGCTCAGGTATGTGGGTGTCATGGCCACTTCTTTGCACGTCCTTTAGTTTTGATATTTGCTGCCTTTGATTCACCCGCACAGACTTCCAGCTTCTTGTCTTACAAGCTTTTGTAATTAGGCTCCTCTAAAATTAAGTTAAATGTTGTCAGCGTCTTACAGAGTTGCTGAAATTGCTAATTGCAGAAAGGGGAGTGAGCACTTCTGAAACCGAAAACTTGTGATCTTCAGGAGGTTTGAAACCTTCCAGGTATAGGCGGGCTTTCAAGAGTTTTTGCAGACAGTCAATATTCTCAGCTGCTTCTGAGTTGTCGTGAGAGTCTGAGCACTTTGTTTCTGCCAGAGTAACTGCTTTTGTCTGTGCTTTACTCCTACTGCAGGCAGCCTGAGTTAACAACAGATAGTTGGTAATACTTGACTGCGTCGAATTCAGGCCATGCTAGTAGCTCCTGTGTCCCTGCTGCTGTCAGTGGGTTCAGAAGATGTCTTTTCTTTGTACTGAATGAATATGCTGCATCTTATTTTGTACATACTAATTCTCAGACTGTGGTCGGTCAAGTGGCACTTAGTCTTTCCAGAATGTAGAAGCTTGTGGTTTGTAGTTAAATATTTTTTTCATTACCCTTCTAATACATCTTTTCACTTTTCTACTCTATTTGCTATGGGGTATTATGACTTACTCTTTCATAAACACTAAAATAATGTCCTAGTTGAGCTTATCTTACAGCTGCTGGGGGGTAGGATGTTGAAACTGGTTTTGATTGCTATGCAGAAAATGAATAATAATACTTTTTGCTCAGTTGACACTACAGAAGGAAACCTAATTAGCTGAAGTAGAATTTGGATAGAATATTGAATTTCTTTCTCCTGTTCAGAAGGTGCTCAAGTCCTTTTATAAGTGATAATATGTATGTTTTTTTTCTCTCCAGCAGCACTGCACTAAGTTACTGTTGAATCATTGCTTCCCAGAAGATAGGAGCTTTTCTGGCTATTTCTCTGGCTAGCATGCCAAGATTTTTCTGAACCGAATAATGTGGTGTTTTGCCCATCTTCAGGCAAGAAGCTTTTGTTTTTTGCATGCATTCATAATAGTAGGAGTTTGTGATGGTGACTAGATATTTAAACCTACCTTCTTGGTATGTATGTCTTACTGTGAGGTACTTGTGGAAATGAGGTTGACCTTACTAGCCTTAATGTTTCTGTTATTTTTGATTGGCCAGAAAAAATTTGCAGAAGCTCTTAAAATCTGATTGGAATTTTGAAGGAAACAACAACAAAAATATTTGGGCTCTGATTTGTGTTTGAATGCAGGCTTGCAAAAGTGCAGTCAGGTGTGCTTACTGAGACATCTTACTACTAGGTAAAAGAAGGGTAATGGAGGGATAGACTTTGAGCTGTAGAAACCATTGAAACTTGTGACTGTGTTAGCTGAAGAACCATTTTGCAGGTTTGAAGGTCTCTACGGGCTGAGACAGGTGGTATCTAAAGACAATGTCTGTAGTTTACCACGTTCCTTTGACTACGCTTCATGTAAGGTAGTATTGCTTTTTATCCCTGTCTTACAGTGCCTGTTTGTTTGGTACTTGCACACAGGGAGAGGAAAGCACTGAGCTGTGCAGTGATAATTGAGCGTGAAGCATACACAGACATCAGAGTCACAGTGTTTGAAGGCGTAATTCCATTTCTGAGTTGGCTGTGTATAATTTCAGTTTTCCTTTTAGTGGTCTGGGCAGCAGTTTATGCCTTCTTTTGGATATCTGTAGGCTTCTATTGTGATGAAAATTCCTGATAGAGTACCAGTAACTACTTGCATTTGGCAGTGAGGTTGAAGCACTGTGTTGGAGATCATAATTGAAGAAGAAAAGCAAAACCCTCATACTTAATTGCTCCATGCATTTGGGTGGTTCCTATCCATTGGTAAGCTGAATGTGCTTGCCACAGAGTGGAAAAACTGATGGACTCTTTGCTTCTTACACCAGTCTGATCTTGTCTGCCACTTTTTTATGCTCTTTTGTAAAACTTTATTTGAAAATGAAAAATAAAGCGCAATAAAAACCCACCACACTTCTTGCTTCAGCCCTCATCTCTCCTTGCAGGAAATTGGCCATTTCTTTGGAGTTGCCTAGAGTGGTTCCTTACCTTCCTCTTCCTCTCTGAAAAAGGAGCTGCAGCGTAATCACTTTGTGTTGCTTCTGTCCCATCTCCACCTTTCCTTAGTTTAACACGTTAATCTTTCTCTTGGAAACACAACACTTTCTTAGTAATCTTTTTAAAATCTGAATGCTGGAAGGGAGCTTTCTGCTGACTTGTATTAGCTAGGATGAATTTGCTCAGCTGTGTGGAGGGAGTTCTTTGATGACAAATTCAAGTGTACCCTATAATTTCCGAGTTGAAGTGGAAAACTGAGACTCCAGAAATTCCTTTGGGGAAGTTGTGTATGTGCTCTGTCCATGGGCCCAGGGAGTCTTCCAGCTTTGCCCTTCAGCCCCGTAGTGAATTACTGTTATCCTTCCCACCCCATTTCTGTATTGAAATGAAGGGATATTTACTGGATTGTTTTTGAAAATTCCAAAGTCCTTTGGCTGTGTTGAAGTTGAGATTGTCTATTATTAAAGAGTTTTAGATTTTCTTTGCCTTTAGTAAGTAGTTCTTTGTATTTGTGGTTGATCAAAGCTGTCCCACTTACCTCAAAGTGAGAAGACGTCAGACCTGCTTAGTTTCCAGAAGCTGTAATAAAAACCTAAAAAAAGAGATTTTTAGAGATCTGACAGTCCTTAGAGCCAGGCAAATGCTTTTATGAGAGCTTTTAATTATTTGTGGGTTTTTTTTTTTTGTTTATTCTCATTCTAGTAATTTAGGAGGTAGTGGTACTTTTGCTATAAAATTTACTCTTTACCTGTTGTGTTTGATCTGCTAGTGAAAGTTCCATCTGAGTACCGTTCATACATCGATGCTGTCGGTGGCATGGGGTTGTATATCTAAAATAAGTTGGGATTAATTGCAAAGTCAGGTTTCACTTTCCGAGTGTTTAAATTGCTGCAGTGATGAGGAGAAGAAACAAACAGTATTTATAGCTTATCACTTCGTAGTGGATTTCCGTTCAGTTTTTGCACATGTCCACATCTGGTGTCTTTTTTTCATTTCTTTTTGAGGATGGAAGGATGATCCTTATTTCTTTAGGAAATGTGGTCTGTGCTCATACTGATAGGAAATGTATTCTTTATGGAAAGCAAATTTGTTGAAACTTTTGTTATTCTTAATGATTGCCTGCAACAAGCCTTTCACATTTTAGCCTATGTGAACTGTTAGTTAATTTAGGGATGCTTAGATTGCAAAAATGAACACCTTAGAGATGGCTGATTGCAGGCTGAATTAATTGCTATGTAAGGAAAAGAGACCCTTCAGTGACACTGAATATTTCCAGTTCAGCTCCCTAGGTAGCTAGCATGTCATTTTCTTTTCTCCCCGGAAATGCGATGCCTTTCTTTTATATTTTAGCTCAGGAGGGAAGATCTTAAATTTATTATTTATTATTAGCACTTATTCTGTCTTGCTGCCAAACACGTGCAGGCTCATGGCTTTGTGCTTGTTTTTTCCTAGATGTAACGCAAAGAGAAACTCAATTACCATGTTAGTAGATAGATTAACAAAAATATGTGGGAAAAGGAGAAATTACATTAATTATAAACTTTCATTCTCTGAGTTGTTGGTCATGTGGGAATATATGCCAGCCACTTAATTATAATATCATAATATTCAAAATTCCTATTAACTTGATTTAATTGAGTTTGAAATGCTGCCTTTTATCTTCCTTTTATGCTTACTATTATTGCAAATGGTCAAAGCTTCATCCTAAGTGTAAAATTTGAGTGGTAATAGCATGTGGCAATTCCTGTACTTGGTTTTAGTTAATGCCTTGTTTATATAGAGTCAGAGAATGGATTAAGTTTAAAGGGACCTAGCCTCTTTTGGTTTGAAGCTGTTATCCCTTGTCCTGTCAATACAATTTCCAGCTCTCCTGCAGACCTGCAGGTACTGGCAGGCCACCCAGGTCCCCCGGAGCTTTCTCTTCTCCAGGCTGAACAGCCAGCCCCAGCTCTCTCAGCCTCTCATCTCAGGAGAGGTTCTCCAGCCCTCTCACATCCTCATGGCTCCTTTGTACTCTGTCCAACAATTTCATGTCCTCCTTGTGCAGGGGGCCCAGAGCTGGGCTCAGTGCTCCAGGTTGGGGGTCTTAGGAGATGTGATGGGGAAAGCTGTTCATGTGGAAGATGTGGACATCAATATGTTGTTGGTCAGTGATTTGAGAGGAGGTTAATTTTTTTTTTTCAGCTTGCTGAAAGGGGTATTTTCTCTATTTGAAGTCTCAAAATAAATAAATGAATGAATGAATAAAAAGTAAATGCAATGTACTGAAATGCAGATGGGATGTTTTTGAGGATTGTTTTGTTTTGTTGCCATTTCAGATATATCTTTTGGTTGCACCTAAAGGAAACACCCAGGAAGTTTTGGCAACTGTGAATTAAGATCATTTAATGTGTTCCAGTGTTTGAATACCTGAATGAAGCTCTTTGATGTAGAACTAAACTGTTTTTGCTTGTACTGCTGCTGATGAAAGAGAAGTGTTTCCTTTCTCCACTTCTTGTCTCGTATCTCTGACTTCTCCTTTTGTGGCCAGGCAGCAGCTTGTTTGAAAAGCTGTCATCATCTTATTTAGGAAGTCGGTAGTGCTGCATGCTGCCCTGCACTGCGGAATTGATACCTCCCACACCGTTAGCTGCACGTGTAGCCATCAGTAGTAGAGCACTGGTGTGCCTGTTCACATGGTCTTTCAAAGACAGAAGTTTTCTTTTTGCCTGCACTAAGAAATGAGAAAGCAAGAACTAAGAAACTAAGGAACTAAGAAACTTCGAAGCAAATGTAAACCTTACATGTGTAGTCCCCAGGCGTGAGCTGGAGAAAATAAACCCTACCAGTAAGTGTGCTAGCCCTTGTTACTAACTGCAGTGATATGTAATTACTGCACTTCCACATCAACTGCGAGAGAGAGCTTACATTCATATTCAGAGAGCATTTTCAGAATCACATCAGATCAGTTCTCTGCTGTCAGTATATCTGGCTAGATGTCACCTGTTATTTCCAAGATGAACCAAATACTGTTTTCAAGGTGGACCAGTATCTTTTGAAAGTTGCAGTGGGACAGCAGGTTACTACCAAGAGTTAAAATTCAAGCTTCAGTCTTCATTTTCAGAGAAAATTCAGTGCTCAGGAAAAAGAGCAGTATTTGCACTTTTGGGTTATGTGAACACGTTTTGGAATTTCTGAATGAAGACTGGCTGCTAAACATGATGCAAAGCAAATGTCTGGGTTGATTCAGGGAACGCCTTGCATAGCTAAGCTGCTCTGTAATGCATTGCACTACAAGCATTACAGCTGTAGTAAGCACGTCCTCTCACTAGATGGCAGAGGGTTTTCCCCTATCCACCTAAAATCTAGTTGTAAATAAGGTATCAAATAGGGTTCAGGCTGCCAAGGATCATAAACCTCTCCTTAATTCACAATATTATATTATTTTTTGTTGAAATTTTAACATGTTAGAACTTAGCTGTAGTAAGTGCTGTTGTGATGCAAACCTTGTGTGTTTTCCATAGGGCAGCACTTGCACACTGTGCAAACACTGGTCTCTGCAGCAGCTTCTGCTTGGGTACCAGTGGCGTTTGGGTGTGAGTTTGGTTAACATCATATTTAGTTCATTTGTGATTGTTTCAAACCCATTTCTCTGTGGTCTCCATTTGTAATATACTTAGCCATTCCCCTTACTTTCTTTTCTGTGCTTTTATAGACCAGGTTTCTCCTTGTTTTTTTATGTTTGTTGTTTTGGGTTTTTTTAATTAGCTATGCTAAAAAGCCAGAATCCTGCTCTTCACTTCAGGTTAGGTTCTATGCAAAGGTGGGCTAGGGGAATAGGCTTTGTGTGTTCCATTGTCAACCTTTATTGCATTCAAGATCTCAGTAAGAGAAATGATTTCCATGAATTCCAGCTGGCATCCAATTAATTAGCATTTTAAAAAGTTGTATAAAAATGTTTCCCTTATCCTCACCTTGTCTAATCATTCTAGAATTGCTCATTAATTCTGCTCAGATGTGTATCTGATCTCTATCATGACTCATAATCCCTTAGTGAGTCACTTCATTCTTCCCAGTTTTTTGGGTCTCCCAGTGGTAGGTTCTCTACTTGCATAAGAAATTTTTATAATTATATAAGCTTTCACGTCTTGCTATTAAATTTCAAGCTTGCAGTCTTATTACTTCTCATTTGCATGCTTTTCTGTCTCGTGTGCAGTGACAGAGGAGCCTTTTCACTTCATGTTGTCATTATTTTAACAACTCACTCATTAAAATATTGAATTGTTTCAAGATAATGATGTCTGCTAAGCATGACTAGTTGCTAACTGGATTTTTTTTTCCACCAAATTTTGTCTTTTCCACATTGCTTGTTCAACATCATACAGTTTCTCAATAACTTTACGCAACGTAATGTTTAGAAGTAGCTTATTACAGTGCTGTTTGTCTAATGAATACTGTATGCCTGTATGAACAGTGTGTTTTAAGGGCTTACACTTTCACTTTGGATACCAAGGCTAAGATGTTTGCTGTGGCTGAGCACTGGGAGGCTACAAGATGATACGCACACTGACCTGCTCTCCTGCTTGTGCAACACACCCATGGCATGCCTTCCCCAGAGAAGGGCTGTGTACAGAATATAATCTGCTTTTCCAACACAGTGTGATCAAAAAGGACTTTTTGCCAAGTTTAGTTTGAAGGTTGATAAACTCGGATGAAATTTCAAAAAGGTTTCAAAGAGGTTCTGTAGAACCTCTTTGAAGAACCTCTTCAAGAGGTTCAAAGAGGTTCTGTAATTTGCTAAAGTGTATTTTTTCCATTTGATCGTTTATTTTAGGATTTGAATTGTAAAACAGTGAATAAAAAAAATGCAGTCCCTTCTAACTAATTGTTAAGCTTGTAAGAGGATTGATACCAAAGCATTTGAGTTTCACATATGGGTTTTGTAGCAAAAGTTTGGCCATTAATGTAGAACTCAGTTCCTCCTGTGTCATTCAAGGGAATAAAAAATAAAATAGGGGGCTTTCTATTCAGGTATATATGTTGATTTGGGCTCAGGCAATGTGAAAGACAACAGAGGTGTATCCCGAGGACTGGTGCTAACCAGAAAAAGCTTTGTGGTATGAGACAGAGGATTGCATTTTAACTGTAGGGTTTCCAGAAATTTTGTAGCAATTTTGTTATAATGTATATTTGAGTTTGGAGCCACATGAGTGTATTATTTGTTTTGCTTTCTTTCCCATAAAATTGCCAGTTAAAAAAAAATATCACTTAAATTCATTGATGTCTTTGATTTGAAAGAATGACAACAGCTATCAAGTTGGTTTGGCAACCAGCTTGAGCTGCCCTGGTAAAGCAGCATGCACTTCTGAGTTTTCCTTTTATCTCCATATTGTTAGTGATTCCTTTCCTAAAATCTATGGTAGAAGTTTTGAACACTGTTGAAGTCATTCATGATGAAATGCTTTGGTATAATGTAATACGTAATATTCAACAGAGTAAATTTATTTGGAATAGTAATGTATATTTGACTCTGAAGATCCTATTCACGGAATGAATAGGAGTTACTCAGCGGCCCACCCTAATGTAGCATACAACCACCTGACCTGGTTCTCTTTTAATATTTTGACATTGATTTTAAGATATCTACCTTACTTAAGAAAGGAGAGAGAATGACTTGTGGCTGCAGAAATTGCAATAAGCTTTGTAAGGTTGAGTGTTTTATTAATAGCCTGAATTAGTAGTCTTATTTATTGTCAAATGAAGCTTTACAGTGGTACTCTGTTCACCTGTGCACAGTTTTATGTGACCTTGTGCATTTTTTTGAAGTCTTTGTCTTTAGTTTTGCTGTCAAAAAAGAGAAGATTAATTTTCTTCAAGTAGTATTAAAGTGTACTTTCACTGAATGTAGCAGAATTAAATTTACTTTGTGTGAACTTCTATGCATATCAATTCAGACAATGTACATACACTCTACAGTTCTTAGAGCATGTTAAGGCAATTGCATGTCCATGTACTTGTTTAAAATGAAGATCAGAATTAATCTGCAAAATGTCTTTTTATATTCCCCTTATGCTACTGGGATTGGATCTGAATTCCAGATTTGTATGCACTTATATGAGTAAAATGGTGAAACTCTGGTAAAATTGGGAATTAAAGTTTTGCTGCTTGCTTTGCTGAAGAATTGATAGAGCTTGGTCTACTGTGAATAGAAATTCAATAGATACTATTGCGCATCTGCTTAAATTTTTTTTTTTCATCTTTAGGACTAATGGCAAAAGAGTAAACCAGCATGGCAGCTATGGTCCCACCCGTGAAGCTGAAATGGCTTGAACATCTAAACAGCTCTTGGATCACAGAAGACAGTGAATCTATTGCAACAAGGGAGGGAGTTTCTATCTTGTATGCTAAGTTAGTTAGCAATAAAGAAGTAGTGCCATTGCCTCAACAGGTTCTGTGCCTCAAAGGACCTCAGCTACCAGATTTTGAGCGGGAATCTCTAAGTAGCGATGAACAGGACCACTATTTGGATGCCCTTCTTAGCAGCCAGCTGGCACTGGCTAAGATGGTATGCTCAGACTCTCCGTTTGCTGGAGCGCTTCGAAAACGTCTCCTTGTATTGCAGCGAGTCTTCTATGCACTTTCTAATAAGTATCATGATAAGGGTAAGGTGAAGCAGCAGCAGCATTCGCCAGAAAGCAGTTCTGGATCAACTGATGTGCATTCTGTCAGCGAACGCCCCAGGTCAAGTACGGATGCGCTCATAGAAATGGGCGTTCGGACTGGATTAAGCTTGTTGTTTGCACTGCTGAGACAAAGTTGGATGATGCCAGCATCGGGACCTGGCCTCAGTCTTTGCAATGATGTTATCCACACTGCAATAGAAGTTGTGAGCTCTTTACCACCTTTATCTTTAGCAAACGAAAGCAAGATTCCACCAATGGGGCTGGACTGTTTATCACAAGTGACGACATTTCTTAAGGGAGTAACGATTCCGAACTCTGGGGCAGACACTTTAGGTCGTAGATTAGCTTCTGAATTGCTTCTTGGCTTGGCTGCCCAGCGAGGTTCCCTGCGATACCTTCTTGAGTGGATAGAAATGGCATTAAATGCTTCAGCTGTAGTGAACACCATGGAGAAAACCAAGTTGCTACAAAGTCCGGAAGGGATGATCAGCTTTGATTGCTTTATGAGTATATTAATGCAGATGCGACGATCTTTGGTAGGTATACCAGCTTTGAGTTTTCTGCATAGCAAATGTAGATGCATTCTGAACTTTAAATACAATTGCTCAACACTGAATGCTATGTATGGTAGTTGTTGGCTTTAATGTGTAAAGAAAAAATAATAATTCCCTAAGAGAATGGGCTGAGTTGTTTGTAAGTAAGGCACACTGATAGCTTTGTCTTTTGAATGATTACTTCCTCAGTGAATGTTGTTTTTAAAACTATGACATTATTGACTAATTTGCAATCAAAAGCTGTAGTATGCTTCTCAGTTCAGACTGTAACAAGGAGGGACTTTTTCTCCAAATTGGTGATTTCCTACTCTCCCCTCAAATTTGTAGTACTTAGTAATGAACATAACTCTAAAAAACTTATGATTTTAAAGAAGTGGGAAATTAAACTTTCAGAGTGCTGATGATGGAGAATGCATAAGTTATTATAAAATCAGATGCTTTGCACAGATTATTGAAATCCAATTTGAAAACAGTAAAAAAAATTCTAGGCACACAGTAATGCAAGTTAGAAATAATACTTTTTTGTTTGAGTTTATGTTCAGGTTTATAGGAAGGAGTAGAGCTATTTGTAGTTTTACTAATGCTGAATATTTTAATGAAAGACTTCTGTGAAATTCTAGATTGGACCAACTCCGTAAAGTATTTATTCCCATTAAAATTAAGTATGATCTATTTTCTTCTCACATTAGCCAGTAGCAGATTATCTCCTTTGTTTGCACAAGATCTGTTGTTAGTAACATTCTAAAGAAAGTAGTTCTGTTAGGTAAGTTTCATTCTTTTGACTGAAGAAAGACATCTAGCATCTGTATGGCAACGGTGAAGGAGTCTCATGTACAGATCACAAAATAGCATGCTGTGTGCCTGTTCCTATGTATAGCCTGTGTGCCTTCTGTGTGATGGAAGGAAGGGAGCGAGCTGCCAGATCAAATTATTTATTCAGTTCAGTATTTTCCCAGCCTAACGGATGGTAGCAGGATCTACATTGGATTAAGTGTCCCAGTGAATGACTTTAGCTGTTGTTTTTGTGTGGTTCTTCTTCCACTGGATATAAAGTTATAGACCAAAATACAGAGTCTGTGTAAAAAGAGGAGTAATAATGATTAGTAATTTATGATTTAGCTAGACGGACACAAATGAAATGTGCTTTAGAACAAAATGGTATCAGGATAAATGAACTGTAAACTCAGATATTTTCACAAAAAAAAAAACCAAAAATAATAATGTTTAACTAGTGTTTGGCACATTTTTGTTTCCCTGAAATGCATGCAGATAACATAGGTACTCTAAGAACAAATCACTATTGTATTTTGTACAGTTGCATGGTTGCTCTATGGAAGTATTTTTCTCACACTAATGTTTAAAAATTGTAGGGATCATCTGCTGATCGAAGTCAATGGAGAGAGCCAACTAGAACATCTGATGGCTTATGTTCTCTTTACGAGGCAGCTCTATGTTTATTTGAAGAGGTATGTCATGAAATGAATCTTGAATTTAAGGAAATTATACATTACATCTGGCTGTTGTGTGCATGTGTATGGCTCAGAATGCTGAGTTACTCTGGAATGGAAGAGGTGGGCAAGGAAAGGGTGAAAAGCAAGAATGCAGAGAGACAAGTTATTTGAACACCTTAACAACGTATGGGGATAACTTGTGTTTTAGGCAGTGTCATAGTGAGAGGGGATTTATCTAGTATCAGTCATTACTGTTCTAGGGAAATAAATGAAAATACTGCTGTGTAATAGATCTCTTTTTAACAGGTTTGTCGCATGGCATCAGACTATTCAAGAACATGTGCCAGCCCTGACAGCATTCAAACGGGTGATGCTCCCATTGTTTCTGAAACCTGTGAAGTTTACGTTTGGGGTAGCAACAGCAGTCATCAACTGGTAGAAGGAACTCAAGAGAAAATACTGCAACCCAAACTTGCTCCAAGTTTTTCTGATGCACAGACGGTGGGTGATATCTATAGCATTATATAATGTAAGACTCAACAGCTTCATAGTTATAGTACAAAACTGGAAAACACTGCTTTATTGCCAAGTGTGAAGGTTGTAATGAGGGTATGATCCTCAGATCTAATTACACAACTCACTTTACTGAAGGTATTCCACTGCTTTTATTGTTGCTGGAGAAAGGATTGGTTTTTTTGTTTTTTTTTAAATGATACTCGTGGGTTGATATCCATGTGACAAGAGTGACTGAGCTATCTAACTTGCAATGAAATGCATTTGTAGAGAGGAATTTGCTTGCCTGTAGGCTTTGTTTTTTTTTTTCCTCCTCATTGTTTAAAAGATACCTTAAATACTCAACTGTCTTTTCCACTGGTGTTTTTCACATCAAGTATGTGGGGCCAGGGCTAGCTGCTGGCACAGAAGCCTTAATTAGCTTTCTGAAAATCAATATACATGTACTTTTTCTGCTCTCAGTCACAGATTCTGCAGTTGCAGCTTAGCACTTCTATTGATGCGTGACACAGGATAGTTTGCTTTTCTGTTGCTTTGTTGACTTAGCAGTGTTGACTTAAGTAAAGCATTTTGGGGGATCTCTAGACAATTTAGATACGTTTTCTGAAATTGTTTTCATGGACTTTACTTGCACAGTTTCATGCCAGTTAAATGCAGGACCAGGAATCATAAAGCAAACTTATGCATTCAAAAAAACTGCTTAAACAGAACACTGATACACAGAAGGGAAATGAGTGACATCAGGCAGTTACTTTTGCCTTTTTAATCTTAAGAAAATATATCTTCAAAACTGTCAAGTACTATTAATGAATTTTAGAGATCTGAAAGCAGTCTGAGTTCTAAAGTCTGTAACAGATATGCAATTTAAAAAAATGACTTCATGACCATTTATATCCTTGACGTAAAGAAAAGGATTTCCTTATAAAATATTTTTCAGTTATTTTGATTTTATTGCTTGCTGAACTCCACAAATTCTCCTTAATTTTTTACGTTGTGCTACAGGAAAAATGACATCCTGTTTGAAAATACATGCTTTTTGATCTACAGATGGATGATTTTTTTTTTCTAAATACTGTTTTATCCTTTTTGTTTATAGATTGAAGCTGGACAGTATTGCACTTTTGTAATTTCTACAGATGGCTCTGTCAGAGCCTGTGGTAAAGGCAGCTATGGGAGACTAGGGCTGGGTGATTCCAATAACCAGTCCACTTTGAAAAAACTGACTTTTGAGCCTCATAGATCCATTAAAAAAGTGTCATCTTCAAAAGGATCTGATGGGCACACTCTAGCGTTTACAACGGAAGGGGAAGTCTTCAGCTGGGGTGATGGTGACTATGGAAAACTGGGACATGGAAACAGTTCAACTCAGAAATATCCCAAACTTATTCAGGGCCCACTGCAAGGAAAGGTATGACTTTTATAGAAGCACGTCTCTTTTTGGTCTGCTCTGTTAAGATATTGTGTAATATTTGAAATATGTAAGATCTTAGGATTCTGTTTTATTTAAGTTGTTTTTGAAGTTGGATCTGAAATTTGTTGATTGCCTTTGGACCTGTGATTACCAACAATGCCACTGTTGAAAACTTTCTCACATTCTTAGATCTTGTGTACATGTTCATGCTGAACTGCAGCGACATTCCAGAAGAACAGTTTTTGTTAGCTGTAACATCATGACAATCTCATACGCAAATTTTTAGTGATTTCAGTTGTGTTGTCCTAAAAGGCCTTCATTTCCCTTTTTGTCCATGTTTTGGCCAACGTTTTTAACATCTGCTTTTGCTTCTCTCTCTGCTGCTGTTGTTACGTTAAATTTATTTGATAAATAAGTCATGACTATTTTATAGATAATCCTGTCTCTATTGTTTTCTGATTATAAAGTGCTAAATGATAAAGCTAGTGAAGATAAATTTAAATGTGTACTTGCTCTACATAAGTGAAGAGATAGATGTACACATATTCCTTCCTAGAGTAGACTTGTATAAGCTTTCAAAATTCTTAGACAAATTGTATGAAAACAGTTTTTTGTACGTACCGTAGGTGGTTGTATGTGTATCAGCTGGATACAGACACAGTGCTGCTGTTACAGAAGATGGAGAGCTGTATACATGGGGAGAAGGAGACTTTGGGAGATTAGGTAATTCTAAAATACCATGAAGTGCTTTTGGGAGAATTCCAGCATCTAGTAATGATACTATACATATCTTTCCCCTTTTTTCTTATTATCCCCTCTAAATACACTTGTATATGCACATGTGAACGTAAGTGTGTGTACATAGGCAAAAATCAATGCAGATAATTTTGCAAATCTTCTGTTATTCTTTTTCCAGGAAAAATTACCTTTCATTTATAAGACTATACATCACAGTTGTTGCCCCTTAAGTGTGTAGAGTAGACATGTAAAATAAACCAGAATTCTAGATGGATGTAACCTAGTGATAGTAGAATGGTTCTTTGGACAGTGTTGAATAATTGGTAGAAGATATGAAGTCTTCAATTATAATGTGATACCAATAAGGAAAATTGACATTCAGTTTAACAAAATGACTTTGTCATTTTATCTTAATACACTTAGAAAGTGAAATTTAACTGAAATGATAAAGTTAATATCTCTACTTTTTTTTTTTGTTAAGTTTGCTTTTGTTTATTTCATTGTTTTTGCTATGCAGCTTGCATGCCTAGTATAAAATCACCCTTCTCAAAGAGGTTCTGTTAAACCAGAAAATTGCTTCCAAGTGGGGCTTTAGTTCCTTTCTGTTCCCTTTGATTTGAATGTCATGATATCTTAGATGAAAGGTAAAAGCAAGTAGCTGTGTTGGGGACAAAAGTTGGAGGGGATGTTGTTTTACAGTGTAGACTGTCACAGATTTTCAGGGGAAGCACAAGAAGTTCTGAGCCTTTCCGTACTTTTAGGAAAAGGATATTAGGCTAGAGGGAAAAAATCTCACTGAGTTTTAGCTTAATGTGTTTTTTACATTCTTAGTGTAGTTTGAACTATGCAGTGATGGGTTTCAGCGCACAGCTAAGAAGCAGCATTCAGTTAAGTCATAGGAACCTGTTCACATTCTATCAGTTAGGGATACCGTGCAGTATCACTTAAAGTAGGTGGTACTTTATACATAGTATATTAGGCCTCTGCAGAAAAGATGATCTAAAGCTATCCACTGATTTCATTTGTGCAGTGTATATGCAGAAGAAAGAATCTGCCAGTATTTTAGATTCCTTATGCTGTTCTGGCCACTTGCTGCCCAGTGTTAGGAAGTATAACTACCCAATCAACTAATGTTAAAGGCAGTTATACTAGTTATTATTTTTTCAAAGTAGGTAGAAAATAGTTCTGTGATTTAGTAGCAGTATGGTATTATAAAAATGAAATGTTTGTCAACCTAACTACAGATCTTCCAAAAAGTGGGCAAAAATTGTCTTCTGTGATGACTACAGTTTATATGACTTTTGCAAAATTTTGCTGGAATTACAGACCAGAATAGGAATTTTCACAAAAAGAGTAATTTTTTCTGCTTTCTTCAGGTCACGGTGACAGCAACAGCCGCAACATTCCGACTTTAGTAAAAGATATTAGCAATGTAGGAGAGGTTTCTTGTGGCAGTTCACACACAATAGCTCTGTCCAAAGATGGCAGAACAGTATGGTCATTTGGAGGAGGAGATAATGGTAGGTATAAGTACACCATAATAAATACATATTTCTTAAATCTGTAATTATTGTATTTGAAACAGAATACATTTTATAAAAGCTGTTATATGTGTTGATTTTAAAAATATACCCTACCTTTTTTGGAAATCTGAAAATAATTTTTTTTTGTACTTCCAGTTATCACCTTTTATATATTGAAAATACTTTCCACTTGTAATTTTTCCTTTCTTTAGGCAAACTTGGTCATGGTGATACAAATAGAGTATATAAACCTAAAGTTATAGAAGCCTTGCAAGGAATGTTTATTCGAAAAGTTTGTGCTGGGAGCCAGTCTTCACTTGCCTTAACATCAACAGGACAGGTAGGTGAAAAGATTTCAGTCAAACAATGGCACTTGATATTTAAGAAGACAGATTAGGTTTATTTCAGCATTTATTATTTTGTCAGTTGAGAAAATACACAGCTAGTTCATGAATGCTGGTGTAAGGCTCCTGACGTGAGACTGACTACACGTACTGAGATTCTAAGAGGCTAGACTTATTCAGAATGTTCTGCGGAGTCAAGCAAAAGTGCACATTCCAAGAGTCTTCCTTAGCCACAGAAAATAATTAGTTTAGATTAAGAAATGTAACTGGTACAAAACCAAATAAGATTCAGGAAGTAAAAAGCAGTGAAATGATTTTAATTTTTAATGCGTTAACCAACTAAGGTGATGAAATAGTGTAATAGTATCTTAAAATGTGTATTTTAAAGTACATGTTAACTGTTTTATTTCTAATGCATAAAATTACAGGAGAGTCTGGAAATAAATGTTAGGTAGTAAATGAGGTCCTGCACTGGCATGATGTATATACATGTAATACAATAAACCTTTCTACACTTTTAACCAAGCTGAACTCCCACCTCACTGTGATTCAAAGAGAATGTGTTTTTAAAGTATGAATCAAGAATGCTGAACTTTATTGTAGTAGTTGCTCCTCTTGCAACAGCCTTCCCAGCTGATCTGCTTGGTAGCCAGAAATGTGAATGTTTGGGGACAATAAATGTAGATTACATTAAATGTATGTAAGCAATGAAAGTACTCTGCATGTTTGTTTTTTTTTAAACATAATTATTGTGAAAGAGGTGATCCAGTACATTGCTGATGTTTGCCAATAATACAAATTTGACACTGATATCTTGTGGTTTGTTTGCCCTAGGTTTATGCATGGGGCTGTGGTGCATGCCTTGGCTGTGGCTCTTCTGAGGCGACTGCTCTCAGACCCAAACTTATTGAGGAACTCGCTGCTACAAGAATAGTTGATATTTCAATTGGTGACAGTCACTGTTTGGCACTTTCTCATGGTAAAATAAATTTAAGTGTGAAGATATGTAATCTTCCTTTTTGATCAGAAGCAGTTGTATGTCACATTCTGTTTTCTGCTCTATTTGCAATTATAGATAATGAAGTTTATGCTTGGGGTAACAATTCAATGGGACAGTGTGGTCAGGGAAACTCTACTGGTCCCATTACCAAGCCGAAGAAAGTGAGTGGTTTAGATGGAGTTTCAATTCAACAAATTTCAGCAGGAACCTCTCATAGTCTTGCCTGGACAGCTCTTCCAAGAGACAGGTAATGGTGACACTTGGGACAGAGAGAGAGAGAGAGATTTAAATATATAATGACCTTTGGGATACATGTAATATTTTCCTGAAGACATTAATGCATGTAGAGTGTTCCGTTTGTAATATTTTGGACTGAAGAATCTGTTTAATTTTGCTTTCTTTTTCCTTTTGTTATTTTCAAACTGTTGAAGTTTCCAAGAAGTAATAGCTTAGCAGCACCAATAATATGGATATTAGTACATTTAAATTAAAATTTGTTATCTGCTCTTACACAAAAATAAGACCTGTTTACTGAAAATCATCAAGTCGGGCGGTGAGAGGATTCAGTATTTCTTTATTTTGTGCTTCTTACTGCATGTACTGCGGTTTATGTAGTTTCTTTCAGCGTAACAAGGCAACAAAGAATAAGACTTTGGGAAATACATAAATTCATATACGTCATTAGACATAAATTTAAACTTCATAATAACTTTCTAAGTAGTTACATGTCAAGATGAACTGAAAACAGGTGCCTAAATAAGTGGTTTAGTAATTAATATGCAGTACCTGAAATAATACTTTACAGCAAAGGCCTGATCAAGTGATTACATTGAACCAATAAACCTCAGACTTATATGTGGACTAACAGAAAGGAATAGAAAAACTCTTTTAGTGTTGGAAGATAATTCAGAGATTCAAGATGTCCTGTTTTAACAGGAACTGCTGTTGAAAAGTCAGTTGAGGAGAATAGTGAGCCTCAAATAGTACCAAGTGGGACTACTGACTTGTTTGAATTTTCCCTGTTTCATTAAAGCCTGTTTATAATCTAGAGTTCGTACTAAAGCAGTTTTGTGAGAATGTATCAGCTTTTGCACCAATTTGATGGTTTTATACTCATGATGCTGTAAATGTTTACGAATGAAAAATGTTTGATTTGTTAAGATGTCTCCAGAAAAGAAGAGAGTATGTTACCTGTAAGAATCAGGAGGTTGGTCATGTTAGTTTATTTTAAGAAAAAAAATGAAGTCAGTAGGTCAAGCACTCACTTCAATCTACTTAAATTGGAATATTTTTACTAATTAATTTATATTGATGTTTGATTCCAGGCAAGTTGTGGCATGGCACAGACCCTATTGCGTAGACCTTGAAGAAAGTACCTTTTCACATCTTCGTTCTTTTCTTGAACACTATTGTGACAAAATTAACAGTGAAATTCCCCCTCTTCCTTTTCCTTCATCAAGGTATGTATAACACCTGCATGTTACTTTTGTAACTTTTTAATCAGAAGAATTAGAATATTTTTCTACAAGCAGACAGTGGTTATTACTGGAGAGCCTGAGATGTTTCATCATCACCACAACATGGGTTTGATAGATACTCAGTTTTTGAAAATGGAAGCTGCTTGTCACAAACGTGAGCTTAGTAGCCAGGTGGTGTCATTTTGGAAGGTTTGAAACAAACACACAGGAAGTGTGTTCTTGCTTTTGGATTTCCACAAATTCCTCTCTTCTGGAAAGTGAGACAAACTAAATGCAACAAACCAAGCCCGTCTTGATAGTACCATGTTGACTAAAACAATCTCTTGACAAATCATCGGTAGTCATTGTTACAGCTTTCCAGATTTGAAGCTTTTACACAAAAAGTGATGTTTTAGTTGCAGTACTCTAAAATACAGAAGCGTGAATGCTTCCTCACAGACACCTGCAAACAACACTGCAAGTATCATGGATTCATGAGAAATTTTTCTCCTTTCTACAAAATAAAAAAATTCAAAAGTTTTCAAGAAGGATGACCAGAAGTTAATATCCTGACTTTTTGTTTTCAATCTGATGGTTGCATTTCTAAATATAATGAGGGAAGATTACATTTATTACTTCATAAACAGTTTCTGTTTTTTTCCTTATGTGAGGAATATATTTGTCTGTCTGTTGATCTGTAAATGTATTTTGGAAAGATTCTGCCTTTCAATTCTAATGATTTTTTTCTAAGTGGAATGCCCCTTGGAACCATTGTGAACCAAGACACTGTTGTGTTCTGTTGTTGTTCTCTGTTGTTTTTTGTTTTTGTTTTGTTTGTTGCTTTTTTTTAGCAGATAAGCAATAGGCTTTCAGATGAATTTATTTGAAGTTCTAGTTATAATTTATTTACCTTTCTGATCTGCAGAATACAGTCAGTGAAAATCTTAGTGCACAAGTTAGAGAAGATGAGTAAGGCTAACAACAGAAAATATGAATGCTGCTGTATTTCTTACAGGGAGCATCACAGTTTCCTTAAATTGTGCCTGAAGCTGCTGTCAAATCATCTTGCACTTGCACTGGCTGGAGGTGTAGCTACTAGTATTCTTGGCCGGCAAGCGGGCCCTCTTCGAAATTTATTGTTTAGACTGATGGACTCCTCTGTCCCTGATGAAATTCAAGAAGTAAGTAATTCTTTGTTCACATTTAAAAAAAAAATCTACTTTTTACTTTATATTTTTTTTCTTTAAGTATATTATTAGAAATTTCTCTGACTTCATAAACGTGACACTCTGATGAAAACAATTCCAATCATTACAGTTAATAAATTAATCACTGTCATTGTTTTATAATCTAACAAGCAGTGGAGAATGCTTACTTAAAAATTTCTGCATGCTGTTCTTTTTTCTTCCTAACATTTTAGTTGTTATTGTTTGTAACAATAAGCCTTAAACTTTCAGGTCATAGGATAATTAACACGAAGGAATATAGATAGTGGAAACTGTTGTAGTTACAGATACTTGAGCTTTACAGAATCAGGCTTTAGTTTCTCTGTGAATTTTTGCCAGCTGTGTAGTTTAGTAGTGTACAAAAGTAACTAATTGTCAAATATCTTTTGCACTGTGTTTAAGTGAAATTAGGCAGTGTGCTGTATTGTATAGAGTATATGCCCAATCCAGCAAGAGTATAGATTTTAATATTTTGCTGGCCCCAGTAAAGAAATAGTTTATATCCTCGGGTTCAGTTTGTGGTTAAAAAATACTACATGAGACTGAATCGTTAGAACAGAGCTCTTAAGTCGTAGCAAGGTGGAAAGCCACTGAATAGAGCTGTGAAGATTGTTTTACATACATGAGAATTGTGAATTTCAGATATAGAGCCAACTGTTCAGTTTTCATAGAATCATAGAATCACCAAGGTTGGAAAAGACCTCCAAGATCATCCAGTCCAACTGTCCACCTGCCACCAGTATTTCCCCACTAAACCACGTCCAACTAAACCAGGCACATCTAAATGTTTCTTGAGCACCTGCGGAGATGGTGACTCCACTGAGCAGCCTGTGCCAGCACCTGACCACTCTGTTGGAGAATAAATTTTTCCTGTTGTTTAACCTGAATCTCCCTGGTGCAATATGAGGCCATTCTGTCTAGTCCTGTCACTAGATACAGAAGAGAAGAGGCCAACCCCCACCTTACCACTACCTCCTTTCAGAGAGCTGTAGAGAGCAGTAGGATCCCTGAGTCTGCTCTTCTCCAGACTAAATCATTCCAATTCCCTCAGCTGCTTCTTGTAAGGCTTGTGCTCCAGACCTCTCACATCTTTATTGCACCAAAACTGAATGCAGTGCTCAAGGTTTCACTGATACTGAAACTGTTATCAATGAGAAAGATTTGCCTATTCATACTGCTTTTAAAATGAGATGAACTTGTGTAGTTATGAAATTTAATTTTATGTTCAGAGAAAGTTTACTACGGATAACTTTTATATATAATATTAATCTTGTAGATTGATTAAACTACACCACCTTCCCTTACAATGGCACTCTGAGAAAATGGCAATTCACAAAGATCTTCAAATTTGACATGTGTTGGAATTTAATTCCTTCAGTATACTGCATACATCCTGGAATGAAAGATGAATTTGCTACTTTGTATTAAAAACCTCATGTCAAATTAAATTAAGTGTATATTCTGAATGTATTATCTGTGTCATGTACTGTGTGTATTTTTTTAAAGCTGCAGTCACATTGATTGTTCTTTCCCTATCCAAGAAGTATTTTCTGCTGCTTGACTTTTAGGTTGTAATTGAGACTCTCTCAGTAGGAGCAACTATGCTACTTCCTCCATTGCGTGAGAGAATGGAATTGCTACACTCTCTTCTACCCCAGGGTCCTGATAGATGGGAAAGTTTGTCAAAAGGACAGGTATGGTCAAGGGAATAATATGCTGCATTTTGAAAGCAGTGCTGTATATTCATTTGCTGAAACAGCAGGGGATTTTGAACAGTAAAACTAGCACATTATTGGTAGAATGAATTGAAAATCCCAACTTTCACTCTGTAGCCAGGCCAAATGAGATTCTAGATCATGGAAACAGAAAATTAACTGTTTTCTAAGAAGTATAATGTTTGTCCTACACTGATTTCATTCTGCACTGCAAAGATCAGTGGGTTGTAACTTTCCCTTTTTCTCTTTGGATGAATGTAAAGACAAGGAATTTTTACAGGTTAGGAGACTTGCCAAGTACCCTCCAAGTAGAAGGAAGGAAGGAGCATCTGTTCTTGTTCTTTATGGCAGTAGGAGCTGAAGCTTTTGCTGTAGTCTCAAGTTAAATGGGAGTACCCGTTATTCAGTTCTGTAGATAACATCCATTTTATTGTGGAATAGACTAATTAACACTGATACTGAAACTATGAAGAGGAATCTTCTTATTCTAATTTTCTGAAGATTTCTGATTTGTACTGGTGCAAACGAAAAGCCCCAAAGAAGTAGAACAGGTTTTTCAGGATGCTGTTAGGTTTTTTTCAGTGATAGTAAGGGAACACTACTGAAATGAAAGGTTATTACTCTGTAACTGCCACCACTTCTGGTCTAATCTATACTTGTCAGGCTTTTTATCCTTTTTCTTCTCCCTAGAATTAGAATAATAATTCAAAAAAGAAAAAAAAAAAAGACCATAAAACATACGTAATTCTAACTAAGCAAAGAATGCATTGGTTTGATGTATTATTTCACTCTGTCAATTTCAGATTTTTACTGGGTGTAGTTATCTAATTTGAAGTTCTAATCTATTCTCTAGTATTGAAGATATGCAGGAAAAAAACGCATTTGGATTTCGTTGGTAAAATCTTCCAGATTAACAGTTTTACTGTGAGACGCATAAATAGTGTTGTAACCATAATGCCTTTTTGTTATTTCATTATTTTGACTTCATGAACAAAAAGTTTATTGTTTCTGAACTCTTCTTTTTCCTTTTTCTTTTCCCCAGAGAATGCAACTGGATATTATTTTGACAAGCTTGCAAGATCACACCCATGTAGCTTCTTTACTTGGCTATAGCTCACCATCTGATACCACAGAAACTTCTTCATTATGCATCAGCTATGGAAATCTCTCTGATCAAACATACAGTGTCCAGAGCAGTCATCCAGATACTCATTTAGCTGAAATCTTAATGAAGACTCTTCTAAGAAATTTGGGATTTTATACGGTATGTACAGGCTTGTTGTTAATTTTTGTTAAGGTTGTTAAGGATTTTGAATATTTTGAATGTTTGGAAGTTCTTTCCCACTTCCAGAAAATGGTATTCCTTTGCTTTATCTAAAGCAGCAGTGCCATCCCTCTCTGGAAATGGACTAATATTAATTCTCTACTTCTAACGTTATCAGTCTAATGATCTTGTAGTGGTATTTTTTGTTTAACTTGGCTTACATAAGTGTAGTTGATTTCATATCAGAGTGAAGTACTTATTCCTATTACTTTTGGCTGCAAATCTTTTTGGAAGATACGGTATAGCACATCAAGTATAGGTAGATTGCTTTATGGAGCCCTTTTATATCTGTATAATACCAGCTGTCAGAGAAAGAAGCTAGGAATGCAAGCCTGTTTGATTAACTTGACACTGTGCAATCTGCCTTCCAGTAGTTCATCAAGTACAGGTCAGCCATCTTACTGTACTATGTCAAATACGTTATTGCTCTTAGCTGTAGAACAGTGTTGGCTGACAAACAGTTAAGGGGAGCATAAGTGCAATTGATGACTCTTGCACCTCTTTATTCAACTAGCCAGTTAAATATAACGGAGAAAAGAAATCAGAGATCTTTACATCTTCAGCATACTGTTCCTGTCTGCTGTGGGCTAGGGTTGGTAGTTTTTAGTTCTGTTCTTTTCAACAGTCATCTATATCCAGCTACTTTCAAATTTCTATTTGAAACTGACTCCATTTTTTCTGTAGAATTTGCAAGGAGGTCAGGCAGCTGCTTACCTTCTGTTCCTTATACTGCCATCCTAGATGATGCTAGGAAGGTTTCTGATCTAAAACTTTTAGGTATGTTAAGAAATATTACTTACTTCAGCACAGTGTGATTTGGGGGTCAGGGTGAGGAGTGAGTTATTTTATCCAGTTTTCCTTTGAGTTAAACTAATAATAATTCTTAATAATTAAAAGTAAATAAGCTTCTAGAAGAGAGTGAGTTTTTTTGTCGTCTTTTTTTTCTTTCCCTTTTGTCTAAATAGGATCAAGCCTTTGGAGAACTGGAGAAAAACAGTGATAAATTTTTACTGGGTGCATCATCATCAGAAAACAGCCAACCTGCTCATCTTCATGAGCTTTTATGTTCACTGCAGAAACAGTTGCTGGCTTTTTGCCACATCAACAGTGTTAGTGAAGTATGTATCCATATTTGTATTTTAAAGGGGGAAAAATTGCCTCAATATGAATGAGTATCAGAATGTAAAAATTGCTATGCAGAATATTCTGAGTATTTGAAAACATACTGATAGGAAATAATATAAATATAAATATAGGAACTCTTCAAATATTTGAATATTATTATTATATTTGATGTTTTTTTTTCCTTCTAGAATTCCAGCAGTGTGGCACTGCTTCATAAACACCTTCAGCTTCTGTTGCCTCATGCTACAGATATATATTCCCGTTCTGCAACGCTGCTTAAGGAAAGCTCTTGGAATGGTAGTGTTGGGGAAAAACTGAAAGGTAAATGTTCATGAAAAAAATGAGTAATGGCAGGATTGGCAGCTTAGGACAGTTCTTGTTTGTTTAGAATAATAAAAAACCTTATTTTCCTCACACCTATGCAATATAAATATCCCAAATCTCTTCAAAGAAAGAGGTTGATTGTCTTACCCAAGCATAGCATCAAGTTCATGTTTTTGTTAGGACATTTTGCACATAGGAAAACTAAAAAAATTGTCTCTCTATATTATTATTTCAGTAATATTTGGTTTAGATTACTGTTTTTTAACGTTCAGTTTTTTAATTGCTGAAAAGTGCAGGAGGAAATATGGAATGTATTTATGGTTATTAAGTAAACCCTCCAATTCAGAATGTAGTTTTGAGACATACTGAGACAGCTGAGGTGTTTCTGTGCCATTCTTTGTGACTTGTTTTATTGTGCCTATAATACAATTCAATTCCAGATTCTAATTACAGGTTGTTTTTTTTCTCTGTAGATGTGATTTATGTATCTGCAGCTGGCAGTATGCTGTCTCAGATCGTCAACTCTTTATTGTTACTGCCTGTGTCAGTGGCTCGGCCTTTGTTGAGTTATCTGCTAGATCTGTTGCCACCTCTGGACCGTCTTAATAGACTCTTACCTGCTGCAGCACTTCTAGAAGATCAAGAGTTACAGTGGCCACTTCATGGTAGGAGTAATAAATAACATGCTTTTAATATGAAAGATAAAGAATAGCATATCCTAGGTTAGTGGGAAGGTGTTTCTGTTGTTTATTGACCAGCTAGAGGCCTGTAAGGCAGATGAATGCTTCTTTAGCTTGTCCTCAGGGCTGCATTTGGCAGAGGCATTCTGGCTCTGAGTTGTGAGTGGCAGCAGATGGGAAGTGGTGTGGCCTTATCCTGCCGCCTGTTGTCCCTGTGAGTCATCCTGCAGCCCAAGCAGATATCAGTCCTGCTGAGAGCTGAGCAGTGCCACAGGGTTGCTGTGCTTCACCTTATCCAAATAAAACTGTGGTGCAGAATTTATAATCCTGCTCCAAACCAGGTCACGTGCTTCGGGTAACCTGATGCTCACAGCCATAGCAAATGCTTTAAATTATGGATTAGATGATCTTAGTTGTCTTTTCCAATCTTAATGATTCTATGAAATGTGGAAATATAGCACTCAGGGATATGGCTTAGTGGGCATGGTGGGGATGGGTCAGTGACTGGAGTTGGTGAACTTAGAGGTCTTTTCCAACCTTAATGATTCAATGGTAACTCTGTTATCACTTTTTATAGTGGAAGACTTAATTTATATTAAAAGCTGCTTTGTTAAGTGTAGTGTCTTACTGCATCTCATTTTTGAATTCTGAAATGTATTAACATCCTTTGCTGTGAAATATTCTGAGCTGCAGGCAGACTTTTTTATTGTGCAGCCTGGAATGTATGCTGATGTCTTTGGGAATGCAAGAGCAATATAGGAGATATATATGTTGCTTGGAATACAACTCTAAAGCCCCTTCCAACCCAAGCCATTGTATGATTCTAGGAGTATAAAGATTCTGTAAGCTGCTAGCTGCCTGAAGGTGTGCTGCCAGATCCTTCTGACACAATTTTGTTATAAATTAAGCATAGTGCCATATTAGCAGTGTCTACAAAGAAGTACCTACCTGTCCATTTTTCACAGAACACTCTTCCTTCATCCACAATTTTTCTTGTACTGGGTTCTGTTTTCTTTTGAGGTTGCATTAGGTTGAAATATCAACAATCACTGCATTTTACTCACCAAGTGGCACAAGTGCATGTATAATGTGTAATAGAAGTGGATTTCAGCTTGATTGAGCGTATGTGGTGGGCGCAAGACATGGAGTTAGCACCTCACTGTGCCCTTCCCTTGTCCTGGTTTCAGCTGGGACAGTGCTAGTAGCGCACTGATGGTTTGGATACTGAGTCATGGATGGGGCCGCTTGGCAAGGAAGAGGCACCAGCATGATGTTGTGAGGGCAGGCTGCGTTATTAGCTGTCTCAGGCTGCATGTGATCCATGTGTTGAACATGCCTAATGAGCATGGGCTGCTGTGACATGGATGGTTATGGCTTTTGCTGCCGATCGATTTGAAATGTGAAGTGATCAATTTGTCCTGGTTGCTTTTTCTTTAGTTTACAAGTTGTTGATGAAAAGGGGCAAATCAACTATTACTAGGTGGGAAATGTTATGAGACCTGCAATTAATTTTTCTAATTTTGGAATTGGCTTTAACATCTGAGCAGTAGTGACTGATTTGGTGATTCATTGCTAATACTTTTAGGTGGACCTGAATTAATTGATCCTGCTGGAGTATCCTTGCCACAGCCTGCCCAGTCTTGGGTATGGCTTGTAGATCTAGAGAGAACTGTAGCTCTACTTATTGGGCGGTGTCTTGGTGGTATGCTTCAAGGACCTCCAGTGTCTCCTGAGGAGCAAGATACAGCCTATTGGTTAAAAACTCCACTTTTCAGCGATGGAGTTGAAATGGATATTCCTCATTTAGGTAAGTTATTAAATACAGAAACCTAACTGTCACTGTGAATATTTGTGTTCTGTTTTGAAATTTCTTGATCACATTTATACAAGTCACTGTACATAGAGTTTGTATTTCAGCTCTTTTGTCTGTTTAGCTTAATAATACCAGAAGTTGACAATGGTTTTTGCTAAAAAGTGTTTGCTACAATTTACAAAGAGTATTGGAAATCCATAGAGAGATAATTAAAATATTAATACAGTTTCTCAGTGAAAGAAGTAATGCAAACTTCACTAAGTTAATTTAATTTTGTTTTATTCTTAGATGTTTGGCATTTAACAGAGAAATCAGGGGCTCCATTTTTTCATGTACCATTCATTGTTCATATTCTTCATTAAAAATATTATGTTAACTTGCATTCTACTTAGAAAGTGGAATCTTTATTAATTGAAAACGTGATTAAAAACAATTTTTTCTCATTTACTAGAAGCATTGAAAGCATTCAGCACTGTTGTTTCTAGTCATCCCTTCCAAGCATGCGTAGTCATCCAAACCAAGTATGTTAGAGGTGGTTATACATCAGAGAAAATTAATGATGCAGGATTATGATATTGAAGCAGAGGATAATGCTTCTAAATCTTCGTAAACTTTATATAAATTGTAACGAAATCACTTTATTCCTCATCTAGAGAGAATTTGTAGTTAGATAATAAGGTATGTTGGTTTATTAATTTATTTATTCTGGAGTAGAGTGGAGAGTGAAATATATTTGTATGTCTTTCAAGATAGATGCATGTAATCCTCAAAATTTTATTGTAATCTTTAAGTATTTTCCTTCTGTTAGACAAATGCATGAGCTCCTTATTAGAAGTGGCCCTGTCAGGAAATGAGGAACAGAAGCCTTTTGATTATAAGCTGAGACCTGAGATTACTGTCTATGTTGATTTGGCTTTGGGTTGTACAAAAGAGCCAGCAAGGAGCCTGTGGATCAGTATGCAAGACTATGCTGTTAGTAAAGGTAAGATTTTACTACATGCATATGTAAATTAAATATATATTGCATGCTTTTCAGCTATGTTCCTGGTGAAGTCTTGTATTTTCTTTGGCAACAACTTTTAATTCTGCAACATGATTAATATATTTTATGGTTGTGTTCCACTGTTTTCTCTTCCTTAATTTTGACACTGATTCCAGTATCTGCAAGCATGTAGTTCACTGTTCTTCGCCCCTCCAAAGTATGAGAAAAGGAGACTCTTCTTTCATTACTGAGATGTCTGTTTTCATACTAGAGTGGGGTGAAACTTGCAATTATTTAAATTGCATAAATTTATATAAATTTATATAAAAATACAAAAAAATAATAATGGGGAAGAGGAAGGTGGAAAAAAGGCAAAGTAACTTGGAAAATATGCTAAGAATGGGATGAAGGAATTAAGTCCTCTTTCGTTTTTCAAGTCCTTGAGAGGCTGGTGTTAGTGTCAGTGGTTCTTCATCCTCATTGCCTGTAGCCTTGGTTCCTGCTCAATCTTGCTAAGCCGCCTTTGTATAAAACTACAGAACACTGCTGTTGTACTGAAATTCTGAGAGACCCAGAGGTTGTTTTCTGCACCTCTGGCCAAACTAGGCCAGGTCTAGAAGGCAGCAAATCGTATTGTTCGTCTGTTGAGAGCAGTAGAGAGAATTGTGTTTCAGACTCCATGGACTTAGGAATTCCAGTTTAAAAAAAAAAGAAAAAAAGAATGTTGGTCGTCTAGTTGAAAAATCTGAGATGAATGGGCTGACTGATGTTATTTTGGTAATGGAGTAGAGTGTTCTAGAAGTTGGTGTGGTCCTGCTTAGTTTACAGTATAATGTGATTGAGAGTTGTGTGTTAACAGTGTAGCATCAAATGCAATGTCATGAAACTCAGGGAAGCAGGTATCTGAAAGTTAGTATTTACGTAGACAGTTTCTTGTGATTTCTAAAGCAACTTTCAAGGATTCATAAATAATATTTAATAAGAAAAATACTATTATGAAATTACATACATGGAAATGGGGAAAATAATTTTATTTCTGCCTGGAGTGTAGATAGAGCTTTGAGGATGTTGTCTTGGGAGATTATTATAGTGGAATATTATTATTTTCATAATGGTCCTTTTTTAAAGTGGAGCAAAATCATTTTGAAATGAAAATGCAAGTTTCTGGAATTAATCAGGGAACCTTAATTTTGAGACCTCAGAATATCTCTTGTTGATATTAGCAGTGAAGCATGTGCTTAAGCTTTGTTAAATTAGTGGTTCTCCTAATGGAGATGCAGCTGTTTCATTGTGAGTGAGTTAGTCTGCAAAATAATTTTTTAATCTGGATTCAACAGCATGAAAGAGTGCAGAAGGCCTCAAATATGATAGGTTTCTAAAAAAATTCCATGTAACTCAGTGGCTGGATAAAGCAAAGAGCTCCAGTAATATATCCTTGCTAAAAGAGGTTGCAATCTAACTCAGCTCCTTGAGTTTCTGTCTATCCTGTTAGTGCCCTCCTTGGTTCAATATTAGACATAAGTATCCTGAGCAGGCCAAAACACATTTGTCTCTGAAGCAGCATAAATTATTGACTTATTTCTTTAATGTTGAATGAACTGGAAGATATAAAAGGATGAAGATTTCTTATATGATGTCATGGGAAATGTTTTTTGTTGGAAACAGTAGCTGGTTTTGATGAGTCCTTTCTGTTTTCAGATTGGGATACTGCAACTTTAACTAATGAATCACTCCTGGATACTGTGTCCAGATTTGTTCTTGCCGCTCTTCTGAAACATACAAGTCTACTTAGTCAAGCCTGTGGTGAGAGCAGGCAAGTAACTCAAAACTGTCTTTGAAAGCTCAATTCTAATTTTTAAAAGAAAATTTGTATGAATTTTTTTTATGGGGGGGAATCTCTTTTACAGATATCAGCCTGGCAAAGCCTTGGCAGAAGTATACCGTTGTGTTTATAAAGTTCGGAGTCGCTTGCTTGCCTGCAAGAACATGGAACTCATTCAGACTAGATCATCATCAAGAGACAGATGGGTAAGACTGGAAATATTTTTGAGTTCTTAAAGTTTAATGGCATGCTAAGGGAGTACTGTGTAATACCTTAGTAACAGATGAATTCAGTATATAGCTGAAGATATTCAAATGTTAGTTTCATTTGTTACACGTCTTTTTATTCTGCCTTGTTGAAAAAAGTTCAGGATTCAAATTTGAATGTGCAACACATAATTAGAATCCATTGATCTGCAGCAGATGTGCTGTTAAGTCACTAGAAGAAAATGATTTGCAGTATTTGAAGAGAGCACAGCCTGAAGCCTGGTTTTATCACTGTAGGTAGCAATAGTATGCTCTACTTCAGAGTTGTACAACTTGGATGTAGACTTAGATTGATTAGCTTTGTTAACCACAATAGAGTTTGGTTGCCATTACAGAACCAATGAATTCAACAAGTTTTTGATCTCTGTTTCTTTCGTCCCCTTCCCTGCATTTTGACTTTTCCTCCTGCCCAGGTTTTCTTCTTAGACTGAATGTAACCTTAATGCTACTTCTGTATACACTATACTAAACTAAATCAGAGCTGAAGCTGGGGTGTTCGTTAATTTACTTAGGGTTGGGGACTATTAAGCATTACAGGATAGTCCTTAAACTAGGTTTTCGATTCTTAGGATTTTGAATTGCTGTTTATACTATATAAAAATTGGATGGTTTTGATCAAGGAAACTCTTCGTGTGACATCTGGATTATGAGGCTTTTTAGCTGTTTTGAAAATAGCTACTGTTGCTTTTAAAAATAATGTAGATCTCTCCTTCCTTCAATTCCGAGAAGGATTTGTGTCTTTGTCCCTTTTTTAATCATAGAGGTCTTACACATATCCAATAAATGTAGCACCTTGAAGAGCCTTGGGCATAGTCTGGGTACACAGGACTGTACATATACATTAAACTTGGTGGTTCTTTGGCTTACTACACATTCTGCACACGTGTGATAAGTCTGTTGCTTCAAGTTCATGTCGTAGCTGTTGTATATGCTTTTACAGTAAGGTACTGTGCATGTGAGGTTAGTTCCATTCCTCCTAGAAATTCTCAGACTTACTGTGTAAATGCAGTAGAGCTACATGTATGCATAGGTCAGTGGCATTGGGGATATCTCAGATTTAATCCAGCTATCTGTGTTTTGTTTCATACGGTATCACAAATATCTTTTAGATAGAAAAAAAATTCTTAAGTGCTTATGTCCTTTTACCATCAACTTTTATTTTGGTGAGAATTATTTCATTTTAGATTTCTATTTTTTTATCAAGATGCTGGATAACCAAGAATCAGCTGATGTGGATACTCAAGAGCATTCTTTTACTCGTACAATTGATGAAGAAGCAGAAATGGAGGAGCAGGCAGAACGGGACAGAGAAGAAGGACACATAGAACAAGAGGATGAAGAAGAGGAAAGAGAACATGAAGTTATGACAGCTGGTAGTAAGTACTGGTTGTGTTAGGTTGTGTTAGATTTTTCTGTATTAACATCATTAGAAGCTTTTATAAGATGATACAGTGCTTTTATTAGGTCAGAAAATTCTTTTAATACAAGGGAATGTGAATGCTAAGCAAACAGATGGCCTCTATTCATCTGACATCTATGTAAACACTTGTATAAACTGCATACAGCAGTGACAGACTTCATAATGTTTTCTCTAATTTTCTGTTCAACCAATCTCTGAGTTTATATTAACATATATGGAATTTATTGTATATAAAACTTGTATATAAAACTTAGAAAACAAAATTGATTTGAATATTTTCCATAAATATACACCTTATTTTCTTTTCTAACTACTGTTTCCCTCGTTACTGCTAGAAGGTTTTGGTGATGTCTTCATTATACTGAAACAGTAAAGGGTAGAACAGTTTTCAGTGTTGAATTTGCAGATATGCTGTTCTCTGAAATACAGTTTTGCAGATGCATTACTATATGTATGTGCTAAAAGGCTACCATGAAATAGTCTCTCTGATGCTCTCTATATAGCATTTGGGTTGCAGTAAGACAGTGAAATAGTGTTTAGTGTTTTGTCAGTTTATTGTGCCCCTTCCTTTTAAACTTAGCACTGTGTAAATACTTGACTTCATCTGTTTCTGTAACATCTTTTATGACTTTGTATTACTGTATTATTTTACTGCTGGAAAAAATATTTGTTGTTCTTTGTAATGTGACATTCTTTAGCTTGAGCTGTAGGTGAATATTTTGTTCTGTGTAACTTTGCATAGAAGTTAAGACCTTCTTTTTGTGTTGCATGTTACAGAAATATTTCAATGTTTCCTATCAGCCCGTGAAGTAGCTCGCAGTCGGGATCGAGATAGGATGAACACTGGGACAGGGACTAGGCTTGATGATCAACCTCCTCAGTCCCAGCAGGAAAGGAGAATCAGCACTGATCTGACAGAAGGCCAAGATGTGTATACTGCTGCATGCAACTCTGTAATCCACAGATCTGCATTGTTGATCCTGGGAGTGAGCCCTGTTATTGAGGATTTCCAGAAGCGAAGGGAGGATGGGCAGTTACAGCAACCTCCCTCTTCTGCTCCTGAGGGGATTGGACTAATGACAAGGTGAGATCTGTTAACTACTTCCATAGTTAACTCTTCTATCTTTACATGTAATGAAATAATATCAGTTTTCTTCTGTGGGTTCTTAGAAATTTTTTTAAAATATTTTTGTCCAGAGCAATGCTTACAGTGCTGGCTTGGATTTTTTTTTTTTTTTTGAGGTCAGTGATATTTTCTTAGTTTTCTCAGTCCACACTGATGAATCTCTAATAAGAGCCTTTTCTGCATGGACCATATTTCTTTTTCAAAGTTGAGCTTACCAGTGAATAGCAATAGAGCCCCGGTCATCCACTGTACAGATAACTTGGAAAAATTAATTATTTTTCCTAAAAATAATTTGTATTTATATTTTTATTAGCATACTTGTATTTTCATTATGTGTAAACAGTCTTTTGTACTGTAGCAACCAAGATCATTGTAGGATATGTTTAAAAGCAAAAAAGGAACAGTGTATCATGAAAAAATTGACATTTGTGCTTAATTTTAGATGTTTTTCTTGTATCTTGGCACATGCAAGACTGTGTAGTTACGTATGGGAGTGTAGCAAAGGTAGATAGCTCATGAGATTGGAAAAATGTATATTGCAATGAGTATAAACTCTATGTGATTTTCGTAACCCAGGATATTCTTGATAACACAACTTTTTTCTAAATCTGCTCCTTATAAATTTTTATTTCAGTCAGTGTGTATGCGTGTTAGCATATAGCCCAGGAATTGTTAAATTTGGATACAGTCCTTGGTAGCTGATGCTGGTATTGAGCTTCTGAGTCTGCTTAAACTTCTGATGTACAGAAACTGTTGCTGTGATAGTTTCCTCACTTAAATTTAAAATGAGGATAATGATGGAAAACTTAGAGGGAGATTATATCTATTAGTACCCTTTTATTCTTTTTGCCTCTGGATTCCATGGTAGTCTTCTCTGAAATAAAACTGTGGAATTTGCCTATCAACTCTTACTATTGGCTAATAAAAGTATTTTCTTTGTGTGGTGGTTGTGTCTGTACATTTGATGCAGGAGTGAAAGTCTTACTGCAGAGAGTCGCTCAATCCATGCAAACTCAAACTATAGACTAATGAAGTCAAGAAGTGAATCAGATTTATCTCAGCCAGAATCAGATGAGGAAGGATATTCACTGGTAAGTAAGCTAGTATTACGTGCCTTGGAGATCATCGGTTTATTTTCTAGGTAGGTGGTATGTCTTATGCATTTGTCACTTGTTTAGGCTCGTGTTTCAGTATAGGGATCTTTGCTAATAAACATTACTGTTAAGGGAAAATAATAGTGGTAAAACAGGAATTGAAATTATTATAGTTCAATTAATTTTTTAAATTTTTGTGAGGAAACATTGTATTTTAAACACTTGAATATTATACACCACTTATTTCCACTTAAAGAAATGAGTTTTTTGTTAATCTTTTACTCTAGAGTGGAAGACGAAATGTTGATTTGGATTTGGCATCATCACACAGAAAAAGGGGTATGTTTTATCAATGCTCATTTACATAATGAATGTTGATCAGAATAAGTATGTTAATATGTCTTAAGTTAAAACGTGTACTTGCAGTACATTAATGACATCAGGAAGTTTAAAATTTTAAATGACATTGTAATTATTTTTTATTTGTTGTGCTAACATTGATTAATCGCACATTACAAGAATAGTAGACACAAGAGATACTTCTCAAATTACAATTAACGAAAAATAAAACATGCAGTTTTTTTCTTGCCTCTGTTTCTACAAAACAAATGGAGCCATTGTTACTTTAAGCAACTTAAGGTTGAAGTTTCCACCACCAAGTTATTATGGGTTACCTACTGCATCCTGTTCCTAAGGAGAGTATCCCAAGTCCAGGTATATTGTATTGGGTAAGCAGGAAGAAGATCATAGAATTTCCAAGGTTTACCAAGAATTTCCTCTTTCATTCTCAAGATTCATAACCATGTTCTGAGGTCCTTTATATCTGAGTTCCACTTACCGTTCACTTTTAACCCTGCGGACACTGCCAGGAGCTGTAGATACCCATGTTGTTAACAGCTTTTAAAGTCTAGTTCTGAAAGCGCTGTCCTGCCCTCTTGATGTTATTGACACCCATTTAATGTCAACCAGCGTACTATTTTCAGGAAAATTTCTTCTTCCTGTCTGTTGAACTAGGTAACAAGAAGCCATAAAAAATAGTTGGAAGATGAATCAAATTAATTGTTCAAATTGATGGGAATTACTGATTACTTCTGCACATTCAGTTGTATCATGTCTCAAATACTTTCAGATCAGTCACATCGTGTAAGGGAGTCATGACCTTCGTTTTCCTTCAGAAGCAAATCACTTGCATACACAATGAACAGAGAATGCATCATTGCTATCAACCAACTCTGATACCCACATGTTATTAGAATAAGTGGTGATTTTAGTCAGTTACTAACGATGGACTCATTAGATTTTTCACCTCTCAGAAAAGCAGTGTGTGAATGCAGATCTTTCTCTGTCCTATCCCTTGTACTTTTCCCCATTTCAGTCAGCAGTACTCTGTGGAGTATTCAGTCCTTGCAGAGCCTGCAAAAAACGCACCATGTGTAGAGTTTGGTAAGGAGTTCTTGTTTTGCAGTGGGCAGGAAAGTAATTTCCTCTGAAGTGGGTTGACGTTTTTAGAATTTCTCTTCACTGAAATCAACAAATAATCATCCAAAATTCAGATCACTTCTCTTTAAAAATTAGATCTCACTATTGGTGATTTGATTGGTCTTATTTTTATGATATAAAAGCTGTTCCTATTCATAAATTGCAATATAGAATGCCAGTAGTAGAAAAATAGCTCTTAAGTTGCTCCTGTGGTCTTGCAGCTCAACCTTGGAGGAGAGTATCATCTGTTAATTCAGCATCTTTGCCACTACACTCTTTAATCTAGTTGCTTTCTTCATTTATTGTATCTGCTCAGAAGTAAGACAGTGGTATTCCTACTTTTTGGGTGTCCTGTTCCTTGCTATTATCACTTGATTCTGAATTACTTCCATTCTTGTAGAAACAAAAAAAAGTTGTTTTCAAAACTTTCCACATGGGGTGATGAAATAATGAAGATTTTCCCCTGATACATGTGACCATTGGATTTTGTTTTTCTCCTTGCTTAGATTCAACTTTTTCAGTTCTGCAGATCCAGAGAGTATGCTTCAAAATATTGTATTTTGTATTTGTATTGAATGCACTAAGTAAAGATACTTAATGCATTAAATACATAGAAATAAAGAATGGATATTTATCAGTGCAATCACAAACATTTTTCGTGTCCTCCAGTCTTCATGTAAATCTTAATTCAGTGGATGCCATTGTGCGTCTTTGTACCTCAGTGTTTTATTAACACAATTGGTTAACTCTGGAAAAAAACCAGCAACTTAAATTATACTCAGCTTGAAATAAAATAGTGCACTTGTATTGATTTTTGAAATTCAGGGGTCTGTTTGAGTAGGAGGTGTAAATATTTTCATGTATGTATGTAACTGTATTAAAGGAAATGGTATTTTTCCCTGGAAAGATGGTAGAAAATTTAGAAAGTCTATTACTTAGATAATGCTAATTCGGAAAAAAAATAGATATGTACTTTTTTTTTTTTCTTTAAAGTTTGCTGCGTGATGTATTGAGGTATTGGTTGAGATGAACAGGATCATTTAAGTCTAAAGTCAGTGTAATGTTAGGAAGAGATATTATGAATATGTTGTCTTCTGTTTCAAATGTCTGCTTTTGTCTTCTGATTCTTGTGTGGTGTGTAGTGTATTTACTCCTTTTTGGCCAGTTGAGCCCCAGAAAAAAGAAGAGCTTCAAGCAAGTACCTGATGGCATGTTTATTTTTTTCCTCTATAGCTTCCCTACATGTTTTATGTTTTATGGAGTGTGTGTTGCAGCTGTGCCACATTCATGTAGAAAACTCATTTTTACAGGCTGGCTTTCAAGGACAAGTAAACTTGTTTTGTTTTCTTTGTACTGTAAGCTTAAAGATTACTCTTTCATGCAATTCTATCCATGTGATTGTAGAGGCTTACACAAGTCCTAAGCTGCAGTCAATTCTGTGTGATGAAAGTTGCACAGAATCTAGCTGAGGTACTATATAAACATATCTTCTGTTGATACTTAACATCTTCAAGAAAAAAACATAGTGTAAATTTTAGATTTCCGCTAATTCTTAAATATTTTGAGGTATAGGCATATATTTTGACTTCTGAAATTGTAATTGAAATTATAAAGATTTAGACAGTTTCAGTTATTTTGCATTTAGTCTCTGACTTATAATCCTTGGATATCTCTCCTAATTTGAAACAGTTTAAAATTTTTTTACATTTAAATATTCTTGCATTTAGTACTAAAATGGTTTACTAATTCCTTTATTTTTTCAAATATGAGATAGTTTAATTGTCTGTTAACATATAAATGACGATCTTAATTTAGAAGTTCTTTTAATATCAAAACTAAATTTTATTCTGATGTTCAGTTAATATGTGAGATGATATCTCCCAAAGTTTGATTTAAGGCATTGTAATTGCTTTTTGTTTTGTTACAAATCCTGTGATTTTCTGTTGTGCTTTAGAGTGGAACGACACTGCACAGGACAGGTTCAGGACAGGGAAACTAATGTTGTTTTGGAGTGCTTTAACTTCTACTGCTGTGGAAAGACTGCAGAGCTTGAAGGGTCTTTTGAAATAGTCGTTGATATATAGGCAACGTTTATATATGTGGTAGTAACCAGGCTTGTGCTTACTGTAGGAAATCCCAGGTTTTTGCCTCTTCCTGGGCCTTGTTCACATGTCAAATGCTAGGAAACTCTTAGATGAAAACTGTATTTCAGTGCCCATTTATGCTGTCCTTTATATCTTGTGTTCTTCACTTGACTAGCATATAACTTAGTTTTTAATGGACAGCTTTAAAATGAGTACAGGAATGAGTATTAAAATTAGGGTAAGATGATATTTGCCTTTACAATTTTTTTTTTTAATTTTTTTTTTAACCAGGTGTAAGTTATAAAATTGAGTAAGAGAGTTTCCTTAAAATTCTCTGATATTAAACATGACAAAACAGGTAGTTCTTTGGAAGTCAGGTAATATTACTGTGTTGCATAAACCAGCAGAAATTAGAAAATTAAGTGTCTCTTTGAAAAGTAATGTTTAAAATAAATGTTTTATTATCTATGTATTATTGTTTGTGCACATATTTTTGCAAAATATTAGGTCAAATTTTCCTAAGTACTGTGATGGTTCTTTCTGAGGCCATTGCAGTTTGCTTAGTAGCAGGTATATGGAATACTGCAAAAATGCACATGGACACTATTTACAGAAAAGCTGATGGGATGTAGAAAAGTTTTCATAATTTCTTGACCTGGCAGTTAAATTTTTTTGCCAACTAATAGGAGATTAGCTCCCTAATTTATAAAGGGAAAGCAGGCTTCCACAGTATTTTGTATTTGTAATTTGTTGTGGGAAGGTGATGTTCAGGTGCAGAAAAATGGCCTTTTGCCTTGCCTTGTGAAAAATGATGGAGAGTGGTTGGTAACAACGTTGTCCTAAGTTCAAAAATCTGTGTGTCTGTATTCATAGTTCCTGTGAGCAGTTGCTCTCAGAGCTGCTGCAAGTAAAAATTGTTTAGTAGGAGGTCCTACGAGTATCCAGCTGTTAACATTGGAACTCATCCTAATTGAGGAAAGAGGGTTTTCAGCAGATGAGTTTCATGAATTTTTCTGACTTTTTCCTGAAAATGGAGATGTTTAACAATGTTCAAACCTTGTACCTTGCAGACAGATTTTTAAAAACTTAAGTGTCTAATGTAGGTTGGTGTGAGTACTGTGTGTGGATTGTCTTTCTCCAAGCAATATCTGAAATATACTGCGTACAGGAGTCATTAATATTGCAAAACCATGTGTAGATTATTTAAAGTAATTCAAACTGGATGTTCAGAGTCAGTTTAGATGTACTTTGGTTTACATATAGGTCTCAAGACATTACTTATCTATGCAGATGGAAAGTTTTTTTTGATCAGAATCTGATCTCTTGTAGTACTCAGCTCCAACTCAGCTAACAGTGTTTACAGAAGTAATAAAATACCAATATATGTGTTAATATAAGTAAGAAATTGTATATACATTATTTTAAACTGATATATACAGTTAATTGCCAATGAAAGAATGACTTCATTGGCATTGCATTCATTTGTGGCAGAGATGCAGTCTAGCAAAATGGTTTTGGAGTTGAGATCATATATGTGATGATAAAAAAGTTCCAGTGCTGCAGGTAACCAACAGTCATTTAGAGGAGTATATTAATTAGTGAAGATAAAGTTTTCAATAGTGTAATGACATGCTGGTGTAATAGAAAATCTTAAAACATAAATTTGTGAAATTGTCAGATGAATAAGATGGGGTTTTAATACATGCTGTAGATGGTAATTTGATGTAAATGTTTATCAAAGAATCAGAAAAAAAAATTAAATGTTCTCCATGAATTTTCCTTGGTTTACTTGCCCTTCTGCACTCAGGAATTCTGCAGATACTTCATTCAGTAAATAACATCGTGCTTTTTCAAAACTATAGGACATGTGACTTGATGAAAACAAAGAATAAATGTTTTTATTTTACAATTAGACCTTAAATATACAGAGTGCACTATTTCTTTTGTAGCAGATCTTTTCTTTACTATTTTCTCATTTAGCTGCAAAGCATTTTTTTTTCCAGTGTTCGAGCTTTAACTTGAGCAGTTTAAGTGGCTTCTGTCTTTCTGTTCTCTCACTTGGCAATTTGTTGCAATACTGCTTGACATAATTAAAAGAAATACAGCCTTTCCTATTGGGCGGTTGTTGTAAATTTAAATCAAGTGTTTTGCTCTAAGCTGCTTAATGCATGGTATAATTAATCATGGATATCCATTTTCCACCTGTATGAATAGCAGCAGTTCAGTCGTTAGCTACTGTCAAAATGTGTTGGCTAGGAAATTGGAATTTATGAGGTTTTATTATGTATATGTTTAGGAGCAATACACAGTCAAGTGGAACCTTTAACTGATTCATGGGCTCGACTGAAGCACAGCAGAGATTGGTTGTACACTTCCTCCTACTCATTTGTTGAGTCCGATTTTGATCTCTCAAGATCTCTTGGAGTTCATACTTTGATTGAAAATGTCGTCAGCTTTGTAAGTGGAGATGTAGGAAACTCTCCAGGATTTAAGGAACCAGAGGAAAGTATGTCCACCAGTCCACAGGCATCAATAATTGCAATGGAGCAGCAGCAGTTGAGGGCTGAGGTAAGTTTTAATTTAAAATCTTTTCTTATTCATCATATGTTTGAATTTTATGGATTTTTAAAAACATTTTCCAAATTCTGTCATAGAGTTTTTTTCCTGTTTTTCCTTTAAAATGTCTTAACTGGATCTGGGACCTTTATATTAAGCTCTAAAATGGGAAGTAAAGAATACACTTAAACATTTCTTTGCATATTGTTCTTTAAATCTCAGACTTGAATTTCAGAGGAGCAGAGAGATTATCCTATATGTGCTGCATGCAGCATTAATACGGTTAGAACTTATAGTCTAGGCTTTGAAATTAAACTATGTAATTGCATGTAAACTGCTTCCCTTATATGAAGCTATCTATGTAGCTGATTTGTGCTCACTAGATTAGGCCAATTGCTTGATTACTCAGAAATTAAAAGGGATGCTGACAAGGAGAATTCTTCTTGAAAATGTAAAAATGTACTTTCTTTCTTGTGATTTGTCAGAAACATGGATACTATCAGAAAGTGTCCATTAGAAAACAGCTACATCATTCACTCTTGCTCATGGCTGAAGATGATCTGATTCCTAAGGATGCTTACTGTTTAATTTCGTCTTTTGTGTTTACTTCTAGCTTCGTCTGGAAGCTCTTCATCAAATCTTAGTGCTTCTGTCAGGGATGGAGGAAAAAGGCAGTGTGGCATTAATGGGAAGTCATCAGGGGCCAGGATTTCAGTCATCTTCGTTGCTTACTTCTGTTAGACTACAGTTTCTTGCTGGATGCTTTGGTTTGGGCACTGTAGGACATGCAGGTGCCAAAGGAGAGAGTGTAAGACTGCATCACTACCAGGTATGTATTTTAATTGGTTGTTTTTTTTTTTTGTTTCAGTAGCTGGGTGATAAAGGTGTTATCAGTACTTATAGCATTTTTTGTTTGAGCCAGGATGGTATCAGAGCAGCTAAGAGAAGTATTCAGATTGAAATTCAGGTGGCTGTGCACAAAATCTACCAGCAATTGTCTGCTACCTTGGAAAGAGCTCTGCAAGCTAATAAGCACCACATAGGTAAGTGAAATGTGTAAAATGTGTCTTCTGATATCTGGTACAACATATTCTAAGTGTAACAAAGCATACTTGAATATGTGGCCAGAATTCACAGATAGTATCAAGCTAACAACTTCTCTGAAGAGAGAGAATCATAGAATAATAGAATCACAAGGTTGGAAATGACCTATAAGATCATCTAGTCCAACTGTCTTCTCATTACCACTGCTACCAGAAGCACTAAACCAGATCTCGCAGCTCCTCATCCGGATGCCTCTTGAACACTGCCAGGGATAGCGACTCCACCACCTCCCTGGGCAGCCATTGCAGTGCCTGACCACTCTCTGAGAGAAAAGGCTTTTCCTCATGTCTAACCTAAACCTCCTCTGGTACAACTACACTTGGTACAAAATTTCCCTGTGTCCTGTTCATTGCCTGGGAACAAAGAACATCATTAACCTTTTTCTGTCTTAACTTTCATCAAGTGTCAGCCCTTTTTGTTTTAAGGCTTTTAAGTACTGTAAGCCTTCCAATTCATGTGAGCCACATACTAATGTTCCCATTTCTTTGTCATTTCAAATAATTTTTTAGGTTTCCCAGACATCAGTTTTCAGAAGTGATTAAGAATCTCCAAACCTTTATATTTCATTCAGTTCTGATTTTTATTTTTCAAACATACACTCAAAGAACAGGGCATACTGCATGCTTTAGAAATCCCCCTCTCCTGTCCTTTACCAAGATATTCCTGTGTGCTTCTGTCCTTAAGGGATAGCTGGAATTCTGCAACTCTTTGTGCCTTTGTACTTGTACTGAATCAGATCTTCAGTACAGAAGAGTTGCATAGTTTGCTTTGTTGATAAAGCCTAATGGGCATGCATACTTGAATTATTTCATTGGCATCACTTACAGTTAAATGCAACTGAAAGAAATTTCTTGAGAATCATCTTGAAGTACAAGCAGCAAATTGAGTATTTCACATGCTTATCCTTACCTTATAGAGAAGTGGCTGGTCTCTTTTGAGATTTTGTATCAGAAACTTTACATCACAAACTAGATCTGTAGGATTTTTTTTTTGGACACCCTTGACATAGAGTGCACCGAATGAAAGAGGCTGTGCTGGTACACAATAAAGTCTATCTCAAAGCATGTGTTAACAGCAGTTTTGTACTCAGTAATTTAATTTATTACATTTTCTTAAGACTAGTCTACAATTGTTTGTCTTAGTATTCTTTCTGTAAACAGGTTGCTAATTAAAAACTCTGTTTTAATCTTAGAAGCACAGCAGCGTCTTCTGTTGGTAACAGTCTTTGCTCTAAGCGTGCACTATCAGCCCGTTGATGTCTCCTTGGCTATTTCTACTGGTTTGCTAAATGTGCTATCACAGTTGTGTGGCACAGACACCATGTTAGGACAACCATTACAGTTGCTGCCCAAGACTGGTATTTCTCAGCTCAGCACAGCTTTGAAAGTAGCCAGTACAAGACTTCTTCAGATCCTTGCTATCACCACAGGGTAAGTGATTGCTCTTTTACTCTCAGAACATGTAATTTTCTGGATTTTCAGCACCCTTTAGGAGTAATTGTTTTTGGGTTTTTTTTTTGTGTGAGTTTTCTTTAGAGCATTAAGTATTGTTCAGTAGCATGTAAATAAAAGAAAAAAAGCATAGTTACATTATTCATATGAAAGATGTACATAAGTCTGATAAATATTTTTGAATTGTGGATGAGACGTTTGAATCAAAATACTTGGAACTTTATGGTCTGTAAGTATTATCTTGCAGTATTCCCCCCTTTTGAAGTTTGATTTTATGTCTGAGTCTGTTAAGTTAATATAAAGAGGCTTTACGTAATATTCATTTGTGTAAAAGCAATACCAGTAATAATGTGGTAGGAGTTCTTCAGAGCTGTACGTAATGCTTCTACTCAAGGCAGTTTTCTGGGGAGTACTGATCTCTGCTAGGTGAGGGAACAGCATCCAAAAATCTGCCTTAAATACTTGCAGTTTAACTCTGTAAAGGAAAAAAAAAACCAACAGTGGAGAATGTATCGCCTGTTTAGAGTATGAGTATTATTTAGTGTAGGATATATGTGCCTTCAGTGTTCATATAAAGCAGTACACTTTTCTGCTAATTCTGTTACATAAGAAAAAAGACAAAATGTCTTCACATTTGGGAGTTTCAGGGGACTATACTTAATGAACTAAGTTGCTTTTTTCCCCTATTCTTTGTATTCTTTGACTCTAAAGAATGGACAATTTTAAAGTGTCTTAAAAGTGAGACTCATGTAGGGAGTAATTTATCAAACTTGTGGAGAGCGAAGCAAAGGAACCTGCTGCAATGAAGTGGATCAGAATTAGTGCTGTGTTAGCCCCTGTGTTCACTTGCGCTGAGTTTTTGTTGTCTTTGTTATCGTTCTTTTCATCAGTTCTCAAATATTCTTTGTTTCTACTTTATTGTGTGTTTGTAGAACCTATGCTGACAAATTGAGCCCAAAGGTGGTCCAGTCATTGCTGGATTTATTATGCAGTCAGCTAAAAAACTTGTTATCACAAGCTGGGGTGATGCTTATGGCTTCATTTGGAGAAGAGGAAGTTGAGGAGCACGAAGCAGATTCAAAAAAGGCAGATTCAAACGGGGAGAATGAAAAGAGAGACTTCAGAGGTAATTATCTTGCATAATTTCTGTTACAGTTTTAAAGCACTAAGTGCCCTCACTCTACTGTACTATTGTTGGGCCATTCTTAACTCTGTAGATTAGGTTAAAATACAATCAAGTAATTTTATGCTCAAATTAGATTTATCAATCAATTTAAAGGTAGGAACAAGTGGAGAATAAGAATTACTCCATTCAATCTGTAATTAGAAGAGGAACACATTTTCTCTGAAAATGAGTTAATTGCTGGTATTATTTTTCAAAGTGTGGTCAAAGAAATTCCCTTCTCTGAGTTTTGAACTGCAAATAAACACAGTGTAATTCACACAGTTATTGCATCTGCTCTGTACTGTGCAGTGTTGTATTCAAAAGTCTGCCAGAAGAGATGTCCTGAAACCTAAAAGTCCTTACATTGTTTACAGTCCTTTAATGAACATTTTTCATTTCTGTGGAAATATTGTGATATACTCGAAGAAATTTTTAGGTGTATCTTTGCTGCTTGTTGTGGTTACAGTTGTCTTTCCTTCTCAGTAATTGGATGGCTGATGAATTCCTAAGATAATTTATTGTCATAATTAGTTCATTAACAAGTTAGCTTCTAAGGCCTTCTGTTTTGAAGGCATTTCCCTGTAAAGATAGCAGCTCCTTTAAAATGAATTGAGACGTGAGGGAGTGTAGTGTTTTGCTTCAAAGTCTCAGAAAATGAAAAACATATTTTGTTAGCAATAGCTATGTTTTATACTACGGGTATACTCATAAATAAAAATGCAGTAGCTGATCATTATATTTTTATTTTTTGATCTGTTTGTTGCCAATAACAAGCACTGCTAATATTTTAGCAGCTCAAGTTTCTGATAGATGTCAGATGGTTACTTTTATGTTTAAGCTGCTTGGCTCTATATGAAATATATAGAGCTTGCAAATACTGAGGTGTTCCATAACCACACAGTTTTGGTAATACATATACAACAATTTATTGTACAGTTGTTTGTAAATCTTAGTTTTCCAAAGTATTTATGTTCCATCATTACACAAATATCACTGTGCACTGTGTCTTTTTCCAAATGCTCGTTAGTCCATATAGCATAACCTAGCAATATTGGTTGTCCAATCTGTCCAATCCTTTCTGGATTCTGTACTCTCAGAAACTGATAACATCACAAAACTCAGCGAATGTCTGTTTTAATATTTTTTTCAACTTTGATTTTAGCAATATGTTATTTGCATATGCTGTTTAAGAATGGGTGTAAAGGAAAACTTTTAATTTAACCTTACAGCTGCTCTCCGAAAACAACATGCAGCAGAACTACACTTGGGAGACTTCCTTGTTTTCTTGCGTAGAGTTGTCTCTTCAAAAGCAATTCAGTCAAAAATGGCATCTCCAAAGTGGACGGAAGTACTTCTTAACATTGCTTCTCAGAAGTGTTGCTCAGGTAGGAGTTCTTAAAAATGTGATTAATGGTTATACTTGCAGTTCCTGAAAATAAGTCCTATTTAATCATACATTACACACTGATTTTAGCTCTTCAACCTCATTACATATATGCATGTCATACTTAGGAAAATTGTTTATTTAATCATATTGTAGAATCATAGAATGGCCTGGATTGAAAAGGACCATAATGATCATCTAGTTTCAAACCCCCTGCTATGTTCAGGGTTGCCATTGGAGGCATGCAACTCATATTGTAGGCGCATGTCTGATGCAGAAGTCATTTGTAGGTTATTAACATACTCTTCCATCTTCAGGAGTTCCCCTGGTTGGAAATTTGAGGACTAGACTTCTTGCACTTCATGTACTAGAAGCTGTATTACCTGCTTGTGAATCTGGCGTTGAAGATGATCAAATGGCTCAGGTCTTTATATTTTGCTATAAGCTTTTTCGCTTGTTTCTTCAGAAAGTCTCATTAGAGTTGTAAATGCTTCATAGATTTGCTCAGAATTTAAATCAGATGAGGCTCGTTGTAGATACTTGCTTCTAGGAGCTCTAGGAGCTCTAAATATTTTTTACATTTATATTTACGAAGCAAAATAAAATGCTATTTGTTGACCTCATCTTGGATTTAGGATGATCTGAATTATTTTCTGATATGCCAGGTTGTTGAACGATTATTCTCACTTCTGTCTGACTGTATGTGGGAGACTCCTATAGCTCAAGCTAAGCATGCAATTCAAATAAAGGAGAAAGAACAAGAAATGAAGCTGCAGGTAATTATGTTTTACTTCCTCTTCTGTTTGAATGCAACTGAGTTACATTTATTACAGACATTTTGTCTTGTTTCTGATAGAAGCAAGGAGAGTCTGAAGATGAAGATGAAAATCTTCCCATACAGGAAGTGTCCTTTGACCCTGAGAAAGCGCAGTGCTGCATAGTGGAGAACGGGCAGATTCTGACTCATGGAAGTGGGGGTAAAGGATATGGATTAGCATCAACTGGAGTCACTTCAGGGTGTTACCAGTGGAAGGTAGGTTGAATGAAAGTGTATTTCTTTTCTTGCCTTGTTATAGAAATATACTGTAATTTATAAATAGCTAACTATGATTTTTAGGTTATGACAGCATCTTTGCATAAATAACATTTTCAGTCCAAAGGGAAGAATTTGTGGCTGGTCTTAAACACTACTGTTCAGAGTAAATTTTCAGCTGATGTTTCAGTACACAGGTTGGAGGCATTGGTTACATGCTGAGTACTTGTAGAAGTGCTGGTGCACGTTCCTCAGATCCATAGTTAAGAATGGATGTGATAGTCTTGAAATAGTTACTTTCTGAACTGTAGATTTTTTTTTTTTTCCTTTGGAGAAATATTTGAGAAAATGGCTTTGTTCTATTGCAAAAAGCCTGTCTGATGAGATTAGCCTTTAATTACATCATCTGAATGGTTTATTCAGAAATAAAGATAAATATGCAGTTGTAGTCAGTATTGTCTTTAAGCATAAAGCTTCTAATTCTTTTTTACTTGAATCTTTTTTACTTGCTGTGAATGTGAAGAGTAAAGCTTGTTTATTTCAGTAATAAGTTTATTGCTTACATGCCAGCTTCTGTGTTTCCTGAGTCAGAAAAAAAAAATCTCATATTTTTTTCAGACAGTTCTTTTCATTAATATCGGGTCAAATTTAAATGACTTATTAAGGATTACCCCTATACACTGAGACATCCTTTTAGAAATAGAATATTATTTTAGCTGATTAATTTTTTTTTAAATTAAATGCTTGTGAGTAATATGGTTATAAGTACTAATGAAAATGATAAGGCAAATTCTCATTGCTTTGTTCTGTTAGAGTGTGTATTCTGACTTTTTTTAATCTGCTTTTTAGTTCTACATTGTAAAGGAGAATCGAGGCAATGAAGGCACATGTGTTGGTGTTTCTCGCTGGCCAGTACACGATTTTAACCATCGCACCACCTCAGATATGTGGCTGTATAGAGCCTACAGTGGTAACCTTTATCACAATGGAGAGCAAACATTGACTCTGTCCAGCTTTACCCAAGGAGATTTCATCACATGTGTATTAGATATGGAAGCAAGAACTATTTCCTTTGGTAAAAATGGAGAGGTATTTGTTTCTTTCTTTTTGGTTGTATTTAGTTTGGTTTGGTTTTTGACTGCTGCTTTTTTTTAATAGTAATCTGGCATAAATATTTTATATAGAGCTATTTTATATAAAGCTAAGAATAATGGTTAAGATGAGAATATAACTTTGTTGTGTTTTTACTGGTTAAGGTGTTCTAAGTTTCTGGTTTTGTTTTTGTTTATTTGTTATACCTAGGAGCCAAAACTAGCTTTTGAAGATGTGGATGCAGCAGAATTATATCCATGTGTTATGTTCTATAGCAGTAATCCAGGAGAAAAGGTAACATGAAAGTTCATCTGCGTTGATCCCAAGTCTGTCCTTTCCCTAGTCTGTGTCAATAGTAGAAGGGATTTTTGGGGGAGTTAGGATTGTTGGCAGTTGACAAGTACTGATAATGTCAGTGTTGATTTATTTTGTTTTAAGACATGAACAGCATTACATTATTTGCATGTTATCTAGACTTTTCCTACATGTGCCATCTACCATTAAAATAAAATGTATTTCCCTACTTAGAATTGATTTACTCAACATTAGATCTACACGTAAAATCACAATCCATGGAAACTACAGATACTTAATGTTAGGAATTCCAGATATTCTGAGATGTGACTCCTATATGGAAAAGCGCTAACTGTTGGAATTTCAGTATCTTTGAATTTATAGGAATGCAGTGTTAAGATTGGAATTCCTAGAGTACCTCACAAAAAAAAAAAAAAAAGATAATGCTGTTTGTTTTTCCTGTTCATCAGGAGTCTCTTGTTTTAAAATGAGCTCCTGTGTAGATTAAGAAGATAACTTTTAAACTGCTCTCTTTAAACACCTAGGTGAAAATCTGTGATATGCAGATGCGTGGTACGCCAAGAGATTTGCTACCTGGTGACCCCATCTGTAGTCCTGTTGCTGCAGTGCTGGCAGAAGCCACCATCCAACTCATTCGTATCCTTCATCGCACAGACCGTTGGACACACTGCATCAATAAAAAAATGATGGAGAGGCTGAATAAAATCAAAACATGTCTTAAAGAAGCAGGTCAAAAGCTGAAGAAAAGTCGCTCAATTCAAAGTCGAGAAGAGAATGAGGTGAGAGAGGAGAAAGAAAATAAGGAGGAGGAGAAGGGCAAGCATAATAGACATGGTCTGGCAGACCTTTCAGAATTGCAGCTGAAGATGCTGTGCGTGGAAGTGTGGCCTGTTTTAGCAGTAATTGGTGGAGTTGATGCTGGACTTAGAGTCGGAGGTCGATGTGTACACAAGCAAACTGGACGTCATGCCACTTTACTTGGAGTAGTGAAGGAAGGCAGTACATCTGCTAAGGTCCAGTGGGATGAAGCAGAGATTACTATCAGGTACAGTATGCTCATTTCCTACACTTTTCAAAATCTAGTGGTGGTCTGTGTTCAGTAATCTTCAGGAGTAATATACATCTTACATTGGAGTCATGTTAACCAGTTGTTTTAAGCTTAAACTTTAAAATAACACAGCCAAAATTGCATTTTCAGAACAAACAAATGTGGGTTAAATTTCAACATTATCTAGTAATAGAATACTTGGTATGTCAAATATATTTTAATAGCTTAGAATTGATTGTCATCACTAAAATTCTTAGTTTTGGGCTTGAGGTTTCAGAGCTGGAATGGGACCAGCCTGCCAGTTTTCCCAAATTCGAATTAACATTGCTTGTTTTTAAATATGTATTGCTCTCTTAATTTCCTGTAGCCTCTGGATTGTGGATATAAAGAAGGTTTTTACGTGGGGAAATTGCTTGCTTTATTGTAAATGGTGAATCTGGTTCTGTATAGTCGTGGTTTCACGTATCAGAGTTAAGAACAGATCTCTTCATTGCATTGGTATTTCATCCTTAGGGGAGCACAAGTTGCTCTGTGGGGCTTTTAGGGATGAGTCAGAGTCATGAAGTGAGAAGATTCTCTCTTTATAATGGTGGGTGGATGGAGCTACTCAAATTAATTAAAGCAGCATTTATTCATTTTTGACCTGCCTTAGAAAGCTAAAGGAATGCCCTGTATTTGATATTGACCCACTGGAGCTGTTGTGCAGAGGATTTTAAGATCTTGGAGAGAAAGCTGAAAGGAGATGATTCTTTTTCCACCTTTATTGCAGGTTCACTTTCAAAGGGAGGGCACTTAGAAGAAAGCTGTGAAATGAAGCTAGAGCTTTCTGTAGGCTCAGTGGTGTTCTCATAGGAATTGCTTGTGGTTTTTGAGTGGAAAGATTTGCTTCACTAAAATCCTAGTATTCTTCAGGCTGTAGTTAAACTTTAATCTTGTGGAGAAATTGAGTAGTGATATATTTTTTTGCCTTCAGTTAAAATTACATTTTGAAACAACTGAGATCAGATCACCCTTTTTGCAACATTATGCCTGTTTTGTTGTTATGCAAAAGCTATTGTTGATTTAATTAAATGTGCTGAAGTGCAGTTAATTATTGAATTGAATTCAAGATATAAATGCTTTTAAGTATGTCCATTTGGCATATGACCTTAAAGTAAGTGTAGTCTTAAAGTAATTTCAAATCCCACTTAAGTGAAGTGCTGCAGCACTTGCCTGTAGACAGTAGTAAATCGTTTAATTAAGTTCAGAATATACTTACATAATTAGAATCAGAACAAAACTTGTTGTTCGGTTTTAAAGTAGAATTTTACCTTATGAAAGGGGGAAATATTTTGGAGCGGTAATTAAAGGAAGATTTAAAAATCCTCTGTCTACTGGACACATAGGAAAATGTAATGGAAAATAGAAGATGTAGTGAAAATATGGGCTAATGAATTTTTATCCTGCTTTTGGTGAAAAGTAGTCAAGTATAACCTCCTAAATATAACGAAGGTTTCACTGAATACGGCTTATCTAAGTAGTCATCCATTATCTGTCTGTTAGGTTTCCTGACCTATGTTTAGAAAGTCACTGTTCTCTCTATGGGGTTTGTCTTGGCATAAACAGGGACAGAATTATCACAAGCTATCAGCTGTGTGCTCCTTCCAATAATTTGAACAGGAACATGCAGTAATTGTGCAGTCAATCAAAACTTCTACTTAATGCTTAAGAAAAAATCAGTTTTTTATTTCTAACCTTTTATTCCTGTTCACAAATTCAGCTTGGAGGAGAATAAAATTTGACATAGGGTAAATTACCTTAGAAGTCTGTTTTATATTTTGAAGTAATACAGAAGGATTCTCTGTCAGCACTAATTGATAGCTTCTGTGATGCTTGTGGATTTTAATGGTTGTTGAAAACCTGTGCATTTTGTTGCCTTTGCTCTGATATCATATCTCCCCATTTTCTGATCATAACCTCATTTTCCCCCGTTTACATTTAAGTTTTAGAATTGGTTCATTTATTTCATTAAACGTATTTTACATCTTACTTTGCCTACATTATTTCCTGTACTTTCCTCCTGTCTCTCCCTCACTTGCTTTTTCCTGTGTCATTCTGATCTTTATTAAAGCTTCCCAACTTTTTGGTCGCCTAGTGATACTCCATTGTATAATCTGGAGCCCTGTGAGCCACTGCCTTTTGATGTTGCAAGATTTCGTGGGCTGACAGCTACTGTGTTGCTGGACCTTACCTATCTGACTGGAATCCATGAAGACATGGGAAAACAAAGCACCAAGAGACATGAGAAAAAACACAGACATGAATCTGAAGATAAAGGTGAAATGGAGCAGAAAATGGAGGGTGATGCTGGAGCGGATACACGATCAGCACTAAGTGCTGATGATAACAAAGGACATAGCACTGCAAACTCTAAATCAGAAAATGAAATAGCTTCCTTTTCCTTAGAACCATCAACACTAGGGATGGAATCCCAACACCAGCCTGCTGAAGGGAGAAAAAAGAATCATGAACATTCTCCAAGAAATCACGATATAGTTCAGTCAGAAATCAGAGCCGTACAGCTGTCTTATCTTTATCTTGGTGCTATGAAGTCACTTGGTGTTCTTCTTAGTTGTAGTAAATATGCTGAACTACTGTTAATACCAAAAGTCCTGGCAGAAAATGGTCACAACTCAGATTGTGCTAGTTCTCCAGTTGTTCACGAAGATGTGGAGATGCGTGCTGCCCTGCAGTTCTTGATGCGACACATGGTGAAGCGAGCAGTCATGCGCTCACCTATTAAAAGAGCCTTAGGACTGGCAGATTTGGAGCGAGCACAAGCCATGATCTACAAGTTAGTGGTTCATGGATTGCTGGAGGATCAGTTTGGTGGCAGACTTAAACAAGGTACATTTTCAAAGTTATTCAAGTATAGTGCAAAACTATTGTGTATTTGTATTTAAATGGTTAGAAACAATAGTGACACAAATGACACAATCTTGTAATTTTGTAGTGGCTATACTTTGGAGGAATCTTTGGAGAAATTTTACAGAGACTTCTAATTGCTTTTTAGATATAGCACTGTTGGTATAAACTGTTACTGGTTTTTCTTTTTTGCCTTTCTCCAATTCCTTATATTAACAAAAAGTAAATACAAGTCAGTAAATCAGAAATGTAGGTCTTCCTAATTTTTCTTCATGCTTTTGAAAAATGAGCAGTTCTGTATACATTTGTTGGAAGAATTCATTTATCACACGAGGATTGCAGAAATCGCTGTTGTAAAATATGATTGTGTACACACGTTAACAGATGATGTTGAGAGTTCGTTCACTCTGTTTCTTCTCTTCATGAGAATTTGTGAATCAGTTTTGGGTTTTGGTTTGTTTATTTATTTTCCTGAGATATTTGGCAGTGAAGTAGCAGAACTTGAAGAGAGAACACGTATCATTCCTGTTCGTCTTAAAAAAAGATGTATATTACAGGCTGAGTTTTTGAGGAAATGATTTAAATCAGTTTAAAAAGAAAATATCTACAATATTTTTTGATACCTAATTATCTAAAGTATTTTTTTTTAATTATCTAAGATATTAAAGATAATCCCTGTGCTGTTTGCTTCTTTACCATCTTATGTATTTCTTAGAAACCAACTAAAAAACCCTTCAAAAATCTATTACTTAAGCTGGAAAGTTAAAAACAGCTTTGTAATTGATCAGCCCTTTTGCCTAGCATAATAATCCTAAATGTTATAGCACTAAGTATCTAAGTTCTAACCTCTAACCAAGTAAATGGTTTCTCTGAAGATTGGAATGTTTTACTTTTCACCTTGATATCAGTATGACAACAAGAGACCAATTTGTTAACATGTCCATGAGTAATTGGCAGAGGTATTTGTGTTGTTAGAGTTTCTGCACACCTCTTTATTATGGGAGTGTTTTTTTTTTTTTAAGTTTAGCCTCAAATACTGCTTTACTGTACTTTCATTAATGTTCCTGTGCTGTTTTCTGCTGCAGAAGTAGACCAGCCAGTGGAAGAAGGTGACCAGTCTCAGCAAGCCCAAACACCAGTTACAACCAGCCCTTCTGCTTCCAGCACAACCTCTTTCATGAGCAGCTCTCTGGAGGATACTACTACTGCTACTACTCCAGTAACTGATACTGAAACTGTTCCTGCTTCTGAATCTCCTGGTGTTATGCCTCTCAGTCTTCTTAGGTAAAATGTTTTCTTACTTACGTATCATGTATTTCTTTAGCTCTCTGAGGTTTTGAAAGCATTAACAGCTGTTAATGTTAAAGCTGCCTCCACAAAATACAAAGTTGAATTTGTTACTTTGAGGACATGCATTTCTAAAATTAGACAGCTGCTAAGCTTTTCATATATACTATATAAATGCATGTGTGGTATCTTAAGTTCTTTTGAGCAGGAGGAAATACCTTTCTTCTGTTCTCCCTCAGTTCTCATTTTTATCTGATACAGTTTTAAATAGAAGTCAGTGATATTTCTGCTTTTTAATTAATAGTTAAATAGTTGGTGTTCAGACTAGAATAGATCTTAGTTTGCAAGCAACTCCACAGTCTTGTTTGTTTCATCCTACCCTCACATACTGAAATGGAAGTAAGCTGAAACTAAATTAATTTGCAGAAGTTATCTGAGATGTGGAGAAAAATCTGCTTTATGTTGAATATAGTCCTGTTCTAAGGTTAATTACTTTTGTTGACATGTGTGACCTCTGTTCTGAGAGTCTTTGCAGATGCACTTTGATGAAAGCCAGAACAAAATAGTATCACCAGGATAGCAAAAGTAACATACCTTACAAGGAATGATTATTCAGGCTGAGCTCAGTATGTAATGTAGGAATGGGGAAGTGAGTTTACTTCTCCTCAGACTGCCCTTGGTCTGTGAGGTATTTTTAGGTGCATGTCTGGGAATTGAACTGTCCAGGCAAAAAAAATAGGAAGGAGTTGTTCCTACAGGGTTCCTCTCCAACTCCCCTAAGTATATGTAGTATTATTCCTTACCCTTGCAAAATTCAGTTGCAGTAAGGTGCACTTGGCAAATTGTGATCTAATCTGATGTATTTCTTATGTCAGATCTTTTTCAGGGTTGCTCTTTTACATATAAGCATATACTTTTTTTTTTTTTTAAGGCAAATGTTCTCCAGTTACCCTACTACAACTGTACTGCCAGCACGACGTGCTCAGACTCCTCCAATATCTTCTTTACCAACTTCTCCTTCAGATGAAGTTGGGAGGAGACAAAGTTTGACTTCTCCAGATTCCCAGTCTGCAAGGCCTACGAATCGTACAGGTATACTCTCAGTACAGACAGAAATATAGACAGCTGTAAACTCACACAAGTCTGTATTGTTTTTTAAGACATTTTTGAGACTCCCTGGAATTGTAAAGGTAATGGGAGGCATCTCTTCATAGGTAGGACTGTACTACTGCTTGCACTTTGCTACTTAAAACAGAAATCTGTTCCATTCCAATATGTATACAGAGTGGGGTAATGGGGTAACAAGGGAATTGAGTAAATTGTTGAGTGAGAATCCCAGACTGCTAAAGATCTGTCATGTGATCCAAAGCATATGTATATGTTTTATGAGGGCTGCTCCAAAAATAATGCCTTCTATTTTATTATGTTCGTCCATGACGTCAGAGGTGGAAGTTGGTGGTATAGCAGTAGAGGTTGAACCTTTTCACCAGTATTCCGTTCCATTTTGTTGTGATGCAGTCTGACATACTAGAGTCTGACTTGGAAGCGGGTATGAAGCAAAGGTGTGGAATTGAATTTCTCCATGCAGAAAAAAATTGTCCCCTGATGACAGTTCATCAACACTTGCTAAACCTTTATGGAGACTAAACAGTGGGTGTGAGCACAGTGAGGCAGTGCGAGGTGCATTTCAGCAGCGGTGACAGTGGCATGAAAGAAAACCATGTTCCAGATAGCCATGGAAATTTTATTGTACTCTTTGTATCTGTCATAAGTTTCCATGGAAATAAATAGGAGTCATTACTTTCAGAGTAACCTATATATATTTAAATGAATACTGATTAAAAATACTGTGTTGAAGTATATTCTTCAAATTTCTTACTTAGTGCTGAGAAACAGTTTATCCTCTTATTCTTTCTCTTACATCCATGCTTTAGTTTGTCTCTTTCTGCTGTTTCACTTGTAGCAACTTGTCTGCTCCATTTTCATTTCTCATTTTTTGATGAGGTGACTTGCTCCTGGATCGTTATGCAGAGTTCACAACAGACTTCGTCAGTATATTTAGTGTCTTTGTTGATCAAAGGAAATTGTATTTGGACAGAAGTAATACTCATAATCTACAAAGAGATTTTTGAATATATGCGAGCATGTTAGTTAAGATCTCTCTCTGGGTCTTAAGAGGAATGGGTATTAATGTGATCTCCAAACATTTTGGAATCTTGGTGGTTCAGGCAAGGGTAACTTTCATTTTGTCTACCTACATATAAATCAGATAATTTGATAGAATTTGAAACAGAAACAAACTCCTTAGAAATGCTTCAAAAGAAATCGTTCCTTAAGTATTATGAGTGTCCAATTTGATTGAACAGAGGCCGACATAATATAAACGTGACTAAATAGAATAAACACTGTCTGAGTTCATTGTATCTTACCTTCTGTTGAAAAGTAACAGCGAGGAGAATTCTTAAGGCAATTGCTCACTTATCTGAAGCTAACAAATCTTTGCCAAATCAGAATGAGATTTGCTAAAGTGGAAAAAACTAAAGAAAGACATTTTTTTTTCTGTCTTCTAAGCTTTGTCTGATCCAAGCAGCCGACTTTCAACATCTCCTCCTCCTCCTGCCATTGCTGTTCCATTGTTAGAAATGGGATTCTCCCTCAGGCAGATTGCAAAAGCCATGGAAGCCACAGGTAATCAATAATGATATCAATTTAAAGTGAAAAAATATATTAGTATTACATTGGAAAAAATTGTTTCATACTTTAGTTTTGCAGTTCTGTAAGTATTTGGGAGAAAAAATTGATTTTTTACCATCATTGATGTAATATAATTCATATATATATGCTATATATATAATATATGCAGTATAATACAATTCTAAGGAGTGACTTTAATGCTTTCAGGTGCCAGAGGAGAAGCAGATGCACAGAACATCACAGTGCTTGCTATGTGGATGATAGAGCACCCTGGAAATGAAGATGATGAAGAACCCCAGCCAGATGTAACTGCAGATGCACGACATGGGGCGATAGTCTCTGGAAGTGGTGGAAAATCTGGTGATCATTGTTATTTGCAGTCACCAGGTGATATTCCTTCAGCTGATGCCGCTGAAATGGAAGAAGGCTTTAGTGAAAGGTAAAATGAAGTTTTCTTCTAATACCTTAAAATCTCTTGCTGAAATTGGAAGTCTTGTACGTTCATTGTTAGTGATGGGAAACACTGTAATGCGATTTCTGCATTTTGTTACATTAGTAAAAGCAAAGATTCAATTAAATTAGGTCTGCAGTATGTGTGTACTTTCCTGTACTGTATATGCACACAGCTGGAGAAGAATGTAATTGAGTTTCCTTCCTTCAAAAAAAGAGAGAGCGAACAAAAGAAATGAAGACAGAGAGCTTGCATTTTTACCAGTGAGATAAATAGTAATAAAGCAGAAATTCATTGGAGAGTGTTTTTTTGTTTGGTAGTTTGTTTTTTTTCTTCAGTATATTCATGGACATTTACCTTCCTACATTTTTTATTTTAAAGAAATTTTTGTTTTGTCTAGAGAATTGAACTGAGATTTACATTCTCGGCCATATTTGCAACTTTAGATCTAAACAGCTTATTAGTCTAATAAGAAAGATTTTAATCCTAAAAATAGTTACTTTAAGTGATGCTTGCTGCAGATCATACCAGCTTTTTGATAACAAGGGTGGTGAGAACTGCAGTGTGTATTTTGAGAATTTTTTTGTTCAGCTTCCCTGATCCTAATGAGCTATTCATCTATAGACTTTCTTAATTAATTGTCTTGGGTAAAATGCATTTTCACGGAGAACTCACAGATTTCAAGTGGGAAAAAAAAATGAATAGGTGTTACTTGTTGAGGGAATTACTGCTGCAGGGACAGAAGTGTTGATTTTATTCTTATTTTATTTCTTTAACAAAGAATTAAAGAAAAGTACCTTAGACTGTACTTAGCACAGCATAAAGTGAGTGTTCTTTTAATGTTTCTTGAAAACTTAGGCACTGTGGAAGCGTTGCTACATCTCACTTCTTAAAGTGAATCTCATGGTCAGAGGAACAGTATGCAAGGAAAAGAAAATTTTTGAATTCCAAAATCTTTTTTTTTTCCTTCTGTGAATGAATGGAGTCTTCCCTAAATTATGACCCTAATACGTTTTCCCTAGCTACTGTATGCAGCTATTTAAAACTGTTTTTGATTTACCTGTTGATTACAAATTCTTGTAGCCCTGATAATATGGATCATGTGGATAATGCTGCTTCTGCAAGTGGACCTCCTTCTAGAAGTCGGTCATCTGTAACAAGAAGACACAAATTTGATTTAGCTGCCCGAACACTGCTAGCACGTGCTGGTAGGTGTTCTAAAAGGCTTCCAGGTTTTTTTTGCCCAGTAAATGAAGAGGATGGGTATTGGTACCTAGCATGAAAGTTACACAAGTGTCCTTTGCATATGTGTATCAGTGTATCTTTAGATTAAGTGTTTTATGTGGTGGGAGAAAATCTGAGTTTAAAAACTAGAGAAAACGTAGCTGAAAGTGGATTTATGCTTATTACATGCAAAATAAAAGTACTGTTTTCTTTTTCACTTGAGCGGGATTATACCGCTCTGTACAGGCCCACAGAAATCAGAGTCGAAGAGAAGGGATATCTTTGCAGCAAGATCCAGGGGCTCTTTATGACTTCAACTTGGATGAGGAGTTGGAAATTGACCTTGATGATGAAGCAATGGAAGCTATGTTTGGTCAAGACCTGGCTAGTGATAATGATATTCTGGGAATGTGGATCCCAGAGGTATTGGATTGGCCTACCTGGGTGTGTGTGACTGCAGCGGGGGCTGCTTTAACTTACTGCTTTTTGCATGTTTGCATTTCCTAATTTAAAGTAACATGCATAAGTTTATATCTCAAGTTAAAATATCTTACTAAAAGCTAGCAATGCAAAAATCTTGTGTTCCGTAGCTTCACTTTTAGCTTAAGAATAATGCTTTCTTGTGTTTCTTACACTATGCTTCATGTACATAGTTTTCCTGCCCTCTTCCTTGAAAGATGACAACAGAACTAGTGTATTTGTATTGATGATAGTACTTAAAAAGCAAGTTAGGCCAGATTGTGTGGCAGTGAAATTCTGTTTTATTTAATAATAATAACATTAGCAATAATAAATCTCATCTGTAGCAATATAATTTGCACTTAAATCAGTTCTGTCCTCTTAGTTTAGTCATGTCAGTGTCTATGTCAGCATCTGAAAAGGATTTATACACGGTCCTCATTCAATTGTTGTATAGCTTACTCAAAGTACTTTTGAGATGGAAGAGAATTATATTAACTGTAGTTTGTTAATCTTTGGATTATCCATTTCAAGATGATGGCCAACCTACAAGACTAAACTTTCATCTCGTAATTGTAACAGCACTTGATTCTGATATGAAAGCAAGATGCAGTATGCATGTGTAATGTTCAGAGAGTTTGCTGCACTGGAGCATCTTGATAAAAGCACTTAGAACATAAGAGTAATTCTAGAAGAACGAACTATAAGTTCAGATAGAATCATGGAATGCATTGACACAGCTTATTCTTTTGCACAGTAAATGTAAAGGCTGATTGTCTGGAAACAGTGGATTCTTTTTTCCTTAATAATCTAGTCTTATGCATGAGACTGAGAAGAACAAGGTAATATAAACATGGTATTAAATGTAAACTAGCAATGTTGTGTGTGAAAAATGCTACTGTCAAGATTTTTTTTAGTCAAATCTGAAATGAAATAGGAAAATTTTAAATTTATGTCCCAGTGTTTTTCTTCTACTAAGATAATCTGGTTGTTTATTTCTGCTTTGCCCCTGTGCAAGTTTACCGTACACATTCTACTTTGTGTAGTAGAAATGGGCAGAAACATCCATTTAACAATATTGGCATATTTTTTATATCTAGTATGAAGGTACAAAAAGATATACTCTGTAAGTAACATGAGAATCTTATTACACAGCATGTTTGTGAATCTGAAGACAGAGAAGAAGTAGTGGTTTGTGAACTGTGTGAATCAAGTGTTGTCAGCTTCAATCAACACATGAAAAGAAACCATCCAGGCTGTGGGCGTAGTGCCAACCGTCAGGGCTATCGTAGCAATGGTTCCTATGTGGATGGATGGTTTGGCGGTGAATGTGGAAGTGGAAATCCTTACTATTTGTTGTGTGGTGTCTGCAGAGAGAAATACTTAGCCCTGAAGAGTAAATCCAAAACATCAACTTCAGAAAGGTACAGAGATAAAAGACAGTGGAATGTTGTATGTGAAGAAAAAAAAGAAAGTGAAAGTATCAACTAGTCCATGAATTTTAAGAAATTGAATGAAGAAATACAAATTTGTAGTAGAACTAATGTCTTTATTTTAACTGAGGCTTGAAATCTTTGTCTTCATTATTTTTTTTTAATGGAAAAAGGAATTATTTATTGGAATCTTGCTTTCTGTTGCAGATCTTGAAAAACTTTTTTTCTGAATATGCCATTATTTTTATGGACCTTTTCCACATTCATACTGCAAAATACATTATTAATTTCTCTTGCTATTTCCAGAACTCGTGTTTACATAACAGTAAAGTAATCTTACAGTAATCCAAGTTTAAAATTGGTATGCATGTATATAAATGATTTAAGCCATTTAATTGTTGTTTTTCATTCTTTTTTTTTCTTACAGGTACAAAGGCCAGGCTCCTGATTTAATAGGTAAACAAGACAGTGTCTATGAAGGTAGGTTTTCAAATTTTTGAAGATACTGAATACTTCCAAAGTACTTTTCTTTCTCCATAAATGCAAATAAACATGTAATGAAACTCTGCTTAAAGATACCTTCGGACTAGATTTACTGCTTTCATTGTTGCTTTTGAGTTCAGATGGAAATAAATCAGTGACATTTTTTCCCTTGTATTTTATCTGCTGCCTTGTAATTAATTTTGGTGAATGAGCTGTTGTAGTTTGAACTACCTACATTCAGTCTATGTGAAGTCCAGCATTCAAATACATTTCTTAGCTGCCTTTTAAGGAGAGGTTAATTAGCATAAGTTACCCTCTGGAAATTTTGGACTCAGGCTTACTCTTCTACCTTTTATTAGTTGAGAGTGTCTCAATAATGTTTTTCACACCTGAACAAATTATTGCTAACGACTGTAGAAAATCTTTTTCAGGTGATACTTTGAATCTGGGCCTTTTTGTAGCTTGTACGATAGCATGTGCAAACCACATGTGTAGATTTGAATGTTAGTGAGTGTTCCCAAATATAAAAAGCTGTTCCCATTGTTCCCAGATAAAAGCTGTTGAGATTGTACTCTATGGAGAGTGAATTAGAGAGGGAAAGGGAAGTAAATCTAAATTGATGTCTGTGTAAATGTCTGGGAAGTCAATGGAGTAATAGAGTACATAATTTAATTACAATTATGGGATGAGGGTGCAAACTGGGGTATGGGAAGGAAAAACAAAGGCCTAGATAGTACAATAATGACCTAAGAACTTCACATACTTTTTGATAAATATGAACACAAGAAGACCTCGGTATCTATCTCTACTATTCGGTCCTTTGGGATATGTATGTGTTGTCATGATTTAAAGCATTACCGTATGTCCACACTTCTTAATGTATTCCAGGCTTTAGAGTTGTCCTTTTGTTAGATACAGTGACCTCTTGTTTCTTTGTTTTAAAAAACAGCTGGATAAAACAGCTGGATTGATGCCTCAGAGAATCTTCCATGAAATTTGCATGTTAAATAAAATAAATAAAATAAAGACTAGATTTAATGAAGAGGGGCAAAAGGCGGGTTTTGTTTTTCTAATTCACTTAATGTTGCCGCTGGCACAACCTGAAAATGAGAGTCAAGGCTGCTAAGTTGCAGATTATAATTCATATTTTATTCCCCATGTTGATATCTTTTAAAATTAGCTAACCTTATTTACTACTTTCAGATTTTGTAACTACATTTAGTTGTATTTTTCCAATTCTAGAAGACTGGGATATGTTAGATGTAGATGAGGATGAAAAGCTGACAGGAGAAGAGGAGTTTGAATTGCTGGCTGGACCTCTTGGGTTAAATGATCGACGTATTGTACCTGAACCTGTGCAGTTTCCTGACAGTGACCCTCTAGGTGCATCAGTTGCAATGGTGACAGCCACCAACAGCATGGAAGAAACATTGATGCAAATAGGTAAATTTGATACGAATTTAATTCACAGAACACATACATGGTGTGATTTTATGGGAGTGTTGCAGAAATATTTTGAGAATCTTTCCTGCTTTCCTGTTTCATAAGGAAACAAATACGGATCCTTTATTTTCCTTTTATTATAAAAGTCAGTGAGGTATGCATGGCATTTTTGTTGACAGACTTGTAGCTTTGGTTTACTAACAAAACTGTGACCAAAGTTTTACAGTGAGTGGTAGTGGCGTGTTTTTTCACAACTCAGAGATTCATGGATTTAATTGGTGATTTACTGATCATCATACTGAAATGCAGGATCTGTATTTAACTTTGTAGATCCCTTTAAATGGGCAAGGGAAGCAGAGGAATTAGCATTAACATCAGTATTGTCAAATTGTTACATATCAAGTTTTGAAAAAAAGAAATTATGTAGAATTTTAGAAGTGTATTTTCTGCTCAGTCATCACCACTTTATTTCTGATATGCTGAAAACTGAAGCTGTTTTAAAAAAACCGGTGCCAGATTTGCTTCTGTGCTTACTACTGTATGATGTTTTTTTGCTCTTTAAACACTAACACAAATTGTTATTTTCAAGGTTGTCATGGCTCTATAGAAAAAAGCTCTTCCGGCAGGATAACATTAGGAGAACAAGCAGCTGCCCTGGTAAATCCACATGACCGTGTTATGGCCTTAAGAAGAGTGACAGCTGCTGCACAAGTCCTCCTTGCAAGAACTATGGTTATGAGAGCACTATCACTTTTGTCTGTCAGGTTTGTGGCATTCTTAGCAGAACTATTTTTCATTTGAATATAGTTACGTAGTAATGTTTGGTGTAGATGCACTTTTACAATTCATTTGGGAAAGTGATGCTCATTTTATATACTTCATTCATATTATTAAGAGATAAACTTTTGTTGATTTTGTTCCTTTGAACTCTACCTCCAAACTTTATGAAAGATGCTTCTGTGTCTTAAATTGACAGCAGACTCCAGTAGCATCAGACACTCAAAACCTAATAATTCTGTATCTGCCAATTGGCTTTTGTTCAGGACAAGTATTAGAAATAAAAGGTAAACACTGCAGGAAAGAAGACATAATGCAGGATTTGATGGCATATGAGGATGTGAAGAAGTCACAGAAACCTGACATGCGTGTTATCATAGCCTACTTCTAAGCATGAATTATCCATATAACATTGTTTATGAGCTAAACTTCAGGTTTTTTTGTTTTTTGGTGTGTGTGTTTGTGTGTGTGTGTGTATATATATATTTATTTTTTTATTTTTTAAATTTTCACCCTTAACTTAAAAGGAGTGGAGGGAGGCTACAGTTTTGTTTCTGTATCTTCCCTTTCCCCCTCAATGATACTACTGCCCAGCTAACCAAGCAGGCAGTGTTCACTCGTGGTTTGGGAATAGTTTTGTCCAAATACAATTTTACTTATAAATACACTAAAAAAAACAAGAGCATTTCTGTTCATTTTTGACAGTGGTTCCAGTTGTAGCCTGGCAGCTGGTCTTGAGTCCTTGGGATTAACTGATATAAGAACTTTGGTTCGTTTAATGTGCCTCGCTGCAGCAGGGAGAGCAGGACTCTCCACAAGTCCATGCACTGTGTCAAGTTCAACAGAGCGATCTAGAGGAATCCACAGCAAAACAAGCAAGCCTATATCATGTCTTGCCTACCTGAGCACAGCAGTGGGCTGTTTGGCATCAAACACTCCTAGTGCTGCTAAACTTCTGGTGCAATTATGTACGCAGGTATGGTATGTATATTGAACTACTACATGAGATTAAGCATTCCCTTTTGTCCTTATTTATAAGTTGTGCTTTTTTCTTCTAAACTGTGAGACTGCCCTCTGTGACTCTTTAACTGAGTCAGTTGTAGAGTATAGATTGATTGTATTTAGAGATGATCTACAGCTGTGGAAATGCTATGGCGTTTCATGCATGTGAAGACATTTAAATGCAATCAGAGTAATGACTTATTTTGTTCTTTGGATTTTGAAATATAATCGTGGATTAATACAAGTTTTTGGATGAAGTTGATTACACACAACTGCATCCTACATCCAGGTGCAAAAAATTCATGGAAAGTTCTCCTAGAAGCTCCTTAGTTTTTGCTGGTATTTGTGATTGTATTTGAGATTTGTGATGGTATTTGAGACTGTCTGTCTGTTGATTGATTGATCCCTGGATCTGAGTGGCTGGTTCCACTAAGATCAGGTATTCAATCCCAGGTTCAGACGACTGAAATTCCATGTTGCACGTGGTATTTGCCTGTTAACATTGTTTGGGAGCTGAGAATTTCTACCAAAATATTTGTCAAAATTTGGACTCTGATTTTTTTCCAAATACAACCACTTTTCAAGATTGTTTTGTTTGTTTGTTTATTCTAGTTATTTATTATATTTTATTGTTTATTTTCAGAATTTGATTTCTGCAGCAACTGGTGTAAACTTGACGACAGTTGATGATCCAATTCAGCGGAAATTTTTGCCAAGCTTTTTAAGAGGAATCGCTGAAGAAAACAAACTTGTAACTTCTCCAAACTTTGTGGTTACTCAGGCACTTGTAGCACTGCTGGCAGACAAAGGGGCCAAACTGAGGCCAAATTATGATAAGGCAGAATTTGAAAAGAAAGGTATGATAAGGCTTTTATTTATCCTAATCACTTAATTATATCTTCAGTCTCTCATGTCTGTCTAAGGAAAGATGCTAGAATAATCTATACATAGAGATTTGCTCACAAAAATAGTTTGTTGTGTTACAGTTTAGGGCACAAATTACTTAGAAATACTGATTTATTACATAACTATATTCTATATCACATTAAAAGAAATCTGTACATTTGTGTGTATTGAAAGCTGTACAGGCGTGGTATTCAGCTCCAGTTGTGCCATATACTGACATTAAGGGGAACAATTAATTAATTATTAATTAAGGGGAATAGTTGATTCCTGATACCTGAGTACTTTTCTGTCTCTGGTGCACAAAATTTTGTTACCTCTGCTGTTGAGAGGTCAGGGAACAGAAAAGCAAGTTCTGAAAAGCCTGAAATACCAGGCTGTTTCTTTGTTCAGGGGAGGGAAGGACATCTTTAGAGCAGCTTACCTCAGAGGATCCATTTTGCTGTTTAGACAGTGCTTGTTCTTTGAATAACCGTTTTCTATACGGTGAGAATAAGAACATTCTCTTGTTAAGGTGTTTTGAGTATTTTTGTAAAATTTTAAAGGGGGCTGTATTTTCTTGGTGTCAGAATAGGTTTTCTTCCTAATGGTTAATGTAATTGCAACATTCTTATAAAATGCTTGTTAATCTTTTTCTTCTTTTTTCTGGAAATTATGGCTAATGCTGTGTTCATTTATGTACTTCTGTTTGGTACTCATCTAGGCATCATCTCATTGTTTTGTTTAAGCAGGTTTAATTGCCCATTTGTATGCCCATCCTTCCTATGATCCTTCTGCTGTAGGCCCTCTGGAGCTGGCTAATGCACTAGCAGCCTGCTGCCTTTCATCAAGGTTATCTTCACAACATAGGCAGTGGGCTGCTCAGCAGTTGGTGCGAACTCTTGCAGCTCATGATCGAGATAATCAAACTATTCCTCAGACCCTCGCTGATATGGGGGGAGACTTACGAAAATGTTCCTTCATAAAACTGGAAGCTCATCAGAAACAGGTAAGCATGATTTCTCCCAAAATTACATGAATTTTAATGTTCTTCTTTCTTTTGTAGAATTGAGAAGAAAAAAAATCAAGAATGATTGCTTTATAAATATACTGATTGAGATATTTGCAACAAAATATGATGTTTTTGTGATAAAGTACATTATTGCTCTAAGGTATCTCCAGTATAGAATAGTGCATACTTTCTTTGAAGCTCCTATTACAAGAGGCAAGAAACTGTCCTCACAGTGCACTAAATCAGTAGAACCATCTTTTCTTGAGCTAGATAACAGAATCGTAGAATCATAGAATTGCTCAGGTTGGAAAAGAACTCAAAGATCATGAAGTCCAGCCACAACCAAACCATGCTACCGTAACTCTAACAACCCTTCACTAAATCATGTCCCTGAGTACCACATCCAAATGGATTTAAACATATCCTGGGATGGTGACTCAACCACCTCCTCTGCCTGGGGAGCCTATTCCAGTACTTAACAACCTTGTCTGTAAAAACGTTTTCCTGATATCCAATCTAAACCTCCCCTGGCACAACTTGAGTCCATCTTAATTTAGATCTTAATTTGCAGTAGTTTTTCTGTTATAGTAGTTAATGTCTTATTCTGGTACTCTGTGCAATAGCAGCCTCATGGAGCATAGGTCAAGTGCAACATCCTCATAAAATATACTTATTTACACTGTACAGCATTGTAAATGTGGAAGAGTGTGTTGTATATTTTTATCAGCATAGGTAATGCTCTGTTCCGGTGGCTTAAGTTTGCATTATTATTAGTGAACAAAGTTACCAAAGCTTTAGGTTTAAACTCCATTTTTGCCATGATCTCTCTATCCATGATTTGTAGGTCATGACATGTGTATGGTGCAATAAAAAGGGACTTTTGGCAACTAGTGGAAATGATGGCACCATAAGAGTGTGGAATGTTACCAAAAAGCAGTACTCATTGCAACAGACATGTGTGCTCAACAAATTGTAAGTCAATGCTTTATAACTGTCAGATATTTAATTTAAGTTTCAGTTGTGCAGGGTAATGAGAAGACCCAGTCCTGCAGTATCTTCTGCACAGACATTCTTTCATCTTTCTTTTTTCCTTGGGTTGTTTCTGTGTTTATGGCAGGCAGTGTACGATAAAACTGAAAGCAGAACTTGAATATCAAGCTGATCAGAGTCAGTATAAGGAGATCATGTTAAAACTGTTGAAAATATTCTTAATCATTCATTATGAGGAGAAATTATTAAAATAATTACTCTAAGGGACTATGACGTATGAGAGGAATAAAAAGATAAAATATTCACTTGGGGGTTTCCAGTGAACAGTTTAAATGTATAACATGATAATTGTGAATGTAGTGGTTTCAGTGAAGTGTGGGGCAAAAAAAAAGAATTTGTGACTTCTGGCCTTCAGGAGCTTAGAGTTCCTGCTGCTCCTTCATGGAATTGTCTGGGAAGGACTTTTCTATCATTTGGATGTGTCCAAAAAAGAAGGAAGAAAAAGATTAAAATCTGATTCCTTAGTACAGATTATGTGAGTTAACTCAGGAGTAAAGAAACAGTAATGAACCAGAAGGTTGTTAGGTGGTGATTTCTTAGCAGTTCTTAAATTTTATTTAATGCTGCTCATTTTATAAGTTGGGGTTGTTTTAAATAGAATGTGGGGCTGTGAGCAGGGAAGAATACGTTTATTATGTAAATCTAAAATGATGGCAGAAAGACTTTGGATTTTAATTTAAATATTTCATGAATTTCCTCTTTTCCTGTCTGCCTAAAGGAAGTGCCCTTTCTAATTATGTTATTCTGTACTGTTGCAGAGAGGGCGATTCTGAAGAAAGTCTGGGGTCACCCAGTGACCTTAGTTTGTCTCTTATCTGTTGGAGCATCAGTGGCAAGTATCTGGCTGGAGCTACAGAAAAGATGGTGAACATATGGCAAGTCAATGGTATGCTCTGACTACCAGTGAACATTTTACAGTAAAATGTATTTCTAAATAAAGCTGCCAAGTTACTGAATATTTGTTAACCTAAGTATTTGTGTGTGCTCTCCCGTTTAGTATCTGCCACTTTCCATAATATCTTGTCAATCTATTTAATTAGATTAAGGCATTAACCACAAATCAATGCATGTCTTAAAATTAAATGGATAAACTGAGTACCATGTACAAATTCTTGATGTCACTGATCTGTTTAGGTTTGAGATTTGATCACTTCTGGTGATTTTTGTTTGCAAATATGGCATTTTCCCATAGTCCACAAGACTTACCTTCTTCAAAAGGCATGGAGAATGCCTAAATTGACTGAAACAGATGCAGGGATGGCTGATGACAGTGTTCAATGAGATGAGAACCTTTTGAGAGTAAAATGTGTGTGATTGGTTTGTTTAGTTGAACTAGAGAGTGAGAGGAATAAGATTATAAATTGTTACCATTGTTACAAGGTAAACACTAGGAGAAGTCCATGGAGCAAAAGCAGTTATGTGAGAAAATGGATATTATTGACACAAGAAGAACTGGAAATAAATAGGTCACGAATAACTGCAAGAAAGATTCTGGTATTAAAATGTTTGTGATATCAAATGGTTTCTAAGGAGGAATGACAGCTGGGAAGGAAATACTTTTAAGATGCATTAGAGAAATTGCATTGTGATAAGGGAGACTGATCCTGATCTAGAAGGGCCCTTCTTAATTGATTGATTCAGTTTGCAAGTGTCATTAGATGGATTCTCTAACATTTTTCTTGTCATCTGTGCTGTTTTTAACTAATCCACCATAATTTTAAAACTTTGGGAAAATTGTTAGTCACTTGGTGACTTGTAATCTGTGAAACATCTTTCCGTCGTTCTGTACTTATGAAAATCAGTGGTTAAACTGTCCATGTTAACAGACAGTCCACAAGAAAAGCATAAGTGATCTGAGTACTGGAGAATTTGGCTTTCTCCTTTAATAAAACTATTTATCTTGGATGAACATTGAGATTTGTGGTCTATGTTTTGTGTAGGTTAGTGGTCCATTGCTTCATAGTCTCATCACTTAAGTGAATTTGTCATATGTTCTAGCTCTAGACTATAGAGTCTTCTGATATTTTCCTGTGGAAGGTATTTCTGTTCTACTGTTTTCTTTGTGAAGATGAAATCAATTTAAGTAATTAGATTTGATACTTTAAATAATTAAAAATAATTTTGAAATATTTTTGGGGGTTCCTAGGAGGAAAAGGATTGTTAGATCTTCAGCCTCACTGGGTATCTGCACTTGCTTGGCCAGAAGAAGGGCCAGCTGCAGCATGGAAAGGAGAATTATTATTAATTGGTCGTATGGATGGGTCTCTTGGACTTATTGAAGTTGTGGATATTTCAACCATGCACCGGATAGAGCTGGAACACTGCTACAGAAAGGATGGTAGGTGACTGTATCAATATTTAAGTAGAGATTAAAATTAGTAGTGCCTCAGTTAAATTTTGAGATTCCTTGCCATAAAAAAGAAAAAGCAATTGGTTACTCTGAAAGTAATGCCTTCTATTTATTTCCATGGAAACTACAATAGATACAGAGAATACTGTAAGGCTATTTAATGGAGCAAATTTTCAGCTTCAAAACACTCTTTATCAGCATATTTTCAACGTGGTCACCACCATTAGCTGTGCATTTTCACCAGCAATGAACAAGAGGTTATAGTATTTGCATTAATTTTGCTTTAAATTGCCACGTTGGCTATATGACTTAAAAGAATAAAAAAGACAGATTTTTTTGCAGTGTCTCCATTGTCTACAGATGGTTTGTAGACAATATCACCTGAATTCCATAATTACAACCATTTTTATTTATAGTTCTGGTCACAGAGGACATTGAATAGCACATCTTGGGTAGCATTTTGTGGTTTTCCACAAAGGCTTTGGCTTCTTCTAGAAATGTGCCATTTTTTGGCAGAATCAATGGAGGCAATACGTCCTAATGAAGGCTGAAATTGCTTTCAGTGGTTTTCTTAGAAGCAGCCCAACACAGTTCTTTTCCCTGTGTCAAGAATATATATATCCAAGTATAAATGTATTTTAATGAAGGAGAATGAGAAAAGAGATTGCAAAATGATCTCAACTGCTGTGATGGCATTCACTTTTCTCTTTACTATATAAATTCAAGAAAATTTTCAGACAAAAAAAAAAAGTCAAGTAACTTAGGTTGAGGGGAAAGTTATGCATTTAATATTTTATGCAGTCACGCTGTCAAAAACTTCTGGCAAGACTGATGTTCAGTTTGGGTTAATTAAGTTTTGTGCTGTCTGTCACAGTTTCTGTCACATGCCTTGCCTGGTTCAGCGAAGATAAACCATTTGCAGTTGGCTATTCAGATGGGAAATTGCTAATAGGAACAAAGGAACCACTTGAAAAAGGAGAAATCGTTCTAGTTGATGCACACAAGGTAGAGTTAGTCATTTTAAAATGTATCTGTAATTTCTGCAAGAAAGGATCTGTTTAAGCTATTTTCTGTATTTGAAAGCTATTTATAAAGTCAAGAGCAGATTATCTATTTCTGATACATTGAACACAGTAGGGTTCACAGGAACAGTCCATCAAATTTGAATTTAAAAAAGGAGTAAGAATTATAGTCCTTTTGCTATTAGAGGTTGCAAAGCGTGTTTAAATTCAGCAGTGGAAGTGTATTAAAGGTGTACTTGGGTTTAAAAAGGCTTGATTTGTAACAGCGCTCGTACCACTTTAATTTTGTCTTTCACATGTTTTTGTAGAGCTTAAATTACCATGCAAAGCAAAAATCTTTTTCTGACTATGCAGCCATAAAGGTTTTGATCCTTTGCTGTAGTGTCTGTAATAAATGTCACCACTGATTGGACTAATGAGTTGTTAGGCTAAGAGGAGAATTCCCAAAGTAGGAGTTTAATAAAAGCATCGTGAGTGCTTCCATGAATTGGTCTTGGTATTTGAAGCATGGCAGTCACAGAAGTGGGCATGCTGTGGTAATAGAACTGTACTTCAGTATTCCACTATGGCCTATTCTTTCTGATGTCAGTTAGCCTCATCTGGCCCTTTACCTAATATGCCTATGAAGCCAGTATCATTAAGTTAATTCTGCGATTACCCAATATAAAAAAAGTAGAATGTACTGAATTCATACTTGCAAGTCTTTCTCTCTACTTGTTAAAATTTATTTGAGAATAAAATGCTCTATTATCAATAAACACTGCAGTAGCTTTGGCAATTGAGTTTTTTCTGTTCCTACTGTGTTATTTCATACCAACTCTTATCTTTTTTTTTTAATTAATAGGATACAATTGTTAGTATGAAGTGGGATCCAACTGGTAAGATTCTCCTGACATGTGCCAAAGAAGAAATGGTGAAACTCTGGGCATACATGGGAGGGTCTTGGAGACGTCTGCATTCACTGCCCCATCCAGCTTTTGTGAATGGCATTGCTTGGTGTGGTCTTCCAGGGAAAGGTCCCAAGTTACAGCTTTTGCTAGCTACGTATGTCATGCTTTTGTTTGTTTTAGCTTTATTGTATTTTTTTTTCTTGATCATTAATGTCAAGAATAAAGTAAAGTTTTGTGTTTTTTCAAATAACATTTGCTCAGTAGAGCAGTTTTCATGAGAACTCTAAGGCACCAGAGAAAATGAAAAGCATGGCTCTTGTCATGTTACCAGTTGTTCTCTCTATGCTGTAAGACTTGTGCATGGTAGACGTGTGCTCAAACTTTTTCTGCAGATACTTTTTTTAATATGAGACCGTGATGTTAGTGAAAATTGAAAATGTGTGGGGTGAGGAGTGGGAGGATAGGGAGTGGAGCAGAAGGAAGGCTTTTAACCACTGATTACATGCCTTTGCACTTTAGATGTATAGATAAATATAGTTTCATAGGAAGGTAGTGATATGTAATATTTCTAGGACATTCTGTTTATATTCAGTATTAATACCTTTACTTTGTTTTTCTGATTTACCCTGACTTCCTTTAGAGGGTGCCACAATGGGTTGGTGTGTGTCTGGACTGTTCCTCAGGACATAGCAGTCACACTGCAGACCAGCTCAGCATACTCAGAAGGATGGTGGGACCAAGAAACAAGTGCCCAGGTAGGAGGAGTAGGCATGGTGTTTAAGAAATTCTCTTTGCTTGTTTTGACGTTAGGGAGGAGGTAGCGTGAGCAAAAATTTCAGGTTTCCTGAGAGAAAATATTTGCTAAAAAGAAGTGTTTGTGTTGCATTTGTATGTGTGTAGATATTTTCAGAACAGAAGCTGAAAAATCACAGGTTGAAGTGAGTTTTACTTCACTAAATATTATATACTGAACTGTTTCTATTTTTCCTAGGTTGATAAATTTATAATAAAATTCAGTAAGAGTTTAAAATTGTTTCTATATAAAATTGAGTCAGCATAAGTTTTACATGTGTTACATCAGATTGCAGTGTAGTTCTTAATGATGGTGGCATTTTTGTATGTGGAGAAAAGGAGGTAATGTGACTAGAATAATTTTGGACTTTTTAAATTGTAGTATTGAAATTACTGTATCTCCACAAATATTCAGTATTTCTTACAAAATATAGAAGCTAATTTTTTTCTGTATGAAGTTCAATGTTCCATAACTATGAAATAATTTTCAGGATGGATACAGAAAAGCAGTTGACGCCAAGTGTGTATTTCAACTGAGAGGGCATATTACCCCTGTTCGGACCGTTGCATTCAGTCCTGATGGACTGGCATTAGTGTCTGGTGGACTTGGTGGTCTCATGAATATTTGGTCTCTGCGGGTAAGGTCATCACAGAGGTAACAAGATTACTTTTTTAGTGTAACTGTCTCCAGTGGTTGAGTCATCGGACTTTCATTTTTTTTCTGGGGTGTTACATGCATGAAAGGAAATGTTATATAAAATAATGATGAAATCTGGTACTCAGTAAACTGTAAGTTTAAATTACACTTAACTGTTAAGTATTTTGTAGGTTATGGTTCTATGATTTATTCACTTTTTAGTGTTAGTCATATTATTAGTTAGGCTTTGCAGAAGCAGCCACTCTCACTTTAGAGATGGGAACAACATTGGTTTATGCAAGAACTTTCTCTGGGAATCATATGCTGTTTCTTATTTAATAATTCTGAATCATTTCTTATATTATCTCCTTAGTATGATGGAAGTGCTAGATAGACGTTGGCTTTTAGCACTGACATTTCAGTTTTTAAGAAATTATTGAACAGCTTGGAGATAATCATCCCTTAGGAATGTGCTTTGTATGTATTTAAGTAGAAAAGTAGCTGTATTTGCACACTGACACAGAACACTTCTTTCCTTAGGATGGTTCAGTGCTACAGAGTGTTGTGATAGGTTCTGGAGCTATTCAGACTGCTGTATGGATACCTGAAGTCGGTGTAGCTGCGTGCTGTAACAGATCAAAGGTGACACTGTGTGTTAAAGTAATCCTATAATTGCTTGTGTAATTAAGAATTATTTTATTAAAAGACAGTTCCATTTGTCTTTTTTGGGGGAGAAGGGGAAGAACTATGCAGACAGGGCCCCTATCTATTTATTGGCTTATGTTATGTAAGTGTACTTGTTTACAAAGCAGCTTGAATAACTGAGCCTAGTCAGCTGTTATATTTTCAAGATACATTATTTTGACTTTCAACTACCACTTGAGCCTCAACAGATTTTTTTTTAATTTTAGTTTTTAAAATGTCTCATGTTGAATTTTGGGTGGTCGAGGGGAGAATCCTTCTGAATTTGTGGTTGCAAAGGACTTTACACACTGGTTACATCAGCGTTTCTGTTTACTGGCAGCAACTGTAAATGGGCCACAAAAACAGGATAAAAACTTTTTATTTATGCAGCATGAGGAATTTTTTTTTTCTCTCAGCAAATAAGGTACCTCAGTAACGTCATTTAATCTAGAGCAGCCTTAACATCAGAATTTTTTTAAGGAGTAGCAAAGTCTATTTAAATGGTTACTTTAAGTACTGCTCGTATCTGAACAGAAGTTTCAAAGGTGGCAATATAGCAATATTTGCAAGCCTGTATGAGTCCCTTACTTCCTCAAGTGATTAAAAAACAAAAGGCAAACAATGGCTGGTTGTTCCAGAAGACAACTTATTTTGTGAATAATGATGAACTTGGCACAAGTTATGGCTCCTGTTAGTAGATCTGTTCTGTATTTTGTTCTAAGTATTTGAAATTCTTTGAAAGTCTTCCCTGAATTCCACCCTGATGTTGGAGATCACATTACAGGACAAACCCTTAATGGTGTTTATGCTGTTCACAGAAATTAACTCAGCTTGTTAATATCTGTTTTCATTCTTCCTTGGAATGGTAATCATAATACTGCCTTGAGAAGGTGAAAGTAACATATGAAGAAGTGACAATATGGAGAGAGCTACTCCGTTTTGTTCTTCAGCAGACTGTTAGTCAACAGAGACAATGCAAATATTTTCTATCCACTTTGGGAACTAAGATAGTTGATGGTAAATCAGTGGAGCTGAATAATCCTATGTTATGAATTTTTGATTTTTAACATGTCTTGTGTCTGCTGTTAAACAGGATGTGTTGGTAGTGAACTGTACATCAGAGTGGATATCTTCCAATCACATCCTTGCAACATGTAGAACTGCACTGAAACAGCAAGGAGTTTTAGGATTAAATATGGCTCCTTGCATGCGAGCTTTCTTGGAACGTTTGCCAATAATGCTTCAGGAGCAGTATGCTTATGAAAAGGTAAGAGCTTGTGAGAACACTTAAAATTCCTGTCTCTTGGGATCACGGTTCTGGTGATATGGTTGCAGTCTTTCAGAACTGAGATCCCCCCCCAGAATTTCCTACATCTTGTCTGCAGATATCTTTCAATATTCTCTAAACTAGCAATCTCTTAGTTTGAGAATATTTAAAATATTTGAAAAGCTTTAAGTATGGAAAAAAGTATTTGTCTATAGAAATAGCTTTATAGAAGTCCTACTTCCAGATTGATGAATTTATGTTCCTAACTGCATGTGTGATTTCTCTTTCCCCTTCCCCCTCAACTTTAGCCCCATGTTGTTTGTGGAGACCAGCTTGTTCACAGTCCTTACATGCAATGCTTGGCATCACTCGCTGTGGGCCTCCACCTAGATCAGCTGTTGTGCAATCCCCCAGTACCACCTCATCATCAGAACTGCCTCCCTGATCCTTCAACCTGGAGTCCCACAGAATGGGCCTGGTTAGAATGTTTCTCAACCACCATAAAAGCTGCTGAAGCCTTGGCAAAGGGAGCACAGTTCCCAGAATCCTTTACTGTTCCAGACCTGGAGCCTGTTCCAGAGGATGAACTTACTCTCCTAATGGTGAAATGTGCTATATTCATAACACTATAGGGTGGCATGGGTTGGGAGGGTCCATAAAGATCATCCAGTTCCAATCCCCTCCTATGGGCTGGGTTGCCACTAAATCAGGCTGTCAGGCTGAAGTAACTTTATGCATGTTCTTACACCAAATTATTTTAGAGATGTTAATGGTCTTTATGACTTTCTATTTTGGCTGATGTATCATAATATTGGATCAGTAAATTACTATCAGCAATTTTACAACATCTTCAAAGAACATGTGCTTCAAAAATCTTTAAAAAAGATTATTCCATCATGAATTTTATTTAATTTTATTTATACTTTGATTGTGAACCATGAATAACAGTGTCATTTGTAGGTATAGTAAAGAAGTAGGCTTTGTCTGTGGACAAAAATCAAATATCTGAGTTTGCATGTGTTCACTCTTATCTACTTTGAATATCCATGTTGTTCATAGTTAATAAGGAACAAGTATGACATAGCAGCAAAATAAGGTGCATCTCTTGAACTGAATGTGGTAACTGTGCTTTTTGTTGCATAGGATAACAGTAAATGGATCAATGGTATGGATGAACAGATAATGTCCTGGGCAACATCAAGGCCAGAGGTTAGTAAAATGCAAATTTATTTATTTTATTTATTTTGCTGTAGTAAGCTTTTGCAAGTACTCTTTTTCTAAAGCATTCTTTTCCTGCTGCACCATAGGATTGGCACTTAGGAGGTAAATGTGATGTGTATCTGTGGGGAGCAGGAAGACATGGACAATTAGCAGAAGCTGGTAGAAATGTCATGGTACCAGTGGCAGCACCTTCGTTCTCTCAGGCTCAACAGGTGATCACCTAAAGACATTCACATGTTTTTATTTTTATTGATTTATCCCATGCATTGTTTGAATGGCAGAATCTCTCTCTGAATGTCTTCTATTTACTGTTTGAATTTACTATTGAGTATGCACGAAACATGTATTTTCTACCATAACTGATAATTCGTTTTGCTTTCTGAGATAAAATTGATATTCAGGATAGAAACATCAAGACTAAGTAAATCTCAGGTAGGAGTGTATTATATTTTCTATTACTGGAAGAAGGTTTGCTGAAACCAGTAGCAAGTTTCAGTGAAGAAATGTGTGTTATGATATAATTAGGTAATAAAAGTCCATTAAACATGCTGTAAATTATGTTTTATATTAATAGGGCTGTTGTAAAGGTATTTGCAGTGTGACTAAAGAGGTAGAATCTTGGTAGAGTCTTGGTCTTGGTAGAATCACAAAGGAAAGCAATGGTTGAAAAAATAAGATGATATATTGTAATTGCAATACAGATTGCTGCATCTAAAACAACAAACAAAAAACCATAAAAACTCCTGTGTATTTTTCTTGACCAGGTTGTTTGTGGTCAGAATTGTACTTTTGTCATTCAAGCTAATGGCACAGTTTTGGCTTGTGGAGAAGGAAGCTATGGACGGCTGGGACAAGGAAATTCGGATGATCTTCATGTGTTAACAGTCATTTCAGCACTGCAAGGTAAATCTGTTTTGAAAAGATTAAATTGATCGATAGCGAACATCATTTTGATAGTTAATGTAATTATTTGTGTTGATACTGTTTGCACAGATTGACATTAAAATATTGTAATTGTTAATTGAAAATTGAACAAACGAACTAGATGTTTATTTCTCCTTATTGTGTAATTAGTAACATCTTAATATTCTATAATTTCAAGAGTGCTGTGGGGAAAAACGTTTGCTTAAGATAGGGATATTTCATTTCAAAACTAATGATGGGTCAAAAGCGTAGGTTGTATGTGAGAAGGTGCAGAGTTTGTTCGAAGTTATAATACAAGGGAATTGCTACAATAAGATAAGTATATTCCTGCTCAGTGCCTTTCCCCAGGCTTAATTTGCTACTCCTTGGGGCACTTGGATATGTGCATATTAAGAATTCATTTTAATTTACTGCAAACATTGTTTTCTCTATGCTTTTTAACAGGCTTTGTTGTAACGCAGCTGGTGACCTCTTGTGGATCTGATGGACATTCCATGGCTTTGACTGAAAGTGGGGAAGTCTTCAGCTGGGGAGATGGAGATTATGGCAAACTTGGACATGGGAACAGCGACAGACAGCGCAGGCCTAGGCAGATAGAGGCTCTGCAAGGAGAAGAAGTGGTGCAGGTTTCTACCATACTTTTTCCTTTTACGAACTGTAAATACAGTAACTTAGTACTTAGGAATACTGACTTCAGGTAAATGGTACAGTTAGTGATAGGGATGTTACAGAACCACTGTCAGTCTTGCCAATTTGAATTCATGTACTGAAGGAAAGCAGGAAATTTTTGACTTCTTGCTGAGCATTATGAAGTAAGTTGATAATTCACAATTGAAAATAGTTAATATCACAAGGTTCATTCCTGCTGTGGTGTTACTCAACACTTGTAACTTTAGAAGTCTAGAAATTTGAAAGCCTGTGATAAAAGGATGATCTGGAGACTGTCAAAATACCGGCTCAATTCAGAACTTTATACTTTGATCGTTGTCAGATAACAGTGTTCTTTAAAATGAGTTGCCCTGTCTTCCTTATCTTTACTAAGTGTGCCAAGCAGCACACAAGAAAGGATATCTGGCTTTGGCTAAAGGTTTCAGCATTCTTTAATGCCATTTAATAGAATTTGTGCTTAGTAAGCAGCCTGCTTCCAGAAGACAGTATTTGGTTTTAACAGAAAAGAAAAAGTAAACTAATAAAAGTTGCTGAAGGCCTTTATCCACACAAGTATGCACCTGTTCTCCTAACATTACTGTGAGGATAAAGCAGAAGTAGATAGTTAAAATAATTCATGCTGTAGTACCTGTGCTTTATGACTTTATAACGTGAATCTGTTTTGTAAGATGAAGAAGTTACTGCGTAGTTCAGTGTGTAATAGTTGACTCTTCAAAAAAGAAGACACTTGTAAAAATTGTATTGATTTTACTTCCAGATGTCATGTGGCTTCAAACACTCAGCTGTGGTGACAGCAGATGGCAAACTTTTTACATTTGGAAATGGTGATTATGGTCGATTAGGGCTTGGAAATACTTCCAATAAGAAACTTCCGGAAAGAGTGACAGCGCTGGAGGGTTACCAGATTGGACAGGCATGGTTTATCTAAAACTGTCAATGTATCTTCATTTAAAGCTGATATTGTCAGTGTATTTCAGTGTTCTACTTTTATGTTTGGGATTGTGTTTTGATTGTGATAGCAGAATTTGAAAAAATGTTGTGTTTTTTTTTCTGATATCTTTCCAGACTTTTGAGCCCCTTTCTGCAAAACTGCTTTTTTTCTTTAACATTGTAACATTTTTATATTTAATTATGAAGTATGAATTCATGACACATTTTATTTTCCTAGGCAGTGAGCATGCTTAGCATAAAACTGTTCTTTGGTTCTAGGAGAGGGAGTGGAAGCAAATTCCTAAAAAAACCAAACAAGCAAAAAACCACCCTGTTGTCTTCCAAATGCTGTAAGAAGGAATAGAATTTTCAGTGTCCTTAAAGGGATCTTTTTTTTTTTTTAAACACAGTTTTTCTTTTCTACAAGGTATTTGGGTTGTTTAAGTTAGTAGTGGCAAAAACTGTGATAATAACATATTTCTTTGAACCAGGTGGCCTGTGGACTCAATCACACTGTAGCTGTATCAATGGATGGTTCAATGGTTTGGGCTTTTGGAGATGGAGATTATGGTAAACTTGGTTTGGGAAATTCCACTGCAAAATCTTCACCACAGGTTAGAATTCATAGGGAAAAATATTCTTTGCATAAATTTTCACTGTTGCTAAACATATTACATGGCATTCAGAGTGTAGTTTTCAGAACTAAAATTATTAATTCTGTATGCTATACTGTTCTAATAAAATCTACCATAAATAATTCCGATAGTATTATACTAAGCATGACATTTTAAAGAATTTCAGGTACATGATACTCAACCCTATGTCAGAGATAATACAAATAGAGAAAATTGTAGGGTTAGCTCAAAGGAGAGAGGTTCTTAATTTTGCTGTTTGTGGGTAAGTTTGTTTACATACTTGTCCACTTCCTCTCCAATCCCCAATAAATAAAAGGTATTTTGAATCATTGTGCACAGAATAAGAAAAGTGTCTCAGATTTTTTTATTCATTTACAGGCCTTAATTAGAGTAATGCTACAAAATATGTATTACAGTGAGGGGATTATAAAAATTACTTTTGGAAACAGAAGTTACAGATGAAATTCATGTTTATTTTCTTCTTATATCTTCATAATGCCGTAGCTCTTTGTTCTCTCATTTACCCCTTTAGAAAGTGGATATTCTCTGTGGAATTGGCATTAAAAAAGTTGCCTGTGGAACACAGTTTTCTGTTGCACTGACAAAAGATGGTCATGTATATACTTTTGGACAAGGTAGGATGATCTAACATTTGGACCTTTGTACCTGGATGCTTTTGTATAATGGCATAAACACATTTATAAGAGTAATCTTGGAATTTCAACAGTGCTGTGTTAATGTAGACACAGATCTGGATGTTAGGCCTATATGTAGTTTGATCTCACGATAGCCTCACAATTTATTTTTTGAAGAGTGTTTAGTTTCATTTTTGACAGGTGTTTCTGTAAAATTTAATTGAATTTTGTATGTCTAAAACCATTGGATTCCTTGAACACTTGCTTTACCTAATAGAGTCTATATCTGCCCAATTTGTTAAGAGTTTGTATAGGCAAATTACCAGTGTCACTGTGTTAAACATGTTTTCTCTTTTCGAGTCAGTTAATTCAAATGTGTTATAAAATTACATGATGTCTTGTTTTAATAGATTTTGATCTTGTTTCACTTTTAAAGTGCAAATAACTTCTGCAGTATCAATAAGCACAGGCAATGCTTTGTAGGAAATGCACACTAGATTTTTGCATATCAGATTGCACTGACGTCCCAGTTCTGAGAGTATTCAGAATTGATTTTTGTCCCTTCTCAACTTCTGCCTGCAAGAAAAATTAACTTTTGATGATCTTTACATAAATAGGCGTTTCCTTGCAATTTCAGATCGCCTTATTGGTTTGCCAGAAGGTCGAGCTCGAAACCACAACAGACCCCAACAAGTCCCAGTACTGTCAGGAGTCTTCATTGAAGACATAGCTGTAGGAGCAGAGCATACACTGGCGTTATCATCCACAGGCGATGTATATGCGTGGGGTAGCAACTCTGAAGGGCAGGTATGTACTGTTCCCTGTTTATTTCTAACCATGTTACTACTGTATAGATGTGATTGGAATATATGTCTAGTGAAAAATCAAGCTTTTATTTTTGTTCTTTTCCTTCCCCTCAGATACAGTAACATTTTAGGTTTTCTCTACAGTTTTCTTATTCATTTCCTGTGCACTTGCGTGGCAGCAGTTTGGGGAAAGTACTGAGAACGTTCTATCTAAATGCTTGCTTGTTGAAATGGTTTTTGAAAGAAACTTCAGTGATTTGTGACCTACCATTACTGTTTTTAAATACTAAAAAAAATAAAACAATTATGATGGTTGGCAACCAGATTCTTTTCATAAATAAAAGATTAATTTTATATCAAATCATTTTTACAAGTCAAGAGAAAATAGTAAATATTAAATACTCTCTTTACTTTGGGCACTGATTTAATCAGTGCCCTTAAATGTCCATTCTCTTCCCACACCCAGTGTATAACTCGCGTGTTTTGAAAGGATTTCAGATTTTGAGTTTTGTATGCTGCAAGTATAAGACCGAGCCTCTTGATGTTTTGACTCTTTGTGTTTCAAGAACGTTGGGCAAATTTAGTGCTGTGGCATTTCAGGGATGAGTTTTTGAGAATGGTTTTTGAGCAAATTATTTAGAATAATTTCTAAAAGGAAAGTTTGTCAGTTTTTACGGTCATGCTTCTGTTTTGGATGAGAAAAACTTAGTGTAAAAAAAAATACAGGAACTTGATTCTAAAAGCTTATTTTGTATACTTTCCATTGAAGTGTAAAAAATGTGCTTTTGTTGTAGAAATAATTTTGTATGCTCTTGAAGTACAAAGTTACTACTCTTATAATACAGAATTCAAAACTGTTGGGAAGAAATCAGAAGAGTTTCAGTAATATTTCTCTTCATTCTGATTGTTTTTTTGTTGAACACTTGCAGGAATGTACCTGCTAGAGCAAAAGTAATATTTAAACTGCATGGGAGAGGTATGAGCTGTGTTGACTCTGCATGAGAAGGATTGTGCAATATAGATGACTTAGCAGCATAGGTTAATTTATCAGTGTACAAAAGGTTGTGTAAGTAATCGCTAGCTGTTCTCAGGCCTCTTTGCCACCTAGATTTGCTACTCCCATTAAGCATGGATGTAATATTACATCGAAGATAAAAGGTAAATGCAAGCATAATTAAAGATCTACGAGGCAAATGTTTTTAAGCCAGTATATGGTGTGGGCATTTTTACCATTTGTTCTGAATTTTTGCTTGAGGGTTTTCTAGAAGCTTTATCACATTTGTTGATTCTTATTTGTGTCTTACAACTGTTACAATTTGTCAGCTTGGACTTGGCCATACTAACCATGTCAGAGAACCAACCCTAGTAACAGTCCTGCAAGGAAAGAATATTCGGCAGATTTCAGCAGGACGTTGCCACAGTGCTGCCTGGACAGCACCCCCGGTTCCACCCAGAGCTCCAGGTAAATAGCTGAGATGGTTTGTATGGTCATTTGAATTAGTCTTTGTGTTTCATGAGGAATGAGTGTAACAGGAGCTGTGGAAGACCAGCTGTAGCCTGGTCTAGCATTAAATGGGGAGGCTGGTGGCCCTGCATGTGGCAGGGGGGTTGGAGATTCATGATCCTTGTGGTCCCTTCCAACCCTGGCCATTCTGTGATTCTGTGAATGTTTGACACAAATTTGTTTTAGTTTATATCCATCCATACAGGTTTTCAAACTGCCTTAGTCTCTTGGTTTTGCAGTCCTTTATGAAATTATGTTTTCTGTCTTGCATGGTAGGTGTATCAGTGCCTTTACAGCTTGGCTTGCCTGATGCCATTCCACCACAGTATGGGGCACTGAAAGAAGTGAGCATTCATACAGTAAGAGCAAGGCTCAGACTGCTGTACCATTTCTCCGACCTCATGTACTCTTCATGGAGATTACTTAACCTCAGTCCCAATAATCAGGTAAAACTCCATTTAAAATGCACATTTTAGTCCTGTTGTGTTGTACCATATCGCTAGCAAGTTTTTCACCAGGACTCAGTAGTAGAGTCTGTAAGTTTTTTGTTTTTTTTTTCTCTAATAAATAAATTAAATACACAAATTTTGATTAAGCCAGGCTTTGTCAAAGTACCATTATATATTTTCAGTTATGTTAATATTAACATGCCAGTACTTTTTAGAAAGTTGCTGTCCTCAAAGCTGTAAAAAAGAGTGCCTACCTTCTTTGTAAAATATTGAAGTGCTAGTGAGTAATTATGAAGGTTTTATTCTGTAAATAAGTGTATTAATGAGCTTTATTAATATGTTTATTTTCATACTGCTTTATTGCAGAACAGTACATCTCATTACAATGCTGGAACATGGGGGATAGTTCAAGGACAGCTAAGACCCTTGCTAGCACCACGAGTGTACACACTCCCTATGGTACGCTCTATAGGGAAGACCATGGTTCAGGGAAAAAACTATGGCCCTCAGATTACTGTAAAAAGAATATCAACCAGGTCAGTATTGTTTTCACAGGCAGTGTTTTTGATACCAAACAAATACTGATCTTTATACGTTTTCCATAACCTCTAGCATATCAAACTCTCTCTGTACGTCTTCATTATGAGCAAATGACTTCAGTAATCTATTCACTTTTATGAGTTACACTGTATGGTTGTGTCTTCTTTTTTTCAAAAGGGGTCGGAAATGCAAGCCCATTTTTGTACAGATTGCAAGGCAAGTGGTAAAGCTGAATGCATCGGACCTTCGCCTGCCTTCTCGTGCCTGGAAAGTGAAACTGGTTGGAGAAGGAGCTGATGATGCAGGGGGAGTGTTTGATGACACTATTACAGAAATGTGTCAGGTAGGAAAAATCCATCAGTTTGAAATGCCTCGTAGAGTTTTTTGTTTTGTCTGATTTTGTTTATATTTGTCAATTTTCCTTTATGCAGCATAGCAATTTCTTCTTGTTCTTCAGTCCTGAGCCATGGTACTAGAACTGTCTACTTGGGGATGCTTCTGAGGGAAAAAGAAAAAACCTTTAGATTGTAGCAAGGAGGTGGAAAAAAGCCACAGTACAACCTAGCGTTATAGTAAATCCCCTTGAAGTTCTGCATCCCCCTTGAAGCCCCTACATGTTACAGGAGCATTTTGCAGGCACCCATTTTTCCCCAGCCAATATTTTCACTAAGATTCCATACATACAGTTCTGTCCTCTGACAGATGTTTCATAGGATCACGTATGTTTTCATATATGTGGAAATAAATGTCACTTCTCAGGTTCACTGCTGGGAAGGAGTTCACCAGCAGAATTTATGCACTTTTACCTTAACTTGAGCCCAGATATTTGTGCTGTTGACATCTTGCTGCTTGCTTACATTAAGTATGAGAGAGGGCTAATAAAAGTTCAGAACGTAACTAACGAAAACATTTGTTTCATCTCTAGCTCTTGCAAAAAAAAAAAAAAGTACCAACAGGGTGTAGAGTTTAGGGCTTCTGATCATATCCAGAACAAGCACCAGCAATGAATCACAGAGTAATCACAGTAAAACAACCGTTACTGTATGATGTAACGGCAGGTCTTTAAATAAACATGATTTTATGAATAAAAATCAGCCCATTTTGTTTCTTTCCCTTAAATATTACACAGGAATATTTAAGTAGTTATAATCACTGTAGTACAATATTCTGTCTTGTAATGTATTATATAATGTCACAATATTTCTCTAATGTGTTGTTCCCATGTTTAATGTTTTTTTGCTTGTTGTTCCTGTTTTTTAAGGAACTTGAAACTGGAGTAGTAGACCTGCTTATTCCTTCCCCAAATGCTACAGCTGAAGTAGGCTACAATAGGGATAGGTAAGTTATCTAGAATTTCTTCTTACTTCAGATGTCAGTAGGTGAAAATTAACTTCTGTTAACTATTTTATTATTGCTTTTTTTTTTTTTTTTTTTACCAAATTGTGTCCCCTTCTTAAACTTCTGTTTAAAGTAATCTTCTTACTTGGACACCCCTTGCTGATAATTTTGTTGGCGGTCACTGTGCAGTGCTTAGAAATACTTGATCTTTTGCTTCTAATGAAGCAGCATAGATATTATACTGTAGCCTTCAATGTCTTCTCTTTCAGGTTTCTTTTTAACCCTTCAGCATGTTTAGATGAGCATCTGATGCAGTTTAAATTTTTGGGCATTCTCATGGGTGTAGCTATTCGTACAAAAAAGCCATTAGATCTTCATTTGGCTCCAATGGTCTGGAAGCAACTTTGTTGTATCCCACTCATTTTGGAGGATTTGGAGGAGGTAGATCTGCTCTATGTGCAGACCCTCAACAGCATTCTTCACATTGAAGACAGTGGGATTACTGAAGAAAATTTCCATGAGGTAAGTTATGAAAGCGATCGCTTTTAACGGATTGACCTTAATGCTACTGTTTGTTTTATTGGGATAACAAGGAATTCGTATGCATTTGGAATTGTTTGTGATATGAGTATAATTCTGGATGACTGATAGTAAAATACTAAACATAGATCACTTGAGTGACTTAAGCTGAACAAAGTTTTTTTGTTCTGCATAACAGATGATTCCTTTAGATTCTTTTGTTGGCCAAAGTGCTGATGGCAAAATGGTTCCCATAATCCCTGGAGGGAACAGCATCCCACTTACCTTTTCAAACAGGAAAGAATATGTGGAAAGGGCAATTGAGTACAGACTTCATGAAATGGACCGTCAGGTAAGAATCATATCGTGACCCTCTCCACTGTTAACGTGAACAGCATTTTTTATTTATGTAAGCTTCCATTTCGTATTCCAGAGAACAAGAAAAGCTTGGTTTTCTGTATCTTGGATGGGTCCCCAAGGATTATTTTTCCCCTGCAAACTTTTCTATTTTGTTTGCTTGTTTTAGGCCACTCCTACTTTCCTTAACAAATGCATGTTTAACAAAAGAGCACTGGAAATAACTATTCTTTCACTAGATTAGTGTCATTGCAACTGTCATCCCCTCTTGGGAAACTCCACGCAACCATACTTACTGTGCAGTATTATTAGATGTCACAGCAACATAGTCCAGCTGAAGTAAATACTACGAACATTGGTTTTTAAAACTGTTTCTCTTTTCCTTTAGCACTGAAACTAAAAATACCACGTTTAATGTTCTGAGAAGTATTAATTATCTATTTTCATAGTTCTGTGTATTTTGTCACTTGTGTAGCGAAGCTCATGAAAGCATGAAATATGCTAATTACTTGTGAAGAAAATTATTTTCCTTTTACTCCATGTATGGATATATGCAGAGTATTGCTACCTGCATTGAAAATAATTTTCTAAACAAGGTTAACCAAATCATGTCTCCTAGAGGAGAAAAAAAAAAAAAAAAAAAAAAAACAACTTTGTTCCAGCTCAGATGTATGATATCTCCACCACTTTTTGGTTTTGCCATTATTATTTGTGCTGATAACTTGCACTTTAAGTTCTTCTATATTGTGTCATTTGAAATTACTATTAAAAATAATTTTAGTTCTGTACCTTTAATATTCTCCAGAATATTTGAGAGAGGACGTAGTAGTCCTTACAGGGGGTGCATATGTATTTGTCAGATGTTCTCTCCTTTTACCCTGTTCCTCAGCAGATAAGATGCCTCAGCATTTATTTGGAAGGTACAATAAGTGATAGAGGTAAGACAATTGCATTTCCAGCGTTTCTTCTGTTTTGGGCAATAGGTGGCTGCTGTAAGAGAAGGCATGTCTTGGATTGTTCCCGTTCCCTTGTTGTCTCTTCTGACTGCTAAGCAGTTGGAGCAAATGGTCTGTGGAATGCCAGAAATATCAGTTGAAGTTCTGAAGAAAGTTGTGCGATACAGAGAAGTTGATGAGCAGCACCAGCTCGTGCAGTGGTTCTGGCACACCCTTGAAGAATTTTCAAATGAGGAGAGAGTCCTTTTCATGAGGTTTGTGTCAGGAAGATCTCGATTGCCAGCCAACACAGCTGATATCTCTCAGCGATTCCAAATAATGAAGGTTGATAGGGTAAGATGCTGGTTTTTTTTTAATTTTTTATTTTAAAATATTATTATCTGTGTTTATTATTCCTGTTTAGCTTAATATGTCCATTGGCAATAGGAGACAGGTTTCCATAATTGGACATTTACAGAGAAAGCGTGGCGTAGGATATTCCCTGAGGTATTAAAACCAAGGATTTTAATAGTGGAGGAGCTGGACCACTGCATGAATTGGATATTAATTCATTTGTTGCATTTACTGTAATTCTGTGATTGGAGGTCAAGACAAGCTCTTGCATGAGGAAACCAAACCTCTTCTGTTGTAACTTGTCCACGGCCATTTTCTGTTGCGTTTCCTTTTTTCATTCGATAATTTTTACTCCCGTAAGTTTGTCATATGACCGTTAACAAACTCTGAAGCCTAAGTTTTACAGTATGTATCCTGGAAGTACATCATGTACAGGATGCCTACGTTTTGCATTGTGTCATTGTTTTGAGCAGTGAAAACACATTCTCTAACTGTAAGAATCAAATATTTGGGCAAAGATAACAGTGGTTGGACTGTCATCTTTGGCTAGGTGTCTTTCACCTCACCTCACCTTAAAGCACGGTACCATACATAAATTTGAATGTTCTTTGTTATCTTCCAGTGGGTCGCTGAATGTTGTGATCAAGAGTTCCAATAGTTGCATTTCCATACTGAGCTAAATAAGTCACAGAGCAGTTGGTGTAACAGTAGTTTGTCACACAATTCGGGAGGAAACAGGAGATGTAAACAAGGGATGCTAGTAAGAGAAATATTGAGGTAAACTGAGAAAATGTTGGACGACAGAGGCAGGGAAGATGGAAGCAATGAAATATGGATGTGCTGTATTTTTTACTACGTTCACAAACTTACCAGTGTCCCACCTTTTATCCATTTCCACAGCCTTACGACAGCTTGCCTACCTCACAGACTTGTTTCTTTCAACTGAGGCTCCCACCTTACTCCAGTCAACTAATCATGGCAGAGCGTTTGCGCTATGCAATCAATAATTGCAGGTCTATAGATATGGACAATTATATGCTCTCAAGGAATGTGGACAATGCAGAGGGCTCAGACACAGATTATTAACATTCTGTGAACAAAATCATCTTCCTTTTACTGAAAATAGTGCCCTAAGTCCAATTTGTTGTTGACATAATTTTATGGTAACCATAGATGTTTTAGGAGCATAAAAGCAGATGTTAATAAACAGTGGCCACATTTTAGTTACTCTAAATGTAACAAAAAATTAGATGTTTTTATTTTTTTGTGATTGTAAAAAAGAAAAAAAAGAAAACAAAAAAAAAAAGGTATGATCAATAATTTTTTTTCCTCCTTTTTTGGTCACTTTTGATAAGTTTGCATGGAAACTTTTGGGTGCGTTTTTGTTGGGAATAGTACATTTGTAAGCCCTCCCAGTGAACATGAAGGGTTGTACATTGTGTATAATTGTTCATTAGCAAGGACAGTTTTACATGAATATTCACATATTTATTTTGTTCTAATTTGAATTGCCTGTGCAGGGTTCCTTATGCAGAGAAAAATAAAGCAAATTCGAGAATCGGTTGCTTGGATGCATTTGTGAATTGTGTGTATTGGTTTATTTAGTCTTCATACTTGGTTCTGTCTCAGGAAATGACAGTATTACCATGTTTAGTCAGAACATGATTTTTGGAACACTCTGAAATGTTTATCTTCTGCTGTCTGATGGGTAGGACTGTGCCCTGCGTGCTTCATGTCTTTGAGGGCGTGTTCAGGTGTACCACTGTTCATACCGTGTACTGCAATACAAGTTAAAGTTGTATTTACGTGATTCCTTCTTGACTTTCATTTGGACACTTTTCCAGAGTATTCCTTGTTGACAGTAATAATATACAGCCGCTGTGACTCAGAAACAGAGTGCCAATAAATGAAGGTGGCAGGATAGTGGTTGAAGCTGTGGATTTTGTATACATTCCGAGTATCTGCCTTTGATTTTAGTAAATCACACGTGTTTGGTATTTGCTGCAGCTGTAACTGTATTATAATCAGCAGAATTTGGTAACATTTGTACTTGGTTAGGGCAGTAATGTACTATTACAGAGAAACTTTTATTTGCTGTCTCAGGGAAGTGCTGTGGAAGACAATCCTTCCGTCTCTGTACCACAACCGTAATTTGTGCCCAACTGCGAATGCTGTTTGTGCTCAGGAACATGATATCACTGGGCTGAGAAGGGTGTCCTCCTCTGCTGCCCTGGCCTGATTTCCCCTTCTCACTGGAATCCCTTGATAAGGGTGCTGGGGGCCCACATGGAGGGGGAGAAAATTCATTAACCTCAACTCACCTGGTACACGATTTGTCTGAGTGTGGAGAAGAACACAGACATTCCTATTGCTTGTGATTGCTGTAGGTTAGCAGGGATTTCGAGGGAAACTTCCCAGTTGTCCAGGACTAACTGGTGTATTGGTGCCACCTGATGGTGCTCAACGGGATGAGTAAAGAATTGTAAAGAATTTCAGCTCCAGGTTGTACCTGGTGAAGTTGTTTCAGCTGGGACTTGCTGTTGGCTCACAAAGAAGGCAGAAGGTTCTTCAGCAGCGAGAAGAACTAGGCTGTAGCATGAAACACCCAGACGGGCACTTTAACAGTCCTGGGAGAAGGAGGCCAGGGCTCTGAAGTCAGGCAGGTGCAGTTTCCTGCTGCTTCGTGTTTCAAATTGGACTGAGATTTCTGCATCTCACCACTGCACTGTGGAGGAGTATATTCACATCTTGGATTAAATTCTAGGTGTTGTACATATATATATTAACATATAAATGCACTACAGAAAGTACTGGACCTCCTTTATGTCATTTATCCTTCATCGTTTTGCCAGTGTGTTCGGTCAGATACAGAAGGTAATAGAACTGCACCTGAGAATTCAGTTTTGCACAGACTGTGTGTTTTGCCTCTTGGATAATGAGGGTATTTTTGGAGACAGTTTGCAATTAGGTAAAAGGGGATGCTGATGTTTGTAAACATGGATGTTCATTCAACAGTTGAGCGCAGTGCCTTTTTAAATTACCCACGTCCTTTGCATATTCTCTGTGAGCATGATTCAACCTAACTGCTTATTTTTACTTTATCCAACTGTTTGTTTTCACTGTCATGGCATTGTGCACGCATTCCTTTCAATCTGCTGTTTCATTTTTTTTCAGTTGCTCAGACATGGAAGTGAGACTGGAATTGTGTTCACTCTTATTGCATAGTGCTTCTCAGACATAATTGCATTTGAAGGCACAGAATGCACTGGCTCAGTTCTGCTGTCCATTGGAGACAATCTGAGAAAACTGTAACTTTTTATCAGTTTCAGAGTATTTTACATACACAAACATCTTTGTATAGAAAAAGAAAAGTAAATATTACCAGTGTGTATCTGCATTCTGTAGTATAAGTCATTTATACTGTAGTTTAAGTCATCTGTACCTATATGTAGGTATACACACATACATACAGTAAAAAATGCATGCAGCTCTGTTTCAAAGCATCATCATTTCCCTTCTGCTTTTTAGCACTGGATGAAATGTGTATGACCATAGCAGTGATAAGAAATGCGTATCAGAGGTAGGAACAGGTGTGTGACAGTGTGCTTGTTTAGTTCCTTTGCAGATTAATGAAGTATGGAACACAGTATGCTTAAAGCATTAAATGCTAAATGTAAACAGAGGTGTCTCAGTCACCTGCCCTGCAGTGCAGTGATATAGGCGTCTGTCTTGCTTAGAGGGGCTGATAAGAACAGAATGTGATATTGAGCAGTAGTGTTCTCCAGAGAAAAGGTGAACAAATGATTGGATCAGGACTGGAAATTTGATTTATATCTGTGATTTAACCCTTTTTTTCTTTTTTTTTTTTTTTTACTTGGTGATGAAGTTCATGATTGCTGGTAAGCGAAGTTTTACTGTGTTTGACGACTTAGTTTAATTCCTTTTTGTACCTTGCTGCCCAAATGATCTGTCATAATGAAAATCTGAAGGGTCTTCTGGTTGTTGCCTTTCTCCAGTTCACATTTTTAGACTTGACTAATTAAGTCCTGCATTATGTGACATAAACACATGATTTTTCCAATTTCAAGGAACAGCAAAAGCAGAGGTGTTCTTTCTTTAAAGGTGTGAAAACTCATGCCTTTTCCCAGTGAAGCTTTTACAAAACATTCAGCCCTTTATTTGGACTAAAACCAGAGTGCAGTAGAGTACCCATGGGGGGTTGAAGTAGTGCCACACCAGAGGTAAGTGGAAACCAACCCTCCATATAACTTAAAACTGAACCATTTTTCTGGGCAATTTCTCAAACGCCAACTTTTCTTCCGGCTTACTGTCTGGAATCATGTTAGCACTTCTCTCTGCTCTCAGTGTTACAGAGGGACGTTTCTCCTTAACTCTCTCCAGCCCGCTCTGTGTTATGTTCCGGCAGAAATCCACGTGCAGCGTTTGCAGTGATCCCCCATAGAGGACTGCTGCTTCCAGCGTCCGGTCAGTGATCCGCGCGCAGTTTTCCAGTTTGAGTGTCTTGAGGTTTGGGCAGTTCTTGAGGAGAAGCAAAAGGCAATCATCTGTGATGTGGCCGCATCCTGAGAGGGTCAGAGATAGCAGGTTTGGACATCTGAAATGTAATTGTGAAGGTGAGACAAGGGAAGAATAAATAATAAACAGAACTTGGAGAAGCCACTGTCTTGAAGAATAAATATTGAAGTTGAAAAAATACTCCCTCTTCCCCCAGGAGGGGTAAGAAAGCATGAGTAGGCAGGGACACAAATAGGCCTTAAAGCTCAGCTTTACCTATCACAACACTTTTATTTACCTTCCTCTGCTTTTTCTGTTGCTGTCAACACCTGTAGCTCAGTTGGCACAATGGAGAAGGGGAAGTGGGTGCATACATAAAAGCTGATGAAGACCCCGTAGAGATCATGAGTTTGGGTCAGAATTGATTTGTGGACAAGTCAGTGAAGTTTTGTAGACATTCTGAGTGTAGGCAAGTAGGACACTCCCACTCTCATGATTTTATGGGGATTTGCGTGTGCATTGCAACTGTTTGGTTTTACTGAGCGGGTGCCAGCATCTCCCTTAGTGGGGTTTGTTGGTGTTTGGTCCCCTGGTCCCCACACAACTCATTCAAATAATTGAAACTGGTAATAACTCTACTGTCAAATCTTGCAGAAGATTGAAAAAAGCTTTAAAAAAAAACAAAATTGTGTATGCTGTTTGTGTAGACCTGAGAAAGTGTAGGGAAGTCCTATTTCAAGTCAGTATGTTTATGATGTACGCTGCCTGTGCAGGCTGGCTCCTCACTGCTGCACTAACCAGCTGTGTTTGCAAGAAGCCTTATGCACCAACCCCCCAGTCCTTCTGTACGGTGTTTGCTTTCTTGCTTACAGACTTCTCTAGGCTCTGTTGTTGAGGGAGAAAGTGATTACAGTAACACTAATGTTGATCTTGAGGGACATCAGTGCAGCAACAGGAGGCACTTCTGTCTAAAAGTTTGTGCTCAAAGGCTGTACTGGGTTTAAGGTGTGGTTTACAGCAGTGGGGACAAACAAGGGACTTTCTGTTCTTTACCACAGCTGAACAGCCATAACTGCAGCATATTCTTCTTTAACCTTAAAGGTACATCCCTTTCCACACACTACCTCCAGATGCAGCTTGGTTTCTCCTTTAGAGCAGAGGTAATAGTGAGATTGTGCCAGCCACATTTTTTTCTTTTTGCTCTTTTTGTGTATGATTGTGAACAGTGAGAAAAATGTGTGGAAAAGTTAAGGAAGGATCTGACAAACCCATCTTGCAAAGCTTCATCAACAGAACTTGTACACGTACTTGAAGTACTTGTAATTCAGAGAGCAAAGTAAAGTATTAATTTTTCTTTTTTAATGCAGAGATGGAATCCTTGCTACCCCACCTTTGCATTTTGAACAGCAAATAATCCATCTTCATCTATTCTGTAGAGAAGGAAGACACTTCAGTGTTAAACTGTCTGCAGAGCTGTGGTCTGCTGTCCTTCCTCAATTCTTATTTGTGATGGCAAAAAATGGAAATAATGGTTAAACGTGGCATCTTGTTAGACATGCCAGTGCCCAGAATGAGGGAATGGTTATTCCCATGCCCCTCCTTCCTAGGAAAGATGTCTTTCCTAAGGGTCTGTGGCTTATTAATCAGAAGTGTTTATCATCTGTTGTCACGGTTACTTTGGAATTTTTCTACTTAAAATTTGCCTTCTTTTCTGATCCCCTATTTTAGTCCTTATTGCCCTGCTGCTGGTTCTCAGTGGCACCCTGCCTTCTGTCACTGTCCCAGTTTGTTGGTGGTTTTAAAGTGCTCGTTCCAAACACAGCTTTCTGCTTGGCACGTTTTGGCACGAAGCTGGAGGCTGGCTGCAGCACAAAGGTGTGCTGTTCCAGCTCTGAGCTGGCCGGTGCCAGTCTTGCTCTTACTGAAATGCCCTGGGATTGGTTCTGACTTACATTTGCTCCTCCTAATCCAGGTTAGTGCTTTTTTTCTTAGAGCTGCTCTGTAGCACTGAAGTTGTTAGAAGGAACAAGGTGGCGTGAGAGTTGTTTTTCCACAGTGGCGCTTTTCTTCTACTGCAGCTTATAAAACCCATAGATGCATAGACATGGTTAAATTCCAGTAGTAAAGAAAGAAAAAAAAAAAGTTTAATAATGCACTTGTTTTTATCCTTTCACAGAGTGAAACCATGCCTTTCCCTTAGGAGTTCCCCCTAGCCAATCCTCTGTATTGACCAAATGGTGCAGCTGAACTAAGCAGCTATTTACTAAGCAATATTGCACTTTCCTGTATTAATTAAGCATTCTTTCAATAAAAGGGAAAAAAAAATAGGCTTAAGTCAGGGAGAAGACACGCTACTACCGCTATAAGATCAACAGTAAAACTGCACAATCCAAGCACTCACTCTCTGCCCCATTTCAGTCAGGTAGGTGGTATGAAGGTGAGTCAACCATTCTAAGTGTTGTGGTTTCAAAGCAGCTAACTTGTACAGTAATGCAGAATAAATTCCACACCCAAAGCACATACCTGTTGCCAACTTCTAGTAAAAAATCAGTGACAGTGTTCTCATGCCTGCTACAGAAGTCTTTCTGGAAACTGTTTTTCATCCAGTCCTCAATGTTACACACCTTGACTCTCTCTGAATACCAGCAGATGGACAAGTATTTTAAAGCAGGTCCCAGGAGAAAGTTACGCTTCTGTAGTTCCACGGGAGAATTAAAGTTCAGTAAAGACCAAAGCACAGGATCTTGAAACACTTCTAGCAATTTATGACATGTTTTTGCTAAACTTTTCCTGCTGTTTTTGTCCAGAAAGGAAAAGAGATGCAAGAGGCATTCCCGATTCAGCTGGGTTATGTGCATAGCCCTTGCAGCGTGCTCAGCAGCTGACAGTCTCCTGGCACTGGAATGATGGCAGTGCTGGAAGGCGTTGGGATCTCCAGAAGGCTGTTGCTCATATATGGTTGTGGAATGGTGTTTATTTTTGGCCAACAGCTGGTGCAGAAGTTAAGAATGGGGAAAGGATAAGGGCGACGCATGTTGAAACTGCTGTTCTGTTCCTTCAGGGGAATGGAATGGGCATGTAGAAAACAGCAAGAGTTGACTTTCACACAGTGCTTCCTTGTAAGGGATTATTCTTTTTATATTTATTTTTAGGCAGGCCTGTTACTTAGCAAAGAGCTTGTGCTGTGTTCGTGAATGGGAAGGGGCAGAGGGCCGTACTGCTGTAAGGGGTAACTGCCAGCCTCTCACATTGCACACTTAGCTTTTACAGCATAAGATAGTTTTACCCTTTTTCATTCATTACTCTAAGGCTGTGCTTTTGCCTCCTGTTCACGAACTGCCACATGGGCATTTAAGAGGCTCATTCAAAGAATTCCAGTAACAGCAGATGGGGGAGTTAGAAGTAAAAGCAATAACGACCAGTCCTGTGGCTTTCCATGTTTGTGAAGAAAAAAAAAAAAGCAGTTGATGGCTCATATTCAGCTTCTGTCCAGGGATATTATTAACTCCATTCTACGTGTGCAGAGTAAAACAAGCCCTGAACGATTTTTTTTTTTCCCCCGAATCATGCACCTTTTTTGTACCTGGGGAATTTTATATACCTATGTACTTTAATTGCATTTGTCTCACTATGGAACCAAAGTTCAACTTTTACTTCTTAGTCTGAAATGGCAGTCTGAAACTCAGCTCTGACCCAACAAGAGAAAAATCTATTTGCAGTCTGCAGCAGTTTTGTTACTTCTGATCACTGTAATGTGATCATGTAATGCATATTCCTTGGCCACAGTGGCTCAAAGAAAACAACTAGAGGGATGACTGCAGTTCTTTAAAGTTAGTAATTTTCTTCTGTAAATGTTAACTTGTGCTTAATGACTGCCTTTTGGTTTCATATCCTTTGTCATTAAGCATTTCCCTTGAAGTTAGAAGGGTAGTCCTGCTTCCTTCCCCTGCTCAGAAACTGGCTCTGGCCAGTAGCATCAAGACTTTATCAGGCTACAGAAGAGAACAGATGATGCCACATACCACATAAGCCAGTCACTGGACAATTGCAGCTTACATGGCATGATGCTGGGAATTGTCCGTGTTCTCATACTAGCTTTTTAAACTCAGAGTCTCTCCCTACCTTGTTTTTAGAACCTACTTTCACTTTTGAGAAGGCTAAAACAGTTGAGGCTGCTCTAGAGTTGTAATACGCACAGGAATGTTATTTTAAGGAAAAACATAAGCAAACAATAAAGTTACCATTGCTGGGATGGACTTTTAAAGCACACAGAGGACACACTGTGTCACATATGACTATGTGTCACACATAGTCTGACCAACTACAACAGCTGTTGTATGACAAGACCTGGTACAGCTGGGTTCTCTCTGGGTTTAAATACCAGGTTCCGATAGAGGTGTTACACAGTGAGAGCGCTGAAATGTTCTCAATTCTGTTTTTCCTCCAAAGTTAAAATACTTTGTCCTCCCTGCTCAAACTGACGAACACTAATAATACTCTGAAAGCCTGCAGAAGGACGAGAGAAGTTTCACTGCCTACGGAAAAAGAGACACTTTAATGGCACGTTTTCCATAAACACTGTGTGAATAAGATATAATTCACATTCATCCTGGAAATGCTCCAATAACACACAAGATGAGCACAGTCAGTGATCCCCACTGAAAATTACACACAATTTTAATGGTAAACAATTACAACTATGGCACTACAGTACTTGAGGATATCCTAAAGCACATCGGAATCAGTTTTCAAGGTGCCAGTTACCTCATCAGTAAGACACAGACACATCAGCAATGAAACACGGGGGAGGCTGTTGAACACCAACTGTTTGCTTTCCACTGCTTTAGCAAAATACTTGTAAATGGTCTTCAGCTCCCAAAACACATCCATTTGCCCCCCCTCCCCACAGGTTTTAAACTCTCATCTCACACAGCTGTTAACACCTGGAAAAATCCCTTCTGCCTACACAATGAGGAGGAGCTCTGTCAGCACGGTAGCATTTTGCATAATGCCACGCTAACTGAAATGCTCAGTGTGCAACACACCAGAGCAGAAGTGTTCTGAGAGCTGGGCATTCTGCAGTTCTGATTTACATAAATCACGTCTCCAGTTGCGTACGTGGCTGAACAGTGACTAACAAAAAAGGATAACCCTCAATCAGACAAATTTTGGTGAAAAATACGGAAGTCTCTGAACTGCAGAGGGCAGCTGCTATTTGCAGAGCCGTCACAAGCAAGACAAATTCTTGCCTGTTAGCATGTACTGTGATCAGCAGTTAAGTAGAAACATTTGGCTTGAATGAAACGAGATACCCCTCCCCTCCCACAGGCTAGTAGATAAATATAAGCTATACAAGTAAGGTTAAAAATGTAATACTAGGCCAGGTGCAGTAAAGGTGACTGGTTCAGTGCTTACTTTTTTTTTTTTCTTCTGACACCACACTGAATAGAATACAGTGGATAAGCAAAGTTCTCCACCAGGAAGAGAAATACTTGTGTTGCCACAACAAACTGTTCATGCTGTCCGTCTGGTTTTGCAGTGGGAGAAAGTTAGATTAGGTAAGGGTTTATAATGTATTTGTTCCAGGAAAGCATATGGCTAAGTCCGTACACCACGTGCTGCAAGAACAAGGCTGATGTGATTGCACTGCGTTCCCACGGCCGCATCTGACATGGACCATGCTGGATACCGTTGCCCAAGACCTTAACGTTACAGACAGAAGTGTTAATGAAAGTAAATGGCTGAAGTGCGAAATTGGTCTGACCCTCAAAACTAACAGAAATAAGAAGCTGCTTAAAACAAGTAAGTGAATGGCGCTGAAGATTACAAATTAAGTTCTTATAATTACAGAAAGGCACATTTACATCACTAGTTTGCAAGAATGCACAGCTAGTTGTGCAGTTTAAGGTTTGTATTCCCCACACTAAAGCCCTAGAAAGCAATGCAAGCTAAGCAGCATGCAGACAAAGGTGGAACTGACTTAATGGCCCAGCTGGTAGCAGCAGGGCTGCCCTCTGGGGTTTTAATGCCGTAAAAAATACTTCACATCCCACACAGCAGTGAAGGCTGTCAAATGTCACCATCTATTCTGATCAGAGCAAACTCTGACTGTGTGAATCTAAGAAATGGGAGTTAAACTATCCGCAATTTAAAAATTTAAGAGTTCTATTTACTGCTCAACTCGAAGATTTATAGAATCTATTGTGATTATCTGTATGCATATATATCTAGATTCCCATAACATAGACTCCCATACTTTATATATATAGACTATTAGTGGGAGTATATATGTGTATATATAGTATGTATATACACACATACATATATATAGTATATGTCTATCTACATACATACAGACTCCCATTAATGCACCACAATCACAATAGATTTTAACTAACATTCAGTTCACATATTCATACACAATGAGCAAAATGGAACGTTTTCTACAGCTTTCACATTAAGTCAGTCAACCTCTCCTGGTTTAAGATGATCTGAAAAAAACCTAAGATTGACATTATAAAAGGAACTCATCTGACTGTAATTTCTATTTGTATTTCTACCAGGTAACCCACAGCAAGGAGACAGGAGCTTACCCACTTGCACTAGGTTGAGCTATAGAGTACAATTAGTAGGGAATTTTTTGCTGCATACTTGGTCTTTTTAGAAGCATTAAATGAAAAGAGCACTCACATGTTAAACTTCAGTTCTTGGGTGTTTTCAGGCTAGTACAGTCTATTGATACCATGCTTTAAGTGAAGTAAAAAGCTATTCTTACCACCAAGCTTTTCAGATTGCAGGAGCATCCGGTTACTGGCAGTAGGGGACAGCTAGAAAGATGGGGTGCAGGGAAAGCACTGAAATGAAGCACTTGTCAGATTTTGGGTGTTTACAGAATTCCTGTATTTTGCAACATGGTTTTTCCTGACCACCTTTTTAAAATCTCACTAGCAGAGATTATCTGACTTCCACTGTGTGGAAGAGGAGGAGGAGAGCTGAAAACTTCGAGCAGCTATCTTTCTCCATTGCACAGTCAGGTCTTATGGTGTGACACAATTTGTGTGTGTAACTCTTGAGACTGAAAATTAAAGATCCCACACTGGTCTAACAAATAAATACTACAGCTTACCAGATCCGCTTCCTTTCTGTTTCAAGTGAACTACAGGCACTGAAGCAGACAGAATATATTCAGGCCTATGGCTGCTCTCACAACCCCACACTTAGGGACTGTGCTCCCAGTTCCCAGATAGAAAGAGAGCTGAGGTCCCACCGCCAGGAATTCTCTGAGTTTTAAATCAAGGAAGTGTTCGTGATCAAACTGCAGGATTACAGTCTAACAAAGAGGCAACTTTTAACAATTCAAGTCTGATTAGAAAAAAAAAAATAAAATAAATCAAGACAATTTAGATGTATATATTTTAAGGTAATTTTTTAAAGAAGTTTTCGGGGAGGGAAAAGCATATGTGAAGAATACTTGAATTATTCTGTAGTATAGATACAATTAAACCAACTGTTTATTTACAACAATTCATGAAATTCAGCAGCCTGAATACACACCAAAATAGCAGCTATAGCAGCAATTACCTTGTCTATAATGATGCTGCATCTCATCTCTTCTGCAGACAAAGAATGATTGGTCAGAAGTCACGGCTTACTTTCCTGCACGAGGTAAAACATTATGTGCAAGGAATTCCTTGATCTAAATAACAGCTGTGAGAGCAACACAGTTATACTGCTCTTTGTGATAAGCACATTTGTCTTGCTTGTGAGGAAATAGAAAGCTTCTCTGATGTAAATGTGCCTTTAGAAAGTGAGAACTGGAAACATTAATATAAAAAAAAGTCAAATAACTAGGTATTTCATGAAACTATATATATATATAAATTGAGTTATCACAACTAAAGCAGCAAATCAAAATCTGCTGAGGTTTTCTGGTATAACTAAAAAAAGTTAGTTTGTGTCCAAGTTCAGTAAGTCAAATGCTACCACTGACATGACGAAACTAAAACCCACGAAAGGAAATTGAAAAGTGCACAATGAAATTAATAGTCTTGGATCAAGTATTTATGGAAAAATGGAAATGTTTTGTCCTGTGGACTTGATAAGTGAGAAGTAAAAGGAGGTATTAAAGTTTATCTGATCCAGATTTGGCTTGCCGTTCCACGTAGAAGAGGATGTAGGCCTTTGCCTTTACCACAGTCTCCTCGTCGGTCAGAGTTACAGTACTGTCGTTGAAATGGAACCAACGACCTTCGTGAGCTGCATACGCAGTGTAATGTCCAGATCCAACGCTGTCAGCGAGGCAGGGAGAAGAGAGAAAGGACAGTCAGAAAGAGACAGACCACCTCATTCTCTGATGCATTTGCTGCTAGGCAGTAATGGGCTAAAGAGACTTCCAGGAACCAAAGGAAGAAAGCAACCAACAGCTCTCTACAGCAGATTCTTCCCTTCTTCGTTCTGGAGCTTTTAAGTTCTCTGAATTAAGGTTTCATGCTGAGTTAAATTTGGGTTTTTAAAATATCAACTTCCTAGCACGCCACTGTTTTTGTGCAAGCAAGGCTTCTTGCAACACAGAACGTCCACATTTGCTTACAGGGAAGTCAAGCATGAGCTATGAAGACTGTACTGTGCTTGGTTTTTACACACCTTGCCTGCTGAGGTCTAAAGAAATATCTAAATTTAATCGAGCACCCACAGCAAAACAAATACTAGACTACTAAAAGAAGTCCGTCAAGAGCAGTTTAAACAGACCCAAGCTTTGGAGCCACATCTTGAATCTAAGAGAGCTATACCCTCTCAATTTTCATCTCCTGCCACTCAAGACAAGGGCTGCTCTCACTTCTGTATGCTGCTGAGACACGTTTAATGTTTCCAACCATCTCGTTCTGCTGTAACCATGGCTGGCTCTCCCTTAATGCCTGTAGTTTTCCTTGGACCTCAGAGCACCAGTCAGATGCAATGCGGTGCTACAAAGGCTGCCTTTAGGAGTCCTGTCTTTTAGATACTCCACCCTCTATTTCAAGCAGAAAGAGTGGTTCTGTAGACAAAATTTTGTTTAGTATCTTTGAATTAAATTTGGATATCAACAAGGATTTGATTAATAAGACAATTTCTTTAGAAAAATAAGACAATTTCTTTAGAAAAACCCCTTCGCAGCCAAAGAGTGATTTCTTATAACGACAACCTCTTCCCTGGACAGACAGCTGTTTTGTCACTACTACAGTTATTATTCTCAAGAGTTCCATCCAGGATTGGGAAACAAAGAAAAATAAATAATCAAACCTAAACAACCCACACCCAGCAATTCTACTTCAAAATACAAGTACTACTCAGCTTTGTGGCACGCCTATTAGCACTGACTTGGAGGTTTCACTCCTGTAGCAGAGAAGGCTGTGCCACTCTTACAAACACAGGCACTCTGGCATAAACGCATACTGCCTTTCAAACTGAAGAGAAAAATATCTTTGCTTTATACAAAGAAGGTCAAAATGAAGCACAAACTTCTGGAAGGACCCTTTATTCGCAGTGTTAGTTTTCATGCTTTTCATTCTTTCACTTTAGGGATTACCCCTAGCGACTGCCAAGGGGAATTCGTGGGAATTACTACATCATAAATGTATCTGTCTGATGTTATTTTAACTTAGTTCCACAGAAGCTTGTAAATCACTGCATGTTTCCACCAGTGATGTATACAGACATTCACTAGGAGAAGAAAAGCCTTAAATAAGTTGGCATGTAATTCAGTGGGGAGATCTCAGCCCTGAAGCAGGCTTACTCCATGTACTCACCCTGAGCCGTGATGCACAACAACAGCTGCAAGGTCATAGAGACAGCTTTCTGGGCCGCTGTTTTCAGGCTGCAGTTAAAAAGACAAAAGTCTTCAGATTTCAGCCATACCTGCTGTAATTTGTAACAAAGACATATATGATGGAAAGAATTTCTCTAGGAGGTTTCCATGGGAGTCTCCATACCTCTAACAGGTAACATTTCATGTCTAGGCCTCGTAAGGGAAACTCAACGTATGTATCAACTTTGTTTCTTAGATATGCTGTCCAGTGAAATCGTTTCAAGTGTAAGCATAGCACCTATGGGATTAATAAAATAAAACAGAAGCATTAGAGGAATTGGCTGATCTTACTGCAGCCTATCTGGAAGGGTCAGGTGTTGGTCTAGGAACAGCTGAGCAGCTGTTGACAAACTGCCATGCTATTACTTTTCATGTTAATACAAACCTTTGGTAATTTCTGAATCCAGAATTTTTTGGTGGACTTCTGTTTCTTTTTGCATTTATGACACATATACAGCTCCGTCTCATCAAGTTCTTCCAGGTCTGTAAAACTGCGAAGACAATCTAGAAACAAAAACAACACAAATCTAAGTCGAAATTATAGCAAATGATCTTTGTAACATAAAATGCAGCAAACTCAGTAACATGAAGGCGTGCCTGTGTTGCAGTCACTCTTGTTAATCTACAAGTTGTGCACCAAAAATCTGCAGCTGCTACACATCAGCAGATTCTGACATGCAGCGTTCCTTGCTCCTTTCAACGAAGACAGCTATAAGCAGTTCCAGAGGAAAAAAAGACTCCTTCAAACAAGATTCCTTCCAGCACTCAGCACAACGGTTGCTGTTCAGAAGAAATTTCATTACTTTCCAATAGCAAATGTTCAACTTATAGAAGTGATTTAGTTTTAAGTACAGGATGAGCAGAGAAGAAAAATGTTTTTCCGCTTACTATTTGGCAATTTGCATCAGGTACATTTATGAACGCATCAAAATTAACATCCTTTAAAACAAGATCAATCACAGCAACTCTGCCTAACTTTACAGGACTGTGTTTATGTTGTTCAAAAAGCAGAGACTCACAAGAGTCAGCCTCACTCTGCATAAGGGGCACGCTCACAAAATGTGCTTGTAAGCACAGCTCCTTAGCAGTGCAGCTGTTATACATCGATGTGCACAAACGTGGGCTGGAAAAACTGGATGAGATGGAGAACACTGACCATGAAGAAAGCAGTGCTGGTATTTCCCTCGGTATTTAGCTGACCTGCACACCTGAAACCAAAGCACATCTCAGCCCCAGTTAATTAAAGCAGCACATCAGTACGCAGTGATGGGTGAGACATACATGGAAAATTGCTTCTGCATTTTTTCTCTGCAACATCTGATAAAAATCAGCACATGCCACCAAGTCATAACCTGGCTGAAAGCCCGGCTCCTGACACAGGTGAGTGTACACTCCAGTTCTCGTTAGTGAGCTCGTTATCCAGGCACCCTTACCTCGTAGTGTGCACATTGGTCCATTTTCTTGATTTTTAGTACGTTTATTTCTGAACTGACTCGGAATATCTAGCGAAAGATCTGCGAAAACAAGCATAAAGAAAAAGCTTTAGGGTGGAATAAAACAATGCTTAATTGTTCCACACTAAACCTCTGTTTCAGTCATGTGACATCTAAATGGATCAAGTTTCAGATTTATTTTCCTACCTTGCATCACCCACTCCTTTTTTCTTTTTAAATACAAGAGGCATCTTACCTAGGAATGGGTCAAATTTTCTAGATTCTGTTCCACATATTAAGCAGTTGACTTCGTTTTGAAGAATGCCTCCAAAAATGGCTGTGACAACAGTAGAGGCTCCATTTCTACGCAAATCAGAACACAGAAGAAAAGTCAGAAATCTGCTCTGGGCTTCATTTGTAATACCTCATACAATTAGCTTATCCCCTGTTGCTGCTACACAGAAAAGTTCAGTCCACAAAGAGGGCCTGTTCATTCATACAGCTTTCATCCATCCCAGAAGTGCCTACTGCAGGTGTTTAGCTGTTGCAGTACTTTACCTTGTACCAACAGAAAATATGAACCGAACTGCATTTGCTTTACACAGGTGCTGGGTATTTTAGTGCTGAAGTACTGGCTGAGTCCCTTTTGAATCACGCAGAGCTGATTCTCACAAGGTGCCCTGTGACTAAGGCCATTTCCAAGCAGTTTTAAACAAGAATTCTTCCCTCACAGGCAGGTCAGCCATTTTGTTTGGAAGTTTCACCCTTCTTTGCTGCAAGTAATTTGGACTCCTTTAAATCAAGTGCCTACATTTCTCCCATTTTGCTACCAAATACAGCTTACATTGCATTAAGATAGGCTAAGCAATATCTACCAGCATCACCATCCTCTACATTTCCATTAGGTTAAGTCTCTTACTGAATCTTTTCTGCAGATTAGATAATGACCTTATAGCCCAATGAGAACAAACCATTTTATTATACAACTCTGCAATAACCTCTTAGTTTCTGCTTGCAGTTCTGACGCTGCAAGCTTGCAAAAGCCCATGTTCTGTATCAGTGCTCTACCTATAACTTAACAAGCAGAGCTGATATTAACTGTAAAGCAGAAGGAAATGCTTGCCCAAATAAACGGGCACTCAAGAAGAGAGTATTCACAGCATCCTCACACCGTAACCATTTAAGCACAAAGGACCTCAGCGTGCCTTAGACAGAAGGCAATTCACTGCTACTATATTCAACCTCTCCATGCCCAGAACTACTGTACATGTCTCAACAAAGTTAAGTTCTCCTGGAGGTCAGATACATTTATGCACATCCTGAAAACAAAACTGTATATAATACTTTCCAAGCATTCTTTAATTCTAAGAGCAATTTCAGACACTTGTTTTTTGGAGAGAGGATTAGGGAGCTGTCTGTTATGTCCTCATCGGTACAGAAAGAGAAAATTCACTCAACTTCTGCTCAGAGAATCCAAGGACCGAACTGACCTGACCTTCCTTCCTGAAACAAACCAAAAGGCTTTCTCCCTGCAGTAGCTTTAATCTGAGAAAAACCACACCGAGCAAAATTCAGGAAGAGCTGTATTTTGAAAGAGGTGCACAGTTGGCAACCCTGCACATAGCAGGGGGGTTGAAACCAGATGATCATTGCGGTCCTTTTCAACCCTGGCCATTCTATGATTCTGTTCTATGAATAGGCAGATGAGTGCCTGTTTCAAGATGCACAACACATGAAAATCAAGTGGCAGGAAAACAAAAAAAAAAACAAAACAGCTTTAAGTGTGTGTCAGGTGATAAACAAAATACAGAGACCATCTGCAGGGAAACTGCCTCAAGTCCAACAGGAGCTGCTCTGCTTTCTCCCTAATCCACAAAGTCCATTGACAATTTAAGTGTACAGGTACTTGGTAGCCTTTTTGCCTCTGTATTTTTCAAGCCATCTATCACTCTAAAAGATAATTCTATATGCATACAGAACAGGAACTACACAGAGTTTTTCTTCTAAAGTGTTTACAACTTACTTGTATGCTAACAGCCAGGAAAAAGTGCTCATCTGAGGGCCACACTTCCTTCTGAAAGGAAGAAGATCCCATAGGATCACAGTCCATGCCCCTGCAGCTTTGTAACTGCGACGTGACACATTTGCTAAGGACAGCTCAAACAAGGAAACATGCACTTAAACTTTCAGATCCACCACCCCGACTTATACAAAGGCACTAAGGTACTGAAGAAATAATTAGAAAACATTTCTTACATGCAACATTTGCTGCTCGCAGTCAGGCTAGAATTTTCTTGCAAAATTACTGAACGTGATACACCATTAAAGCCACCCTGGAGTTCCAGGTGTAGGTGGTCCAAAAGGTAACGCATGAACTCGTGGGCATCCTGTTGCTGGTATCCCCTTGAGCAAAAGCAAAAACATCATCATCACCAAAGGTTTGGGCCGCATTAATGCAAGACAGAGCATGTTGCTCGGAAGAACATACATTTGTTTAGCAATACTGAGCAGGATTTCAAGAGTCACGTGCACTTTGAACTAAAGCCCTCAGAAAGGTACACTGATGTGCAAAAAAACCCACAACCTCTGTTTCCTCACAGCACCATCACTGCACAGCCATCTCCACGAGGAACTTCTACGGTAAGTTTTATAACAAAAGAGCTGCTGCAGAACTGTTACAACTCATAACTGGATTCAGCCAGCACTCTGCTCATCTCAACTCTGGAGCCCAGTTATGGTCAACGTGCTGAAGTCTCAAAACTGGTGCCATTCAAAGACACCATCAAACATACAGGTGCTGTGCCACGTCAGAATGACCGCATGCTCTTCATTTAGTACAAAGCCCACGTGTTGCTTTGGCAGTTTCAGTTGTTTGCTTGCCTGCTTGTTCCCCTCCCACTGATACAAGGAATTTATTCTCAGCATTTGGTTTCCCACATGCATCTCTCAGTGACATTAGAAACTTTGAAATCGTTAGGAAAAAAGCATATTTAATACAGGTACCTCCTGCTTATTGAACAGATGGAAAAATCACCACAAACAGTTGAAGATTACTTTTATGGGATCTACTTTGCTTCAGATACCTTCCCAACAGTAAATTCCTCCTAAAAGAACTCCTAACAGCACATTTGGTCTCCAACAGGTATGATTAAATAACCTTTGGAATCATTCCACACTGCTGACTGCGGTCCCGATGCATGGGTTTTACACTGGCACACAAATAAGGTATTTATAGATTACTTATAGATGAAAGATTCTCTGTATTTGATAAAAAGCTTAAGTCTAAATGCAGATTTTGAAAAGACTGTGAGGAAACGGACAAACGCTCTTCAGCTGAAATGCAGAGTTTCTCTGACAGCTTGTGTAATATCCCTGATCTGACTGTAATATCACAAGCCCGCTGCTGACATCCCTTTTCCTACTGATAGCAAGATATGAAGAGAGACATTTACTAGGAGAATAGAGCATGCTATTTATACAGCAGTGAGACTACAAAACACACATCTTGCAACTCAGCATGAAGCTGCAGGCTATTCTGGCACACAGCAGAATCAAAGCAGCAGCTTTAGTACAACATCAAGGAGCAGGACTTCGGCAGCAGAGTTTGAGCTTAGAGACACTCTGGCTACGCTTGTCATATACAAGTCTTAAAAGCCATAACCAATATCTCTACACAGATTACATGTGAGATGAGACAGAATGCCATCTAGAGCCCAAGCAACCCTTTTTTTGCTCAACCTTTTGTAACAAAGTCAGTAACCTCCTGAAAGAAAAGCAGCACTTGCAGTCCTGGAGGCAGACACACGCCTTCAACAACTGACATCTCTTTAAGCTAAGAAAAATTAAACCAAGTTTCCAAATGTTTTCCCTCCCTGCCCCCACCACTTCATAAGCACAGCTGAAGCAGCCGCTTTGCTGTTGGCAAGCCGCTGGTTCCAGCCACCTTTCCTGAGCATCTATCCAGCTCCTCTGTTCTGTCTGGTGAGCAGCATACAATGCGCAACAGAAACACCACCACCTTTTACAAGGTACAGTCAAGCACTGAACAAGCTTTCTCACTGGACCACGTGGGAGCAGGGATTTACTGACCAGCTGACACTATTCTCCAAGTGATTCCTCATCAGTTAATCATGCACATGTTCCCAGCTAGCCAGGAATAAGGGGAAAATAATTTTAAAAACCCTAAAACAATATAAAAACACTTAAAAACTCTGGCAGAATCCACAGTGCTGAAAATTTGCTTGCGGAACTCAAATTGTTTCTTGCTTAGCCTATCAGGAATTACAGTGAAGACTGTAGTTGGAAAACTGATCAAAGACATCACGGATGGAGTTTTTGGTCACCGCATGAAACTACTGGTATTAAACTTCCTTGATTCTCTTAAGCCAACTGACACAGACTAGGCAGTGTGAAGAATAGAATAAAACCACTTCTGTTATTTGGGTTACTCATGTATGTTCACAGCATCTTTTCAGCACTGCTAGAGGTGTAACAGATAACAGCATCTTAACTACCTGAGAACATGGAGCAACTTACCTTCATCACAATATATCCTAACAGGTTTCAGTGCTCCTTTGAAAGAGGTTCAGGGGCCAGGACAGGGAGACCTTGGAGAGGAATGATACTTCAATTTACTTGAGTAACCATTGTCTTTCTTTTTTTTGTCAGTATGGGCACAAAATGCCTAGTTTTATTATAGTCCTCATTTCACGTCCAACTGATGATGATAACTGTGCTTTCAGAGAATCAAGGAAGTTTTACCCAGTACATTTGCATGTAGACCTGCACATTTTTAATGTGACTACATCAGTTTCTTACTGGAGCAAGCTTGGAATATGACTCTGATCTAAAGGCACTTTTGCTTCTTTGCCATGAGGCACAAAGTATCTTTACAAATACTTTACGAAGTGTTTTAACATTTGAGATCTCTGCCATCTCCAACAGTGTTACATGCAGCACAGGCTCAAAGAGTGGGGAAAAGATTTACTGATAAACACACAAGCAAATGTAAGTAAGGATTTTTTTCCAGGCGTATTTGTGGGCATACACACAGGAAGTCTGCATTCTCCATCTCCCACATTCAGCAGGTTTGAGATCAGGACACCAGCAATACAAGATTAAATAAGAAATAATGTTACTCTACAGAACTCACCTAAAATTTGGCATAATTTTCCAAACAACATAAAATAAGGACTCTGGACTAAATGCAGTTTGGCTTCCTTGCCATAGAGCACAAAGTGTCTTTCTGAATTCTTCCACCAGTGAACTGGAAAGAAAGTAAAAGCTGGTGATGAATATGGGCTTGCATTATAACTCCTGAGGGTTTACTAGCTCAATGGTACAAATATTAGGCATTACCTTAGTTAAAATTGTAATGACTGAGTACATCCCAGTACTTCAAAGAGTTTATGTCTAAAATCCTACCCATAACATCAGAGGTGGACAGGTTAGGAAAATTACATTTCAGATACTGGAAATCTATGTACCCTTCACCATTATGTTGTTAAGTCTACTCACAGGGTCACTTCAACACCTGCTGAAACAAGCTGCAGGCTCTGAATGGCACAACCATGTGGCAGTATTTAACTAGCACTTCCTAACCTTACCTCTAGAAGTACTCCAGCACTTCCTGATGTATTTGACTGCCTCCCCCTGCAGGACAAGGCTGACACGAGCCCACTGCAAGCAGTTCCTTTTTCTTGTGCAGCCAACTATTTTTCTATGACACTGATCCTCTAGGGATCATTTTTATGACTCTCTAACACTGAAAGCATATAGCAGCTCTATGAGTTGAGCATTTGCCATTTTCATTAAAGTTCAGTGGCAACAAAGAAGACCGCTTACACATTGTTATCTCCCTGGCTCCTGGTATGGTAAGTTCTCCTGCCTGCTGTCTTCCCATTCCTCAGCTCCACAGCAGGCAATTCTTTGAAATAACAGCAAAACTGCTGAATGTTACTGAAAGAAAAAAGGAAAAAAAAATGAATGAAATCCTTAAAGGGCAGAGAATAAAGGAAAGGTTATTTATCCTGGAGTCCATTATTTGAAATCCATGAACAGAACTTCACCTAGCGATGATAAACGATGGCAACAGGAACAGGTTTTGTTTTGTTTTTTTTAAACTATTTTCTTCCACACTACTAGAAATACTGTAACAAATACTTATCTTCTGTAAATGAGTGAATGAATCCATAAATACCACCTCCATACCAAATACCTGAAACAGCTACATTTTGGCTCTGCTCTCTGTGAGAGACCGAGTGTCGGAAAGCATTCCCTAACAAAACAGGCTCCAGCTGCTAAGGAAGTTAACACCGTGTCACCATCTACCTACTGATTCTACGCTCTGCTACAGTAGTCCCAGTAATGGATTTGTGCTTTATCTCTGGCAAGCTCAGCCCTGACTGACAGTGAGGAAGTACCTGAGCGACTGAAGGATCGCATTCATGAAACACGTGTTCCCCAGGTTCCGAAGGCCTGTGGCACAGAGGGCAGTGGTGCTTCCCTGGAAGTGAGGATTGTTAGGTTAAAGACACGCACATCCCTGCTCACCTACTTTCTCCCAGCAGAGCTGTTACTGTGATATCAACACAAATTTTAACAATCATTAACTACTCGATTTGAAAAATGCAGTTTCAAAGCCAAAGCAACCCTGGCAGTACGTTTTCAATGTCTCTAAACCCAAAGACTTTGCAAAGCAGCAACTGACTGCTTTGCTTCTGCCACCCCTCCCCTCTTAGTTCCATTCATAATCAGAGCTGCTTTGCTTCCCACTCAGACAATTATTTCTCGTAGCTGAAGGCAGCCATTACTTCAGCTCCACTGGAATTCACTGCTGTGCTGCAGGCCCAGGGGCTAAAGAGACAGCGCTCTGCTCTACATTCCCTCTGGTGAAGGGTGAAAACAAGGCAGTCACATAGAGCCGAGCCACACTCTCTTCTCTCCCTCTCCCTGAAATCTGTGAGAAATTATGTGGATTAGAAGATCCCTCAACTCTAGCCACCACAAACAGGCATTTGGTTTGGAGCGTTCTTTGACTGGAAAATACTGTGCAGCTTTTCAGACAGAGCTGGACTGTGTTCTCCTGGGTACTGCTCGACAGACGTCAAGTCAAAGCATCAGGAAGGTGGAACATAAGAGGGAGGTACAGTCTTCAGAATATTTCACAGCTGCTTTGGAAAGCAAGTTTCATCAGTTGTTTCTTAGAAGTTTTAAAAGCTTTCTACTTTTTATTAATAACTACTCCCTTATCCCCCTTTAGACAAAGACCTGCCTCTCTGCCTTCTTTCTGCACTCTACAAGGAACAAAATAAATGCCCTGTCTGCTCAAAATAAAGTGAAATGAAAATAAAACCTTCCTTCTAGCTGTTTTCATCTCTTGAGTACTACCTGCTTTCCATCTCACTGACCTTAAGGAACAAAGAGAAGCTCAAAGTGTAGGCCAGCAGAAGTACAGCAGAGTGTCAAACATTATCTAATGAGAAGAGGCTCCCTCCTCAGTGTGGTCAGGAGATGAGGAAGGCAAAATAAACCAGGGAGGAGTTGGTAGCTGCATAAGTACTTTAAATCTAGGCCAACCACAAACCTCCAAAGGTTTAGCAAAAGTATGTATTAGCTCAGTTATACTTACATTTACTTTTAGTAACTTGCTGTTCAGAGATGAGTTTTCCAACAGTTTTCTTTTCCTGTGTCTGTCGGATGTAAAGGCTGAACTGTTGGGAAACAAAACATGTTACTATAAAACAAAATCTTGCAGGAAACAGACAACAGATAATCACCCCAATGTCGTAACAGTTCTCACATCCACCATCAGTTGTTATTAAGACAGCAAAGAGCTTCCTAATCACTACAAATGCGTTTCATAGTCTGTAGATAGAATGCATAGGGTACAGATGCACATCTTATTTTCAACTCAAGTCCGAGTTAACTGTGTTAGGCTATGCATACTGCAGTGTGTGCCCTGAGACATGCCCTTGTTACATGCCACCTCTGATCTGAAATAGACCATCATCTTCATCTTCTCCCATAACCAAGAGTACTTAATAGAGATCTCCATAAAATACTTCTGCCGGAAGAGTCATCCTGAACTCTGGGAAAGCCAGGACAAAGTGAAGTACCAAAGGCCAGAAGTATCTGAAGTGCAGTCAGTAATGGATTGCACTTCTCTGACATATGAATACATCAAGGTGTAACACTCATACAATGCCACCAGAACAAGCTTCTCTTTTCCACAGCACCAGAAATCAGAGGCCCTGGATTTTGCCACTTAGGACTTCTCTTTAACAGCAGAACTGTAGCACGTTCCAGCTCTTAGGCTTTGCTCTATTTCAGTTTTGTTTTTTGAATTGAAAAGCCCTCCAAACATGCAAAAGCTATCATCAGACACGATGGAATCCTCCACCACCACATATCTCCCAGGTGTGCTCTCACTGTGCCCACACACCCCTACATCTCACTGCATTAATGCACTAATGCTACTTATGAAGTCCCCGACCCACTGAGGAAGGACCCAGATGCTCTCCGACATCGCAACGACTTCTCAGAGGAATGCGGTTTGAACTCTGGAGCATTTCAATGGATTGGGAAGCACTGTATGCACACACACTTCCACTTAGGATTAGGGAAGATTTGCAAACAAACTAAGAAAAAAAATATATTTGCTATCTAGCACAGGCCACAGCATCTGCATCACAGAGATTACAGTATTTACTTTTCCATGGCAGAGAGCCAGAAAAAGTCACAGGAAACACACATTTCTTCTGTACAGTTTAAGTTCATAATTTTTTCTTAGTCTTTCTGCTTGGAAACCAAACTATGCAAATAACACAAAAACTACTTGCACCAACATTTCAGTTTCAGTTTCTTTGCTTCGGAAACTTTTTTTCTGCTTTTGATGAAACTGCGATTCTGTTCTGGAAATCCTGTCTATTCCTAAGGAATAATGTAGAGATTATTGACATGGGAGAAAGAAAACTAATGAATTTCTAAACTCCTGCACACACAGCCTCTAAAGGCACAGCATATAAGTAACAAGATGTACATGATCAGCCAAACCTCCTCCATTCTGCTCCTAGGTGAAGAAAAGGCAATTTTAGATATGCACAGTATCACTCATACGATGACCAAAACACACGTACTAAACATGCACAGAAAACAGAAATCCCATTTAAATGATGCAATACTGTCAGCCTACCCAAAGCACGGTTAGTAAACACACCACTTACTTTTCCAAGTTCTGTAGGTGTTCTCTGACCTTCTGCACCAGTCCCAGCTTGGTATCATTCACTACAAAGTCATCACAGCGATAACTGCAAGAACATTTATCAGAGTAAAGAATATTTATCAGAAATAGAAACATATTTATACATACAAGCTTTAAGTAAAAATACCAAATCAATGCTCATCTGATTTCAATGAAATACTCCAGAGCAGTCATGCTGGAAGCACTGCAGTGACTCAGTGAAAATTATGACAAGGAGAGGGGAACACAACAGCTACAAACTGAGCCTGGTTCCCTCACCAGTGCCTTACAGCAAGAGATGGTCCAGGCAATATTTCATTACATGGTTGTTTTTTTATTTCTAGCTACTTCTTTATCACAAAACAGAAGCATTACCTATCACTCAACTTAGTACACTGTTCCAGTTAAGCAAAAACTCAAACTTGCTGTGGAACAGAAAGCAGCATCAGTATGCATCCCATAGAAGATTTATCAAAAGAGGCACTGATGTCAGTGAACAGAATGTGAAGATTTTAAATCAATGTATAGCAGAAATCCATTTATTTGAATACTGCAAAACTATCATTAAAACCTCACGGGTTTGCCATCAAGAGCTGCTGCACAACTGATGCGCAGTGCTGGAGTTTCTGCCATGGAAAAAAGAGCAGGGAGGACGAACAAAGAGACGCCGTGGTCTGCCCAGCTCACACCACAGGGCTGTGGCAACTCACACCTCGTGTACAGCCACAAATACCACCCGTTCTCTCACCATTTTTATACATGCAGAAGCACAAACACGAAGTGTTGTGAGATGTTTCCAAGGCAGTGCAAAAATAACTGAGCTAAAAAAAAACAAACAAGCAAATGCTGATCCCCCACTGCCTCCAGGTGAGCGCAAGGAGAAAAGCAAAATGGTCTCTCAGCAGAAACAAGGTTGAAAAGAACCAAGCCATGGGTATTTACAACAAATGCCTTTTTGTCGCTTACTGGGGATCCCACATGATGCATAAAGAAATAAAACTTAAAAAAAAGCCAACTGCCTCCCTCTGGTGGAGATGCTCCCAGTAATGCGGGCTGTTGATGCTGCCTAATTGAGAGCTCTTAGCCCAGCATTACAACACCTAGCTCTGCAACAACAGGATGTCAGCAGCTCCAGACCTGCTGTCTGTATGTACACCTCCAGCAAGAAAGTTAAACACACAAGCTTTAAGTGAAAATACCGCAGCAATGTTAAAGGTAGTAACAGTTCCTACGCTGAACTTTACTGAACTGTGGTTCAGTAAAGGATGACAGCAATCAGCAAGTTCTGTGATCTTCTACAAAGATTTCACATTTCCATAGAATGCCATGGACTCTCTTATCCATAGCTAGCTCTTCTAACTAATTTTTGATGGCAAAAAGATGGGCATATACAAGGGCTGTACAAGAAAGGGGGAAGGAAAGACCCCTTAAAACTAAGGAACAAATGCTGAAGCAGCACAGAACAGCCCAGGAAACGCAGACAGCATTTCACAGCAACTCACAGGGCCAACCAACAAGTACCTCACCAACAAGACAACCCATTTAAGGCATGAGAAACAGGAAGGCAAGAAAGGACTTCACACCACATGCACCAGCTCACATGAGAGCAACGTGCATAAAATAAAGAGCAGAGAGACTCAGTGTCCTCCTCAGCCTGGCACAAAGGTGGCTCAGCTCTGGGCGCCTGGCAGCCCTGTGGCATCCAATGCAGCTCTCGGGGTCCTGCCATTCTGTGGGGACAACCAGCCACACTGGGCATCCTAAATAGCACAGCTCTCAGTGCTCCCCTCCTCGTTTGACACTGACTCCATTATGGAATACATTCTCATCATCAGCTGGAGCAGATCCATGCTTTGTAAACTAATGAAGCTAATCTCGACTATCAGGCAGAACTGGAATTTACAACATTCTTTGCTGTGTAAATCTGTGACGTAGCACAAAGGCAACAGTACTGCCAATGTTAATTCAAACACTGAACTCATCAAGGGATTGCAGGGTTGGGAAAGTAAATGCCCTTCCCATGGCAAGGAGCCTGCAAAGCAGCAACCAGGATGTCTGGTTTCTTCAGGGGCTTTCATCTGCAAACAGAAACTTAACACAACTCTCAGAACTTCCAAACGCTGAACACAGCAGCTGAAAATCCTAGATCTTAAATAAGGAATCCACAGAAGAGCTACTGCCAGTGATGGATTTTTGAAAGCCCAACAGTAAGTTTGGGAGGGAAAGAAGTTTGTGAATGCATTTATTTCCCAGGCACAATTTAATTAGCCCTGTTCACTTCTGTCAGCCATTTACGTTCACACACAGGGACTGAAAGCAGACAAGTTCAACTGCAGGTCTCTAACCCACCTTATTGCTGCAACTAGAAGAGCTGGTCTGACATCTGCACACCTGGACTTCTACTCTGAAATGCAATTACAGGGGACTGTTCTGGTTTTGGTGAGAATCAGATACAAAACTATTAGCTCCAACATTCACAGTATTTCATCTCCTCGGACTGAAAGAGATGGCTGCAACAAACCCTGCAGTGTGCTCTCGTGACTGCTAAAGAGAAGGATGGGATGAAATACACAGACATACTCACTGCCACCACCCAGCTAAGGAGCACAGCTGCTGAGAATCTACAGGATGAAGGCAGAACAAGAGTTTTCCACACAGCTCAACAGAACTCCACAACTAAGAAGTAGAAGCGCTGCAGAAAAGCCCCTCTGTCATCTTCATAGAAGTAAAATTTAATTAGTTAAATCTTAGGATTGTATTTTCTTGGCTTTCAAATTACTGAGGTTGCCCATACTGCTTTGCATAGAATACTGATTTTAAATAAAAGTTCCCTTGGAAGCAACATAATTGCATCAACATCCCAATATCTCACAGCTTCACCTCTACACTGAAGAAGCTGGAAACAGCAGTTTAATGTTCCACCTCCAGTAGCTGGTTATGGCTGGAGCTCACCCAACCATTTCCTTCAGTGGCAAGCACTGGTTGGCAGCAACCCTTACAGAGCTGCCCAGAACACAGGGGCAGGCATTGGTCCAAACGTTTTCTGCTCCATCTTCTTACATCTAAGCTCACTTCCACGGGGGGAGGAATACATATATACACACACATACAGAAACACACACACGTGTTCATGTATGTATATACATACACATGGGTATATACACACACACACACAAATAAAAGACTGCAACACCAAATCCAGGTATTTTTTTTCTGACAGCCAAAAACCCCAAAACATTCTAACGAAAGCAAAGATACGCTGCTTCTGAAACTCGCTCAGCTTCACATTGGCACAGCAGACCTGTAATCTGCCAGGGAATTATATGCAAGAGGAAGTCCCCACGGCAAAGCTCTCTGCAATTAGTTCCAGTTCAGCCACTGATGACTCAGCCTTCTGCTTTGATTACAGCAGAAAACAGATCACATGCTGAACTGCTCCTTCTGCCTTCTATTACAAATATGCTGTGAAACACCAGTGAGCTTCCAAAGAGTGCCCACTCCCACCTCACAAACACATGCTGTTTCAATAGCACATCACTGTCCTCAGTTTGAGCCCCGTTTTTTGCAGTGCAAAATAGCTAGGTTTGAGATGAGGCCAGCAGGGAGCTGTGCTGTGTACACACACCAAGCCCCTGAGAGATCTGGCAGACCAGGCATACAGTATTTGTCAGTGGAGATACAATCAAGATTTCAAATATCCCACTGGAATTCCTGCGTACTTTATTACTTCCAATGTGACTTAAAAAAAAAAAATAAAAAAATCACTGCTCAGAATTCAGTTGTTAACAGCATTAATTGGGAAACTGGGATTAGCCTCCCACAGCTGTTCCAATGCTGGTCATACAAGGGCATGTTACTACTTGGAAAAAATACAAACATTTTCACATAGGAATGGGCAAAACTGGTGGTCACTGATGTAAAATGTAGGAAAAAGCAAAGTCCCCATACATCATAAAGCCACTCCCATTTGACTTCCCTCTGAGTTTTACAACTCCACAGCTCCTGTCACTGCTACACACACTGCCCAAGTCATTTCTGAATTGCTCCAAGCAGAATTTCCTCAGGTGGAACACTTTAACTGTGGTTTTACTTGCAAGCAATAAAAACATTTGTTACAGAAGGGTTCTTCATAAAATGGACACGCAAACTTCAGCTGATAGATCTTTTCCCCCATAAAGTACACAAAGATTTCCTAACAAAACAGTACCCACCTGTGGAGCTCTGCATGTAAGTAATTTTACAACACAGTAACACTGATCTCCCTAAGCTCTGTACTATTTATGCCCTGCACACAGCAGCCTAGGCCATGCTTTTGTCAACAGAACCACTTCCATGATTCTGCTATTTAATCTTGTCAGAGAACTTGATGCTGCCTCCAAGCAGGATCCACCACTCTCCCAAACTCACACACAGCTCACACCAACTCGTCATCCGAAAGAGGCCTTTTTTTCCCCCCAAAGTGAAGGAAAAAAAAGCATATTGGGCACAAACAAACAAGTATGCATTTACACATCTCACATTCACAACTCTTAGGCAGGATCTATGGCACGTTACTTAACTTTCTGGTATTACAAATAACAGATCCATGAAAGGCTCATCCATCAGGTGACAGGATGAAAGTAACTGAACAACAACAATAAAAAGCAGGTTCTAAACAAACCCAAACCACATATGTGTATATAACACATATATAACCCAAATAGTTATATTTACATCCAGAAGTTTGAACTGAGCCATTGAAGCACAGGAACGCAGCCACAACCAATGCTACACAAGACAGGCAAAAGCAGCTCGTAACTGCTTTAAAGCAGTCAGGTCTGGAAATCAAGGGATGAATACGTAATAATGTATATGATACAATGCTTCACAAGAGTCTAAAGTTCACAGCTTCCAGTATGTAAAAGGTTGTCAAATTACTGTGTTGAAACTCTTACCAGTATGTACTGTAACTACTGCAATCCATACACACAGTATGCTGAACTTTTTCTTGTTTTTCTGTTTTCTTATGATTGGTCATAGGAATCTGTGCATCTTCATAATGCTTTTTGGCATGGCCATTCACATATCTAAAATACAGGGAGGAAAAAAAAGTGAGGTTTTGTAAACATTTATTTCACCAACATTCAGTGAACAAAGCAGAACAAAAACAACAAAACCCATCAGAACACGTCACAACCTAACACACATGCAGTACCATACAAGCATTAAAGCAGGCAATTCACCCACACGAAAACATCACTCAACTTGATTTTTTTTTCTTTTAACCTGTTTACTCTCCCACTTTGTCCAAATCAGTTTTTCCACCATCTTCATAGCAGCCACACACTGGCATCTCTGTACCTCTGTATCCAGGGCCAGCACACAGACCCTCACCAGGCTCATGCACCTCCCCTACCAAGAAAAGCACTCTTCCTGTTTTCCACACATAATGTGGTTAGCTGTACATACTATTCTCCCATCTATTTTTCTTGGAGGTCTCCTTTGTTTTCCCACCCAGCACTCATTCCTTTTGTGACTACTTTAGCAGCACGGGTCACATAGGTGAGAAAAGAATCTAAAGTTCTTTCGCTGGCACAGCAAGCATTTTCAAATCCAACATGTGAGATCTCTCTCTAGAAAGTCAAGCATCTTCAATTAATAAAGAAAAGTCATCACAAATGCAAGAGCCCTAAACATCAGCTGACAAATTGTTAACTCTTCGAAGAGCACAGCCAGACCAGAGGCGACTTCCACACACTTCTTGCTTAATGCCAACTGCCAGGAGTTCTGCCCATCCCCAAATGAAGGCTTGGACTTGTTCTCACATGCAGGTACAAACAGTTCTGTTAATGCACTGTGCTAGTGAAGCCATGTGGCCAGGGACACTGCTGTGCTGGCAGAAACCAGAGCAGACAGCCGTGCTTACAGGAGGTGGCTTTCTGCCTGACAGTGCAAATGACAGGTCTACAAAGCCACACTTCCACCAGAAACGTTCCGGTTTTGTAAGTGGTTGGTAATGTTCCCAGTGGGACTTGGGGGACGTATTTCAACCTCACCGAGTTTAATGACAATGTCCCAGAACAAAAGCTCACACATCAGACACTAAATGGTAGCCCTGCCTACAAACTCAATGGTTTATTCATCAAGAACATTTTTAGAGAAGCAGCTTTTCGACAGTTATCCTGACATATAAACAACAGCACTGACTGCCTCGTTCCCATAGAGATTCTTTGTGTGCTCCAGCTGACACAAAATCAGGTAGGTATGCTCTGAAGGAACCTGCAGAAGCCCATACATGCTGTGATAACTGCTTTGTTCCAGAATTATACCACTGTACATTTACAGTACTTTCTGCCTAAGCTGGACACTTGCTTTTTTTACTCCAAGTAAGCTGTGCCCAACTTGGATTTGGGGGTTTCCATCTTGAATGGAACCTGACAGCAGCCCACAGCATTAGCTGCTCTCCAGGCACCGTCATGGAATAATGACTTGGGTTGGCAGGCCCTCCAAGTCCCACGTCCCAGCACCTAGCTGCAGGCAGGCTGCTAACCACCCAACAGGGACTGAGCTGAGCGATCACATCCAGCACTCAGGTCTCTTCTGGACAATAACTGTGCTGGGTACATTCTCCAGACTCCTAGAAGGTAGCAAAGAAGCTTGCTCGGTGTTATTACACAGCATTAAATAAAGCCATGAAAGGGCTTCCTTCAGGGAATGAAGGCGTTCGGGAACCTCTTGAATGAACTGCCTCAGCCAAGCAAGCAAGCGGAGGTCTGACTTTCACACCAACACTTGATACCCACCTTCCACAATGGACACTGGAGCACGTCAGACAGACCCACGGGCTTTTATTTGACCGGCACACTACAAAAGACAGAAAAAGAACAAAGTGTCAAGGCTCTGCTATTACACTTATATAATCCACCTGGAGAGCAATTACACAGAGCAGCAACCTGTCCAGAGGCCCACACCGCAGCCAGCAGACTGACTGCAGTGCTGCTGCTAAGGCCCTCGGCCTTCTCTTTGGCCTGTTACAGCCCAATGAAGTTTCACATTTGTTGTTTGCATTCCATCTGTGTGAGGTCTACTTCATTTCTGTGTTGCATTTCAAATATATCAGAAGCCCAAGTCGTAAAAACACTGGGAATACTTAAAGCATTTATTTTCATTTGTAAGAAGGCAGCCTACTCAGCACAGAAAAAGAATAAAAGCAGAGTACTTCTGTTTCACAAAGCCTGTTACACAAGAAGCCATTTCCACAGATGAAAAAGCCTGGCAACGTGCTCAGCAGCACGCAGATTCAATACCATGTCACACAAGAAGATACATGCCATTTCTGCAATCATTATGCCTGTGCTGCATGCTGGTAAAGGCCCTATCCATAAGGATTTTGTTCTCTCAGCCATGCACACATAACTGAATGGTTAAAAAGCAGTGCAGGGCTGTGCTCTGCAAGTAAAACATGAGAAAAGTCACCCTACCAATAACCTATGTTTTTAGCTAAGTCTTTTAAGTCTAGAAATGTGAAATTAACTTGGAAATTTTTAAGCAAAAGGTCTGGGTAAGAAGCAGGAGATACTAAAAACTGATAGAACACCATCCAGGGTGGAGACACACAAACTGCACACCCCAACTCCCACCCCGACCCAGCTGAGGTGTCTCTACTACTCACATCAACAGCAAAACAACCACAGAAAGTCATCTGTGCAGGCAGAACACAGAGAAACAAGGGAGATCAGCAGCTCCACCAGTCAAGCATTTGTGTAGGCCATTAACACAATATTTACAGACGTATCACTGCACTTTTAAATACCCAGGTAATGGGACGAAGAAGGAAAAATATGAGGTGCACTTGTGTGAGGGCAAAAAGCAGCAAAAAAAAAGATAGCTTCAATTTTCCCAAAAAACACAAGAGTGTAAAATACCACCTAATTTTTCTACACATGATAAGTAACTGCCCATCAAGGGCCATGGAGGGAGAAATGAACAGGGCCAGCTTCGAATCAGAAGAGCAGTTAGTCACTACGTTAGGTATTTAAATGAGCTAATATACTTGTCCATCATTAAATTTTACTTTTTTAATTTAAAATCAGATAAAAAAACACAACATGCTGACACTGCTTCTTGGAGAATTACTTTCTAGTTTGTACTTATTATGACAAATAGTTGTATTTTAATTCATGGGCCCAATCCATGGAATAAGGATTGTATTATATGAAAGAAAGCACAATCACTTCTGCATGCTTCGAAACAGCTGTGCTTCCCCATCAGTGCCCCTTGGGCAGTGCTTTCAGCCCTTCAATTGCTGCAATTACTGTACTTGGGAAATCCATCTGCTCACACTGTCTGTGCTGTTGCTGGATTTTCGACAAGGAATTCTCCCATGTCTCAAGCTGATGGCTCCCACAGCTGTGATGGCAGTCTTGCTGTGGATGGCACAGAGCCAGGCAGAGCAGTTCTGCCCTGTTCTTCAGGTGTAAGAGGAAGAAGTTTGTCGAAACAGATGAAAAAGTTGATCAAGGAAATCTAAATTTTACCCTGACAAACAAGAGAAAACAAAGGGGAGACTGTGGCCACCATCAGAACAAACATGCGAAACGGATCACTGGTCTGACTTGATACTCTTCATTTCCCTGAATTACAGAAACTGAAAGGTAAACCATTAACCAGAAGGAAACAAAGACAAAAGCGTTCACGTACTTAAACAGAGATATGGTATCAAATACTTGCTTAAGTGCTGCATGAAAAACCAACCCATTAAAAATCCACTTCCATCACCCTACATTTGCCTTGCCAGAAGCATGAAGCAGTCCTCCCAGGATGACAATTCCAGCAGAGATCTCCCACTTGTTAACTAACATCCCTGCTGTCCCTATGTCATCATCTGTAGTTGGGATGGGTTCGCAGTCTGGAAGCCCAGGAACCAGGATGCAAACTGTTCTTCATTTGTTCTACATACCAGACTATAGCAGTGTCACATCCAGGTGCTGTAAGCACTGTGTGCCTGGGGAGTGCTGAGCTACACTAGGAGAGCTCCTCCTGCAGCACTCACAGAGTGCGAGCACCAGGCCTGCAAACAAAACCACAAACTGAACACTGCCAAATAATGTTGTTTTTCACCCTTTACATCAGAAAATAGGGGGAAGGGGGGGGGGGGGAAATGGTTCACTTGTTTGCTTCAGCTCTCAGGAGGAACTTTGCTCCAATTGCATCACATTAGAAGTGCGTAGTTTATCTTCTGGGCAAACATCTCCTCCCACAAAGAGCTCAAATAACATGGAAGTGACTCCCACTAAGATGAAACAGCAGTATTGCATTTCTGACCTACAGCTGCTCTGTTCCATGGAGATTTCTGTTCCAAGTTGTGTAACTCCTTTTTGAAGGTTTCTGAGACCGCATTCTGCATTTCTGAGGCTGGCTCAGACACCTGCCTGACTTTCTAGGTACTCTTCACTCCAGACTCTGAAGCAGTTACAGTCCATTACTTGCCGTTAAGAAAGTAAGTTAGGCTGAAATTAGCCTTAATCATTAGCTAGGGCTCCAAAAAGACAGGCACAACAGAACACACAGCAAGATGACAAGAGGACTGCCCTGAGCTGCTTATAACCTAAATTAGGCTTTATCTGTAAAGAAAGCATGGGTTATTCCTTTCAAACATAGTGCTAACTGGGTTATTCCTTTCAAACATAGTGCTAACACGAAGGCACGTGGCTTTAGCGTAGCAAACTCCTCCATTCAGAGCACAGTGCACTGCCCTGGAACACTGCCCTTCAAACAGACTTCTAGTGCTAACTAAAACAAGGAGGAGGGCTGCACTTCACTAGCAGCCTCAAAACCCGAGTGGAGTTTTGTCCAACACACACCTTAACAACATAAAAACCCATCTGTGTTTATTACACTTTACATAGTACCGTATGACTAGGGCACACCAGCAGCTTTCTAAACTGGAAGTACCACGGCCACATGCAGTGATTCTCAGCTGCGCTTTAAGAACAGCCCAAGCTGTGAGGCAAAGGAGGCTCTGATGTGGCAAGAGAGAAAGGAGAACAAACCTGCAGTGCCACTGGGCCGTCCAAATAGGGCACTGTTTTCCACTGTACATTAATATTGGGGCATTCAGAAGGGCAGAAACTCTTTTTCCTCATGGAACAGGAAATGCAAGTATCACCTTTTATGGAACGATCCAAACGAAAGGCGAATACCCCTCTGCCATACAGCCCACAGCGCCCCAAGTGAATGAAGAGCATCGATCCACAGCCGAGAGAGGGAACAACCAATCGCCACAACACAGACACGTGTCTCACACAACTGCTCCTCCCTGTCCCTTCAGCTTTCACTTCCCGTGAACCACCCTGACAAACAACGCTCACCAAGTTACATCAGGCAGAACGGCCGTGATGCAGCCAGCCAGGCCGGCACTCACACAGGGCCCCCACCCATCTTACCCTCACATGACCCAAACGTTACTCCCAAGCCCTGGCCGCTTTTTCTCCTTGCAGAAAACAGACTCCCAGCACAGCCCTATGATGCAAGAAGGCTCCTGGCAAACCCTCTATTCCTGCAGAACAGAGCTGCAGTTTTCTGATGTAGGAAAGCTGCAAGTACGCAGAAGTGCACAAACAAGCTAGGAAGCCAGCAGTGCTGTTTAATAGCATGCGGCACCACTTAGAAGCTGGCAAAAGGAGGAACAGGATGAGCAGGAGGCAGGCAGGAAGCAGTTTCTGCAGGGCAGTGTCCCTGGAGCACAGCCTGCTATCTGCCACAGTCAGAGCAAAACTGACCCAGTGCAACCACCGAAGCACACCCGTATCCCAGCTTTAATGCAGTCCTTATTGTATCGCTATGGAAAAGGCCACAAAGCATCAGCACCATCAGAGCAGTGTTCTGGTCCTCAAGAGCACAAACGGAAATGAGAGTAGAGTCATTAAACTATTTCCAACACTGCATCCTTTACAAAAATGGCCTGGACTTTGTACTCTAAAGGACTGGCACCGACACTAACATCTTCCTGTTGTACCCAGGCGGTTAAGTTACACTGGCATAATGGCCTGCACAGAAACAGCTTCAGCCTCAATGGCCTTCCTCCAGTTCTGCATTTGTTGACATAACAGCTCAGCTATACTGATAAAAGCTGGACTGGAAAAGGGCACTGTTCCTGCAGCCAGTATCTGCACCAGCAGCAATATTTACATAGCTGTGGTTGCCCCGGCATACTGATATGAGAACTGCCTCAGAAACAAGCACTTGGTCACACACACATACATCTGCTATACACACACAGCAACACGCTGCATGTGTGTCTGTGTAGACATACATGTGCATCTACTCCCAAAAGTTTGTGTGAGGATGCTTTTCAGCACTCTAGCAACTCAGACTTGCTCTTCCTTTCCCATACTTATAAACCATTCTGCCTAACAACCCCTCCCCGCCCCAATTACCATTTTGCACCAAGGCATTATTATTCAGTCTTGCTCCAAACAGATGCTGACCAATACTGCAAGAAGAGCTGGGCGGCTCCTGTTAACACACCTAACAGCCCAGGCACGCGTGTCACCTCACCTGCAGGCAAGGGTAAGATACCCTAAAACTCAGCCCTCCACGCACAGCCTTCAGGATGACTTGCCAGAGCAGCTCTGAATTAACTGCCTAAAACTTCCCAAATGCAATATATAATATAGAGTATCAGGTGTCTGAGAGAGGGAACTGTGAGAACCAGTATTCTAAGTACTGCTCCAGTCGTCAGCCCAGGAGAAACACCATGGAGACAGCGTGCCAGCTGATGCTCTCACTTGGGCTGGCACTGCAAAAAGGCTCTGCAATGCCCTCTGGATACAGACAGAGTGGGTAAAACACACCAGGAGCATGATTTGCTGTGCACAATCTCCATTTGTGCACATAAGATGTGAATGCTTCAGGTTTAATAAGCTCACCTCCTGCCTCCGGCCTACCCGTAAGCACTGCAGCAACCCTGCCACTTCCTCCTGCTGCACACAGTGCTCGGTATGAGTAAGCAGTAAGCAGTTACTCCACAGTTCAGGGAAACGATGTGTGAGAGAGGCTTTTCCCAGTGCAGCAGGCACAGCTCTAACCCTGCTGCAGCCTCTGTGGCAAGGAGCACACGTGTGTTCTACGCTCCAAATCCTCCAGATGAAACATCCAAACACTATGATTGAGACTGGAACTGAGGGTGTTTGACTTAAATCGCATATTAGAGCCAAGTGCACTCTGGCTCTCCGACCCATGAACTCTGTAACCCATCACACATGCAACAGAACAGCTTCTAAGGCCACGAAGCAGAGGCCCTGCTCATCACAGAACATCAGTCAAAACCGCAGCTGACCTGGGTAGGTGCACCATCAGGCTCTTTGGCACGGACACGAGCCACATATCAGCTGAAGCAAAGAAGCCTTCAAAAATAGCCAAACAAGTTAAGTGACCGTGGTGGTTTTTTTCGTGGGGGCTGGGGAGGACCAAACTGTACAGATCTGAAGCACCTGCCCCACATACTGGAACTGTAGGCTGGCCAACTCCAGATGAGCAACTGAGTAATGAAATCCAAGTGACTGAAACAGGAAAAAGCTACAGGAATATTTTTTAACCCTCTGAGTAGATTAATGTTGCCTTCTAGACAGAAAAAGCAGGAAAAAAAGGAATGTTCCAGGCTTTGAATACAAGTGACGTGTACCACTCCTTAGTTACAGGCCAGACATCTCACTGCTTAGGTTTTACAGAGTATTCCCACTTGTTTTCAAACCTAACTTCACATGAAGCTCTTCTTTCTATCCCACCTAGAGGTAGATAGAGGCTAGAGCCCCATTACGAGAAGTTCAGAAATGGACTGAACTCATTTCATAACTATTGATATTAGAAAAATACATTTTCTGCTTAAAAAATCTTAAAAAAAACAGGTACAGTTCACTGGATGCGACACTATTGGCCGTTTTAGAAAAGTGGCATTCTATTGAAAATGAAATCAAACAGAAGGGAGGCCGTTTTTAATTAGATTATTCAAATGCTGCTTCTAAGTCAGCCAGCACCCAGAAGCTAGAGGAAAATCTAAGAAAATATTAAATTACATGTAATTACATTAAGTCAAACTAAGAGAATTGAGAAGGAAGCAGGGCTCCTGGCAGGCACTGCTGACAATCCAGGAATGCTAACCGTTCTTTCAGCATTGCATACCCTTGTACAGAGACATGTGAGGAAGTCCTAACCGTGTCAAGTCTCAGCCTACTTGAAATCACATCCAAAAGTACAAGAATTCGAAGAGACTCTAAAGATGATAAAAAGATGCTGCCCTTACCTTAAAGCTATGGAAAAAGCAGCAAACGTTTCTTCTGCTGCGATCTTTCAGCCAAAACAGAAAGACTGAGTATTTAGAGAGAAAATAAATCATCTTGTGATAGCCTGAACTTATGGAATCGACTGCTGTTTGTGCTTATGCATAATAATAAATGCAGCATTTCTTCCCCTTCTCTCTGAACAAAAGCACTCAGTCCCAAGCAGGGCATTTCACAGATGGTTACAGTGGACCACTCTGCTACGACGGTAGAACACTTCTAATTGGAACATACTAACCAAGAAGTGGATTAGAACATAAGAACATGGGTAGGTAAAGCATTTCTCATAGAACAAGCAGGTCACTGAAGAGTCCACCACACTTCTAACACTGAGCAACGTCTGTCAGAGCAACGCGATTAGCTCCAGCTGCATTTCATTCACCTCCCACATACGTTACCCCTTACATTACCCTCAACCACGAGGGCCACAGTCCAGCATTTTCTCTGCACTATGAGAATTCCACGCTGAAAATCTTGCACTTTGGTAACCGCGTGCTTTTTGTTTGCCTGTAAACTCAGGGCTGGAGAAGCAGATGGGTGGGAAAGGCAAACTTTCTGCATTCAATCCGTGCACCAGTTCTGAGGAAGTGGTTAAACAGGCTCAAGGAGAAAGGCTTCAGATCACGTACAGAGCTGAGACACAGAGCACACTGTGCTTCCTCTGTTAGGGCGAAGGAAAAAGGCCACTTAACACTACTGATCAGACCCAATTATTTAGTCTGTAAAGCAGAAGTACGCATCTAGCAGTTTTTAATGCACAGGCTACTTTGATAATTAGTATTCACATTTAAATACAGACACATATGTACACTTACATGAATGAAAATCAAACATTAGCCTTCTCAGGAAAACAGATACTGTTCTGTATTATAGCAGTAACATGCAAAAAAAAAAAAAGTGATTCAATCTTTATGTTAGAGCAAGACAGAAATGAATTACACTAACAGTCATTCTCAGACAGCTGCCAGAAAAAGCACAGCAAGGCCAGAAGTATAATGTAATTTTCAAACCCTTAAGGAAAAGAATCTTCTTGAATCAGTCAGCAATCAATCTCAGGCCAAATGAGTCAAGCTGGGAGCAGGAGGGGAAAAAGGGGAGACAGCAAGAAGGTTTCTTGCTTTCCTTAGCTCTAGTTATGAATGTACTCATTTGCAGCACTTGCATTCAATCCCTATTTCCCTCATACCACGCAAAAGACTCGTTGCTAACCATCCCTGGGGGCTGAAACGCCCAGTGGGCAGAATATTACCAACTGGAACCTTTACAAACCAAACACAGGCAAATAAGTCCAAAAGGGCCACGGCAGCTCTGAGAATATGCACTCGTACTCTGACGTGGACTCACTGCACTCAGACTGGATTCCAAACGGTACATACAACCTTAAAAAAATAACAATACCTGCCCATTCGGTTCCGATGAGGACCCGGCCCCAAGCCCAGCACCTCTCTGCTCCCAAGTGGAACAGCTGTCTGTTGCAACACTGCGAGGGGGAAAAGCCCAACTTCGGGAAGGATTATCTTATCTGGGCAGGCTGCCTGTGGTTAGTGGGACTGGATTCAAGTGTGTCATCAAATCTGTCAAAGGAATTTCATAGCTACGTTTTCAAGATCCAAAACCAAACAAATATTCCAAAGGAGGAAAAAAAAAAAAAGCAGCAGTGCTTTGGCATACCAGCAGAGGTTGCTGAATGTGAAGTACATCTACCATGTCAGCTATGCTTCAAAACGCCCTCTTATAATCAAGGAAATGGAGGGCAAAAGTTTACGTGGTCCCAATAACAAGGCTACCATAAAGCAGTATTTGACCTGATATGATTCAGATTCACTCCACAAAAGCAACTGTTTCCTCTGACAATCTCAAAACACCTATCAGAAAAGCCTCAGCTAGTTTTCTGAATTTCTGAAGCTGCTGCACTTTCTAACCTCCATGGACTGCCATCATTCTGCACGGCCTTTAGCCACTCTTCAGCTACCCGAAAGACATTTATCACCAACAAAACAGAAAGTGATGCAGAATCAGGTTACTAAAAGCAGCACAGACCAAGTGAGAAATGGCTCAAAGCTTTATTTCCCTCCAAACAACGTCTGAAACTTTCGCTACAAACCTCAGGCACAGATGCAACAACCAAAAATTCACTAGTCAATTGGCCTCAGCACCTCACAGCCCTGTGCCTGACTATCAGAAAAATGGAGCAACAATAATGCTCTGGGTCAGCTCTTTTCTGGTTTTGTTTTCTGTTTGTTTTTGCATTTTAATTTTTTTTTTTTTTTTAAACCATCTGCACATCTTGAAGGGATTAGGAGAGGCAGGTGAACAATATTGTCCTGATTACACTTAAACCAGCTGTGGTGAGATCTGAATTAATCTGTAGCTAAGGCAAGAGCATGCCAGGCTCAGCGCAGTCTGCCCTGCCCTCTCTATCCCACTTCCAGAACACCTCAGAGCATCCTGTCTTCTTACCGTGATGGTGCACTTGAAAGAGTCAATTTGGAATCCTCAGGAGTAAAATCTGTCCTTCAAAATTTAGCATCAAGATCCTCATAAAGATTAGAATTAGTTTCTAAACAAAGACAATGGATTAGATGTTTGGATATTGCCTTTCTCTGGAGCAGCCTCTTTCATCAGCAACATTCAAGTTTTGATTGTGATTTTGTTGAGTAGAATAAAAGAAACTTTTCAAAAGAAAGCGTAGAAAACATGAAGCATCATCAATTCACATTGTTGGTGTTGTTTTGGTTTTTTTTTTTGCTCAAATGTGCTTTTAAAAATGCCAAGTATTTGAAATCAAACACTCCTCTTTTCATATTGAAGAGGAAAACAAGGTCCAGCCTATGAGACTGAAACCAAGACTCTGACCTCACCTCAATAAACATTAATCTTCCTAAAAACCTGTCCCAAAGCACTGTGTTCTATCATACAGATTACGATAGCTATTGTCCCATACATAAGCAACAGATTCAAATGGAAAAAAAAGTGTTCACAGTTTTAATGAAAACAAGACTGAGTCTAAAACAATACAAGCCAAAGCTAATAAGCTTTACTTGAAAACAGCCAGGGAATGAGCTTAAGGAGATATAACAGCCTATAAAGTCTGAAAAACAACTAAGAAGCATTCCTGCATTGCATTAACCCAAAGAAATGGATGAAAGTCTACTCAACTTCAGAACATGATGAATAAAAGGGGTTAAAAAAAAATTGAATGTGGTCTTTTCCAGGTCAAACTCATTTTCCAGACATAGAAAAGATGAGAAATCACCTTCATACGCAGGCCAGTACGCCCACAAGCTTACCCTGACTCTGCATGCTGCTGACTGGTCATAGGAACAGGGTTCTGCCTACCCCTTCCACATTTAGGAAGTTCTCTTTCTTCCCATCTTCTGCTAAGAATGGAAGAAACAAGGATCTCGAGTAACAAAAAAAAGACAGAAAAAAAATCACAGAGATGGTGAAGAAGCACTAACAAGGAATGGGATGGAAAGATAACCAGTGATGGTTGAAGTCTGCATATGTGTGCTTTTGTGGTGCTTTTCTTATGGCCCTGATAACAGCAGTCCAACAGCCTGGCAGAACGCTCCAGCAAACCCCAACACAAAGCAAGCAGTGTAACTCATGTAGCTGGGGACATCATCCAGAGACCACAACAGTGGTGGGGCTCTCCTGCTCAACCCAAAGCATTTGCACTCACGTAAATCAAGCGTTCAGTGACATCTGGGGTAATTCTGATCTTAAAAAAAAACAAACACATTTTGAAAATTACCTTAAAAAAAGAGAAATGTTGCAATTCAGCATGCAGATTTCTATGATAATCAATCTGCTCCCCTGTACGTGCTCTCCTCCATAGATTTTCTAGTCCCAGCATCATTTGCAAATGCCACAGCGTATGTTTCTGACCGACTGCAAAACTACAGCTCTCATTCAACAGAAATTAGAATGCAAGAAACAGACGTCAGGCAAGGACGTTTCACTGCAGCAGGAAATACCACTCTGCAGCCAGAACTGCTCTCCGATAGCTAACAAAATTACACTACTGGGAAAAAAAAAAAAAAAAAGATATTCTGAAACACGAGTTTTAAATATGCTCCACAAGTGCAACTCTCCTGAAAAACTAATTCACTGGATCTCAGTCTCAGACGACACAATTCTATCCGTCTATCACAGTTCTTTTAAGGAAATCTTAACTCTACATCAACCAACCGATGCGTTCAACTCAACCATACAGAAAGAAGTTGACAGAATCCTTCAGACTTGCACACGTGTGCTTAAAAGACTGCAGTCTTGCTTAGGTGAGGCACAGCTCTGTGTGGTTTCACGAGCCTATCAGAAGTTGTCGGGCAACACCACATCCGAGCTGCTCCAGAGCGCTCCTCAGAGCTGCACGATTTGCACAACACACTGAAGGAGCGGCACATCACACCGTGATGCTCCACAGCACTCCTGCCAACGCCTCCAGCTACTCTGCTTCCAACTTCAGCATTAGTCTCAGAAATGGAGGTGCATGGAATTAGCAGACATCTGCACGCAGTATGTCACTGCACTCATTTAAAGCCATTTTCAGTTTCTGTACCATCTCTATCCATACACGAATTTTGTCTCAAATGCCCAATTACAGCAGCAGCAACAGCAGCCTTACCTCTGGATCTTCAAAAATGTGTTCTGTGCTCTTCTGACAGACTTAAAGCTCCCACAGCAAAACTTTCTGTATTGCTTTCCGTATTGCTGTGCAGAGCACCCATGACAGGACTGAATACTGGGGAAAACAGGCCTTCTTTCAAAGAAGTGCTTAAAACTCCAAGTACACACTGGTAACAGCAGCTCTAGAGACACTTCAAATTGAGCACAGACCACTGCTCTTTAACCTGGAGCAAAGGGATTCATACTTGTGCAGCACACCTGCCATCAGTGCCTGCCCCTGCTGCTTCCTCAGAGCCTCCTTGACAATGCTGCAGGCAGCTTCTCAGGGAGCTGACTTAGGCCAAAGGAGTAATTCAGGTTGGTGCACACGCTTCTCAATTCCCAAACCTTGGTAAAGCTGGCTTCTAAATACCAGCTTCCAATGCAGCACCATTCCACGGTACAATCGTACACCTCTACAAGATTCAGAAGTGCATCCCCATTACCCTGTGCAGTACTGCTGCCATCAAGAGCATTCACAGAGGAGAGGAAGAGGTGAATCACAAACATCTGTCACTCACTCCGTGCGACAATTCCAGGCCCTCAAATCGCAGTCAAGATAGTGACAAAAATAGCCACTGTTGGTCTGAAGTGTGAATTCGCTCTCCCACCCGTGGGCAATGCCTTGCTATCAGTGACCAGCCAGCCATGCTTCCTGCATCACTATCTTCACTCGCGCTCCTTTTCTGGAAAGGTCAGCAGTACTCAGAAGAGGACGGGCCGTGAGGTCTGAGTCATTCTGAGACGACGCGCGAGGTGTCGGATGCTGTGTAATTACACACTGCACAAAATTACCTTTAAACAGTTTTCTGCAGCTGAAGCAACAACATCAACAAAGAGGATCGAGTCCACAGAACCTTGGAAAACAGCATCAAAGGCAATGGGAAATGCATTACATTCTTACAAGATACTTATGTTGCTTTATTTAATTGTATGTTACCAAGTTGCAGTGAGTAAGAAGTTGCATTTATTGTGCACAGACAGAAACCAGTATCAGGTATCTCTCAAAACCAATCTCACTGAAACAAGCGCAGACAAGAAACAGAGAGCACTCTATGCTTTTAGGAAGCAAACCTAACAGCAGACACCAGCAGCTGCAGAAGGAATGCACTACATTTTACCAGATGAATAAGAAAACAAAATGCATTTCTGAAAACAATTATTTTTGATTGCATTAAGCTGACACCAGCCTGCTGCTGGCCCATTACAATGTTTGAGATTCAGCACACCTACATTCTTTCTTACCTCACAGTTCTCTATGCAAGCTCCGGGCGACTCCTTAACTCTATGGATTTTATTAAAAGCACAGTGACAGGAGGCACTCCTTGAGGTGCAGCACCATTACGGATCTGCTCGGTTCCCCACGAGCCCAGCTCCCTCCTCCTGCCCCCAGACAGTGGCAAACCTCTGCATGCTCAGCAACCCCCTTCTGGGCAAACAGCTCCGACCGACAGAGAAAACGCCGTTCTGACTGCTGACCTTTCTCCACCTGGGAGCAGGCCCAGCAGGACCTGCAAACTGGCCTATTTTCCAAGCTGGAAAGCTCAATGAGCAGCTGAGGATATGTTTTTAGTTAATCTACTTGAAGCTCTCCGCCGGGTGGCTCCCTATTGCCACGTGCTTCTGAATGACACCTCTGCTCACCCACCAGCCCGAAGACAGCAGATGGAATCGGTGAGTCAGCGTCTCGCAAAGAACTTTATTAGAAAGAAACACAAAACAAAGAACAAAAAAACAAACACAAGTTTCCCTGCACTCCTTCCCTACGAACCACTCACGGGGATTATCCCCCTACAAAGCGTGCTCCCCCTGTGACCACAGCACTGCAGTGACACCGCTGGCTGTGCCACAGGAAGCGGCAGCACCACCACACCTCGGCTCCAGGAAGCCGCCACCGCGGGAGAGAACTCCGGCAGCACGCTTCCCACACCGCAGCGCAGATGCTGCCAGACAAAGGACAGCCGCCTCTCCTTAAAAACGGGAACAACCTTAAAACACAGCCAACGCGTCCCTCCATCCGTCACTTCCACCCGCAGGGCTCTGCGCGCTGCCACGCACACAGCGGTGCGGTGCTGGCGGCCGAGAGCGGAGCCGGCTGCGACCACGCACGGCGGGCTGCCCGCGCCTCGGCACCGAGAGCAGAACCACCCCCGCTGCGGCCGGGACGGACAGAAACGTACCAAAAATCAGAGGCTGTCAGTGCAGCCGTCCGTCCAAAGGCTGCGTTTCTAACAGCGGGACGCGGAAACTTCGCAGGCGAAGCCCTCCGACAACAGCACCGCGCGAGCGCTGCGAGGGCGGCTTTGCGCGTCGGGGAAGCGGCGAACAAAGAGCCCCGCGGGGAGCCCCGCACCGAGACCCGCTCCGGCCGCTCCTCGGCCGTCGGTGGGACCCACGGCCCGGCACCTCGGCACGCCGCTTGCAGCCGCATTCTGTAAAGCGCTTCCAAAACGCGTCAACTAAAAACAAAACAAAACAAACCCAAAGTAATGCGGGGTAACCGAGAGCCGCACCAGCAGCGCGGCACGCGGCTCCCGGGGCGAACAAAAGCGCCGCGGCCCCGCGCTGCTCCGCGCCCGTGGGAAGCGGGGAGCCGCGCGCACCGCAAAGTCCGCCGAGGGCCGGGGCCGGGGCCGCGCTCCGCCCCGCACAAAGCCGGGCCGGGCCGGGAGCGCAGCCGCTCAGCCCTCGCCCTCCGCCCGCCGGGACGCGCGGCAGCCGCTCGGCCGCGTGCACGCGATCTCCCCCGGCCCGCCGCCTCCTTCCCACCTCCCGCGGGGAGGGCGCTGAGCGGCGCCTCCCGCCGAGGGGTCCGGCGGTTCGGGGGAGGGGGGGGGCGCGGGGCGGCGGCCGCGGGGAACAAAGGAGCGGCGGTGCCCGGCAGCGGCTCTCGGCCGCCGCCCCCCGCCGCGCTCGGGCCGGGCCGCCTCGGGCCGGGAGCGGCGTTAGGCCGCGCGGAGCGCTCACCGCTGCAGCACCAGGAGGAGGGCGAGCCCTGCGGGAACTTGGCCGAGTCGGGCGCGATGCAGACGCTGGAGCCGAGGTGCGGGCACTCCATGGCGGCGGGGCGCGGCGGGCGGCTCCTCGCGGCTCTACGACGGCGGCGGCGCCCCACGCACAACAGCCATCTTAGGGCCGGGCCCGCGCTCCGCGTTCCGGGCTTTGCGGGCGGCCGCCTCCCGTCCGCTTCCGCTCCGCCCCCCGCCGGGCTTTCCGAGCAGCCGCCCCCCGGCACCTGGGGCGGCCGGGCCGCTGCGCTCCGCCCCGCGTCTGCGCTGCGTGCGGAGCACCGACACGCGGCGCTCCGTGTGGGACGCGGCACGGACCCGCCGCCGCAACGCCTCAGGCAGAAGGGAGTTTTTTCGTCCCTTTATCTGCATAATGGCCGTGCCTCCCGCGCGGTGACATCGCCCCTTTTCTCTGCCCCAACCAAGGTGAAATCCGCAGGGCCGGTCTCACAACCCCGCCGCAGCGTGGCTGCTGCTGCACGCACTGATCTACCAGCTTGGCGACGATATTTTGCGTATTTTATACCGCACGTGCAAATCTGGACTTGCATGGGAGCGCGTTGTCACGGGGCTTTGTCGCCAGCAGGAAACACCTCCGTCTGTCACAGTCTTTGGCAACGACCGTCTCCCTGTTAGTGCCGGACACGAGCCTCGTAGGACCTTCCAGACAAGACAAAGGTGAAAATGCACCATCCGTGGCAGCAGAGCTAATGAGCACAGGGAGCCATGAAGAAGAACGCCCTGTAAAATGCCAAGAGTTACATGGGCTGCTTGTACTGCTCTCTCCGAGACTTCCTCTTTTCATTCCGGAAGGCTGCAAACTTCTCACGGAAAAAAAAGACAGAACAAAACAAAACAAACGTGGCTTTGATTTAAGAGGTTTTGACTATTGCCCTTACTGCGTGACTGTTCAGCTTGCAGTACTATGCAGGAAGAAAAGCGTCCCTTCTCCCCTGCTGCGGAATTGTTAAGATCCGCATAACAAAAGAACAAAAGGAGCCCTGAGTTGCAGGAAGGTCAGTAAGGGCCACATAAGGGCCCAGAGCAGCGCTTCCTGCAGCGGCAGACACCTACGCTTTGACTTCCCTAAATACGGAGGTGTCAGCTCACCAACACAGCCGCTCCTCTTCCACTCTTAGGAGCCAAAGCCATAGGGACTGTGACACTTTGCTCCTCTGCATGGTAACAGCAGAGTTTGTTCTTCCTTTCATTTGCTGGCTGACAGTGTGATCTTGCCCAAATATTTGCCCGTTTCTTGATGTTCATTGCCACGTTTGTTCCAAATGTGGTAGCCCACATTCATCCCGTGTAGAGGTAGAACTGGAATAGAAGCTCCAGGTATTATTTTCCTTTTCCTTGTTCATTCAGTAAGGTTCATTGAAGAAAAAGAAAACACATCTAATTTGGAACTGGAGCCCCATCTGTTTCTCCCACCCTTCCTCAGCTCAATCCAGTTTAGATGATAGCTGAGATAACTCCTGAGGGCACACTCATAATGGGTGCAAATCATTGCATAACAGGGACCTGTGATTCAGCATTTTAAGAAATGAGAAATTTCCATTTAATATAGTATGTCATCAGCCTGACTGCAAGAGAGATTCCATACAGTGTGCTCTTGTCAGAGATATGTAATCATCCATCCATGCTAAAGGCTCCATCTAAGTTTAGAATTTGGCCCTAAAATGGTATCCTGCATACACACCTACAATTTATTGTGGGTAGTTTTGCCTGGGAGGTTCTTTAGTTCTGCTGTATTTCTCAGGGATAAAACTTTGGCCTTAAATATTTGAAAATATGTACCTGTGTATGTAGTGTGATTTGAACTGAAGATGCAAAAGTAGAAGTTTACATGTGATCTTGGCTTCCTTCAAAATCACTGGGTGGACATTGTTCAGGGGACCAAGTGAAGCAGTTGTTGCCTCGAATGACTTTCCTTGTTTGCTGTAGGAATGGAAGTGAGTGGATGGAATGGAGAAGGAAGAACACTGGAGGAGTGGAATGGATGCTACCCTGAGGAACTAGAATCTGTCTTCACCAAAAAATTCTTGAGTGACACAGGGAGAGGTATTTAAACCAAAATTTTAATTGTCTGCTTAAGTTAAAGGTCTGATCTCCTTCCTGACTGCAGCTGAGGAAAAGAGGCCAGCTCTGTCCAGAGCACATTTTGGAGTCCTCCTGTCTCTTCCAGCTGAAATTTCTGAATTAAATACATAAAGATAGAAATAATATCCTCTCCCACAGCATGCTTCTTCTTTTCTAAGTAGTGAACTCAGCACACGTAGAGTGAGATAGGCACATGCACCAAACACTCTGAATTTAAAAGGTTGTTAGCAGACCTTCTGTTCTGAGCACATAAAGCAATAAACACTCTGAGAACACCAAGTGCCTCTCCAGACCTAGCAAAGTCATGCAAGATTGCACTTCCCCCTCTGTGTATCACATCCAAAGAGCAGACAGTTCTCTGTGTTCCCAGAGGTGTGCAGGTGCAGCACTCAGTTACAATGGTGATAGCAACGTGGACAGTACAGAGCCCTGCAAGGAAGTGAATTATTCACTCTGTGCAACTCCAAGGCGGACACTGGCCTGAAAAAATCAATAGAAACCATCAGGATGTGGCTAAGTAATAACACTGGGTCTCGGCTTAATAAAACCTTTACTAGAGGCTGGTTTAGCAGCTCAGAGAGATAGATACCATCTGTGCAATGAGCAGCAGCTTAGCTGTGTGCATCTGTACGCTGCAGCACGCTGAGCACCACAAACACCTTTCTGGCAGCAGGCTGTGTCATTAGCAAATGTATTTCCATTTCCTGCACGTGTTCTGAAAACAAAGGTCACACACTTTTCCAGCACACCACGAGTTACTCCCTGTACGCAGTCAGCAAGGATTTCTCCCCACCAGGCGAGGCGCCCCAGGTAAGGCAGACCGCCAAGGCCACGCGAAGCCCGGAGCGAGCGCCCGGAGCGGAAACGAGAACTCGAGGCGGGATGGGGCGCGCCGGCCGCCAGGGGGCGCCGTAGCACAGAGCACAGCGCCGCGCTGCGGAGGAAGCGCCCCCTCCTGCGCTGCGCCCCGTGCTCGGTGAGCTCCCTCTTGTGCGGAGCCGCGTCCGCTACAGCGCTGCTCCTAAGTCCTCTCCAGTTTACAACGCAGTGTTAAGAATGCTAAGTGTCAGTGCAAAAAGTGAGAAGTGTGTGGCAACTTCATCCCCCACGTGAGAAGGGAATCCTAATGGCTCTAGTTCGTTGTATTCTGGGAGCTGTAGCTGTAGAAAAGAGTGGCAGTGGAAGGGAAAGAGAGCAGTGCGATGAACATGCAAAGAGCTGTAGTGCTTTTACCAGAATTCCTTTTTTTTTCCTTGCTAACATTACATTTTTCCACATAACTCTGGGGACATCCTATTAGCAAAGGCAATGCTTCAGCTGTGACCCAGTCTTTGCTTTGCCTGCACTGTCATGGCTTGGTCACACTGCAAAGTATGAATAAAGGTGAATGTGATTATCCTCTGTGGTACAATTATTCTCTGTGAAAGGTGTAAAAAATAAAGGACACAAATGAATGGAAGGGCTTGAAGATTCTCCACATTGCTCTTAAACATGCTGTTTGTGCAGAAAGGGGCTTATTTTCACTCACACTTTAAACAACTGCCTGGAAGTTCTCTTCTGTCTGGCAGCTTTCAATACCAGCTTTATCAGTTGCCTTCCAGAGTCTGTTCAATAATGCAAGTGCATCCAGCACTATTTCATGTCACTGGCCTTTAGGCTCCCCAGCTTTTACTGTAATCATTATGTACATTTTATATTATATCCAAATGCATTCTTGAGAATATTGCCCCGATTCTGTCCTCATCTTGCTGCTTTTAAGATCATCAGGCTTTACTTCATCGTATCTTAAACAAAAGAGAACACTTTCTTGTGAGGTAACTATGAGTAGATTTTAAAACATACAACTCAGTTTACATAGTGCATCAGAGCACAGCGAAGTCAGAGCTCTCCCACGTGCCTTTTGGAAAGACAGCCCAGCCTTACCTATCTTGACAGGAAAATGTGACAGCTTGGACCAGCCCATCCATTTGATTAAAGAGGGGAAAACTGTTTAAAAGCACTCAAATAATTCCAGAACCCCCATGTCACTGGTGCTGTTTATGTCACATGAGGCAAAGCCATGGAAGTTCCTATGCGACAAGCACCAAGTATGTAGATGAGATGCAGGTTCTGTATTTCACCACTAAAATTAGCTTGTTAACAAAAACAAAGAGAACTGACGATAATCCAGACAGAAATTTGAAGAATTATCGTATGATCACGGCAGGATTGGAGAGGGAATTCTGAGATGGTATAGAATTATACTACTTTAGGTAAGTCTTGGGAAATGTAATGTGAAGTCCAGTTGTCCATGAAAACAACTTTTATAGAATGTATTGTAATAGTAGTGTTTGCCTTAATATCTGAAGTCCCGTTCACTTAAAAAAGGTCTGATGAGAGTCTCAGGATGAACTTGTTGAACTGATGACTTTTTTTTTCACCACTCTCATTGGCTATTTCCATGTAGAATATTCCTACAGTGAAAGCATTGTGTCTGTGAACCGTAACTGAGCACACACTGTATTACCTATCCATTTAAATTAAACAAGCCTGCTGACAGTCAAAATATTCCACAGGCTATTTTTGCTTCGTTTCTTGTTGTAAGCTACAGTGGCATCGCACCTGTTCTCTGTTGCACCTGATTCTGGTTTTGTTTGAAGAATTTTGCAGCCCACTGTTCCTTGTACTGTACTGCTCATTTACTAGATGTTAGTTCTGCTCTATTGATTGCAAAGCGAATTAACAAAAAAGGTTATGCTCCAATGGCTTGGAGCACTTCGATTCTGAAGCATTTTGCCTGCAAAGCAAAGTATTTGTGGGAAAAACTTGCCATCGTATACAGAGACAGTACACACACATCACCAGTAGATGGGCTGAATGAGACTTGTGTTACTCCATATGACAGCATTTTATTCTCTTTGTGATGAAGTTAGACCAGAGTAGTGGAAATTTTATTCCGTGTCACTAGGAATGTATTATTTTGTCGTCATGCTATTCTTCAGGTTTGATTATTCACAATGTTGAGCAGCAATCTCAGTTGAAAAAGGAGGCCATTGGTTCAGATTTCCCTTCCTCACTGCCTTCACTTGATGTCTCCTAATTCAAGGACTGAACAAGGCGTTCTGAAATTTTTCTGTTCCAGCTGGAGCTTGAAACTAAGATGGTATACATGGTGGGAGGGAGATATCCAGCTTGTTCTGAAATAAGAAGCCACAGAGATCTCCTATCATCAGTATTAGATCATAGAATCACAGAATCAGCCTGATTTACTCACTGTAGCAAAATGTGAATGTGCCAACAGCTGTTCAGTTCTGCAACCAAAGAGCATCCATGGACTGCTGACACAGGTAGCTCTGAACTTTGAAGAAGAGAAATGCAGCTGAGTTACAGAGCAGATCTGGAGACAAAACTATCACAGGTCTCTCTTTTGCCATATAAGACTTCCTTTTCTGGCAATTTGACTTGCTTCATGCTAAACAAGCTCAAGACCCAAATATATTTTGAATTATTCAAATTCATGGCATTTTGTAGGAGGATTGGGAACTTAGTTTGGGGTTAGACACAAATCACATTCAAGAAAAGTGTCTGAAGAACTTTTATATCATTTTAAATCTGCAGTGCCTATTATTTCTTTCACCCAGAGCCCTGTATAATTAGATTCAATATAGTTAAGGCAGTTATTTAAGAATAGCTCCTATGCTATGTTACTTAACCTCTACCTGCCAGAACCTAGAATATACCAAGACTGATTTCTGTAATGCCTATGTGCTCAAGAATTTACAGTGCACCATGAAAAAAAGGGCACTTTCTCAGGAAGTGCTTAGTAACTCATTCATGCTCACATTCATGCAGCCATCCTCAATTCACTATGACTGTACCATGTTCATGTGCATCTGTGCCTGAAAGAAACTAAGGTGACGCGTAGTCACCTGCAGTAAAACCTTTCATTACTATGATTTCCTTTTGTTAAAAGTCTGCTTTCATAGCAGTGACGAGAATAGATGTTCCAGGCAATAAATGAGTAAGGTTGGGATGAGCCACTGCTTCTTGTAGTCCCTTGTTTCCTCACCTCTAGTCACATGAAGATAGTTAAGCAGTATCTGCGTAACTACATTTTGATATCTTGACAGGCACGTCTATCCCTAACATCAATCCATATTCTTTTAAACAAATTCCCATGTTTCAAATACACAAGCAGTATAACCAGGCCAAAAGTAGGTGTCTGTCTATCACCACTGCATCTTAGCACAGTTTTGTAAAGCAGCAAAGAGCTGAAAAAAGTGATGCAGGGATCTCATCATAGTGATCCTTGTAGTAAATTGTGACTTTTTCAAGTAGAAAATCATTTTTAATGTTTCACCATTTCCTAAAAATCATGAAGTCTCAGCAATTCAGGACTTTGCTGCTGTGTTCTCTCTATCCTAAGCATGGTACTTGAGGTAGGTAAAGGCTTGCATTTGGAGAAGAATGCCAGGCCTGTGCTTAGGCCATAATGAGATTTTACTTTTGTAAACATGACTGAGTATCCAAGCCCAAGAAATGTTTAAATGTGTGTGGTATGTAGTGTAGTTTTTAAAATAAGACTTTAGTTCAGGACAACCAGTTCTCCTTTGATGTACTTCATGCCACTTCAAGCCAGCCCAAGGGAGAACGGCTGGTTCCACATCTACAGGTACTTAAAGAGCAGAGCCTTGAAGTACAGTATAACTAAGACACGCTTGCCAAATGGCTAAACGTAGCAGCTGTAGTAAATCAAAAGGCTGATGTAAATAACCACAGCATTTAGGTTCTCTTAAGCATGGCAGGTAGTCATCAATTTTGTGCACAGATTCAGAGCTTAAGCTTTACATCACTGCTAATCAGTACTTCTGCACAAAGGTAAAGCTTCTCATTACGTTGTTCCCTAAGGTAAGAGAGGTCAGCAAGCCCAGCTTCTCATTACAGCTTCTCATCTACACAGGCTGCACTCCTAGGATATCCATTGTTCTAGGATAAAAGGCTGGGATGGAGCCACTCCAGCCACGAAGACAGAAAGGGAAGAAAAAAGACCCAAACCAGCAACTTCCGTTGCTGTGCTGCTGATCAGACTCCAAACTGGCTCCAAATCCATCTGATGTACCATCATCTGGAAAGACTTGAGCAGATGATGTGCTCCTCATGCATTGCCTGTAAGTCATGCTCAGTGCCAGCAGCACCTCTGTAAGTAAATAGCATGCAGCAGTCCGCAGTTCTGTAATAACAGTGGCTATTCAGGAACGCTCACAGCTTGCAGCACTGGGTTATGCTAATTCTCACACAGCATATAAGGTACTATTTGCTATGATAATGTGTTTGCTGCTATGTATGAAACAGTGTGTTGCAGCTTTGGACAAGACTGCTGCAGCAAACAAGCCAGTGGGAGAACCCCAACAGCTCCATGTGTGAGGGGGTGCATGAAAAATCCACTTGTGGAGAGGCTTCAAATCAGCAGCTGCACCACTGGTGCATGGGATTCTATTAACCTCCCCAAGGGACCAAGGACCCAAAGATGTGGATTCCTCACGTTGCTGGAGGACAGTTTATATGGTTAACAATTTTGGAACACATTATTAAAATATAAGCAGAGTAAACTTCATGTAAATACAGCCACACCCTCATGCAAAGAACTGGCCCTCACTCCATTCTCCCACCACCCCTCATGCCCTGGCCTCTGCAGCCATTATGAAGAGATTTGCATTTCTGGGAAACAAAAACACTGACTTCTTTCACATCACTCTGTCTTTTAAAGCCCACATATGACTGGCACAGTGTTTACCAGCAAGAAAACCAAGAAAGCTTTTTAAGTCTCCAAAGCTAATAAAATAGTACTTGGAGCTTTGAGTTTCTGCACCAGTAGAGATGATTCCACAAGCCCAATGGGAGGAGATGGCTATTTTAATCATCCTGTAGTTGCTTAAGGATAGGTTCCCTTCTTGATTTAGAACGCTCTCAACTCAGAACACTAAGCCACAAATACATATGGAGCTGAGGCTGAAGAAGAGTTAATATTAATCTTCCTTGTTTTATTTTAAAATATACCTTCAGACCTCTTGATGTGTAGCAGGCATCAGTGAGTCACTCGAGACAGTTTAAAGATATTTTGGAAAAAGCTGCAAGTAATTTTTGGAGTTTGTTTTTCTTTTTTTTTCTTTTTTCTTTTTTTCTTTGTTTTCCAGTCACAAGCAGACTTGGCATAGTCACTTGTTTATGTTTGTAACAGGACAACTAGAGAGCTGCATAGACCTTAATGAGCATATCACTCCCCTCAGCCACGCAGACACCCCAGGAGAAATTAAAGGACCTGTGGTCTGACTCCAGCAGCCATCTTGTGATGGTCAATGGAGGGAAGTGGTGACAAAGGGCCTTAGCGCTCATCCTCTGTGCAGCAGCACATCAGCTACATGTTTAGAACAAAGAGCACAGTTATCCCGCTGGAAGGAGGAAACTGCAGCAAGGCCATTTTTCCAACTCTCTCCCAGTTCATCCTGCCTTATGAATCTGACTGGTGCAATGCGCAAAGCATCTACAGACGATTACTGGGATACTGAGATAGAAATAAAGCAAAGAGACGTCACTTATTCAGTCATAAACTGAAATGCAGCATGCAGACTCCTGTCCCCTGGTCCAGTTCCCTCCCTTCTTCCACTCTGCTGGCAGAGAAACCAGGCAAGGCCAGAGCTGATTCTGTACATCCAAATGCCCCTGCCTTCCCTATAGCAGGACATTTGTCTGGCTACTCCTTCAGTGTCTCACATTTAATTTGATCTTGAGCCAACACCACAACCATGTCTGGTGAATGGAGTAAACAGAGCACAAGCACTGCTGGTGAGGCCAACAACAAAACAATTCTGCTGTTATGAGGGGTATTTCTGTCAGAATCCCGGAGCGAGGAGAATGCCATGTTCCATCTTTAGCAGAACGCCTCACTTTGCTGTACTCTGCTTCTTGCCTTGTTTGTGTGAGTCTTTTTTTAACCAGAACCTTGGGCTTCCAGTGTGTGCAGACAGGACAAATATAGTGACTCTGAAGTACATACCTATTATTTAGCTGTTATATAAAGCCCACCTGAGAGTGCCACAAATTCACATTCTAGGTCTGCTGGAAACTTCTGCTGGAAATTTGTTCTGATCTGTTGCCACCTGGTGGGGATCATTTCTTATTCCCCCCACACAACCAAATCCTCAGCATGTTTTTAAATGAGTACAGAGAACCCCTGTTAGTCACAACCGTGACCACAGAGAAACCTTTGAGATTCTTTTATTATTTCCCACAACTTTACTAGGTAACCTTTCATAATGTAGGATGTCATTTGTGCTTTTCATGTGGTGGCAGAGGTCCCTATCCTGACAGGTGACAAGGAACTTTGTCAGAGCCTGTTTTAGACACCAATTTGTGTTGCATATCATTCATAAAGTCACACTTCTCCTCTGTTCCCCCATTCAGTGACTTAGGTCCTCACAGCTCCACTTGAGCGATGAGGAAAAATCTGAGTCCTTGTAAATGGAACCTGGGACAGGCTGACAAATCAAAGACTGTCATGAAAAACTGGGAGGGATCTTTCTCCAGGGAATCAATGTCATTACTTGGATACACTGAACAGATGAAGACAGTTAACATTTAATGCATCGCCTCTGTCAACTTTACAAACCCATTTTTTAATCTTCAGAACAAAAATCACAAAGAAATATTCTCTGTGTTATGTCTAATCATTGCTGCTTAGTCAGCACCACAGTACAGCATCTCAGATACAGTGTTTTGCTCCTAATACCAAAACATTGGCATTGCAGATGCCTCTGCTTTACAGGAGGCTCTGCAAATTCATTCATCTTCGCTCATCGGGCTGGAAAAGGAGAAGAAAGGTACAGTGGGCTGTGCTCCCCTCCCTTCTGCCCCTAGCCACAAGGTAAAGATGAGCTTTTTTTTCCCAAAAGGTAAACTAAATGTAATGCCCAGCCTCTCACTCCCCTCAGAATTTTCATCATTTTCTGGAAATTCTGCAATCTGGTATTCCACTACAGCATTCTGCAGAGAGAGAAAGTGAGAGCATGGAGAATGCATGGCTGCAGGAAATGGGAAGAAGGAAGGTGGACACATGGCACCCCAGTCCTTCAGTTTCTGTGATTCATTTACTTGCACTGTAATGACTAGCACAAGATCATTAGAGCTTCTCCCTGAATTATTGGCTGAGAAGTAGTGAAGGCTGCTGTGCATCTCACCGATTCTATGGCCATGTCTTCAAAGCCCAGGATTTTCACCAGGGTGGCTGCCCTGGCAGGGATGGCTGCAAATGGTCTAGGCTGACTAAAGAAAAGAACCATGGAAAGAGATCTGCGGGTTCTGTCTGACAGTGTGCCCTGGCAGCCAGAAGGGCCAGCTGTACCCTGGGGTGCACCAGGCACAGCACTGCTAGCTACTGCCAGAAGTATGGTTTGAAATTTTTTGGGTATTCCTGCATGGAGCCAGCAGTTGGACTCAGTGATCCCTGCAGGTCCCTTCCAGCTAAGGATATTCTGTGATTCTATGATTAATTACAAGACATCTCTTGTAGATACTCAACAGGTCTTTTTCTCAGAAACTGAATGTAACGCCTTGAAATTAACTGGCAGTATATTTGGACTTTTGACTCACATACTTGCCAAGATTAGACAGATTTCTAACTGGTTATAGCTATGGCACTGTAAATACAACATTCAGTCTGTTTCTTTTAAGGGTGCTGCTTTAACTATTCTAGGCATCACAATTTAGTCTACTGTTTAAATACAAATCGAGTATTCCCAACAGCTGGGACCTGAGACCAACTTATTTAACAGTGATGTTTTACTGTAATAGGTTGAATTCAACCCAACAATTCATAAAAAATGAACACTTCTGAAAATGTACTCTGAACAAACCAGTATACGCACTCAGAGAGAGTTTTAGTACTGTGCCTGACATGATCTTAACTAAAACCTGACTTAATGGAAGACAGGCTCTAAATCTGACCCCCTAAAAGTGTATTCCTGAGTGATGGCATTCCTGTTCTGTTTCATGATGATCAGCAAGTTTGGAAGATCCCATTTTCTTCAAGAGACAGCTAGCATGCCAGTGTTTTTCCAGGTGAGGGAATGAAAAGTCTTGTAATGTGGACGAAGATTTCAAGTTATGAGGAAACAATCTTTACTGAAACGTAGCCAGGCAATAAAAAAGGTCAAAAAAAAAAAAAAAAAGGCCAACATACAGTGAAACTTTGCCACTCGAGAGAGAGCAGTTTACTGAAGCTGAGACACGAATCTGGACAGTAAAGAACTCTTCTGTGACTTACCAGAAGGTTAAATTTCTAGGGCCTTTCATCTCTACTGAACTGCTCTTTTGTGCCAGTTAGGAGCTTTCAGACTGGTCTTCTGTCTGAACTTCAAATTGCTGCCAACTCAAGAGCTCTGCTCTGTCTTGCTAGATCCTGCTCAACCAATTGCTATATATAACAGAGTGTGTTTCCACAGTGGATACCACAAGGAACAGCAGCATTTGCTGTGCTGAAGTGGAAGACTATCAAAGACTGAAAAATAGGCAGACAGGACAAGTGGTAAATTGCTTCTGTGACAATATAGTTAAAAGGGCAAAGCAGAAAAGAAACAGGGAGTGATGGGAAGGGGATAGTAGGATGAACCAAAAGCCAAATAAAGGAAAATATCACAAGTATGTGCAATAGATACATTGCTCTGATGAACTCCTAAAATTGCTGCAAGCAAGGCTCATCTCCCTTTTGCTGTCAGTTTCTCTCTCAGATTCCTCTCAGAATCATCTTTCCCACTCCAGAAGTGTTCAGACAGCACAATCACAAGCACTGCCAGCGAGGTTGCACTCTCTTTATTTCAGTTTCCAGGGCAGTCTGACATCTTTACTGGGTGTTAACCACTCAGTTAGTTTTCATTGTGTTAACTAAACATAATGGTGATTTTGATGAGGCATGCAAACACAAACTTGTGGAGGAATAAAGATGAATTTCTGTGACTACGTATCTCAGTAGCAGTTGATGACCGTGCTTCAAAGGACATATTTCATGAAGCGAAGCCTGCTGGAAAATATTAAATCTTGGTTCAATTTACTTCTTCAATTCACTGCACAAGGAATGAAAAGTTATTAAAAACATACTTAGTTTCTTGTCACTGCATGCACTCCTGCACTTTTCAGTGGCTCATTTGTACCATCCATTTTTTCATCCGATTATTCTTTCTTTATGGTGTATGAAAAGAATGAATTACTGGCTAACTATAGGGTTAGAGTGCTCCCTTTTACGTTCCTCTGCTCAGAGACCAGATGGAATAGATATACAGACCCAAAGTGGGGATTTGGGATGACTCACTGGGCTACAGTATCTTAGGGCCGTACTAAGAGCTGGTGAAACTGGCCGAAGAGGGATTGTTCTGGTGTAAAAAAAGTTGCAAACCAGGAATAAAGGCTGACAGGAGGGTATTACTGGATCAAGACTTATATAGCTGTGTTGGTGTAACACATAAAAATGTAGGCTAGTCACTTCTTCAGCTTATGATCCGGAGTGGCACCTACTGCTCTGCCCAGCTTGACAGTTCCCAGCACGTTTAGCAAATACTTCAGTACACGCAAAAACCCTTGAATTCGACTTCACAGGGCTAGTCTGCCATAGCAGATATTTATCCCGCAAGTATATTTTGGGGAGAGCAGATGGAAGATAAATAATACATAGGGAATTTCAGAGAGGTAGAATATACTCTGGAGGGTTTTGTAGGCTAGTGGTTTGTCATTGGAGGACAAATGCAGGACTCAAAATGAATTCCTGGGCCTTCTACTAGAATTCCTTTTTGCTCCCACTGGAATGCTTCTGGGCTTCATTTTTAAATATGAGTGATGCTGAACTGCACATATATCCAAATACACAACTGCTCATGAGCCCCACCAATCCATGACAGCCCTGTCCTCTCACCACCTTGGATTGATGCTGAGATAAAAGCCAACTGCCAGAGACCTAACATTTCATAAAGATAGAATCAAATGGCAAACCCTGTCTGGTTGCTGGAGAAGACAATGTCAGCTGTTTCAGAGGAGTGTTGGAGTGTGTTTGTTGGGGGAGCTCTGGAGGGAGGGTTGTATTTTGCAAGCAAAGCACTTTCTATCCACCAGCTCTGCCCAGAATTCCTCCTGAGGATGTAAATGACAGCAGCACCTGGACCAGGAGGGGTGTGAAATGGGAAGATGTAAAAAAGTACTTCAGCACAGCAAATTTTTCAAGAACACAAGCAGAAAAGAGAAAGGAAGAGACAGTTTGAAGGCATATTTTGGCAGCTAGCTCAATTCAAACCCTCCTACACAAAAGGTCATTTTGTAGAGGAGGTCATCTTCAACTGTGACTGATAACAGCCTTAGTGGCTCATCCATTATGTTAAGGATTGTGACAAAATAATTTCTTCTACAGAAACCTCAGCAGACTCATTGTGCCCTTCTATACAAACATGGTAGATGGAATGCATTCCTCTCTTTTGGGCCATGGCAATTAATTAATAAGACACGTTAAAAACATTTTTACTCACACCCTCTCTAGATTATATCTGACTGAACTAAATCAAGCAGAATCAGATTTTACAATTAAGTTTTACAAAATATTGTGAAATATGAGTGAGGAACTGTACTCAAAGGCAGATACTTTCTAAAAGCCATTCGTTACTTGCTGCTGCTCTCTGCAGCCTGGATAGGATCGGACTCAGATAAATAGCACCAATATGCCAGAATTGTGCTTTATAGCACATCCCTACCTAGGATCTAGACAGAAGTGAGCTATGCTGCAGTCAGCTTTCCTTTGCCTTTATCAGCCTCATGCATTATGTTAGGAAAAAAATAAGACTAATAACACTAAGAAATTAAACAGCATTTGATAAATAAAGATGCTCAAAAGTAATATGCGCTACATTGCTGTTACTAAGACATAGTAAGTAGTTACTAACAGTTATAAATAATAACGTAAATAACTGGAACAACTAATCGTCTTTCCAATCCTACCTCCCTCTCCTCAGCTATCCATGATGTATTCAGTTTAAGAGGTTACTCCTCAATCACCTTCAGAAGAGGACATCATCTACGCTCTGTGCTCCTCTCTACCCCTTCCCACACATCCTGAAAATAGCCTCTGCATCTGGGGCAGTTGCTTCATGAATGTTCATTTCTCTCTGCTTCTCATATTCTCTCAGTTCCAAGAGCTTTCAGCTTAAAGAAAAATTCTTCCTGACAAGATGGGCATTTTTTTTCCTGGGAAGTGTCCATGGTCCCTCAGAAGTATGAACAGTCCTCCTCTGGCTTCCCCTCCCTCCAGTTCTCACAGTGGCCCTTTATGCTAACATCACACTGATCCAAAAATGGGAGTTTAGAGAGCCGCTCTGAAATAGGCTAGAAAAACTCTGCTGTGGTCTGGTTCACAAAAGCAAAGGACACATTCTATAAGCTCTCTCTGCTACATAATTTCTTAAGTTCTACATCTTAATTTGCTTTATAAGTACTGGAGTCGGTCCCCTCAGAAGTTCAGTAAAATTGTGGTAATCAAGGACAGGAGCAGCTCTCTGAGGGTGCTGTGACCTAGAGGCAGGTCTGATTACATCACTTGTTTTGGGATGAGTCCGAGGAGTCTTATAAAAAGCAGACCTGAAAGGAGGGAGAGAGACAAGGAAACAGAAGAGCAATAACTCATTAGCAGAAGGTCTGCACACGTGCAATTTGCAGTTTGCCAGATACCTACAAGGGAGTTTCTTCAGAGTACAGAGAAACGTGTGAACTGCTGGTATATTACAAGTCTTTCCTTGAGATGTCAGTCAAGAGCTGCAATAGAGCCATAGTCACTACTGTGCTCATTTTCTTCCTAAAGATACAACTCTCAGTACCAGCGTCGTTGAATGGTAAAATCTTTTGGCTATTTTATTGTTGCTCTTATTGCTGGGTAGCTCATGTATGCAGAAAACTAACACTGCTCTTAGTTGTTTTTGTGTTGTTTTTTTTTAACTAATATTTCAATAGCATGCTCAACATTGTGTATTGTTGCAATCGCAGTAGTTTAGAATCAGTGTCCTTATTTCAATTTCTGATTTAGAAAGAAAACAGAAATCTGTCCTCTGATTTAGTTCATGTTACAGACCACTTGTGTGCTCAGCACGCCCTGCTTTGTGAGACTGGCCTTCTTCGGTGTTAATAACACCTTACTTTGGAACCATAACATCTTTCCCTCTGCTTTTTTTGTTTTTAAACCAAACAAAAAGAATGTAAGCCCTGCGAAGCGCCCCATTTCCCACGTAATAAACCTCACTGCCTTGTATTTACATGGGACCTGTTTCAGGAGATCAGCACTCCTCACTTTCTTTTTAGGAGTTAATTTTCATCCGTTCAAGCTTATTATAATCCACCTAGCGTGATTATAGGATAGGGGGGAGAATCATAGTATAGAGTTATGTGAGAGCATGAATATTCATGGCAGGAAAAACCTGAAGGTTTGCACGTAATCCAGGCAGTCTGCTTCTTGTGCAGCCCCGCCAGGATGAATATTTTGCCAGCTTTTCAGCATGAGCTACACAGGGTGGAATTCCAACTTTTCAGCTCAGCTTGTTATTTCAGGCATATTTCTTCTGAAAAATTGCTAAATGGCAGAATCTCTCACCTGAAAAGCATAGGCTTTTAGGGCTCGGTGCTCTGCAGAATGACAACACTGAAGACCTGGAAGTGAAAAGATGTGTATAAGATATGTAAGATATGTATAAAAAGGTATGTCTGACAAGGCATCCTGCAGGGAAATCTGGAGAACTCATAGTTTGGAATAAGGCAGCTGGTACCAACAAATGGTATGAGCTACAGCACCTGCCTGTTTTTGACATCTTCCCAAGTCAGAGACCCAAATAAGATGCAGATTGACTTTCCCCTCCCACTTTACCGGCTCAGAGGTGTCACTGGAAACATACTTATTCCCTGGATATTGATGAAACCTAGATACACTTTAGGCTCTAGGAAACTCCTCTGGCATATGTAGGCGTGTAGCTGTGTTACTCATCAGCACTCACTGCAGGACAAGCACAGGGGCAGGAAAGCCCTCCCAGGCATGGAGCTGTTGGTAGTAGTACCCTTCTAGGGTATCTGGGTGAATCGGGCTTCTGTCCAAATTCAGGAGACTGTGTAACAGTCTGCTTCATTCTAATTTCATTATCAAGCAAAGTAAATGTAACACCAATCTTGCTCACAATATGAGGATTACAGTAAATCAGTTCCATAGCTCTGACATGTTCATTCAGACAAAATCAAGAAGATTCTGCCATCTGTTGTCTGCTCATCTCCCTCATAGCACTAGTTACAATTGCGCTCATCAGTAAAGGCACAAGGATAGTGAATCACAGAGCATCAGAAATGCTCACAGGCTAAGGAAAATTTCACTTGGTAAAAGACTTTTTATTTATTATTTATTATTAAAAAGTTTTTATTTATTTTTATTTGGAATAAAAGCCCAAATTGCTGAAAATCTTTGAAATTTCTTGTTTTGAGGTTGTTCTATATTATAAATATACATGCATATATTTATGGTTTTGATACCTCATGCATATATTAACACGAAATAGGAGCAGGTGTGGAGGTCAGCTATTTCAGTTAAGCCAACGCTTCTTCAAACCCTGCTCAAATGAGGATGTGGGGATTTCTAAAGCATGTTGACAGTTGGTAACTATCTTTATGCAAGTGGTACCTACTGAGCGTGCTGACCACAGGACACAAGCAGCCCCAAAAACCTCAGTGAGGGACAATCCCAGCAAACAGAAGGGGAAAAGTCTATAAGGTTTCTCATGTAGCAACTGTAGACAGTGCAGAAGGACTCCTGCAGAAGGAATATGGGGAATCCAGCCAGGGTGATTACACACATCTTGTTTTGAAAATTCCCCTATAACAGAGCAAGGCTCACTGGTCCTGATGTGCTGGAACCACAGAGCTTAGTGTTTCCAGCACGTATCAATATGTAAGAGCAAAGTGGAGCTGTTATGCACATCCCCACGAATTAATCCCAAACATTTCACAACAGTTTTTGGCTAAGAGCTGTGAGTACACTGCAGAGTACAAAATAACGAAGCCATGAATCAGGTTCTGAGCAAATGTGTGCACCTAAGGATAAATATCTGCCTGCACACATGCAGACACAAGCACATGGAGTGTTTGCAGGACTTGTCATCCAGAACTGCCTCCTAAGCCTGATAACCACAATTGTTCAGGTCTGCCAGGACAAGTGCCAGTAATTACACAGCAAGCCAAATGACTCTAAGTAGACTTGGGGGGGGAAGAGTATTTAAATAAGTCAAGACATTTCAAAAGGCATGCAAAGGCACTGTTCCACATTCTGTTCCTTAAGCAGTGGATGAATATTGATCATTTTAGCACCCACTCAACCCCCTGGGATTTTCTGAGTTATGCTGTTTCCTTTATCACATCCTCTTTTCCAAAGTCCAGCTATTTTCTGTACGGTTCAGCTGGCAAATCCCAGAGAACCTGTGCAGAAAGGACTGCCTCTCATTTCTCAGGGCAGCAACAGGCAATCCCCTGATGCATTTCAAACAGCTCAATTAGTCATGGGGATTTTGATGACAAATTTATCCTGCCTACACTCCTTGTTTGTCTTACCATAAGAAATTGGGGATGCCTCCATACAGTCTGTGGCTACTTAAAAAAAAAAAAATTAAAAAATGGGGAGAGAGAGAGAGAGAAGGGGGAGAAAAAAAAGTTTGGCCCCAGAATTTAAGCAACCACAAGAAAGTCAAGTCCTAGGCAAAATCTCTGAATAAGCCGAGTCATAATGTGATTGGGAAGGGCTCATGACCTTTGAAAACTTCTTTGTTTTGCTCAACATCTGGACCTAGAAAGTCAGATATAAGGGGTGATTTCTTTTTTTAATTTACAGCATAAGCTCAATTTCAAAAGATTCACACTAATATTTTGTTTGGTTTTAAACAGGGTCAAAATGGTCCTATATTGGTAAGTACTAACTAATTTGTGCATTAATTAACTAGAGACTAGAATTAGCTAGAAATTTTATTTTAAGCAAAAAAGCCCTCTGGCCAAAATTTCCCCATTCAGAGCTGTGTTTCACACACCACATGCTCACAGAGAAGCCATCCGTAGCAAGAATCTCAGCAAAAAATGCTTCCTCATAAGTTCTTGGAGCAGCCAACAACTCCAGGAATCTGTGATTTAACTTGCTGCTGACAACTGCTCACTTTGCCTGTGCTCCAGATTACCACAATTTGTAAGGGAAAGAAAATTGTCAGCTGATATGTCCTTAGATATCACCATAACCATATGTACACAGATTTCATATTCTCATTTAGCAAAAATTGTTCAACATGCTTTGAATAAAAGAAGCTTGGGTTTTTCACCTTGTCAGCAGCAAGCAGATGAGCCTAACTGTGCTGGTTAGTAAGGAAAACCATGCTTCTTTTACTAGCAGCAAAAGAGAAGTTCTGCCCTTCTTCCCAGTGCCACGCATGTTCAAATTACTTACTTCTGCAGAATTTTGGGGAATTTTGGTACCAGTGTATTATTCAGATTGTGTTCCCCACAGTACTCAGCCTCATGCCTTCCAGGTAAATGCTTTGACATTGCAATCCTGTTTCTAACGTAGTCATTTTTTCCTTCAACTATTGTTTTTTAAATCTATTTAGAAAACAAATACCAGCAACTTCAAAAAAATCAAAACAGCAATTTAGATGCACAGAAAGCTTCTTTTCTGGATAAAAAAAAAAGGAATGTTGATCTGCACAGAGAAAAATGGCAATTGGAAAGACTGCAGTCAAAGCCAGAAATTATCCACCATAATCTCCTACTGACACCGACTCATTATGGCAGCCTTCACCTTCCACTGTTTTTACCTTTACCCCTGTAAGAGCTTGCAGTGCTCCCCAATAAAATTAAGTCAACAGTAAAACAAAGGAAGTCAGGCCACTGTAGTCAGTGCAGGCTGATCTCAAGATTGAGCGTCAAGGTACAAGGTTAAGGGTGGAGGAGAAGTTCAGGTGCCAATCGATAGAACTGAAGACCTATGCTTCTCTCCTTTGGATCCTGCAATTCCTCTAACTCACAAGCTTCCCACTGAACACACACGCAAAAGATCTGGCTGTGTGTAGGTAGACTGAGCTCACACTGTGCTCCGAGCAAAATGGAAACCATGTGGTCATGTTGCTGTGGCACGTAGCCTAGACTCTCAGCCTTCACTACTGACTCAGCCCTGGGCTAACTGCAGCTGTACAGCTTCCAGCTGGCTGAAAACAGGGGCAGGGTGCTCTGCGTGACTGCAGAATACCACAGACATTCCCCGTGCTACTGACCCAATGCATTTTACTACTTAATTGACTGCAGATTAAGAGAACTTTGGTCTTCTGTGAGAACCTCGAGCAACATGAATATAAACTGATCATCAGAGCAAAAGACTGTTGGTAACACAGGCGCCTCATAGACCCGCTTTCTTTTTCTGTTGGTCAGCCAATGTGCAAGTCCCACAAGCACTGCCATCCTTGAACGGCCATCTGCTCTAACATCTTAGTCAGATGACAGAAAAGTCACAAGTGCTATTTTGGGCTTGGAAAAGAAAAAAAAAATCAAGGAACTATATCTATTTAGTTTAAGAGAAGCAAGAAACAACGTCCTCTGTAAGTACTTCCAGATGAACACAAGCATGCTCACAGTAGGCTCTTCAGTTTCCAAGCAAAAGACTGAAAGCAGCTGCTATCTAAATGAAGTCAAATCTAGACAGATTCATTGTGACAAACAAGCTTACAGAGAGAGCAACTATCCATTGGGCAAGAATGAAGTATCTCTTATCCACAACAGTTAAAGAAAGACTACTCCCCCCCCCCAAAAAAAAATATAGCCTCTTTAAAGTAGTAATTGATCCAAGGATGTCCAATGGCCTGGGTTACCAGATCAGTCTGTGTGACCCCAAAGGATCTTCCTGCTTTAGAAAGAATCAATGAATTCAAGTATTCAAGTATATAATCAATGAATTCAAGTATATTCAAGTATTAGAGAGAAACAAAAGTTACAAGCCCTTCTTCTGGAATTTAAACCCAAACAGTCCCAGCTTCAAGCTTGTGAACAGCTGCTTGCTATTAATACGTAATTAAATAGACCAACAGTGTCTTGATGTTATCTATTCTTTGTAGAGACTGCCTAGGGCAAAAGGCTGTGAGGAAAAAATTCTGCAAGAGTTTGATCAAGTTTTTACAGGTCAAATTACCATAACACCTCATTTCTGCAAATGAGCCTTTTACTGTGATGTAGGTAATATTACTAGATGGAGCCCAATGATTTGTATGATAAGGAAAAGTTTATAAGAATCTGGCTTTCTGTTTGCTGGAAAATATGGAAGCTTTCCTCTGTCAACATGAAGCCGCTTCCATCAGAAATTCTCTTCAGAATGCAGGAATAGCCACATTAACATGCACACACCTATAACTTTTATAGGGAAATGTCACATCAGTAAATAATGCTGGCATAGATACAGTTTCACTTGTGCACAAGGACTTCTAGGAGAGACAATACCACCATTAGAGGATCAAAAGCACTGCATTTGGCTGTGGTGCTGTTACCATAGGCCTAATCCACTGAGCTACCTCCAACAGGGTTAGATAAAATGGCAGCCAAGGTTGTCCAAAATCAAGGTATGGTGAATCGTCTCTATGTGAGATTTCTGCTGGCACTTCCTCTGCCAGCAAACGCATCTTACTAAGGTAATTAGGCCCTTTGCAATTAAGTGGCATTCTGGAAACAGGAATTGAGAAAAGCTGTATTAAAAAAAAGAAGTCTTCAAAATTCAGCAGAGGGTCCTCTTCCAAATTCTGAATGATAGTTGAATCAGTCTGGGGGAGGGAAAGGCATGTGCTAACTGGATAGAGCTAAGGCTGACAAATGTCAATTTTGTCCATTTATGTAGGTCCTGATGGAGAGAACACCTGGTCGAAGAAATATCCATTTTGTGGAGGAGTATTTCAATCACCAATAGATTTTCACAAAGATATTCTCCAGTATGATTCTAATCTCTCGCCTTTAGAATTCATAGGCTATAATGTGTCTTCCACTGACCAGTTTACACTGACTAATAATGGGCATTCAGGTAAGGGAGCTCAATGACAGAAAACAACTATGTAGAAAAGTTGCTGGAGTTTGTAATCTTGTATTTTATGGGAAAATTACTTTGATTATCATTTGAAGTTAAGCTATGATGCCTCTTCATCGGACATGCATATCTAGAGAACACGGTAGGGAAACTTGGGAACATAGAATGATTGGATGGATTTGCTGCAAGCAGAACTGAAAACCTGTGGTTTTCTTCAATAAACTATAGGTGCGTCAAAAATAATTCCTGTGCCTTTGAAAGCTTTTCTTCCTACTTTGGCTGAAGTGCTCTGAAACAGACTTGGTGATTATATTAGGAAGAAGGAAGCTGATAAAATATCAGTGCAGCTGATCTCTGATATTCTTATCAAAGCAGTTCAGTTGAGTTACATGGAAGAAAAAGAACAAAGGAGCACTATTCTGTTCCTTTGACTTGAGGTAGGATAGGATAAGACAAATAGATAAAAGAACAGAAAAATAATTAGAAACAGCTTACAAACATGCCCTGCCTGGCTGTATCAAAAGTGTCCGTACACAAAATAAAAAGCAGAAAGAATGCAGTCACATAAAGATCTGCAATATCTACCTTATCAACACTACGTACAATAACAGTTAAGTTAGTCTCATCATTTTTTTCCTTCATGAGACACTTGAGGACATGTAAATAAGGATACACATAAGGCACTTCTTGTATCCTCTAAGCATCAAAAGAACTTCTGCAGCTTTTGCCTTTGCTCTTCTCTGGCATGCTCTGTTCAAACGTGCTCGCAATGCATACTTCTCATTTTTTCCTCATGCTTCCAGTGAGGTAAAGCTGTGTTTATGATTCTGTACAGAGCATTCTTCAGGTAAAGACCAATTTCTCAGTTGGTTCAATGGAAAATCAACTGTTAGAGCGATTGTTACAGCATCTGCTGTTATCTTCTCTTACTGCTAGAGAAGAAATCAGTAGGGTACTTAGGACTGTCACATCAATCACTCCTACACACAGCTAAGGCACTTCAATGCCAGTTAAGCCAGATGCAATTACCTACTTCAGACAGACAGAACAGCAGACCTCAAGAAATGCTTTTTAGCTAACAGAAAATGTTTGCAGCTGCTCCTTTGTGAGTTTTGAGCCTTGTTTTTCCCAGCAAATCTGGGACATGTCAGAAACAAATTATATTCTCACTGGAAACCAGTAAAGATAAATTGCAAAGCAGATGATCTTTTCTTCATACAAATCATTGTTTAATGAAGTACCAAATTTCTCAGTGATCGGTGACAATAGAAAACATCTCAATTCCCTTTCCACTCTAATTTATACTCAAAATATAAGCTAGTCTGTCCTCCATGCTGAGCAGCTTTAGCAAGTATACAAAAAAGTCATTCCACCATGCTGAAGGAGGAAATACTAATATTTTAGGTCGATATCTTGCTGCTTGACAGCAGCACTCTGGGTTTGACTAAGGAAGGGGGAGGGAGGCAGAGATCAGTAGTTTACTTGGTGTTGACACAGGCTGCTGAGAGAGGATTAACAGACAGAGGAGTTCAATATAACAAGATTTCAAAAATAGTATGAAATATTAATTTTTTAAGACACTTTAACCATTGTAAGGGGAATTAGAGAAGGCATATGAGCCTAAGTTTTGCTTCAATACTTTGATAACTTTCACTTTAATAAAGCTAAGATATTTTTGCATTCTTCGAGGACAGAGATTTCCATTAGCAATACTTCCTACATTCAGTCCATTTAGTTAAAGGAAACAGAAAAAGCAATGTTCTAAATTCTTCCGAATCGCTTAGAAAGAGTTAATGATAACTTCAGTGTTTAGCTCCTACCAACAGACTGGGATGGATTTCAAGTAAAAAATGTAGCTATTTTGCTTTGTTCTTTCCCTGCATATTATGTTTAGTTGTCATAGTTTTATTTGCCCCCTCCTTAAAAGCTGTGGTATTGTTTGCCCCCACCTGCCTTCGGTCTGCTTACAGTGAAAATGCATCTGTCACCTACCATGCACATCAGAAACCTCCCTTTTGAATACACTGCATCTCAACTTCACCTGCACTGGGGAAACAGAAACAAGTCAGAAGGCTCAGAGCACACTGTCAGCGGGAAGCACTTTGCAGCAGAGGTAAGACACGCTCAAATCAATGAAGGAAATAAAGAAGGCCGGACACTATCTCAAATGGGATCTTCACCTTTGGTGTATGACTGAAAAGGCTGCAAGGTTCTAATCCAAGTATTTATGATCTGAGTGTATAATTAAAGTATGCTTTGTGAGCCACAAACAGGGTGGGCTACAAAGTACTACAAATCAAGGAGTTATATTCTAAACTCAGGGCTGGCACTGGGTCTCTTAAGTAATTTCAAGCAGATTGCTTGGTTTCTCTGTAATCTTTTAGCTGCACAACTCTGCTTGGCTGGGTTTGTACAGTGTCTTCAAATGCTCTTCTATCTTTATTCGCACTTTTTGTTCCACTGAAGAACTACTTGTTATCTTTCCTAATCCTAAATCATATATTTGGGAATAGATTTTGGAAAGCAGTGCCAATTGGATATTTACTGCAAAACAATCAAAAGAAATACTGCTTTTTCAGAAACATTTGCCAGTATTTTCTAGTACTACACACAAGGCGTCCTGAAGATGAAACAATCATTCCTCTTGCTCCCCAGCCATGTAGACAGGAGGGATAACAGCCAGAGAAGAGCTGGGGATGGGTGTTTCAAATCTTTTGCTTTTCTCCAGAAAGAATCTCACCACTACGCCCAGAATCCACTGAAGAATGCTGCTCTACTGTTGTTAGCCTGAGATGGCTGCACTCATCTTTTTCAGTTGCTAAATAAAAACATTACCATGCCCACAGCATCATCATGAAAACATATCTCCTTCTCTGCAGATGCATATTGTACATTATAACTCCGAGAAATATCCAGATATAACAGCAGCAATGGACAAGGCAAACGGACTGGCAGTTTTGGCTATTCTTCTTGAGGTAGGACACAAGACTGGGGGTGCTGTTTGTTGTTGTTGTTGTTTTTAACATTCTTCCAATAATTAAGTCATTAGTGAGCTTCAAAGTAACACTTAGGTTATTTTGCAATACTGCAGCTGCATAACTGCTCCTCTCCTTCTGTTTCACTAAAAAGGGCCAGATTCCATCAGCACATATGTAAACAGGTACCAGTGTTAGGAAAAGAGGAGTTCTGAGTATTTCCTCATGTTTTCCAGTAAAATCACTTCAATTGTTAAATCAGTTTTTGTATTCCCTTACAAGCTAAGTATTGGTCTAGCTTATCAAACAACAGGCAACTGTGAATTTCAAACCTGCTTACTCAAAACTGCTTACTATAGGATGAAGCAGTGTCAGCCTAGCAGAAACATACAGACACAACTCATCCTTCAGCAACTTAAGATAATCAGGATGTGACCATCGTTTTCAGGATGCAAGACTGATTCTGAGAATACCTGAATCACAGACTACAGCAGCAGTACAAAATTATAAACAAGTAAATTCAGTGCTTTTTTTAGATGACAGGACAACTTTCCTATATTTCCCTCTGAGGCCACACATATAGGCAATTAAAGGTAATAATGATGCTAAGAAACAATTCTGACAAGCTTGTATATATATAAATCTTTATTTTCTTGAGAATTAGAAGTCTTAATTAATAGAATAAACTTAACTATCAAGACGATTTTTAATTTTCTGCATAAAAAACCTTCACTCAAATCTGAAAATACTTCTACACTGAAAAAGTGACAATGTCCACAGATCAAGCTCTAGGTCAAGTGGCTGTTATCCCACCTCACTTCCTAGCAGTTCTTAGAATTTGTCAACAACTCTGTTACATTTCAGTTAATTTGGAAGTTGCAACTGTGAAAAACTTCAGAGTTCTGTATGTTATGCAGAGGATTATGATTTATTTTTTTTTCCAAATAATGGTGTTTAAAATAAAATAAGGGAATGTTGTTAAGTCTGGTGATTAGGTCTTTGAAAACCTTTCAGGCAGCCGGCAGCTTTTACAGTTCAGCTAAGGACACCAGTTCACCATGTCTGCTGTCAGAGGAGTTGCTGAGCACCCAAGAATTCATAAGACAGACACTGATTATTATACCAAAAAACTGTTGTTGGTAGCAGTTAAAACACATGGTCTTGCTTGCTAGTTGAGTTACTGCCTCTGCCAGTGGCCCTGCATTACCCAACAGTTCATTCTTCATTTCGTGGTCTATGAGGAGCAGTAGGCTGAGGAATGTTTGTGGGTGGAAAGATGTGGCTTGGAGTGGGAAGCAGCAGATGAGCTGAGCAGCCTGAAGCTGAGAACTTCTGTCTATTGATGTTCTCAGAGGAAATGGCTACTCCTCCTTTGTGCTGCAGGCCGAACAGGCAAAGCAACTCAGCCTTTCAAGTGTGTGCAAAAGGACTACGCTGCAGTTAAGACCTGAGTGTAACAAAGCACCTTTAATAGCCACAGACAGACTAAGAGCCTTATTGGGAATGGTATGTAATATTTCAGTTGCAAAGAGTAATTCTATTTAATTTAAATCTGGACAATACACACAGTTTCCTTAGGACAGAGTTCATCAAATACTGCTTGCTGCTGTGTGCAGAAGCACAAGGACCTGCACAGTTGTTAACAGTCTGCTCATTACAGATTGGACCCTTCAACCCATCATATGAAAAGATCTTCAGGCACTTCCGGAATGTGAAATACAAGGGTGAGTGGCTTTTCTGACGTATCAGATGGGTATCAGATAGGTACCCTGTCTGAACCAACTGCACAAACAGTACTGCAGTCCCAGGCAAAGCAGTCATAAGCTGAGAGACTTGGAATATTCAGTGCATTACTCTGGAGAGTGTATAGCTAGCAAGATACACATACCCATGGGGGCCTTATTTCCTGCACCAGCAGGTTTGATTAATATGGCTGCAGGTTATTGTATGAAATTCTGATTTGGTATCTATACGAGATTTGTATATAGGAAATGCAGACTTTTGGGTTTCCTTTGTCAAACTGCAGTTGTCTCCACTTAAAAGTATTTTTCTTTTCCTAGAGATCAGACAAAGCACCCTACTTACTGCAAAGTAGAATCACTGCACTAGTATACCATCCACACAGTAATAATGCAGCATCTAACACCCTGTTAAATCCTCTGTTTCAGATCAGATGGTCCATGTCCCTGGTTTCAACGTTCAGGAATTGCTTCCTGACAGACCAGATGAGTATTATCGCTATGAAGGATCTCTGACAACTCCTCCTTGCTACCCAAGCGTTCTCTGGACAGTCTTCCGGCACCCCGTTAAAATTTCACAAGAGCAGGCAAGTTTAAATACAGCACGTATTGTCCTGACTGATGTTTGTTAAGGAGTAGTAAATGGACATTCTGGATTTGTTTTCCTGGATTTGTCTTTCTTTCTTATTGAACTGGAAACTGACTATTGCTAAAAATCTTTCAGATGGGGTGCATGTCACAGGACTGACATAAACCAATACCCTATTCACTATAGAGTTAACCCATCTTCAGTTGATCAAAATGATGGACAGCCAATTGAATAACAATTGGTATAGCAACAGCTTGAAAAACCACAATAAAGTGAGATTCATTTCTTTTTACTGTGTGTTTGCTCCCTGCTGAGAGTTTTTCCTCGAGTCACTACCAGATCATTTTTGCCAAGGCTTCATGTCTGTAAACAGACATGTGCTCTGTGCTCTGTTCCCAACTAACTTAGGCATGATAGATTGAGTAGATGTTAATGTTTCTAAAAAGGTTGTGATGTATAATTCGTCAAGCCTGAATCCCCTGACTTTACTCTAACTTAAGGTTTTTGTTCTCATCTAATTAGCTTTTGTTTTCAACTGGACAGTGACGAATTACATAAGCTTGTCACTATCTTCCAATTCATCTAATTATAAAAACAAGGAAAAAAATGTTACTAAAAATGTTATCATCACCTTTAATATGAGATTTAATTACCATGTGCTCCCTGTGAGGAAAATCAATTATTAACCTCACCCAACGTAGCAGATTGTTTTACCAAAGCACAAGTTGTTTGGTGAGCTCCTTCGTGAAACAGTGCTGCTTAGCATCTAGACTGTGCTGCAAAGGACCACCACGTTTCCTCCCATTCAATTTTCCTGTCAGCTAATTACTAACCAGCCTTTATTTTTTCTGTATATAACACACACATACAGGTAGGGGTTCCAGAGATGTCACCACTGTTTACACATGACTCTCTGTTTGGGCTCACAAGCCATGTAAGACATCCAAGTATTATTTCATGTACCCCTTTCTGTTTGACTGTACACTCCAGCATTGTCTGTTCTGCTTCCAGAAGCTGAACAGTGTGTTTTCCTTTTCAGCTGCTGGCACTGGAGACAGCCATGTACTGCACAGAGAGTGATGACCCAGAACCCCTGGAAATGGTCAATAACTTCCGAAACGTTCAGGAGTTTCGTGAAAGACTTGTTTTTATCTCCTTCCGCGAAGGTAAGCTGTGCAAACACTTCTATGCAAAGAAACAGCACCCAGTCCTTTGGGTAAACCTGAAACATGGATGTGGCAGTCCTGCTCCACTGTACCAGCACGGAAGTATCAGAGAGCCACTCTCCTGCAGTTAGCTTTCTTTCTGTTCCCCTTCTGCATGGGTAACTACGTAACAGTGATGGCTCTCAAAGGCTATACACAAAGTTTTGTTTCACAGCAGCTATTAGACAAGGCATACCAAGCAACCCTTCTGACCCCGATCAAAGGGAAGGAGACAAAGGGAGGCAGACCAACTCCTCATGCCTAGCAGAGCTATCTGCTGTCACTCCAAACACTAAATAGCCCTGAATGCTTTCAGCCAGCTTAACTGAGCTGGCCTTCTCTTCTCAGTTACATCTCTGGTTCCCAGTAATTTCAGGCCTACTTTTGTGCAGTCAACAAGTTTACAAGGAATCACAGCTTTGCATTTCAAGGAGACTGTTCTGGGGTAATTATAGAGAATTGGAAAAGGTCCTCAAGAGAAAATCAAATTTGATAAGTAAAAATAACTTGTAACAATGTATATTGTATGATTGTATGAGTGTTATAGGTGAGAACAGTCAGTTATTTTATGAGAAAGTCATTTTACTGAGCCCCACAGCAAGGCATCTGAGTATCTTTTCTATGCAAAACTCATTGTTCTAATTGCTGCGTTGTCCTGCAAACAAATACTTGTAAGCAATTGTAAAGCTGGCACACACAGAGGGCAATCTAGGCAAACCACTACACAGTTTGAAATTGAGAATAAAATGTTTTTGAAAGAAAAAGCAGACCACGTGAAAAAGATGCCGTAAGCTTTCCAGTTAATAAAACATTTTAGCACGTCACATCAACTTTGCCTTGTAGTTTCTCTCATCTAAATGGAAGAGCATAAAACATAGGAGTTATCCATATCTATACTGAGAAAATTCTCACAACAAGCTTTACTTTTAACATAAGAGAAGCCCATGACATCCTTCTACTGTCACATGCAGGGTATGAAGCATGCCTTGCAACTAACTGGCAGTGGACAGGCCTACTCATAGTATGATTATCTTTTTGGTGCACAAAGTAGAGCAAATTGCAGTATATGGTGCAAGCAAACATGACAGAAATCTCAAAAATAACTGGCTTCTGCTTTCTTGCACTTCTCTGGGACGGAATGTCCTGAAACTGCTAGAGCTTTAATTCACAAAGTTTGGGGAAAGAGGGAAACCAAGTAAGCTTGGACAATAAAGAACTTAAATCCATGCACACTTTACTAAAGACATTTTCAAGCAGAAACACTGAAATAACAGAAGTTCTGGAACGAGCAGCTACCATGTGCTTAAGACTCAGAATCTTAGGTGATCCAACTTCCAACTTTTCTCTCCTCTCAATTCATGAAAGTAAGCAAGCATATGTTGCTGGTTTGCTAATGTGATTCACAACAGTCAGGGATGAGAAATGCTGTTTTCCATCTGGGCCTTAAGCTGAATTTTCTACACCTGTCTACTCTCTCTCTGTAAATAACGCTCAATTCTTAAAGTAATGAGTTACAGTCTGTGATCTCAATAACTCAAGAAGTTAGACAGCATAGTTTTAATCTAGGGATCTAAACACTTCACAGAAATGGGATAAGCATTATTTTGTCTATCCACAGGATCAAATTTGACCTAGAAGTGACATTTTCAAAATTGCTGCTGTGAATCAGTGCCAAAGCCAAAAACATTTGGCTCTTCCTCTACAAAGCTACACTGTTTGCTTCCCATGCAGAGGTGACACCTGCTGTAAAAGCATTTTCAGTTTTTCCTTAATGTTGGCATAACTTTCTAGGGCTAAGTTGTATGGGTTACTGCCCACCCCATTGTTCTCACCTAAGAACCAGTCTCTAGGGCTACAGAAGGCATTGCTCAGTGCTACTTTCATAGAAACCCCATTCAAGTACATTTAATTACAAAGGCTCATTGGCCACCAGTGAACCACAGCAAGTGTTCTACCCACTGCAAGAAAGGTATTCACCATCCCTGTAATCTCACATTCCACCTACTCCAGCCATAAAAGCTCCCTCACTGGTGCAGTCCCTTAATGAAAAGAAAAGAGAAAGGAAGGGAAGGGGAGAGGGGGAAGGAAGGGGAGGGGAGAGGGGGAAGGAAGGGAAAGAGAGAGGGGGAAGGAAGGGAA
>JAPSGF010000010.1:4784209-4838970 GCA_035772895.1 Perdix hodgsoniae
AGAGAGAGGGGGAAGGAAGGGAAAGAGAGAGGGGGAAGGAAGGGAAAAAAACACCTTTCCCCCAAAGCACAGCTGAGGTGCACCTGGCTGCTGGCTGTCAGCCTGATGCTGCCAAAGGTACCACAGGCAGGAACAGAGCACTCTTGTTGAAAAGGGAAGGAGAGGCCATTCACTGAAACATGACGTGGGACAAACAAGTACAGAAATCTGTGAAAGAAATTCTGTTGTGCACACTCCAGGCCTCAGCCTAAAAGCACTTCTTCTGAGCAACATTTCTGCCTTTGCAATGTCAAGTCTGAGAGCTGCTTTTCTTCATCAGAGTGCAGATGCCACACGATGGAGCCACCGAACTGTGCTTTGTGTCCCAAATTCAAATAACTGAAATATTAGATCATCCAAGTTTGGATGCCAATGACTAGAATCTAAACTCATCCTCACCATGAATAAGCACTGAAGTTCAAAATGTCTCAAATCCTAGAGGATCACTCACCAAAACTCAAACATGCTTAAAATGTATTTTGCCTGTTAGGAACCTATTCCAATAAAATCAGTTCCACATACACACAGCTGAGATTTATTACAGCATTCACAGAATTGCAGGGGTTGGAAGGAACCTCTAGAGACTCAAACTTCCACTGCTCACAAATTAAACAGGTATGTAGAGTTGTTAAAAAGCTTTCTATCTGAATTTCCCAAGATGTCCTCATTGAACAGAAATCTGAAATACGAATTTGAGTTTTCCCTACCTCTCTTCTTTAAGCTACAAGCTTTTGTTCTGTAATTTTCTATTTGGTGTTACTTTTTGCAGCCTATGTGATGCACTTTCACTGTAGCAAAACTTGCCTTTACTTAGAAGTAACAGTCATTTAATAAAACATAAAAAATAGCATGTGAATGAAATATGAAAATGTGAAGAGTGCTCACCTTCATGGCCTTTGGGTAGGCCAAAATAGCAAACACACTTTTACTGTAAAAATTATATATGAAGGTCTTTATCAAAAGTGAGATTATAGCAATAGTGCTTAACATCTCAGTGCAAGCATGAGATCACTCAGTTGTTCATACTGCAACCTGGATTTCATTCTTACCTTTTTAGGTGCCTTTAATCAATGTTATCAAAGACAAAGCACATCACTCTTCAGGTGCTCACATTCAATAGTGTCCTGCCACGAAAAAACAACAAGCATCAAATTTGACATCCTTTGTTCCCTGAGTTTAGCTCTTCATTTTTGCTTATGCTAATATGTTACAGCACCAAAACACAGAATCACGTCATGATTTGGATTGGAAGGGACCTTAAAGATTATTGAGTTCCAACCCCCTTCTGTGAGCCTGTAGCCACCCACAGATCAGGCCTGCCCACAGCTCCTTTCAGCCCAGCCTTGAATGCCTCCAGGATGGGATACACATAGCTTCCCTGGGCAGCCTGTGCCCAGGAACCCAAAGACATCTGCTACGCCTTTGGCTGTATGTCGGTGTTGTGACAGCAGGCATCTGATTTGACATCCTAACTCTGGATTCAGCTGTGGGATTGAGACCATCTGATACACATCTGTGCAAATTTATCCATTCCACGACTGCAAAAGCAATACAAGTGGCAGTGGATACAATATGGCAGGAAAGTTGCAGATGTAGGAAGAAAGCCTTGTGACAGATTAGAGACCAGCTTTTTCCTCTCAAGTAAATGAATTCAACTGTTCTGTATGTTTTATCCCCTTTTCTTCTAGGTGTTCTTGTTTCTGTTGTGATAGCCTGCATTGTGGGAGTTCTCATCTTTCTTGTAGTAGCCTGTTGCCTATGCAGGAGGAAAAGGTAAGATGTTCTGCTGTCACATCACAGGAAAACAAGTCAAAACAAATTTTTCCCTCTAATACAGAGAAGTGCTTCTGTGTCTGAAAACCAGGATGACTTTTACAGTGGCAAAATTTGATCTTTAGGATATATTAACTCCTCCTTCAAGATTTTTAATCACAGTAGATTCTATTTCTTCAGTATCATACACTTCAAAGTAGTTCTGTTTCATCGTCAGCAAAAGATGTGTATGTGGCTCAGAAGGATCTACCTAAGGGATTTGTTTCCACTGGAGGAAGGGTTGATTTTTGTGATAAATAGCACCGCAGTTCATTATACTGACAGTGCCATAGTTAACTACTGTAGCAATGCTTATCAGAGATGGAAAGGCAAGAAATAGGAAAAAAATGTGAGTACAAGGGAGAAGGCAAAAACACATAGCAGTTTAGCTATTCCCACAAACAGTTATGAAATGAGACTCCCTTTCCAAACTAAACAGAACACATACATGGGTTAGACAACAAATGCAGTTTTTCTGCCTCTCCAGTTGCCATTTCTTCTTTTCTCATGGAAGAAGAAGAAATGAAACAAGAGGGAATAATTTTAGAGACAATCTCTCCCAAAGGTCACACTGCCTAAGGGGAAACAATCTGCACAGACAAGAGGCCATTCAGGCAGACTGTGTGACTCCAGAGCCAAATTCTGGGCAAAAAGACTGACATGACAAACTTCTCTACAGCCTGCTCCTATAACTCTGTGATTGGCATTGACTGCCACACGGTATGTATTCTCCTGAAACATGTAACTATAAGCTACTCTGGCATCTGCATCAGTTCAGAGAAAAATAACTTTATGCTTGAGTAATGGAACTTTAAAAATAACTAATAATGCTTTTCCATTGTTGCAATCACAAATATTTAATGTAGTTATCTTGTTTCAGCTGCAAAAAAGAAGAGAACCAAGAGGTCTCCTACACACAAGGCGTGCAGCAGAAGGAAGAAGCTATTTCCAAATTATGATGCTGTGCTCTGTCTCAGATGCCCCGTTTCATTCATAGCACTGACTGATTCTACACCAGTGGAACATAATGGTGTTCTCTTGTGGAGCGGATTCTCTTGCTCTTGGCTAATGATAAGCTCAGAGTGTTCTAAAAATGTACCAGCCCAAACTTTTACTGGAGCCTTTGTTCTCCTTTTCCCGGCAGATATGATCAGTGAATAGTGCTGAGAGCTAAATTCCTTCCCACACTTACTTCATGCTGGCTGCTTGCTGAGTCTGGGTCTTTTAACTGATTCTATAGTTAATCCTAAATTCCAGTTTTATGGTTTGTTTAGAAAAAATTTTCCCACAAGTATTCAAACTTGAAGACACCGAGCAAGGTACACGTAATTCTTTACTGCTAGATCAGTGTTTTGGTCTTTGGGCAATCCAGGAAAAGCATCGTGAACACAAACAAGATACTTAAAAGGGCATTCGTCTTATTTATCTTAATATCCTGCTCTTATTTAAAGGATGCATAAGAGTGATGTGAGAGATACTGCCATTGCTGCTGCTTTTTAGCATGCTACTTCCTATTGAATCATGGAATCGTGACTGATTTTAGAGTACATATAACAAATGCAATTACATTGTAGATTGTTTTGCTGATTTAGTTTTCTGAATTTAATAATTTAATTATTAGAAGGTCATTAAAATTATCTCAAATTTTGTAAGATAAGTACTTCCCAGTCTCACTGTGCATTCCTGAAAGTGAGAAGTATGCTTCTGCTGAAGGTGATGGGAAATTGTACTGAGTTCAAAAGAGCAAGATTTAACCAGCCTAGCAGCAGGTGCTTACAGAACCCCTCCTGAATTCGACATGTGAAGAACCTCAGCCCACAATCAAGAAATACATGCTTACTGCAAGGAAAAGTTGCACGTGAACAGCTACTATCAGCCTAATGTCAACTTCCAACAGTTAGCAGGCTAGGCACGGGACTTTTCTACTAAAAGCTGCCAACACTAGGATCAGAAGACCTTATTTTTTCCATTTCACCCACTATGAGCAGTGTGGTGCTATGGCAGGCCTTGCACAACTAAGCCAATTCCAAAAGTTGTTGCTGTCGCATTGGGTTACAAGAAATGCTATATGGATCGTATGTCATGTGTATAAATCAAATCAGAAGGATTTACTTCAGACAAGCAAATTTTCATTTCTAAAAAAGCTCATTAAATATAAGAGCTTAAAAAGAAAAAAGCAATGAAGTTTCTTAACTGCAGCTAAGGCACTGGTAGAAAACAGAGCTGTTTTGCAATTACAAAGCTTTCTGGGATCAGGTAAAATAGCATTTTTATAGCAAGATCAATGAGCTACATCTTATTTAACAACTAGCCCTCAACTTTAAATCTATTGTTCATTGCTAAACATGTAAGCTTCATATTTAATCATTTATTGCTGCAGAAAGCTTCCGCACAGATGTGCGGTGTGCATGAGGTCTCAGCTGTGTACTTCCAACAGCTGCTTTCCAAAAGTGAAGTTATAAACAAAGACTGATTCTTTTCCCCCTAAATTCAACATGGCACAAGTTATTCTCTGTGTAGACAGATAACAGATTATATTGGACATTACCCGGGATGCTGGTGGGCTAAAAGAAAGTAATTCTGCACCAGCAAGTCCCCATGAGGACCAGGATAACAGCACATGGCACCGTGCCACCTTCATCGTGGGGATGCAAGAAAACCTGCCAAGAAATTATAAAAACAATTAAACTAAGTAGCAGGAAGGTAAGCAACCAGGGTTCTTCACACGAGATGGCTGGTGTTGAACTGCTGGGGGCAGTGAGGTGAAAGGCACATCGTTCTAATGGAAACAGCTTTTCCAAAGTCCCAGAGCCCCACAGCATGCAGCCCCTCAGAGGGCATCAGTCGGACAGTGCAGAGCTCCTCCCTCGGTGGGCAGTACTGACAGAGGCTCCTCTGCCCCGGCTGCTCAGGAATCTCATGCAGCCTCAACCATTCACCTGATGATGTGGAAACTGGCCAGTAGATTTCAAAGACGCCAAGGCAAGCTGAGAGTAATACGATCAACAACGCATAATCTGCAAACATCAAGGCAACAGACTAGATAATGCTTTTCTCCTGAGCTTTGCAAAGATATCACATGCAGTGAGAGAGCCTTGGTGACACAAACCCACCTGAGCTTTGAAAGAAGCAAAGGGGAAATGCCATTTCTTCCACAAGCTCCATGACAGCACAAGCCCTCCTCCCAGCAGGGCTGGGTGATGGATGTGGTAATGCCTGGTACGTGCAGCAGGAACCTGGGAACAGCAGGGGTTTCACCAAGGTTATTGCCTGGGACACAAGCTTTCAAAAAGCCACTCTGAGATTCCATTATTAACCTGCAAGGACTATCCTAACGTCACTTTCTCTCCATTTTCCCTTGGCTTGTCTTCTGCCTTAAAAAAAAAAAGACCATAATTTACGTTCATTACTAGAAAATGTAAACTGGAGAGCACTCTATCCTGAGACTTCTTTAAAAGAGGCCCTATTTATACATTCCAAATTTCAAAAAATGTCACATCAACAGACTCATTAAACAAAAGGAAACTCTGACACCTTGTTTCTGTTTTGGCAGCCTGTTCAACAAGTAAACATTTACAGAGAGATGCGAGCTGCCCACACTTTGATGGAGCCCAGCAGAAGCCAAGAGAAGGCTCTGCAGCACAGCCTGTCCCTCCACGCTCAGCTTTAGGGCTTGGTGAAGAACCCAGCCTGCCATGGATGGCCTCACAGGGCCATCAGCCTACAGGCATCAAGCACCAGGTTCTGCTTTCCACCTCTTGAACTGTGAGTGGTTATTACAGGGCTGGCTCCTAACAAGTAAGCAGGAATTAACAAGCAGCTGGTGGCATGAAAGCCTGGGGGCACTGAGCAGCTCCCAGAGCTAGCTGCCTGCTTGGTGGCTGGAGAGCACGTCAGGTAAAGCCCTTCTCACCTTCCCGAGAGGCTCACGGTCTGCACGTGTTCCAACCCAGAACCATAGCTGACTTACTGTGCAGCTTTATTTGTATTTTTTTCTGAAGCCTATGAAACTGTTCTATACTTAACCTAACCTGTTTCTCCTTGGCTGCTCCTTGGGAAGTAAGCAAACGAAAGCAGCTACACCTGTGCAACACTGTTCATAACGAGAGAACCTGGGAAGCCTGCACACTCTCTCTAAAGCACTAGCTTTCTTTGAGCAAAACACTGCACAGCCTCAGAAAAAGAGTCTCAAAAAGGAGCCCACAAGTCCAACTCTGTTGCTTTCTTCGGAAAACATCCTTAAGAACTGTTAACTAAAAATAGGGAGCAATTTGCGATACCAGAGAGGAGAAACAGCACCACCTACTGACCCGCAGGGCACAATCAGGAAAGCTGGTGCCTCTACTTCCTCACAACGCCGTGCACTGGAGCTGGGAAACAATAGCAAAAGGAAATGTAAAAATAAACACGAATGCCGGGATGCTTAGTGCGGAACAAGGAATTGAAAGCCAAGCGTTATTACTCGGGGATGGTTTTTCTACCCAACTATGCACATGCAGTCTTTGTCACATGAACACATTCTTGGAGGCACGTACAGCACCGCTATCAGAAAGTGACTTCTGAAATCTTTATTTGTAAATACATGGAGATATGATGCATTAAATATTGCCAGCTGTTTCGACCATCACAGAGATATCAGCAGAAATCCACAGGCTCCCACATGGGGCAAACAGGCACCTTTTACATTACCACTCCATAAGACATCAAAAAATACAGTTATATAGGGTTATAATGTATATCCAACCTTATAAAGCCAGGCAGGCAGTATTACCTGCCATTACATGTGTGATATTTAAGCAAATAAAAAAACCTTTTTTTGAGTAACTTGAACATTTGTTAAATGGCTCCATACAACTTCACACAGTACAGCCGTGCAGCAGAGACAGGCATGACTTCTTCCTGACTTACACTCATCGAGTCTCTGCTGGCTTCTCTGTAATAGGTAATTGAAATTAATTCAGTAAGATGGATTAGACCCGAATCACACTACTCTCAGGCTTTTTCATTATTTCATATGCAGCAATGAAGCCACTCAACGGTGCAGGATATATTTTCTGTGACTTTGTGACAAACAATTGATTTTAAAGAAGTCTTACAGCTCTCAGCGAGCGTCACAGCAGCAAAACCAGCCAGCCACAGCCCAGGGATGAGCAGGAAGGAGGACATCCTGACTCCACTACACAGCGATGACCAGAGCTTGAAGACAACACGTGCTTTTCAGTAATTAAGTTCAATTTCCAACCCCGGGGATGAGAGCTTCTCTTCAAGAAGTGACGTTGGCGACAACATCCTTGCACTTCAGTATCGGGGTGAGGGCTGGGCTGCCCTCAGGGCTGCGCAAAGCAGAGAGCAGCCAAAATACACCACGGGGAGGAAAAACGGGAACAGAGAACCCCGCCACAGCCGTCGCTCCTCCTGCATCATCCACGGCTGTTCAGCACTGCTAGGAGGGCTCTCGCCAAGGAGCCCCGTGATGCAAATACACTGGGTAGGGAGCTGCGGGGCGAATACCACAAAAGAAGTGTATTCTAAATAAATCTATGTTTCCCATGACAATTAAAAACAATAAGATTGGGGCTTCCCCCCCCACACACACGCTTTCACATTAATAATAATGCTTGCTTCCACCCCGACGTGCGAGGGCGGCCATCCCAGCGCCATAACGCAACTGCTGGCCGCGCTCCGATCACTGCAGCACCGTGAGAACACGCAGCAAACGGACCGGCTCCCAAACGCCCCTTCCGACGGCTTCCTACCATCGCCGCCGTCCTCGGGGACGCCTTCCAGGGTCGCCGAAAGCGACAGACCCGCCCCGTACGATGTGCGGGAGCCCGGCGGGACGGAGCAGCGGGACGCGTCGGGAAGGCATCGCGCCTGAGGGGCTCAGGGCCGGGGCGCCCTGCGCTGAGCTGCGGCCGCCTCCAGCCCGCGCCTCCGCTTCACCGCGCAACGCCGAGCGAGGCGGCGCGGGACGAGCTGCCGCCGCCCCGTACGGAGCGCGCCCCCTGCTGGCGCCACGGCGGCGCGCGGGCCGCGCTCCAGCGGTCGGCCATAAAATGGTGGGGGGTGGAGGCGACCGCAATGCTCCCAGTGCCGCCACGGGCTGCCCGCCCCCAGCACGGCGCCTTGGGCCAGGGATGCGGCACGCCGCGCCTTCGGGCAGCGGTGCCAGGGACTTAAGTGTAAATGTCAAGCGCAGCTGAGCCCCGTATTTGCACTTTGCAAAACACACCTAACCACGCGACTGTGGGAAACTACTTACAAATGGTTTAAGACACGTGCTTGCCTCTTCCTTGTATTTTATTTGAGCAAAGTATAAATGTGGGTTTTACAGTCATCACGCAGCAGGTGAAGCGGCCCAAAAGCTTTCAGTTGCATTAGGTGTGAAAAGCACGGACAGAGCTTGCTTAGGCTTCTGTGGATAACAGCATCCTCCATCTGGAACGCACCAGAACTAGTTAGCTGCTGAGGTGCCTGGAGGGAAAGAGAGAAAAAAAAGGAAAGAATAACCCCAAGGATTTGAAAACAATACCGAAAATAAATGTTCAACTCTTCCTTTAAAAAAGAAATGTATTAACATAAGCACAAGTAAAGCACAGACGAGTCACTGGCTAAACGCTCGTAAGAGATGAGCACGGTGCCAGCAATCCAACCCAAGTCTGTACACAAAGAAGTGCTGGGCGCTGCCACCACTGAGGAAGGCAGCAGTGCAGTCCTCAGCCCATCTCATAACGCCAGGCATCCCCAGCAGCGCAATCCGCTCCGTGCTGCTCCACAAAGGCACCCCACCACACTGGGGGATCAGGGACCCCACAGCAGCTTTCCCAAGGAATCAAAACCCATTCTGGGACAAGTTCAGCTGTCACTAATGTCGCTCAGGGCTTTGCCCGAGACCACCACCACCTCACTGAGGCCCTGCGGCTGCAGCTGTGCCACAGGCACTCTTGTGCAGCGCTGCCAGAAGTCACTGCTGCGGCAAGGCCTTCCTGTCACCTCCTCACAGAAGATGCTTAATAAGTAAGAGTGGAGAGGTCAACAATCACTAAATATTGACAGAATCTGCATTCACTTTGAAGACAACACAATAACCATAGATTAACCAAGCTTTGGAAAGACCTCCAGGACCATCCAGTCCAACCACCTACCTATCACCAATATTCCCCCCCTCAACCATGTACCCCAATACAACATTTAAACATTCCTTGAACACCTCCAGGTTTGATGATCCAGCACCTCCCTGAGCAGCCCATTCCGGTGCCTAAGCACTCTTTCAGAGAATAACTTTTTCCTAACATCCAATCTGAACCTCCCCTTTCTGAGGAACTTTAAAAGGAATTTTAAGATCTGACATTACATTGATGACCTAGATGCAGTCCAAAAAGCCTTGAAAGAGCCACCAGTCATCTAACTTGGAAAGCACTATTCACAAAAGAGGCAGTTTACCAAACCATAAAAACAGGTTCTACACACGTCCCGATACCTTGCCCCTGATCTGTAAGCGTGCAAGAGCTACTTTTGTAGTAACTCCTGGTTCATAGTCAAAAGACAGATCCAGGAACCGTAATAAACCACCAGTTTCATGCAGGGTTAAGTATCCCTGCTACTTCCTTTTAACAAATGAAGAATGCTAATTTTAAATGCTCTTGGGGTGCAGGTGCATGCCACTTATTTCTGTTTTAAACTGAAGGACTCTCAGAAGTGATTTTAGTACTGCTACTTATCTATACCCAATTCAGATGAAGACAACTGAAAGATAAGGTCTAAACAGTTGGTCCTAAAGCAGCAAACTTGTCTGCCAGAAGCTGCCTGAGTACAGAAAGCAAATGCTAAAATAACAACAGGTGTTAACGAGAAGCCAACTCCAGCTGTGGGAGGTAAAAAAGACACAAAACACTATTTCAGTTAAATGCAGTTTACTACTACAGAAACATGTAAAAAGCATAAATTTTAGAAGCTACCTGTTATTCATGGTGAAGTACTCCCTCCTATAAATTCACTGGGTTGCCCAACTGGGTGTCTCAACCATTCATCTGCTTTGGTCTTGAACAGACACAGCTAATCTTTCCTTCTCTAATATCATACCAATCACGACTTGCAAAACACATGACTTTTAAAGTCAAAGGCTATTGATAATATAATAACAAATACTTCTGTCAAACGCCTCCGCATACAGTGGTGACTAAGGCTTGACAAGCAATATCTAACATACTGATGACATCTGCATCTCAAGTTATGTAGAAGTAGGAAGACCATGCCCTTCACTAAAATAAAAAATAAAAAATAATAAAAAATAAAAAATAAAAAAGTCAGTTACCCCTGACTTAACAAGTGACTATATAACTCTTACTCAAATTGGAAACTGTCTCTTATGTTATCTTTACTTCCCAAGTACCTTCTGAGCAGCACCTGTAGCTTTTCATGATATGCTGACGAAACACTTCCTTATGAAACCTACAGTCACTGGAATAATATACTTAATTTCTACAAACAGCAGGCACTCCAGGAATAAAGGGCATTTCACACATATCTGAAGAACAGACAAGTTTAGGTGCAAACAAAACCATACAAGAATACCTGTGGTTTATCACTGAAGTTACAGCTTTACATAGGCAAGTCAGCTGAACTACTGCCCACAACAGACATAGAAAACACAGTGGAAATGCCAACCTTCTAACAACTATGTGGAATATTTCATACAAAATACTCCAAATTCTTTTCATTATGTAACTTTTATTTGAGACATATTATTGTAAAAAAGTTCACATGGAATAATAAAACCATTAGAATTTAAAGTGTTTTTTTTGGGGGGAGGGGATTTTTTTTGTCTATACACATCAATACACAATGATTAGGCTTACAGGTTAATCACATGACAAGATCACTTTATCTGCAGGAGCTTTTCACATTACACTTTTGATCAGAGATAAAAATGTGCTTAAACACACACAGTAGAACACTTCTATTTCAAAATTAAGCGATTTCTCAAGGACTATACTTTCTAGTCTGAATTTAGAAGCTACATTGCATTAAAATAACTGTAATTGAAGTTTTAGTTGCAAAAACATCTGTAAGGCCATAGGAATGCACTAGAATACTTAAATTCACCAGAAACAAGAAAAATCAGTGGAAATCCTGCTTTTGTGGAATAGAGAAATACAAGTTTTATTTATATGAATTTATAAGCAGTTCAGTGAATGGAGAAGACGACGACCTATTTATCATCACCTACAGACCAGTCCTTAACAAGTTTAACGTTGCAAAATTTCAGTTACATTAACAGATAGCAAAATAACAGGGCATTTCCACAAATAACATTTATGCATTTTTACATATCGTTCATGTACTTCCAATCAGCATCCATTCACAATATTTTAATGCAATATGTATATTCAAGAATCCTTTTTTCACGTGTGAAAATGACTATGCCTTTTCAATGACTTCATCGGACTAGAAAGGGGAATGTACTTACAAGGGGAATATTTTATGTAAAAAAGGACACAAAAAAGAACAAAAAAGAAAAAACACAACTACAGGTCTGAAAATTCAACCAGTATCTTTAAATCTGTCCCCCAGACAGAAAAGTTAGCTATGTTTTGAGTGGTTTAAGCTTTAATCATAATACAACTTCCAGTAAGACATTAAGTAAATCAAATATTCTAGATATACTCAACAAAAACAACTTGTGCATGTTTTGCTGAGCACAGGCTGGAAGCTAAAACTGCAACGCACCGAGACCACATTTCTTTTTAAACCATTTAGAAAAATATCAGTCAAGATGTAGTACACAGACACGGGGCAGAGAAATATTTCAAAAAACCTCAACAGCATAAACAGTGGTTTTATTCCATTAAAATCCACCAGAAACATCTGCTTCTCCTAAAAGCTTAATGGCAACTTCTGGAGCAAAACAGAGATACATTTGCTGCTTAATGAATAATTCTATGACTTTCATACTAATGAACATGAGAATACTAACTAGTTGGCTGAGGTATAGTTGAGTCCTTCAAAATTTAGGTTATATAGATTTGAGCAAAGTAGCGACAGAGACTGCACAAAACAATCATACTGGTATTAGAAAAGCCTGCAGTACCCAGCATCTGATGCCTAGGCAGAACACGTCATTTATCATCACCCACTTGTCTAAAGCAAAACATAGCTAAAAAATTCCCAGTAAAACATACAGCTGATTTGCACGCTAAGATACAGCACGGTTTTCTATGTCTGACAAGGCAGACTGTAGACAGAAAGGTCTATACTGACCAGAAGTTAGCACACTGACAAAGTGCAGCCACTCAGCCATTTAATACTGCTGGAGAACAGGGGTGGGGGCAAAACAGAGAGAAATCTGCATTTTACCTTATCCATAAGACCACATGAAATTAGAATTCTTCAGTTTCAGCAGGGGACAACAAAATTGCACTAAATTCTTCTACAAATAGAAAAAGATGAACTTTACATGAACATTAAGCAAAGTGAAATATTTACTGCATCATTTTATCATGCATAAAGTGAATTTCCTATGGTCTTACCTACCATTTATGTACAGTTTAGCACAGCTAAATGTAAGAAAATAGCAAGTTTCCCCCCGCCCCCCAAAAACAGAGCAGATACCCCAATTCACTGCTGCTTCAAGAAGCACTTCATAGACTCTCCTACTTACAGGCTCTTTCAAAGGGAAGTTCATGGAGACTACTATTGAATGTACACTTAACCACACAGCGAAGACAGGAAAAACAACACAAAGCATTCTGTAAACGGTGCCAAACACAGAACATGTCAGTTTTGGTTTGCAGACAACCCCTGAGATAAAAATCAAAGTATTACGACACCAAGTAAGTCGGAGGTAAATTACTGAAAATAAACAACATTCATAATTGGTGTCACAACACTTTCTGTACAGAAGCACTTTTTTTTTTTCCCCGAAAGAAGAAAAAGAAAAAACATACAGAAAACATAACTGCTTTAACCTGTCCAAGGAAAACATCAAGGGTAGACAACCGAGCAGTTAGGGATGCTTTGACTTTCCACTAAACTTTTGTTGCCATTACGATTTTTCTTTAAGTGCAGCAACAGAAGGTTATGAGATTCACCATCTAATTACAGTAACTATTTCTATTAAGCTACGTGTGGGGACAGGTCGATAACACTTTAATCTTTATAGAACCAGCTACTACTGTTAGATCTTTTCAAATCAAAGGCCCTTCTATATCTAGTGCTATCGGTCTGTTCACTTGCAAAGTATTTACAACAGATCCAAGATGACAAATTCAGTACCGGACACCACAAATGAAGCAGTTATCTGCAGTAACAACCAATTCACTGTTAGCAACTTGACAACATTGTGAAGCAAAAGCAAGCAAGTCAGAGACATTACTTTGACAATGACAGAATCCACCTATCCCCTAATAACAAACATGCTGGACACAAACTTGTAGTTAAAGCTTACAATGGTCCAAGTTTGGCACATCAACAGAACTAGAGCACCTATTTTACTTGCTCATCAAGGAAAAATTTCAGTAGACAATAAAAAAAGTAGTAGGAACAAAGACTACATTATACAATGCTCAGTTGAGTAAAAAAGGCAACTAAGTTTCAACTCTGCTTCTAACAGTCTAGGTCACTGTACCAGTTTTTAATGAAAACAAAAAGTTGTACTGCTTGAGCAGACCAATGAGGGCTTTATACATTCATCATTAACTGCACAACCAATATTACGTTCCAGCCCAAGTGTGACCCTTTACGTAGTGCCAGAGCTTGATGAACGTCAGCAACCACACAGGAAGCTAACTTTTGGACACCTTTTTGACAAGGGCTGATGCTTACAGACATTAACAGACCATCTTTATCATTAGAATAGAAATCAAAGTCACCATTAGAGCGGTCATTCTGAACAAGTGAATCCACAAAGTGGTTACTCAAAACTCATGCATTCAGATTCCATAAGCCACTTGAGTGATAGCAATGAGGCCAATTTGTGATGATCTCAACTCCAGAGTGTACTTCCTCATAAAAACAAAGAAAAGGTGCAGACAGTTTGAGCTAACAAATGGAAGTTAAGTGAGGAAAGACACGGCGTTTATTAAAATTACTGAAAGGTGCATCTGTGAAATCAGACAGTGACTGGCAATTCAGAACACAACTTTTCTATATCTGGTAAAGAAAGAAAAGCAACATACTACATTCAGAATAAAAGCCATTGCTTCTGCATGAACAGATTTGTGCATCTATGAGACAGAACTCATACAAATTGTTAAATGTCAATTGTTAGAGTAATTCTCATCACTAGAGTGTCAACACCCACAATGCAGTCATGGCCATAAGTACACAGCAAAGAAAATAATGGAAGTGACTTAATCTGTCCTCCGGCTGTTCTACTTTAAAATAATTTTGTTTAAAAGAGAAAAATCTGCACAAATCTGTTAAGAATCTTACTTACAAGTGAAACTGTGCAAATACAAATGTAAGATTGTGCTGTAACAGGCAGTAAGAGGCTAATATGGATGTGCAAAGTTAAAAGAAACATAGCAGCTTTTGCAACAGGCAATAAAACAGAAAGTAAAAAAGGAAAACAAGTTAACTCTTGCATTTGTGTCTCCACTTCATAGCTTCCGTATTTGAGAAAGAGGAGCCTGACAGAACAATAGGCTTAGTGAGCAAAATCCACTTGATATTTTGTGTATCGCAGTCTACGTTCAATGGAGCTCTCAGCAGCAGCTTGGTGGTATTATTTCTGAGGCTTTGTGACCCTGTGCTTTCAAAGAAGCAGAAAAGGTTCTAAGTGTGCTGCAGTCTATTGTTAAAAGTTCATCAAAGTAGCGTGCATCGAAAGAAGCTGCTCTTCTTAGATCGATTTTCTGTTATTTTTACCGGCCCACCTGCCCCCGATGAACTGCTGTCATTCTGAAAAAGAAAAGATTATCAACGTCATGAAATGCAACATTAATTAAAACTGATTTTAGCTTTACTAATTTCCCCACTACATCTCCCTCTTGCAAAATGATCACTGGAGGAATGGTTTGTTACAGCCTGAGCTTCTCAGTTATCCAGGCTCTGTTAATCACTTCATAGAACTGCTTATCTTTAAAAGAAACATTTGTCCAATGCTCCAAATCTCAAGTATTAGCTCAGTGAGCGACTACAAAATTTGACATTCAATGAAGTAAGGATCACAGTACTACAAGGACAAAGAACACACCAGTTTCAGGCTGTTCAGTGGTAACGTTCACAGAAAATAAAGAACAATTTCATGACAACGTGCATTTGTGTTTAAGTGACCGCTTTTAAACAGAGAACATGCATACACTTAAGATCAGCTAGAGTTCTAGCATCTGTGCTACTTTACAGCATAACCGTGAAATCCACTGCTCCTTTAGCAGAAAATAAACTCCTTTTGCTTAATGGAATTTGCATCTCCGAGTCCTTGTTCACTGGTAATGGCAGCTTCCATGATTGCATTAGTAAATTTGTATATCTAGTGACTGCAAATCAGCCTAAGAAATTAACAACCAAATATGGCACTTACTGAATCTCGCTCTCTTCTTGACAGGTAAATTAGGTAAATATACTCTGCTATTATCCTTTAGAGTAAATGAACAACTAACTGTAAGAGCAACAATGCTTTCCAGATACAGAGCAATTTGCAATTAAGAACTGCTCACTACATCAAAGCTGCCTGTTATCTTATGACTTAAGAAAGAACTAAGGATTATAATTATGTCACAGAAACACTGGTTGAAAAGGTCGCTGATCATCTGCTCCTGCCTCTCACTGAAGGCAGTTAACACTAGATCTGGTCAACTACAGATCTGTCTAGATGAATTTTGGAAACTTCCAAAAACAGATCCATAACCCTCTTCAGAACCTATTCCAGAGCTACACAACCCTCATGATGGACTCCCCCCCTCCCCTCCCCCCCAAATGCCCAATCTAAAGCTCCCAAGCACCAGTTTGTGGTCACTGTTATATTAGCTGGCACCAACAAGGAAAATCACGACGACCTTTGTAAAATGCTCCTCAGATAGTTGTAGACAGCCTTCCCTTTGACATGCTAAGAAAGCCCAGGTCATTAAACCTTTCCTATGGATCTTGTGCTCTTAAGCTCCCTACCCTATGAACTGTCCCAGGAGCTCTGTGCTGGATGCTCACTTGTTCTCCAGCTAACATCCTAGGGAATCAAGATGCTCAAAACTAGAGCGTGTGTTTCAGCAGCAGCTCTGCAGCCCAGATTCTCCTAGCATAGCTGAGCACAATGTTGCTCTCCAGTCCCCATTTTCCCCCTATCTGTTCACTCAAATTTGATGTAGAACCCATTGCAATCACCAGAAACTTTTGGACAGGGCTACTACTAGCAAGCCAGTTATTTTAACAGTAATTTCAGTGTATCTACTTTGTATGCCACAGGAAATACAAACCATTTTTCTGTTGAGCTTTGTCATAATGTCCCGTGCAAGTGTGAAAAAAGCCTGGTGAGGAGAAAAAATAAGAACAGAGGAATCAGTCAATAGAGACATTAAAAGATATACTAGGAGCAGTCAGACAAGCAAACATTCTGTAGGCCACACAGCATCTGAGTTGCAAGGCACAGTGTACAAAAGCTGCTTACTTAACACTGCAATGAGCATTCTTTTAAAGAAAAAAACAAATTAGTTTTAGTTTCTATCTTTCTCAACTCTGAAGCACGCAAACAGCTTTCCCAACTACCCACTTCTTGGACAAAAAACATCTGTTGAATAGAAGGCTACATACATCAACTGGGTTGTTCTATTTTTTTTTTTAGCCAAACTGTACTTCACATTGCAACTAGAAATGTACATAAAAGTTTTGAGGCTGGTATACCTGGGAATTCACATCAAAATTAGCTTTCTTTCTGTCTTTCAAATCTCTCACTGCCGGGCTGCATATAGCCTTTCTTTAAGCTTACAACATTCCTTAACAAAAAACAAAATAAATCACTCCAGCCACTCTGGCAAATCTCAGCATCTCAGACTTGAACATACTAAGGAGCAGAGAAAGTTCTGCAGCATAAACATGCTGTAATTCTCCCAAATTAGTAACAAGTAAGACTTCAGAGTACCTGGACATATCAACACTCTAAATACGTTCCAGATTGGAGAAACTGTAAACCTTTACTCTCACTGTGTTCTGAATACATCCAAGGTCAAAATCACTTAATGCAAACAAGTCACTAGCAATAAAATAAACTAGCTTGTGATCACAACAGTATTACAAGTGTGTAATTTCCCACTAGTTTCAACTTCTGGTGGAAATGAAACTAAGTGGTTACTTGCTGAACATCTACACCAATTGCATCTATTTATTCTTTCTTCACAATTCATGTAACGATTTTAAAAAGTACTCATAGTCAAGTAGTTTAGGGTAGGCAGGCACTAATTTAATAGCCTAGAAGAGTTAAAATGAAGTTGCAGGGCATGTCATGAAACGTAACTCTACCTTCTAAATGGACTAACCAAGGTATGTAATTTGTATTAGGAGACTGCTGCTATCCACCATCGGTATTAGTTGCTAATACTCACACTTCTACTGACTGCCAGATGAATCATAATGATTCTGAAAATCAGGTCCAGCACTCTTCCCGATGCAGCACAATGCCTCCAATCTGAATGAATAAATCTCAACGTATCTGCCTTTTGATATACTATTTTCTTCACATTTTTCATGGTTAGCATCCTCACACAACACTCCCTGAGATGATAACAGTGATTCATGGTAAAATAGATTTGACTTGAGCTACTCTACCTTCACAGTTTATTACCTAATGCTCTCGCTAAAATGGAGCTGGTGTTTTTAGCATGGAATTTGTTTGCAAGAAAACAGACTGCATGTCTATAGATTGAATAGTATTAGCTTTCTTCCTCCTCTAACATCAGTTTATGACAGCCTATGCTGATGTTCTGCGTTTACAAGAAAAACTTCAGTCTCATCTTCGTAGCATGCTTAGTAGTAACCTGAAGACTCTTTAGCACAGCAGCATGTTGTTCTGAAAATAAAGTATCTCAAAGGCAATTTCCTCCACAGAGCTTGGTTTTAAATTTTACTTATTTCCGGTCCAAGAGCACTTGCAATTGAAATTTAAAGCAACTGTTTGTTACAATAATAGCACTCTGTTAATAATCCATCTAAAAATAATGCCACATATTATCAGAAAACAAGAAACGCTAGGTTTTACAATAGCTTTCTAAATAGAACAAGCCAGGCGTGACTTTATGTCCCAGATCAGGTCAGTAAGCCCATTAGTTACCAATCATGCAACATGCCTCCACAGGAATATTCACAAAACCCATCTAAGCATAAACACCGATCCCTTACCTCTTCCACATTTATGCTGGATTTTGCACTTGTCTCCAAAAATTTGATTCCATAATCAATTGCTAACTGAAAGAGAAATTAAAATTTTTCAGTCGTTTTGAAGTTCCTTTGCAAATGAATATTTTACATAATTTCGTAATACAACAGGTGTTACAGATGGCAGCAGGCTTTGCAAACAAATAAAGCTTTATTTCCACTTTTCTTTTAATAAAGCATTGAAGTTACTGGACAACCAGAAAAATGTTAAAACAGGCCGTATCTCCGTGTAAATTCAAACCCCTCAAAAAGATTAACTGCTCACAAAGGACTTAAGTTTTAAGACCCAAAACCACTAATTAAAACCTTCACTGCTATGTGCATGTTGAACAGATAACTACATAAAACCATCCTCTAAGTTGTGTTACTATATTATTTCAACTGCATACATGGCGGTGTTTATTGCATAGTACTCTTATATTCTAGTACAAAATAGCATTCTATTCTACAGCATTCTGTTCTTACTGAACTAATTAGTTTAGTCCTAGTACCTATAAGAAGGACCAGTAACCACCACAGTGAACTGGTTAAACTACGTACATAGCTTTTTTTTGAGACTTATAAGACTTCATGCTATAGCGAAGCTCAGCATTCTTTACAGATTCCTCCCCTCATGTCAAGGATAACTTTAAATTTATTCCAACTCAAACAAAAAGACTCTTAAAAACAAGCCAAACATACAGCATCTTATATCAAAAACTTCTGAAGCAAGAGGTGCGAGACACACTCTCTCTCATGTGCCTAAAAGCAAGCAAATATTTTATAGCCAGAATACCAAGAAAAACTGGCTTCTGAATAAAGTCAGCATAAAGCTTACCTTCTCCCCCTTTTCTTTGGAGACTTGTCTCTTTTCATTCATGTCACATTTGTTACCCAGGATCATTCGCTCTACATCTGAAGAGGCATGCTGAAGGGAGCAAAAGATGTCACCTCTTAGAAATAAAGAGCACCGTGATTTCAAATAAATCAGTGTGTCAAACCCATCCACAAATGGGCATTATCTTTTCTAAAAGATAATTAATGCCACAGCACTACTGAGAAAGGTAATGACTTTTGAAACAGGCAATCTAATAGTGAAATAATGAAATAGCTTTGAATAAAGATTCCTACATTCAATCTACTTATAACAACAAATTACGTGTAACATTACACTGGGATTGAGGTATCATTACATACTACATTTGCATTTTTAAAATAGATTATTAATAAATGATTAAGTAAATAATTGTAAAAAGAGAAGTGAAAACGCATTTCTAGCCCAGTCAATATTGGGTCAAATTGATCACTAGCACAATAAACTTGCTTATTTAAAGAATAATACTAAAGAAAAGCCTATGGATTTATTTTTTAGGGGGAGGGGTGGTGGTACACAACACATATACAAAAAAAAAAAAAACCACCAAAAAACAAAGAACAAGAAAACAGATTCTGTTACCTAACTGCAGCTTCAATGAAATTAGGGCTTCTCCTCTAATTTCATAATTATCTCACTCTAATTGACAACATGTCCTGTTAAATAATTTACAACAGTTAAGCTTTCTTTCTGTTAGACCAAATGAAAAGGGTAAAGATCTTCAATTCTACAAACACAAAAGCAACTGAAACTAGACAGATCTGTCATCATCTCAATGCAAAGAAGGAGCAAGATCTCAAGATGTATATCCTTTCCATACACAAACCCTAAAGCAAGAGAAAGCAGCACAAATCATAGCAAGATCAGTTTTGAAACACTTCACCATTACTTATTAAACCTAGGGTTTTCAGCCATCCACACCTACAGGAAGAGACAACATTCTTCATGCTGGTAATCAGTTTTGCTCAGTGCATAGTCTAACTTGGTCATAAATACACTGGCTGCTATCATGAAGGTAAATTATTATTTTACTATTATTTTACCCTGTGAAATATTAAAATAGAATGATTAAGTAGTATTTTTCAAAGCCTCCTTTTACAAAGCACCTACCTCTTCAATGTTTCTTATCCAGTTTTTTATGTTGTCAAAAGACTTTTCATTTGTTATGTCATACACCAGCATAATTCCCTAAATAAAATTAAGAAAATCTAGTTAGACGAGCTAATATCAGTTGACTTCTGATGTATGCCGTTTGATTGTACTTAAGAAATCTGACATAGGACTTACATACTTACAAACCATAATAATTTATTAAAACATTATGCATTTACTTACCCCAAAAATATTACTGTTTAACATCTCATGGCACTATTAGATAGATCAAACACACTACTAATAGGAAGCTTTGAATTACTAGCTTGTAGTCAGGAATAATTCACAATCTCTACTACAACAGCAACCAGGATTGTTGATGTCAAGTTTAGAACCAGCTTCTCTAAGCAGAATGATAAACCTGTGAGACCTGTGAGTCTGCTGGGGATAGCAGATTCTTTCAAGAAAGATCACCTCAGGTGTTCCCACAAAAGCTTTAGCTCTTTCAGGCAGTTATGCAAGTGAACTAACACAGGCTCTCAACAGGCTGCAGAGCCTGTGAAACCACACAACAGCTGCGTTGAGGACAGACTGCCAGGCTTATCTCCATTTCTCATTATGCACCCAATCGCTCCACATAAGACAAAGGAAAAGCAGCCCTGGACTGGGAAGTGGGAAGAAGATCACATCACTGCCAAACTATTTTTAAGTGCAAAAATGTTCAACCAGAGCCACAAGCAACATCTTTGCCATTTGTGTTCCGTGACAGTGGAGTTACCTGGACTCACAGCCAGCCTATGGACAGATCCGTTCATGGAAGGTGAAACACATCGTAACAGCACAGCTAGCTAGCAGCAAGTTTTAATTAAAAGTGACTAGTACCTTAAATCATGGACTTAGGGTACCTCAAATCATGGCATTAAGAGCCATTGTACATAGTTGTAACAAGAAGTGTGAAGACAGCTATTTGACTCCAAGTCATGCTTAAAGGAGGCAAAAAAAAACCACATTCATTTTACAGGTGATTGTATTTCTAGTCCAGATTCTGTGTTCTCGGCTGACAGTAATGAAAAGCAGAAAAGAAAAATCAACTCAGCAAAAGAGATTATTGGAATTAAAGTCATTTACTACTTATTCTTCAAATATTTCAAACTTATAAAAGGTTTCATTGCATTATTAAGCCATTTAATTCAAGCTTGGCAATGTAGCTTCTTTCTGCAATCCACACAAATGGTAGCTATATTAAAAAAGACTCCGGGTTTCACCACAAAAAACAAACAAACAATGACTAGACAAAGTATCAGCAAGTAACAAAAAACTAAAGAGAACATGAAAAACACTTCATTCCCCACCGCACAAGTGACAACTACCCAGTTCTCCAGTAGGAGACTTACACCATGCAATTTAAGGACAGCAGAACAGTTACATTAGCTGCACATCAGTTTCATGAAGGGCACTCACCATGGCTCCTCTGTAGTAAGCTGTTGTGATTGTGCGGAACCTCTCCTGGCCAGCTGTATCCCTAAAATTCAAAAGAAAACTGATATTTCATGGAGATACGCTTTCTTCTTCATGCTTTCCTGCACTTGGAGCTCTTTTTAAAACAGAATAACAATGTTTTGATACTCATTAATTAAAGAAAATACCTAGAAGCAATGTGCATGTGTTTCTTCAGCCCTCAACATCATCTTCACTTCCAAGCTGTCATACTTAAAATCAGTGATTGCAGTAGCACCATAAATGTGGCAAAAAAGCATTTCCATGCAAGCATTGAGACCTCAGCATTACACAGCCTTTCCTAATATTAACATAGGCAGCTCTGATGTATATGATTCCTGAATTAAATAAATTAAAACACACAGCGGTAAAATCACAGAATCATAATCTTTTAAGTTGGAAGTGACCTTTAAAGGTCATCTAGTCCAACTCCCCTGCAATGAACAGGGACATCCACAGCAAGATCAGGTTGCTCAGAGCCTGACCCAGCCTGACCTTGCATATCTTCAGGGATGGGGCATCCACTCAACCTGTGCCAGTGCCTCACTGCCCTCAGTGTAAAAAGCTTCTTCCTTATGTCCCATTCAGATCTCCCCTCTTTTAGTTTGCAACAATTTCCCCTTGTCCTGTCACAATCCTGCTCAATGATAATCCAGAACTCACTGAGAAGTTACTTTGGAGTACTTACCATATCTGCAGTTTGATTTTCTTCCCGTCTAATTCTATGGTTCTGATCTTAAAGTCAATTCCTGCCAGAGAAACATTAATTTTGTGGTAAATGAAAAGGAAGTGCTCCATTTCCTTTGTACAGTTTGTTAAATACAAACTTAAAAAAAAAAAAACCTAAAGTTGTCATTTCTGCCACGCACTACAAAACCCGAGATACATTAAAGCTTCCAGCTGCACCCACAGTATTAAGAATAAATTCTTCTGCACAATGGAAATATTACTAAATTCAGATTCACTGGTAGAATCAATGAAGGTTATGGGAAGATCCATTCTGTTTTTCCCCCTTTTTACACCAGTAAGGTGAATATGTATGTGTCTCAGCTTCTGACTAATCCCTACAGTTCAAGCCCATTCCTTCAGACCTCTGCTGGCTCTGAGAAAAAATTACATATATGACCTTTACACTGCTTTCTAAAAGTGCCATCTGCTCATGAAACCTTACATTTAACGCACACTGATCAGACACTGCAGGAGAGGAAACTGTACAGTTACTGACACGACTGAAGTAGACCAAGAACGTCATCTTAGAAATAACTAAATTTTTCTGGAAAGCTTCAAAAATTACCAAGAGAATACTTCCCTCCTTTGACCCCTTACTCCTTCATCTGCTATCCATCCACTCAGTGATTGCTTCTGAAGATCGATTCTTAAACGGGGGAAAAGAAGAACCAAATGGCTTTATGACCCAAAGCCAACGTCTCCAAACAGACCAGTGCTTTCACCAGACTATTTTAGCTGTAGTGCATCTAAACCTTTACTATAACATAGCTTAAAGATAGCTCAGGTCCCACAGGGGGCTGCCTGATCCTTCAATCCCAGATACCTTCCTTCCCTCCCCTGGTTAATCCAATCTGAAGTTGATAACCTGTTTCTCTTTTGCCAGATCTTAAACGATTTCTAGATAGTTAGTCTCAGCCTATAAAAGACACTTTTTTGGTCCCCTATTCTTTTTTCTTATTTTCTCATTTCTCATCTGAAATTTAAATGACAATTACCAAGAGTGTCTTCAGCAGGAAAGTGCTGTCTCTAGCTTTATTAATTTAACCATAGCTTAAACAGGCAGCACTGGAAATAAGCCACAAGATTATTATTTTCATACACTACAAAGCAACACAATGAAATACAGACATTCATTAAATTCTTGACTTTCATTCTTCTCACATGCAATATTAATATTTTAATATACTGAAAACACTGAGTTTCAGCTGCTTAATACTGATGTGCTACATGCTAAGAACACATCAGCAGAATCACATATCACATCAGCACTTCTACCACTGTACAAAATTAACTGCATTCATTTAAAATGCTAAGGCTATTGCTACAATCCTAATTTCCCAAGACTCACAAATGGATTTACAGACAAACAGATCTTTTCATTAACCTACATTCTGCCAAAGCTAAGAACGGTGCCTACTTAAAAAACAAACCAAACCAACCCCACAAACCCTTCTCGTAGGCAAGGGAAGTTTGGAAGCTGTTACCATTGTTCGTATTATCTGCCAATAGAATTTTGTATCTACCTTGCCGTAAAGATTTCTCCCCTAACCAGGTACAACATCTGCTGACATCACACTTCACTGTTTGTATATGAGAATGAATCATCTTGGCTCTTTATTTTCTCCCCAAAAGTTACAAAAGCACAGTTTACTTTTTTAATAGAGGAGATCATATTGAGGACAACAGTAAGTCAAAGCAATTTTAAAAGCTTTTTGTGTGCCTAGGCCTGAAGTCTAACTGTCAGGATTACAGTTTGGAGGCTACCATGGCTAAAGATAATTCTGTGCTCACCGTAAACTACCAAAGCTAAGACACAGCAGTAGGGGAAACCAGCAGAGATGGCATCCTGAGCACGAGCCCGCACTGCAGGTAGGAGCCCTGTGCTGACTGCTTTCCTGCAGTTACTCATTTCCCTTACAGGGCCAGGATTTCCAAAACAAGACAAAAAACACACAGGGCACAAAAAACAGCTTCTCAGAAATCAAACTTTCTAGTAGGAACTTCCCCAAAATTCACCTTGAATAAAGACGAAGCTAAAAGAAAAGCAAAGGGGGAAATCCATAAACATCTGCCACAAGACGACTGACTTTAACAAACGCGACTGCGAGTTTTGAGAAGCTAAAACCAACTGCAAACTGGTGCTGCTTTTGTTCTTTTGCATCAGCAACAGGAAGCGGTGAGCTGCAAACGTTCGGAGCAGGAGCCCGGTGAGATGCGCTGCCACTTCCCGCTGCTGTGAGCACTGCTCTGCTTACCGACCTGCATTTGTGGCACTTCACAGCCCTGAACGACCGCGGCATTTCAGAAGTGACTACCGGCAGGATTTCCTACCTTGGTGAATTCTTTGTTTGCACATAATTAGGCAGTGGGATATAAAAACTTGGAGAGATAAATAATAAAGAGCCATCCACGAATCCAAAAGTTTGATTGCAAAAGATCAAAAACTTGCAGCTCTAAAATGCAACGTGCAATGCTCTCCTGTCCAAAGGGTGAAAGAGCTCAGCAGCACTGGGATGCCCACCTGAAATTATGTTCTAGGTGTTTTTAAGGAGATATAGACCTAGATTGATTTTTATAACACAAGGGCAAACAAGATAATTACTTGTAATGGCCAAAGTAGAGCTGGCACATGGCAAAGCCTGGCAGCACGACTTCTACCCAGTGAATCTGCAGGTACTAGGCATGAGTAGAAAACTGCCTGTTAAAGGAATTGCAGACTTGCAGTTTGCATGGATGAAGCCTGTGCTGAGAACTGAAACACATGTGAGTTAGGACTATAACTGCTTAACTTCCATTGTAGGATGGGGGTAAGTGGAGCAGAGAGTTTACTGCTTTCAGATCCTTACCAACTACAGGTCAGGGGTGCATCCTCTCACCTCACCTTACCAAGGATGACGACATTTTCCTCCACAGCTTCCACGAAAATTGACAACAACTCATTCACACTGAGAGAAATCTGTGCACTCAAAAAAGCCAACATACCTCACAGGTTTGGATGCACACACACGACAGCCTCACCTAAGCCCCCTGTGACTGAGGCCAGGAAGTCACATCCATCCCACACACCGAGCACTCTGCCACCACGACTCCATTCTTTCCTATGCCCCCACCTACATTCTCCTTATTTCAACCCCGAGGGCAGATTTTATCCATGATTAAGCGACAACGCAATTGTGTGACAACAGTAAATATACAGGATTGAACAACATCACAGATTCAGAGGTTCTCTCTCCATGTTTAGTCGCAGTATTTTTCTGCTATCAACATGTATGATGCAATTCTTCCAAGAACTGAACAACCACTTGAGCAGCAAGGCTGAAATGGTTCCTTTTGCTACTGTGGGTGCTGGAGCAGCAGCTCAGCCTCAAGGCACTCCAGTTCTCCCCTCAGCTGTGACCCTCACCAGTCAGAGCTGGGATGTCCGTTTTTCAGTGCTAGGCCTGCACCACAACACTTCCCTGTAACACACCACTGCTTGGCCATACAGGCTTTGTTTGGTGCTCCAACACAAGGAAACCTAAATAGAGGATTCTGGCTGGAGCCAGTACATCAGTACAGCAGCTCCAGCTGCAGGGAAAGGCTTCTCCACTCTTTGCTCACAACAAAGGCCGTGGAAGGGTCATGTTCTTCAATCATACAAGTGGTTTAAAAACCCACAAATCCTTAGTATTTCTCTGTATGACAGTTACCCAGTATATTAATTTCACCCTTCATGTAGCTCAGCGGCAGCTCGCAGCAGCTGGACCTCACCAGTGAGAAAGCTGTGGATCAGCTGGCAGTTCTGGTTGACCTCAATGCAAGTTAATTTAACAGGTTTCCTATTTCACTAAGTCCACAGTGTGTGTATAATTACAACAACAAGCTTATTTGGGGTGTATTTGTAGTAAGAGATCAACCATGAAACTTAAACCTCTCAGGATGTGAATTCTGTGTCAGTCTCTGATTGCATATAGTAGCTGCGTAGCTACAACTGGACAGTATTTCTCCAACTCTAGACAAGCAATATGCAAATTATGTTAAAAAAAAGTATTAGTCCTCAATGTCCTAGTATTTTAAATGGTTTAAATTCTGCTTTTTAATACACAAGCCAAATGAATTTTTTAGAAAAAAGGCAATTAAACATCCAGAATTAGCAAAGCAGCAGTGAAAAACATGAATACCTGGCTTGCTTGCTAAAGTCTCATTTTTATACCCATCTGTCAAAGCACACAGAAGACGCATCACACTATCAGATCTCATTTACCACACTAAAGACTATTTTGCTTGAGCTGCACATAACTAAAACCCCATCTTCTTACGTGACAGCCCCTCCACTCATCTAAATCTTTCTTTATTCTCCTGAAACAAGAGTGGAAGAAGCAAAATTTTTATAAGGGAAAGAATGTTTTTCCCAATGGCTGTGGCACTTACCACCAACAGACACCGATCACAATCAAAGTGAGTTCATCACAAGGCAGGAAAGGAGGCAAGGTACAAACTCTCCTTATCCTTCTTGAGCAATACAGCAACAGAACGACTGGAATCTACACAGCAACTTTCAAGCTGAGCTTGCTCCAACTACACTGCACTGCTCCCTCCTATCACAATGTACTGATTTGTGGAGTTGTAGGAGTCGGTTCTTTTTGTTTCCAGTGGACAGAACTGCATACGAAGACAATTTTGCAATTTAATGGCAAGATGCAACACGCAGCTCTTCCAGACAGACAAAAGGAAAGGAAACTTTTTTCTTGCAGTTGCTCAGAGTAAGGGTGAACTAAAAACCACTTCAAAATGAGCACGGTGCCTTGGAACCTACCAACAGAAAGAGGAAATGAGAAGAGGCAGATGGCTGAAAAATCAACACACTTTACGTTCAGCTTGTTGAATACTGCAGGCTTTTGGTTCTTGTGAACAAACAGCGATTAAGTTACAAACATCCAAAGTAGGAAGCTGTAGGAAATAGCTACCAGCAGGGATGGCTGTTCCCAGCAGTAGGGTTCATTGGTTTGGGATCAAATGAGTTATTTTCTTTAGCTTTTTTGTTTGTTGTTCATTCCTTCCCAGCCCCCGGGACTCTTTATGGTGCTCCATTATTTATCTATTGTTGTAGATTCAACCAGTACACTGACGCCTCAGAAAGCTGGTTTCACATTCCATCTTTCTTGAGACATTTCCAGTAAACCTAGGAAACGACCGAGGAAGAAACAAGATCAGACTATGAAAGGCAGGGCGGGGAACACTTGCAACACAGCAGCGTCATAAAGCATAATGCTGAAGAACAAAGTCTAGTCACTTTGAACTTGAACTTCTGGCTTCAGTCCCTAACAACATCTGCACTGCATTTTCAGATGATCTCAGCAATTTCTATCACTTGGTTAACTCAAGATGCAGTCGTCTTTTATTGCCACCATTGAAAATGCAGATTAATATCAGGCACTGATATATCAGGCACTGCACCAGGGTGAAGGTCAACATTTTTGAAAACTTGTAAGATTAATTTATTTTAGAATTACAGGGAAGCATAACCAGCTTTATTCATCCTTTTACAACTTAAAGAGGACAAAACTGTACTCAGTTCCTTCTGGGCAGCCTGTGAGAACCCAGAAAATGCATCCAAACTCAGAGTGGGCGGCAAAGGCTGCGTTGGGTTAGCTGGCCTTTCGTCAGCTTATCCCTCACCCCTGCAAATAACATAACAGTTTTCCTATGCAAAGATAACATCAGTGTCTTGCACCTTTAAATATATTAATAGACTAAAGATTGGAAAGGAAACTTTAACCACTACACTGATAAACAAATACAATGGCACAAGGAGGCAAAGCAATGAAGAATGTGCCACATACATATAGCACACAGTGGTTTCCTGCTATCCAGCACTTAAAACTTATTACCAAATGCAATCAACCTCTGTAAAATTTAGCAAACTATAGCTTCCTCCAGCACACACCTCCTCAGCTGCACCACAGCTACCAACTAGCTTCCTTTAAGACGAATTACTTGCTATTAAAAAAAAGCAACAGGACATTCAGAATAAAACCGGTAATTAATAGTACTAGACCTGCAACATGTCGGGACAGCTCAGCAGCCCGTGGTGTGCACTGATATCCCAGTGAGAATGGAGCCCGGTGCCCCGCAGCCAGCGCTGCAGCAGTGCTCCTGTGGGCTCAGCTGCCACTACGGCACATTCAAAGGCTTTGGTGTGGATGCTGACACATCTGCAGGTCAACTTCTCACAGTTCTGAATTTATAGAGTGCTTCGAATCGCATGATGTTAAACACCAAAAAAAACTCGGTCCAGCTTTACAGATCATTCAGTAACAGCAGTAATGAATTTCCTTCTACTGCTCTGAGTATAATTACAGACCTCCACAACTTCAAAGGGCTGGGTCTATGGAGGTGTATCAAATCTGGCCCCATCTATTACTCATGCAATGGAAAATAAACTGCACTTGATGGTAACTCAGTTTTATCTAAAATGGTTCTGACAGATTGAAGTTGCCCTACAATACAGACAGCAAAGTTTGTTTATTTTAAGGATTATTTATAGACTGACTAAGGGGAATTCACTAACTGAGCTGCTTTCAGAACATATTCCTTTCCAGTCAACACGCAATTGAGAGCAGCAAACGTTTAAGCCCTCCCCAAGAGACTTGAGCTGCGACCACAGCTTTACAGGCAGCCGAAGCTCAGGCAGGTGCTGCCATCCAGTAGTGGTGACTGAGCACTTCCCTGTTTGGGTCAGGACAGTTTTCATTTGGGTGAATTCCGTAATTCAGCTTATCATCATCTGATGGCATACCTTAGAGAAAAGTTTGGCACAGCCACAGCTCACCTACGAGCAGGAGCCCACAGATTCCATGGGACCAACCAGGAAATGAAAGCCCTGAGCTCACAGGACCAAAAGGCAGCTGGCAGGCAGCTCCCAGCTTTGGCAGCATGGACCTCACCAAGGCTATGACCCAGGCAGTGGGTGTGTTGGTAGATGCAGAAAACACAAGTCTTCTTGAACCAAGGCTACTCTGAACTAATTATCTATCAGCAAGAAGTGCTTGTTTGATCCAAAAATTGGTATCTTAAGCACTGAAGAGACTGGGAAAAAAAGCAAAAACATCTTATTGAAGAAAATGTTACACAGTTAATGCTAGCCCTGCCATCGTGATTTAAAGGTCACTGCTTATTACTGATGTGCTGTTTCAGTTGCGATGGTGAGAACAGGCCAGGAAAGGTGAGGTCTGCTTTGGTTCAGTAACTTCAGGTCCAGGTGGAACTACATGACTGGGCAGTCAGGAACTGAGATGCTATTTCCTTTTTAAAAAAGCCCCCTGAAGTTGAAGGGCTCCCACTCAATCTGAACATCTGTTCTGACTCGGTTACTCGGAAGGAATAAATAATGACTTCTGGGACCATACTGCTGTATTCTTACAATAAAGGAGCTGCCAGGAAAAAAAACTACCATGCAGTGTTTCAGAATTCAGGATGTAAAGAAGCAAGTCATTATCACTTAAGAAACCTTTACAGTGCACAAGCAGTGCCCCGTGCACCTCCTATCCCTGCAGTGCATACCACAGTGCTCACACAGACCCTGCCAACCGCAGGCCTGAGACATATGAGCTGATGAGACAGAAGAGTTGATAGGAACAGTCAATCTGTACAGCTTTGTGTTGCTGTATCCAACACCCATCCTGCCCAGCACCCCCTTGAGAGACTGAGTTATCGCGGTGCAATCAGAGACCAGAGGAGAGATGAACTGGACAATGGTAGGCAGTCAGTATAATTTACAAATCGGTGCTATATAGTAAAAAGCAATTTGGGAAGGTGAGCAATACCCCAGGAATATCCCTCTCAATTAAACAGCTAATACTTCACAGAACAGAAACGTGCCACACTCTCCAGCTCTCTAAGGTCTCCAGGACAAAAAAAATACATCTCACGTGGGAATTATCAGCCACACAAAGAGAAAAATAGAGGGAGAATTGGGGGAAGCATTCAGTTCACAGCTTTGTAACCGATGCTCCGGCCGAAAAGATCTTGGTTATGTGCAAAGATGAAAGTGTCTCATTCAGTAAGAAATGTATTCCTTAAGACTGACTATCTAGTAAAGGACTTTTAGTTAAAGTCTGAAATATGGTCATGTTTTGGAAGAGAGCACATGAAGTTCCTAACAAAGCAACACACAGCAAGCCAAAAGGCTGAGCAGAAAGTTTAAAGTTACAGAACTTTTGAAGATGGCTCTCTTAACAGATTTTGGTCTTTCTAACAAGAGGCTTTTTTAAACTCATGTTTTCACATGGGAGTAACTATATGAGGCTTTTTCTGCTAGGGAAGTGAAGGACATGGGGGAAGAAGGGCTGCTTTATTTAACTGCCTATATGAATAAGAAAGTAAGCCTTATTTGAAAGACTCTTACTACCTAAGCCACCAGGCAAAACCACATAACTTACTAATCAGGGCCATACTCATTTTTTTGATGTTTGCTTTTCATTTATTCAAGGTTCTGTTAATGGCCACTTCACCTTCTTTTCCTATACTGGATGTTCACAGTACTAAGCCAGAGAAGTTTTCCAGCCAGTGGTTACTGTGACTTTCTGCTTTCTTCCACCCTTGGCTGGACACAGATGCCTCACTTCGTCTTTCATCCCATCAGACGTCTCGCCATACAGACAACACACTGTGTCAGTAAAGGAGAGCTCTTTCTCTCCGGCAGATGAAAGAAAGGAAGATTTTGCACAGTGTGCATAGCAGCTGGTGGCAATGTATGCACTCCTAGGCTGGCAGCCAGCTTGGTTTCACCCACTTCCTGAGTTCAAGCTGCATTTCCCAAGAAGCAAGACATGCTGCCCAGCTCCTATTAGTGTCCTACCTGCTCTGCACATTATTGCACACTGCCATCCTTACATGAGAACACAACCGACGTTCTCCATCAGTTTTGTTCTGTGGTGCCCAAAGCAGGTTTGTAGAACAGGACAAAACTAGGATCAATCACCTTAAACTTGCTCAACTGCCTGTTCTCCCTGAGCAGAAGTCCTCAACAACACGCACTACTTCGGCTGCCTTTAATGAGGTGTCACAGCCTACATTTCGGAGGAAAGCCTGCCGTAAACCACAAGATTAAACTGACACCAGTTACAACTGATGGTGAAAAGCCTTTAGAGGTACAAAGCTCACACCCCAGCTGGAACAGGAAGTTGCTAGCTTGAGTGCTGACTCGCATGCAACCGAACGCCTCTGGAGCAACCCTGCTTGTACAAAAGCTTTAAACAGTGCGAGCACATTCACGTTATTCAGTTTGTTCACATTAGGAAAGGAACAGATCCATTGTACTGATCTGTGGTCACTTTGATGGGGTGGGCATTCAAGCTACCACAACGTAGTACGATCAACAATGGTATCAGTGGAAGTCAGGTATCTGTTAGCAATGAAATCCTAGCACATGAAATAAAGCTTTATGATAAATACTGCAAGTACTCTTCATTGCCTATTATGAATTCCAGTTAAATATGGGAAGAATCAGGACAAGACATTCTTCTAAAAGGATGCCCTAATGCAGATGGACTAAAAAAATCCCAAAGAAAAGCTCTGAGCCCTCAGCACTTCTCTCAAGGCCTGCACCAATCAAACAACACAAGTTCCTACACTCGTTCAGCGCTGGTCTGTATTCTTAACTCCACGTTCAAACCATGCCACAAAGCAGCTCTAAGCTGCCCTGCTGCCACTCAAAAAAACAGATAACACATAACCAAGAGACAGCTCCATCTGCCAATTAAGTAGAGGCATAAAACAGTTAAGACATCTGTCACACTGCTTCACAATAACATGAAGCAAGAAAGCTGAAGAAGTGCTTTTAATAAAAATGAAGCAATTCTCGTATTGGCCCTCTGCAGAATATGAAAGAGTGGCACAACCTCATCAGCAGATGAAAACCAAAGTTTAAGCTGGCATGTTAGCAGCTATCAGATGTACAGTCAGAAGAGATGCTAACTGGAATATTTTTAACCTAAGCTCTCTCCAACTGCAGTGCTTCTGATTATCAGGGTAACATCTCGCAGACTATCACCACTGCACTCAGAAAACCAAGCCACGCTTCCAGTTTCAGATTTGCCTCCAAAGTGCTGCCTGTCTGTGCTCCGCTGCAGGCTCCGACCTCCTCTCACACAGGTCCCAAGCACTGCAAGACTTGCACACGCACTTCCATCTACACTGCAGCACCACCCGAGTCACTCACACTGGTCTCACTCCACAATCTCCCTTACAATTCCCTAATTATAACTACCATTAATAAAGTACCACCTACAGCTCCTCCCTGACTTCTCTTTGATGATCTATCATCATGTTTTCACCTGCACTCCCACCATCTGAAGAAGCCCAGAACAGACCAAATGAATGAGAACAGCAGGTACCAAAGAGGGGGAGGAAGGCAATCATCACCACAACAATAATAATAATAATAATCCAGCAGTGCAACCGCCCTCTTTGTCTATCATACATTATCTGCAGAGGAGAGCAGAAATATTCAGAGGCACAGTTTAACTTGAGCATGCTAAAACAATTTCCACTGCACAGTACAGATTTCACTGCAAAAGGGAAGTTGATAATTCTGCTTGTTCAGAGGATTTCCATCGAAGTGTGATAAGGTCAGCACACACGTGCTCAGCTGCTGGAGCCCTGTCCTATTTTGCAAGATGAAGGCCATGGAAAAGTCACTTCTGTAAAACCAACAAGTCAGTGCACCGAGAGTTGAAACATCTCCTACGGGCAACTTCCTGCCAAATGCTGATATCATCTTGGATTAAAAAGTAAGCACAGCGTCTTGTTTCAGTCAGCAAGCCCTTGTACAAAGGCAGAAAAGCTATCAGCTGAGAGATACGACTTCACTCCCAGAGAAAACAGCTTAAACAAGAAGTTGAAAGGGACGCAAAGAATAGACCTTATTATTTTGAATGATAAACCCAATCCAGTTTTACCAGCCAGCACTCCTTAAACAGCAAGTTGGGATATGCAGAGACTTCTAAATTAATGCTCCTTCTTCTCATGCACCACGCTGAAAATACTTACAAAATTCATGCCAGATACTCCAAGATAAATTTTTGCTTTAGGAGGTGTTCAAATATGAAAAATAGCTGACAACTGCCCTTTATTTTCCATGCAGAACTCTGCGAAAGCAGAAGTTTCCACCCAGGAAGCAAACTAAATAACATAACCTTACATAACATGTTTCCAGTGGAGAAGGTTTCATCCCATGTTAATGAAGAGATGCTGATCCTCACCAGGGAGCACAGCACCCTCATGACTTGTCAATTCTTTTAGAGGGTTTCCAAACAGAGCTACAAAGCCCTGTGTAGAAATACACAAAGCTGCTGACCATAGACAAAGCCCCAGCAGTGTAGAGTAACACAAAGGATCACCTGAGAAAGAGACCAGTGGTTCACTTCTTATACTGATGGCTGTCTGCTAACCATATCAGTTACCCCAAGTACTCAAGCCAAGGAGACGCTCCCAAGCCATGAGGCACTTCAAAAACAAAAAGGACCAATATATTATAATAATTCATATCCCACACTTCACACAACTATTGGCCACAGGGCACCAGGCTGGAAGCCCTTACTGTCTGAAACCACGCAGCCTTCACTACACCACTAACAATCCTGAGTAGCAAAGTCAAGGGGACCATTTGCAAACCTCCAAGCAATGTACAAGCATTTAGCCTGAAAGGCTTCCTTTGCATGACTGCAGAAGAGAAGAGAATCTGCAAAACATGTTGTTCAGAACAACAACACAAGCATGCCAAGCAAAAACAGAGTAACTACAGTTCATCTCTGTAACAAACACTGAGCCTAAGTTATTCAAATATTTCAAAGTAAAACAGCATTTCCATTTTTCCCAGTGAAAGAAGTTTCCATTGCTCTTGTAACTGAAGCTAGTAAACAACAATAAGAACAAACACATTTAAAAGACATTTGGTGCTTAGATGTTTTGCAGGCCCTTCTATCATAGCACTGCTTTGGTACAACACAAGACAGAAGACAACCACAAGTTGAACATCACACAGTTAAAAGAAGCCTCTGACTGCCTCACCTCTGGCAGACAGTGCTGAGGTGGAAGGCAGACCCCAAACCCCTCACACATATGCTGCCTTCTCAGACCTCCAAAGTTAAAGGAACTCCTGGCCCAGGAGCAACATGGGTCAGGAAAGAAAGTAGATCACACAATACAGTGTACACAATACAATACTCATCAAAACCATTGTGAGCTGAATGTGTATCTTCACAGGAAGTCCCAGCCACTTTTTGGAGAAGATACAAACCCCACAGCCTGGTGGCTTCCATCACAGGGAGAAGCAGCAGTATACTTAATTCTGAATGCTGATCTGGGGACCTCAGAGTTTCAACCAGCAGGAGCATCACCTCCCCACAGCTCCCTCCACACCACAGCAGGCTGTGCTCTATCCACTAAGGAATAAACTCAGAACCATTACAGATTCCCCTGAAGCACATCAGATGTTATCAGCCATGACAGTAAAAAAAAAAAGCAGTTCTGACCAGCCAGCACGAACTCACTGCCCCCATTCTGGGTAAAGAAAAAGCACCTATGAGAACACACAGATTAGATCGACATGACTGAACCAAAAGTGCCCAGCTACCCATGAGGAATACAGAAGGAAAACAAAAAATAAAACAAAAAGAATACTTCTACTTAAGCATGCAAGCACTCTGTATGAACAGTTTCACTGTTTCCTGCATTGCCAACTTTCCTCCTGGTAGGTGCTTTGCCAAAAAGCAACAGGACAGCAAACAGTATGAACAGGAACATGCAACTGAAATGAAGTGACATTTACCACCTGCGGAACCAGAAGTACGTCTCAATTTCCAACTTTCTTAGAAGTATTAGTGCTAATAACAGCACCCTCATAAAAGCAAACGTTCAGGAAGAAGACCCTGCATAACTAAGTTAGGAAACAAAGAATCCTATTTGCAGTCCTTGAGACGCTGAAGTGAATCAGAGAGACGGAAAAAGAACCACGCCAAGAAGCAAAGCAGCTCAAGAACCACCACGATGCATGGAAGACACCATTTATGTCAGCTATCACTTCCCATGTATGAGCAGTATGACACTGCTGTAGGCTTTCTTGGAATCCTGCACAGTACTTATTAAGGTTTAAGACTTCTGATCTACCACACAGAGCCAAGTGCCTTTCCAGGTAAGCTGCTGCTCAATCTCTGCTGGCTGCTGTTATGGAACAGGGTTGAACAGGGCTGCAAAGAGCAGGCAGGGAGAAACATGAAGCCACGTGTTGCTTCAGCTCCGTGCCTCCATTTCCTTACTGCTAGATAAGTTCACTCCTTATCTCCGTGTTACTCTTCAATTGCAGCAGCAGCGTTGCAGTGCTGAACACACACACACTGCTACAATTCACCCCTTCCTTCCCAGAAGGAAGCTCGGTTTTACTCCCAAAAGCAATCCCATCTACGAGCAGGCCAGCACAACTCCTGAGCTCCATCTGAGATCGCAATGCAGCATTATCTCCGAGAGGAACTTTAAAATCCCGCTTACGTTTGTTTGGGCAAGAAGTCCTTTAAGAGCGGCAGCGCCTGACGCCGAAGCGGATCGGCCGAGCTTCAGAGAGCACCCTCCGTTTTTGCCGAGGAGCTGCCTCTGCACGCATTCGGGGCCTTCTCCCACGTTCTGGAAACTCGCACACAAACCCCAAACGCTCCGCAGCGACACAACGGCTCACGGCCCGCTCGTTCCGCGATCCCGTTATGGCAGCGCCGCGTTCCGTCCCCGGGCCGCGCTTCCCACGGGCCGCAACCCCCACCCACCCCGGCCAGGGGCCGGAACGATGCGCCCCAACCGCGGGCCAACTGTTGATGCGGCCGCGGCCCGCGCACAGTGCGGGGGGGGAGGGCGGCGGGGCGCGGCCGCCCCTCACGGCCGGGAGACCCGAGCGGCGCCGGGCACGGAACGCCGAACAGGGCAGGGCAGGGCAACGCCCGGCCCCGGGGCGGCGGTTCGTCCCCGCGCAGCCCCTAACGGCCCCAAGGCTGCCGCTCAGGCCCTGCCCCGGCGGCCCCCCGCCCCTCCCCGCTCGCCTCCCGCCCGCGGGGCCCCGAGGAGTCGCTCGGCCCCTTACCGATGGTGGAGATGAAGGTGGTGTTGAAGGCGTCCTCGCTGAAGCGGAAGAGCAGGCAGGTCTTGCCCACGCCCGAGTCGCCGATCAGCAGCAGCTTAAACAGATAGTCGTACGTCTTCGCCATCTTCGCTCGGGCGCCGCAGCCGGAGGGGGCGGCCGGGGCGGCGCGGGGAGGAGACGGAACGCGGCCCCGCCTCTCCGCCGCGCCCAGCCCGGCGGGCACTGCGCGCGCATCACGTGGTGGGGGGGCGCCGCGGGGGCCGATGGGAGCTGCAGTCCGCGGCGCCGTGCCGCGTGGTATTGCGGTGGCGGCGCGCGGGAACGAGCTCTGCTTCCCTCCGCTCCGCTCCGTGGCGCTTCCCGCTGGCGGCTGCCTCGCCGAGGGGAGCAGCGTCGTGACGCGCTGACTGCGAGGTCTCTCGCAGAGGTGTCGCAGGGCGCTATAAAAACGAGTAACGCCACTGCGAACACTTCGAAATGACGCGGGGAGCTATTGGCTTGATTTAATTTAAGAATTACTGCCTCCAGGCAAGCTCCAAACAGAAAATCCTAATGCTACGAATGGTGGTGCCAGTGCTGAAACACGCAGCTGATGGCGGCAACTGTGTTGAAAAATAGCGTGTTGTAGCCGAGGGTTGGCTCCAACCAACAGAGTCAATGTGCTCTCTGTAGCTGCTGTCACTTCCAGGGCGATAAATAGGAAGCATTATTTTCGGAGCGACCCACGCCTATGCTGAGAATTAGTTTTGAACACCAACAGTGTCACCCTTGTAGTGGTGGACCACAGTGGTTAGCTGGACAGTGGTTAGCATCCTTAAATCCCATCCTTGACATTGCCCAGCAGGCTGAACCAAGGCAGCAGAACAAGGCTGGGGGGAAGAAACCATTAGTTAGTTTCTTTCTGTAGAGCTCAGCCCGGTTCAAGATGGAATTTGCCAATCCGTCTGCTTGGCTCCTTCATGCAGTGCCTGAGTTGGGACTGGGCCATTTACATGTTGAGATGGGCCATGACAGTGCCTAGCACAAGATTTAAGTGAAAATGGCAGCCTGGAACTGAGGCGATCAAACCCAACCATCAGTTAATACAGACTAACGTGAATCATCAGATTATAGGAAACTGCAAACGAAACACCAACCTCTGAAACATTTCCATAGATGTCTATTTTCAGAGACAGGAGTTGCTCATGAGTACAGTAATGAGGGCTATACTGAAGCTTCCTACATCATAATTCTACAATGAAGAGAGTGATTTGGGGGTTAATATTCACTCTTGAATTTGGTGGAACAAATAGGTTTCCATATGTCTCTGGAGCAGCATGTTTGCGATTGCCATCTGTTACCCAAGAGTAGTTTTATAGGAAAATAATGCAAATTACTCTTCCCTTTAATTACACTGGTGCCTTGCAATATTGTGTTCTGTTGTGATGTGGAAAAGTATGCCACATTCAAAGGGCAGATGTTTATTTAACCATGAACTTTAACATTACATTAAATACATATATATATAAAATGAAAGCTATTTTTTAAATTTTCTAAGACACTCAAAGAAACATACGGTGTCACAGCATGTTAGTAGAACTTTGGGAGGTCCTGTCAAACCAACCTACTGTCCATGAAGATGCTTTGAAACCAGTCTTGGTTCGATCACTGAACTGCAAAGGACAACATTTGTTTTACGATGCACTGTAGTCAAATAGATCAACTGTAAGCAAACTTTTTCTATTTTATCCTGGCATAGGAGAACCACTATGAGGAACACTGAAAAGCCACAAAATGGCTGATGTTATAGTTTACCTTCTGTCACTGTGCTAAAGTGTTGATGTGCAGATTTCAAACAAAACAAAAAAAGCCTACGTAACAGCTGTGATTTCGTGAATACCTCTGCTGAAACTCAGCAGTTTCAGCTCATCCAGGTAAGGCAGAATTCCATTAGTCGCTGAGGTGTCTGTACAGTGCATCTGGTAAAGCATTCAGTTTAAGAAATGCACCGGTATGAACAACAAAATGCAATGAATCCCTCTAGTCATATGAAATAAATGCAACAAACTTTACACACAATTAAAAAAAATAATAATAAAAAAAAAGGAAAATACGTGACTAGTTTATCACCAGGTACATTTTTAGGACAGTAACAGATGACAGATTTGCTCCTTCGTTCCCACTCACATGATAGATAACTTTCAAAAATCTTTTTTCCCCTTCGTTTGAAGATAAGACCAGCTAAATGCAAATAGAAGTGTGTGAAAATCTTCTGACCAAGCTCTTCTGTTCAGTGTGTACCAAACCAGGAAATTCCAAGTCTTAATTGTTTTGAGAGATAGTTTCTAAAAACAATAGAGTGAAACATTGGTAGAACCAAGATCCTGGTATTTTTGGCACCACTTGGAATCTACGGGTCCAAGCCCTACAAAAGATAAGAGGCAGTCTTTCCCAGAATGTCACACAACTGAAAATTATTAACACGAACTTTGTTCCTCAGCTTTGGGACACCTGATAGCAAATACGACCATATTCTTGAAATATGTCTTTAACAGCTGTAGTTTTGGCAGATGCTTCTGCCATTTACAACTATTTGATGACCAACATGTGACACTCCTTTAAACAAAGTCAGTTATTCCCCAGTTACAGTAAATATATCTCTCCTTGCAGATAGATACTTCTGTGCTCATTTGATACGTTGATATGCTCTGCTTTTAAGATGTAGTTTTAATGAGATCAGTGCATAGATTTGTTTTGGTCTTCGTGAAGAACAGTACTGCACTTTATGCTAGCAATCTCATTGTTCAGATTTTCCGCGTGTGTATGTTGCAGAACTTTCTATAATGGGCTAAATTAAGTCATTACTTAAGGTAGGTATAGGTCAGTTCCAGAGAGGGAAAGATTGCATGACTCTAATCTGTAAACTCTACCAGTTTTAAGGTTTGACATTCTCAAAAATGAAATGGAAGTCGTTGTTTACTGAAGGCTGTGAAGGGCAGGTCACCCTCCTGGGCCTGAGTCTGTGTCTCTGCAAGCCGTAACCCTGTAGTACAAACCCACCCGAAACAGACTGCATTTCTCTCCTGCAACCCAAACTCAGCACTGCGTTTCTGTTTTCCAAACCTTACACTTCCAAAAAAAACCCACCCTTTTTGTCACAAGATCAAAGGTGATGCATGGTCACCGAGTCATTCAGCAGGTTGCTAAGCCACAGGCAGCTGTGAAAAGGAAATGAATCTCCAAGCACAATCAAAATAGAGAACCAGACGGATGTGCCCTGAACACATCCTGTTTTCAGATCACCATCCTGTGCGTCTCTCCTGCCACAGAAACTAATGTTTCATGTAACCCGTGAATCTGAAGCTTTCTCCCAGCAGCACGGCTCCTTGCAGGATGGGCAGGAAAGGGAGAGGTGAGAGAGGGAAGAGGAGAGAGAGGACAGCGCTTTCATGTTGTGCTGGTGGTGTCTAATATACAAAGTTCTTTTCTTAACTGAAGAAAACCATAAATCTCTCTCAGACTCTGAACCGATCGGCCCAGTTCCTCTCTTCTGCGTAATAAACCACGTTCATTTCAAGAAGGCTGGGAGGCAGGGGGAGCCTGAAGGCCGTCAGCTGGCTGTGCTGCCCCGGTAATGGGCAGCGCGAGTCACAGCCCTGCAGACTGATGTCCCCGTGATACAGCAAGAAGGACTGGCGAGATACGCGTGTCATCAGCACCCCGGAGAGTAACGAGATGCACGAACGAAGCGTTTGCCTCGCAGGGCGGTGGCTGCGATGGAGAAGAGGAAAGCTAACAGAACGGCCCGAAGCCGCCCCGAAGGGTCCGTAACACAGAGTAACAGCAGGCTGGGGCGGGGAAGGAGCCGCTTGGGAACCGGCGTGCAGCCGCAGCGCTGGAAAGAGCGTGGCAGCTTTGACAGACGCCTCTGAAATCTGCCGTAAATGCTCAGAACGACTCCTGCTGAGCGCGCCGCCCCCCGCACGAGGGACGCGGCGGCAGGCGGTCGGGAAGCCCCTCCCTGGGCGCCACTTCCGCCGCTCGGCGGCCACGCGCCGGCGCTCCGTTACGCCGCTCGGCGCCCCGCCCCCTCGGCCCGGCCCCGCCCCCCCGCACCATCGAGCCGAGTCCTCCAAGCGCCCAGAGCGGCTCTCCGCGGGACGCCACGCAGACATGCCCGTGAGTTGCGCGGGGGCGCGGAGGGGTCGGGGCGGCCGGGGAGCAGCGGTGTAACGTGACGGTTCCGTCCTACCCCAGCTGGCCAGGGACCTGCTGCACCCCTCCCTGGAGGAGGAGAGGAGGAAGCACAAGAAGAAGCGCTTGGTGCAGAGCCCCAACTCCTACTTCATGGACGTCAAGTGCCCAGGTAACAGCCCGCGGGCCGCTCGCTGGGCGCGGGGTGAGCCGCCTCGCGTGCTGCCGGCCGGGCGGACACCGGCAGCCACGCACGGACGCGGCCCTGCGCTGCCCGTGCTGCTGTCCCAGGTGCTGCCCGTGCCTGCTCGTCGCACACCGAGCTTTTGGCTCGCAAACATCACGTAACCGCCTTCACCGTTATCGGCTCCAGCAGCGCGCGTTCTGGCAGAAGGATGCCGCAGAAAGCAGCGAACGCTGCCACGTATCTCCCAGGCGCTACTGCAGCGTAGGGAAGCTGCAACAGTGAGAAAACAGTAGAAAATGTGTCGACTCACAGTAGCGATATCCTGGCCAGAAGTAAGGAATTGGTGCTGCGCTCGGTTTTCTTGTTATCTTGGTAGTTTAGATCCTTAAGAAGCTCTCAGACACCCTCTTCCATCTAAGAAGTGAGGTAGAATCATTACAACTGTTGGAAAATGCGGTGTTGGCTTCAAAAAACAAAAACAAAAATCACCAAACCACACAAATGGAAGTTCTCTTGGGAGAGGGAGGTGATTGTCCCCCTCTGCTCGGCTCTTGTGAGGCCCTGTCTGCAATACTGCATCCAGGCCTCCAGCACAAGAAAAACGTGGAACTCTTGGAACGAGTCCAGAGGAGGGCCTCTAAGATGGTCGGAGGAGCAGCTCTCCTGTGAGGAATGGTTGAGGAAACTGGGATTGTTTAGCTTGGGGAAGGCTCCAAGGACACCTCATTATGGCCTTCGAGTACTTGAAGGGAGTGTATAAACAGGAGGGGGAACGGCTGTTTATGAGGGTGGATAGTGATAGGACAAGGGGGAACAGTTTTAAATTGAGACAGGCGAGGTTTAGATTGGATATTAGGAGGAATTTTTTCACCCAGAGGGTGGTGAGGCACTGGCACAGGTTGCCCAAGGAGGCTGTGGATGCCCCATCCCTGCAGGCATTGAAGGCCAGGCTGGATGTGGCTCTGGGCAGCCTGGGCTGCTGGTTGGTGACCCTGCACACAGCAGGGGGTTGGAACCAGATGATCATTGTGGTCTTTTCAACCCAGGCCATTCTATGATTCTGTGATTCTATGATTGTGAGGGAGCTTCTTGAGTACCTTTCTCACATACATTCTATTTTACCCTCTCCAGGCCACACACTCTGAAAATGGTGGCTGTGCTCATCATTCTGTTTGTCTGTATTCTGTATCCAACTCAAGATTAAATATGTTCCAAATTTTCCCTCTCTTTCCTCCTAAACAGTTAAAAATACTTTACAAGGGGAGTACCATAGGGTGTGAAAATCCTCTTGTCTAAGACTTGCATGAAGTTGATTTTATATTTCCTTCAAGCTGTAGAATTTAGAAGTTTCAAAGTATTCCTGATCTCTTTTCCTGAATATGGACTGCAGTGAAGCTGTTCTGTGCCAGCCTTGTGGTGTCAGTGTGGTGCTAGCCCCGAACAATACAGCTATGCCATATGTGTACTAATGATTAACAGAAAGCAAACAGCCTTGTACAGCAATGCTTAAGTTCACAGCTGCCCAGCTTCATCACCAGCAATGTTCTCCCCCCAACAAATAACCAGTTCTCTATCTAAGGCTGGTCTAGAACAAAGGTAAAGCACCCAGCTCCTGCTTCTTGCAGGATACGTACTACAGGTACATGAGGGCTTGTTAGCCAACAGATTCTGTTAATGATTTTTATGGGAGAGGCATACTAGTTTCAGTTTGCTCATGTGCTTTCTATGCATGCTAGTAAAAGCATGTGAGTACTCTTCATGCTAAGTTTTATTTGGTATACTTTGTAATGTAATACTCATCTAGTCTTGAACGAGTGTACTTAGGGTGTCTGGTTCAATTACACATACAATTAAAAACATACTAAAAATACTCAATAGCAAATTGTTACAATGCTGTTTTGCAGGATGCTACAAGATCACCACTGTGTTCAGCCATGCTCAGACAGTGGTTCTGTGTGTAGGCTGCTCAACCATTCTGTGTCAGCCTACTGGGGGAAAAGCAAGGCTCACAGAAGGTAAGGAGAAATGTTTAAGTAATCTGAATATTACATTTAAAACTGCACATCTGTGGACTTACAGCCTGCAGATCTCTTAGCTTTGATTTTTGAAAACTAGTACTGGAAAGCTTATTCTTCATATTGCTGAGCATTAGCTGATTAAAAAAAAAAAAACAACAAAAACTTGCAAGCTGGGGTCTACTTACACTGTTTTATGCAATGCTTTTTTTTGTTTTATAATGGCTAAGTAGATAGGCCAGGGAGTTCAGAGCTAGAATTTGATCAGAAACAGTTTTAGATTCAGTAACTTCCTTCAGCCTAACTAACAGATACGGGATATTCAATTCTGAACTAAGTTTAGATGGTTTGGCAAGCTTAAAGTAATGCCATGCCACTGCTAGTCAGTGGTGGCTTGCTTGTTTATTTTTAAAAAGTGGTACTGTAAGGCAATCCTTGATTCACATTACGTAATCAAAATGCTTGTATAAAGTGTAAGAGAACAAATAACCTGCTAATACATGCACATGCATATTTATAGAGAACTGGTATAGCACTGGTGTTTTGAAATGTAACCTAGTGTCCAAGATATATGAAAAACGCTGGAAACAGATGAAGGTTAAAAGTAATTTAAAAAATGAATCCAGATTTCATTCACCTTACATTTAAAGGATGGAATATAATTATATATGCAAATTATACATAGTAGTCCTTGTACCACATACTGCTATATAGTTGATAGGAAGACAATACCTGAAATGAGGCTGCTGAGCAGTTGGAAATGTGTAAGAACTCCTAGCGGCTGTTTCACTTTAGGGTTTGTACCACTAAAGAATAGAACAACAGACTGAAATTTTAAAGGCATCTGGAAAACAAAACAATACAAAATAACCCGACAGTACACCTGAGGCTCACAGTGAGATGAATTCTGACTGGGTTAGAGTAGACTCAAAGTTAGTTAGCTCTTGTGGTACATAAAGTTCAGTAGGTTTACTATGCAAGTTTCCTACTTGAGTTGGATGAGCAGTTTTTCAAGGTCATCTAGCAATGTAATGCTGCTTGTATTTGTGATTACTTTACAGGCTGTTCATTTAGAAGAAAGCAACACTGAACAGTCTCTTCAACATACAGCAGTGCATCTGTGTTCCTGAAAGCCTTACCTGTTAAAAAAATGCCTGTTGATGTAACAATGTAATTATGACTGATTTTGTGAAAATTACACACTATTGGTGACTGATCAGTTGGAATCTTTTTCAATAAATGGTTTGAAGTGCATTTTTTTCCCCTGTAAGTCGCAGACAGTTGAGCTCTATTTTTACAGCTTTAAACAGTGTTTTGTAATTGGGTGGTTTCATTTAATATAAAAATCTGAACCTTGGACTCGCTGCATCCTTCTTTCTGTTAATCATCAGCAGGGTAAACCATATGGTGACAGTTGGCACTAAGAATACATTTTGTATAACTGAATGCTGTGGCTGCTTCAATGGAAAGGGTTACAAAGGCTACACAGGTTTAAAAAGGACATGCAGCTCAGCTGTTTCAACATGGCTTTGGTCCCCTTACTCTGTGGTAATAGTTATTTCTCAGATGCAAAATTACTCACACGTGTTCAGATGTTATTCTGGAATGCCTGTTTTTCCCTCTCTCTGATATGGGCTACAGCTTGCACTCCACATTCTACACTGAGATTCCTATGAAAAAAAAAAAAAAGTATTTAAATCATTTGCAAAATACTGAAAGCACTGAGGGTAGTGTAAGCATATGGCATATAAGCAACAGTGCATATTTTCAGTATTAAGTATTGAAATGTCATTGTTACCCTTTTGCAATGAGGAAACTGGTTTTTAATTAGCTTTTAAAAGCCATCCCCTTCTAAAGGGTTACTAAGAAGCAGATTTGTTTTTAATACCGTGATACACCCTTCAGACACCCCATCTTACACATACCTTGTTTTACTACTACTTAAAATTTTAAGTTACATGTCAGCATCGTCTGTTTTAAAATATCACCTGTCTTGGTGAGCTCATTATTGCTGGGAATTTATTTGTTTCATTTTTATGATTAAACCCCCAAACACCTATATGTTTCTAGTTAAGAAAACACCTGATATTGCAATTCAGTGCATTTGCAAGCTGCTTTATTTCACTTAATAGAGAACACTGATAACTACCAGATGTAAGCAGCAGGTGTTTGATGCACAAACAGATGCACGAATTTAGCATGCATACCTTTAAGAACAGACCAAGTTCATGTTTGTGCCATACTGTTTGCAAAGTAGAAGTTAAGAACGTGTCAGTCACCTAAGTTGCTCTTGGTTGACCAGTTTTCTATACTTAATGCCAGTGCATCACTAAAGATGACAGCAATACTGTGACTTGGCAATTTGTGCTAAGTCAGACCGATGCCTAGTCTCCCCCATTTCTGCTCTCCTCCTACCTCTACCCAACAAAAATGAAACACAGACTTCCTAACATTTCCACATTTTACATAGCTGTTCACATGACAGTAGACCTTTTGAGTCTTAAGTTATAGGATGTAAAAACTATGTGGTCTTTGCATACAAAAGGCTGGTGGCTAATCAATCCATCAGGGGAGTGGGATACTGTCATGAATATCTCAGTGTTAAAAGTATCTTAAGACATTTTATTATTCACTTTCTTACATACTTCTAACACCTGTATGTCCAAAGGAATTCATTTGAGGGTATTGGTGGTAACCAGTGATAGAACCCAAGAGAATGGCAAGCAGCTGCAATAGGGAAAGGTCAGGTTGGAGGTTCTTCACTTAGAGGACAGTCAGGCACTGAACAGCTGCCCAGGGCAATGCTCATGGCACCCAGCTTGCCAGGGTTCAGGATGTGACTGGATAACTCTCAGACACATGGACTGATTTTTAGGGGGTCCTGTGTGGAGCCAGGAGTTGGACTCACTGATCCTTACGGGTCTCTTCCAACTCAGGATATTCTGTGATTACTGTTTGGTCACATGTAGACAAGCATAATGCAGGACCTACCCCTTCTGCACGCTCAGTTTTTATCTACACTCTCTCGCAATGGTCAGCTAGTGAAACTTGTGTCTGAAATACACAAAATGGTTTTCAAGAATGTTAAATGCCATTCACAAAATAAATGCATCATAATCCTAAAGTAGCAGTGTTACTTCTTAGGGTTTCCATATGTAAAACATTTTGTTTTGTCAACTGTTCCCATTCTTCATGATTCTTCAATATGAAAGCAATGCAGAACTACTTACCTACTCTTGTTCCCTGTGGAAAATTGGCAATGACTTCTGCTGCTGCACGCTTAGCCAGCTAGCAGGTGCTCAAGACTGCAAAAAGCAATGTTGTCATTGCAGATGTTCATCTCCAGTACAGACCTCAGTGAGTGTAGGTGAATATATTGCCTCACCAAATGAGCTTGGTTCCATTACTCATGAATATGGAAGTACATTTTTTGTGGGCCAGAAAAGCCAAGCAAACAGTTGGTAAGCTTTTACTGTTTTAAGGCACAGGAACAATTACTTTGAAGAGTCCTAAAGCAGCCCCCTACTGCCAGTGCAGGTGAAGCACTGACACCTCAAAGTAATAAATTTCTTCATTTGTCAGTCTTAGACAAAAACTATTCACAGGCATAATGAACAGAGCTGACAACATGGCACTGCATCACGTGGCAGGTAGCAGTATGAAGGTAATACTAAAAACTCTAGCTTGGGAAAGATGAAGGCAAGGCTACTTTTTTCAACTGTTACTCAAAACATTTTGTTCCTTAAACTCAGAGGCAGAACTGCTCAACAGTGCAGGGACTCAAGCATGAGAACTCCTTCTGTGGGATGGTTTGTTTCACCTCAACCTGGAAATACTGTCTGATGTAACCACAGGGAAGTGGAATCCTGGAGATGGCAGAGATCGTGCACGCCATGATGGAGTACAGCAAATAAACGTAATCAGCTGTTACTGTATTTCTATTGAAAACGTGAAGATTAGATGCTGCTTATTTGGAAGTTCTGCCAGAATTTCTTGTTCAGTCTTGTGCAAAAGTAATGCAATGAGGTAGATGTCCAAAATAGAAACAAGGATGGTTTGGGGAAGACAAACAAACAAAAAAAAAACTCAAAGAGCATGAGATTTCTACTACTGGCTTTGAGAACTTGAAATTTTACTGAGTTATTTTAGTTCCTAATTCCTGAACAAAAGGAAAACCTACATTCCAGAATACGGTGCCATTTCCAGCTGCTGGCTACAACCACTGCTGCCAAAGCTCGCTTGTGTATCATCCAGCAGTAAGGCTGTCTGACAGCTCTCCGTGCTGTGCCACTCAGGTCCATGGGAAATAACACCTTTATTTCCACAGTACAGGAATACCATGTTTTATGTCTAACAAAGAATGGCGTTGAATATCTAAATAAAATTACTTTACACACATGACTCTATGCCCATTCTTTTCCAATTCTTAGCAACACACAACTCTGACAAAAATGCACTTGATGGAAATCTTCATCCCAGAGGTAGATTTGTTTCTTTTTTGCTTTTTAATCAAATTAATAAAAAATTGTATGTAAAAACACACATTTTGTCAACAGTGAAGTCATTCTGATTTTACAGAACTGAGAATAATGAATTAGGTCTTTTAAAAGTTTAGCACTGAAGGCAGATAATCTGCTGTTGTACTCAGTAGGAGAAAGCAATGCTCTGCTCGTTCGGCTGCTGTTGTTGTTTTGTTTTTATTTTTTGAATGTTGGTCAAATAACTGGATGAGGAAAAAAGCCTCGCTACCAAATTGATAATTTACAGTTAACACAGGAAGTCAGATTTGCTCGTTACATTCTTCTTTCCAGTAAGGAACTTCCCTGAGAGATGGATTCCATGTGGCACCACTAGCAGAATTTCAGTGAAGTGTTGATGCTTTTTCCTCCTCTGTTCTTTGAGATCTCAGGGCCCAATTTGATCTCCATTTCCTTTTGTTTTCTATGTTCACTTACTCAACTTATTTCAAGTTCACTTATTTACCTCTCTTTTTTTAATCTATATATTGTGCCCGTTTTTCTTTATCAAATTCCCTTGCAATCTTCAAGGCAGTGCTGTTGAGGGAAACAGATTGCATATTACAGATAATGCTAACAATCACTCCTCTAGGTGGTGCCACTTCTGCAGTATCTTCAGCATCAGAGTCCAGCTCTTCAGGAAGAATCAGGAGAACACTGCTTGCACCCACAGCACCACCTGTATGAGATGCGTAGTGTCTCTGCCGCCTGCAAAAGCCACACTGCTGTTTTTTCTCTACTACAGCCCAAGCCATTGCATATTTACCATCCCTGTCCCACGATACTTCAGTTTTTGGCACTGGGGTCCACATCATTGCAACTGTGTCTGGTTTCAGGTACCCAGGCAGAAGCTTGCCATTACTGTTTCTAAATTGTCCAGCTTGGTAACTGTACAACAAGGCATTTCCAAATTTCAGAAGGTCACCTACTGATGACAGGAAGCCTCCACCAGCCCACTTGTAGGAGTTGTCCACATACGGTGCGTTTACCAGACGTCCCTTTTTGTTGTAAACGTAACACCTAAAATTCAAGAACATTCAACTTATCATCTCGGGTATTCTGAACAACTACCTTACCAGGGCAATCTGAGCATGTGTGAAATTGTTCTCATGAAAATGTTGTCTTGCTCAAAATATTTTTTCCTTAAATGTTTTTTTTGTTTTTTAGAAAAATCAACACAAAAATCCAATGGGAAAAAAAAAAAAAAAAAAAAAAAAGGAGGTTAGAAGCTTCATTTCAACAGAAGCACCAAACCTTCTACTTATTATTAGGGCACACTATGAGTAAAGGCAACAGAACAAGAGACGGGACAAAAACCTGCAGATCAGCCAGCACAGGATTTCTCTCAAATCCCTGTACTAGGCTTCAAAAGTGTTTCAAGAAAGAGGAATCCTGCTGCTACCCTGCGGTTATCTGAGACCCAGCTGAAATTTCACCAAAGCCTTACAGACCATTCTGAGCCAGTAGTTTCCAACTGTGATCAACTTCTCCCCCTGCTCCATTATGGTTACTACATACAACTCAATATTCTGAAACTAACGAAGCAAGGAGGAAAGAGAGTCTTGCAAAACCTGTCATTAAAATACAAAATTAAAACCACCAACTGGAATTGTGGAATAAAGAGCACAGCAGCAGCAGGGACAGAGTTATGCTTTTGAAATGGTACACTCATGAATGGGTGCATTTCATACAGCAGATGAAAAGCACTGTTGCATATCTATACATTCTGATGAATTTCAAGCACAGTAAATCCACAGACTGCTTAAAGAGCTGTGGAAATGAATCACATGAAAGAGAAGAAGAAGAAGAAAAAGAAGGAGAAGGAGAAGAGAAAAAGCAGCAAGCCTACTCTAGGTAGTACATGCCTTTATCCTCTATCTGGTCAACATGTATACTGGAAAACATTTAGGGAACTTCTGAAAGAGCTAATACTGAAAATTGAGGCTGAAGCAAAGAAAGATAAATGGTCCAAGACTACTATCAGCTCTGCTGGTAACCTGTATATCTCAGTGTCCCTACACTCATTTTTTCAGTCACTATATAACTCGTTACAAAGATGCTGAATGCTTGACTTGCAGCTCTAAAAAATATCTTGAAAATGTAAAGTTTTAAGCCATTTTTTTTGTCTTAGTGAAATACAGCAAAAGCAAACCATTAAACAAACCACAACTTCTCAGTATTTTCTAGTCTGAGACATCAAGCTAGCTATATGTGGAGGCAAAAACCATCACACGAGCATCCTTAAATAAGTCATAAAAAGACCATGAAACAGCACCTGTCCTAATTCTTTTATCTCTGACATATTTCAGTTTATAGACTTGTTTATACACTTGCATATCAAAAGGAACTTGACTACAGCAGCCTGATAATTCACAAGACCACTAGAATCCAGATCTACAAATAGCTGGAGAACATCTGAATATTTGCAAGCAAAATAACTACACAAAGCATCTTAGAATACAGCAGTAAAGCTACCCTTGAAAGACTCCCAGCTGCTACTGTTGTTATCAACAACACTACGTAACACGTTTAATATACAATCACACACAAGTACTAGAAAACTTGGATCCAGTACGTTCATAACCATTTCCACTCTTCTACAGCACTTTGAAACCCACACTTCTAAGAAAGTTGAACCTCACTGTTCTGAGGCTTGCCATAACCTGCTGTTGTGATTCAGTTGGAATTTTTCCCCTGCAAAGCAACTTAGAATGTGAACCAACAAATCAACCTCAGAGCTCATCCAGGTGGCTCACTAAAATAAGGGCAGAGACAAGAAACTCAGTCCTTATTGCCCGGTTTTCCCCAGTTTACATTTACCTGCTTAACTGTAACCAACCTAGATGCAACCTCCTCAGCCACCCCCACCACTTCCACCCCCACACACAGAGTTATAATTGCCAATGTTATTTCTAGCTCTGTAATTTCACATTTATACAACAAATAGGTAACATGGCCCACTTCATTTAAAAGCCTGAGCAAAAAAGAAAAGTGCACACTCTCAATTCAGCTGGCTAAAAGACAAAAAGAGCAACAAACACCACAGAAGCAGCAGAGTAAAATCTCGTTCTTGCTTACCTTGCTCTGTTATATATCATTGCTTCATTGTCATCCAGCACAGTTGACAGCATATCCAAGTCACGGAACATTTTTAGCATGTAATCTGTAAATTTTTGCCCAGAAACTCTCTCCACCACAGCACTTAGGAGGGTAAAGCCATATGTTGAATACAAGAACTGACTACCTTAAAGAAACAAAGAGCACAGGGGGTTGAAGCCAGCTGCGTGACGCTTAAATGGAAAGCTTATGGGACAACATTTAAGTAATCACATGTGGGAATCAAAGTGCATACAGCAATGTAAGGACTTCACTCCAATTTTAACACCATGTAAGTCACAGAATTGTGACAGTGGGTCCGAGGAACTGATGTGAGGCAGCAGACAGGCACTTGCAGGTAGCTCTGAGAATGGCTGTAACACGTTTCTGGGACTCTGCCTGTACAGCCAGGATTCATGCCAAGACAGGAAGACTCACACTTAACATTGGTTTCACAGGATTCACCACACCAATTGTAACAATGCTATCTGGATTTGGAGTGCTGAAATAAACCATGATATTAGCTAGGAGATGCTGACCTACTGTGACCTGTTGGTGTGTCCGTACCACAGAAATTAAGAGACAAGGGTGGTGTATTCACTCAAGGTTTTCCAGGGCCTGAGTCCCTTTTATCACTATGTCGACAGTCCTGTTTCTAGTTCTACAGCATCCTTTATAAAACATACACTTATCAAGAGACGGTCTTCAATGACGCATCTCTAGTCAAGACAGATCCCTGATTTGAGATGTTACCCAGAACCTTCCAAGATGGTTGGGTGTTTGATTCTACTGGCTGGAAACCCTGCCAATGGCAAAGGGGCTGAAACTTGATGATCTTTGAGGTCCTTTTCAACCTGGGCCATTCTATGATTCTATGATTCTCCCCCTTCCAATCCCTTTCTTCTTACATGAGCACTCTTCACTGTTTATCAGCAGTGCATATCATCTGCCTATTAGCCTCACTCATTTAGAGCTCACACTTGAATCTTTTCAATCTCCTCTCCAGAACTAAATGTAATTCCTACAATAAACAAACGTCAGCAATTCTATGGTCCCATGGTCTACCAGTACAATTTTTCAGCTGTGTCTGCTGCCTCAATAAAATTGCTCTTGGTGCAAACCTAGAAGGCCTGGAGCATGAATACAGCAAGCTGGTACTTGCTTACAAAATGTTTGGTAGATATAAATTTATTATAATCTGCTTTAAAATGGTATGCTTCATTGGCACTTCAATGCATTTCTCCGAGCACCAGGAGAAAAGTCTGATTTCTACCCAAGGTCTCATCTCCCCATCTCCTCCGCAACATCTGGGATTCTTCCTATTACTTTTTAAGTTATCTCCATCACATTTTGAACCCGCTTAGTTATGCTGCAGATACACCATTAGAAGGTACTCATTTAAGCAAAATTCTCAAAAGTCAGCGCGTCGATTAAGATATCTATCCAAGATAAATAACAACAATTGAACTGATAGAGCCCGATAGGTTTGAGCATTACAAATACTGGCACTTGAAGACAACTACACGACTGCACAGTTTGTGCAGGTCAGCCCAAATACTTCTCCATCAAGCTTTCAGTGGAGCACAGGAAGAAAGTTGCACAACGGAACAAAACCAGAGCACACAAACACTACTTATGAGATGTTAATGGATATAAGTGCTGTGCTGAATACAAAGCAATTTGAAACAACAGCAAAAATCACCAGAAAGGTCTGCCTTGGTCAAAAGTAGCAGTAACTCACCTGGTTTGAAGAATAAAGGATCATTTTTAAATATCTTCAGCGATTCAATCACACTCTCAAATTTTTCCTTCAAATAATACTCTTCGTGTTCAAACTCCTTGTCTCTCCTGCCAGGTTTTGAATTTCGGTTTTTTACTTCACCTCCGTGTTCCTTCTTTGGCTTGTCAGAGTCGGCCTTTTCAATGCCTTTGCCATCTTTCTCCTTCTGTTCTTTATCTTGGCCGGATTTTGTTAGTTTAAGTGCTCTGTTTGCCTTTTCCTTTTCTTCCTTTACTTTTGCAATATCTTTTTCATAGTGACGAATCCCACTCAAGTGTGAGACTAACAATCTCGTGGTAATAGTGACCTAGGTAGAAAAGGACAATGGGAGCTCTTTGTTAAAAATAAAATGCACACTGATTCACCAGAAAGTAAAACCCAGCATGAGGACAGAGATGGAAGACCTTATAAACACCATGTAGCAAAAGGAGTTAAACCACATCAATAAATGCACGGCTGTGCAATGGCAGGAACAAAACTCAGCGTGCTACTGCTAAACAACCACGTACCTTTTCACCCTCGTAGACTTTTTCTGGAAATTCAGGGACATATTTCTGCACTGGAGCATCCAAGTCCAGCTTCCCCTCTTCCCACAGTTTAGCAACAGCCATCATGGTAAGGCACTTGCTAATACTGGCGATTCTCATGATGGTCTCTGGCTTGCACATCACACGATTCTCTACGTCAGCGTAACCCAAACCTGTAAAGAAGTAGAAACACACAGAGACACGCTGAACTTTTTGCAAACAGCTGGATTTATTGGTTCCCTAAAACGTTTTCCTTCTAGCTGAATTGAGACATGAAGCAGAGGACTGTGTTTCTGCTTCGCTTAAGCAAATAACATTTTAATTTAGTAGGACAGGTTAATTAAACCTCCTGGTATTAACCAACATCAACCCAAATTAATGATTAAGAACACACAAAAAAAACTTTAATTAAGATTGCAGATTAAACCAAAACTTACATTCCTGTGGTCAAATATTCACTGTAGAAAAAACAAAATAGAATCTAGATTGTAAAGTAACTGTCCAATGGTCCTCAATGCTCTTTTATTATTCTAAATTGATGTTTAAAATACTGAAGGTTCTTATTTTACCAATACAGAAATTAAGAAAGGACATTACTCAACTCATAGCAACCACCTACACTGTAAAGCTCCACCAAACAGTTCTGTTACACAGTTTCACAATCTCCTGGCATGACTTTAATTAAAGGAAAGCGTAAAAATCTCAGTACCAGTGTTTTCCTATGTAAACAACACATCAGTCTGGCAACACCAGCTGGAATTAAGGCAGTATTACCATACACTCCAACCAGCCTTCAATTTGAGATGGGTTTGAAGAAGCTGAAGGTGATGCTTCAGCATTAATGCTATAAAGCGCAACAGTTTTCAGTCCGAGCCCTTTTGTGACACCTGAAAGCAGTCAGGCTATGCAACACTGTAGCCTAAAAGTAAACGACTCAGAAAGAAAACTCACCAAAAAACAAGAAGTAAATGACAACAGTTGCCCAAGATCATTTCTTTTTTAATTTTACACAGAGCTGTACTCCGGTGCTTCCATTGCACGTCTGAACGCAGATGCTGCACTCCTAAGGAAAACACCTCTCAAATCTCTCAAACTGCCCTCATCAGCTCAGCAAGAAGCAGAAAGAGGGAGGAGGAAACCCTTCTCACATCCCTGCTGCCTTACTCAAGGCAATGCTGACCTCAGTACCCGTGCACAGCACCGCACGCAAAGCTCTAGCAGGGCTGATGCTCCCACCTGTGACTGTCCTGCTATGGGTCTGGCAGCCAGGGTGAGAAACCACCACCCAGACACAGGTTTCCCACACGCACCTCCCTGCGGGTCAAGGGATTCTGCACCAATCCTACACAGAGCTCAGCTTTCCTCGTCAGATGTGCTGAGACCAGGCAAAACTGGCAGATTTGGACGCTGAGTTCACAGCACTACAAAAAATACCAGAGATTCTGGTCTGCTCAGCCCGAGGCGCAAACCGAGGGACGCAGCCGTGCCGGGGACGATGCCCGCACCGACCTTCGGACCACACCTCCCTTCCATCCACGGAAACTCCGACCAGGATACCCGGGATGCCCGCTTCGTCCTGAAAAACAGATCAGACAACACAGAAGACAATCTTTACGGTCCGTCAACAGCTTTTCCCGAGCTCCGACCGCGCAGAGCTGTGCGCCGAGGACACGCAGCCCGGCGACCTGAGAAACACCGGGACAGCGTGGTGAAAGCACGTGCTGGGAACCCGACGACGTGCTGGGAACCCGACGACGTGCTGGGAACCCGACGCAGCCAGCGATCGGGAAAAAAAGAAAGAAAAGAAAGAAAAACCAGAACAAGCAGGCAGCTCGGCACCTTGACCCGCCGCAGCAGGTCCCGGCTCCTCTCGATGGCCGCTCCGAATCCCCGACGTGCCGCCGCCACCGCCTCCTCGTCCTCCGGCCCGCCGCCCGCCGCCGCCTTCACGCCCAGCGCCAGTCCCAGCGCCAAC